>OW051469.1:1183370-2383370 GCA_932521025.1 Oscheius onirici
ATTGTTAGGCGCTTGAACGCGCCTTTGACAAGGTAGCGAAAACTGACGCATCACACTACTGCAGCATCAGCTCACTTCCCCCGACAAACAGTGCAAGCAGGCCAATAACGCGTACTTTGCGCATTAATAAAAAGTTTGCCCTGGCTTACCTGGGGTGGGCAAAAAATCCCTTTGATCCAACTGAGTGAAACAATATTATATTAAAGAAAAGAAAGGTGGTTTAAAAAACGGGATAATAAAAATACTGGGCAACATTATTTTGGTTTAAAAAAAAAAATGCCCCAACCACGTATGATTAAAACTGAGACACTTTATTTGTGTGCTTTTCCTTTGACACAAAATAGTATTGTTTCACTTTTATAATGCCCCGTTTTTTTGCAGAATTCAAACCACCTTTGATTTTGTGGCCGCTTTTTACAGATATATTTACACTTTTTATGCTAAATATTCAAAGAATACTTTCGAACACTCACTAATAACAGAACACGCTGAATTTAGAGCACTAGGGAAAATACAGCTTCACTGACTGGGTTGACTTTTTTTACAGGAGATTTGCATTTTTCAATGAGTATAAGCGAAAAAATGACAAAGTTAATTTATTAGATGACATCTCTTGTTAAACCCAGTGAAAAATGCGTTCAGCAACGAGGGCTTGGGCGGACTGATAGCTCAGTGGTAAAGCAGTTGAGATGCAATGAAACGGGTTCGAGTTTAGAGGAAGGAAAGAAAAGAAAAATGAAAAAAGAAAAGATGACCGCGCGGCTGGCGGTCTCCCCAATACAAAAATGAAGGTTCACTTTGACCAAGTGTACAAAGCAACCCAATCATAGGATAGTCTCAACAGATCGCAGTATAAAGGAACTGCTCTACTGGATACAACACCTTGATTAGTTAACAAGTCGTAAGCAAGTGAATTAGCGCCCTGACATGGAACCAGAGTATTCTGGCTTTAGCAACCAGCAAGCATTCTGCTTACCGGCAAAGCTATCTATTAGGGCATAAGCTCTCACGTTACCATGAGATATCGATGCCTCCCGACACCAGGAAGCAAAGTTATAGTTACCATGACTAGATAGGATTCTGACTTAGAGGCGTTCAGTCATAATCCTTCAAATGGTAGCTTCGGACCATTGGCCGTTCGACCAAGTCCATGAACCAAATGTTTGAATCATCTGTTCCTCTCGTACTAAGATGAATTACTATCGCAACTATTAGTCTACAGTAGGGTAAAACTAACCTGTCTCACGACGGTCTAAACCCAGCTCACGTTCCCTATTAGTGGGTGAACAATCCAACGCTTGGCGAATTCTGCTTCGCAATGATAGGAAGAGCCGACATCGAAGGATCAAAAAGCAACGTCGCTATGGACGCTTGGCTGCCACAAGCCAGTTATCCCTGTGGTAACTTTTCTGACACCTCTTACGAGAAACTTTCTCGATTAAAAGGATCGATAGGCCACACTTTCGTGGTCTGTACTCATACTGAAAGTCAAGATCAAGCGAGCTTTTGCCCTTTTGCTCTACGTGAGGTTTCCGTCCTCACTGAGCTAGCCTTAGGACACCTGCGTTACGATTTGACAGATGTACCGCCCCAGTCAAACTCCCCGCCTGACAATGTCTTCGGCGAGAGTCACACGGCCACCAGGTGGCTATGTTTAAAACTGCGAAGAGAAGCCGAAGCTAATCCTCTTATAACCGAATAAGTAAAGAATCGATGAAAGTGGTGGTATTTCATTGGCGACCGAAGCCTCCCACCTATGCTACACCTCTCATGATTCTTCACAATGTCAAACTAGAGTCAAGCTCAACAGGGTCTTCTTTCCCCGCTGTATTTGCCAAGCCCGTTCCCTTGGCTGTAGTTTCGCTAGATAGTAGTTAGGGACAGTGGGAATCTCGTTAATCCATTCATGCGCGTCACTAATTAGATGACGAGGCATTTGGCTACCTTAAGAGAGTCATAGTTACTCCCGCCGTTTACCCGCGCTTACTCGAATTACTACGATTTAACATTCAGAGCACTGGGCAGAAATCAGAAACAGTAAACGTCCGCAAGGACCATCTGTTTCCTCTGTTTTAATTAGACAGTCGGATTCCCCGAGTCCGTACCAGTTCCAGTTCGGTCGTACAACGGCAGATCAGGATACTAAGCCCGAAAGCAAAGTACACACCTAAAAACGTCCACAAGACAGTCCTAACACTAGGCCAATATTCCGAAAAACACCAGCCACGGTCAAGACCGTACAAGCATCAGTCAATAGGCCAATCCAACCCGACCACTGGAGCCAATCCTTTTCCCGAAGTTACGGATCTAATTTGCCGACTTCCCTTACCTACATTATTCTATCGACTAGAGGCTGTTCACCTTGAAGACCTGATGCGGATATCGGTACGATTACCTGCTGCTTAATAGCTTCCGTCAGTTTTTCAAGGGGCATTCACAGAGCACGGGATACCACAGAAACCGCGGTACTTTACGGAAACAACGTCCCTATCTCCGGATGAACCGATTCCAGGGAGTCCGTTCCTAAACTAGAGAAGAGAACTCTAGCCCGGTCTATGAAAGCCGTTACCGACTTCAATTGCGTTACCGCGCAACTAGCTCAAAAGAACTAGAATCGCAGCTAGATAGTTAGGGAATTTTAACCCTATTCCCTTTTGATATCCGAGAGAGAAGTAAACTTCTCCCTCTCGATGATACAAGGCATTAGCCAGTATCTTAGGATCGACTGACTCACATTCAACTACTGTTCATGTGAAACCCTTCTCCACTTCAGTCTTCAAGTTTGGAACTTGAATATTTGCTACTACTACCGAGATCTGCACTAATGGAAGCTCCAGCTGGACCTACGTCCGAAGCCTTCTACGCAACCACTACGTCCCTCCTACTCGTTACAGCCAGGCGTTTTCACGCAACAAGCTAGTAACGGTTGAGTATAGGTTACTCGCTCAAGCGCCATCCATTTTCAGGGCTGATAGATTCGGCAGGTGAGTTGTTACACACTCCTTAGCGGGTACCGACTTCCATGGCCACCGTCCTGCTGTCTAAATCTATCAACACCTTTTATGGGGTCTCATGAGCGAATATTTGGCACCGTAACTCAACGTTCGGAGCATCCCGCAGCGCCAGTTCTGCTTACCAAAAATGGCCCACTTGGAACCAACATTCGTGTCAACAGTTCACTAAAGCAACTGAGACATCGAACCCATTGAAAGTTTGAGAATAGGTTGAGGAAAATTTTTCCCCAATTCCTCTAATCATTCGCTTTACCGGATTCAACTGAATCGGTTCCAGCTATCCTGGGGGAAACTTCGGAGGGAACCAGCTACTAGATGGTTCGATTAGTCTTTCGCCCCTATACTCAAGTCTATCGATCGATTTGCACGTCAGAACCGATACGAACTTCCACCAGAGTTTCCTCTGGCTTCGTTCTGCTCAAGCATAGTTCACCATCTTTCGGGTCGCAACCTGTACGCTCTACCTCTGCCCAAAAGCAAGCTTTCGAGACAGGGCGATGGTGCGCCAAGCTATAAAGCAAGGATCCCATCTCAGCCGATTAATCGACCTTTACTTTCATTTCGCCGTAAGGTTTAACACCCTCTGACTCGCGCACAAGTTACACTCCTCGGTCCGTGTTTCAAGACGGGACAGAACGGTGATCGACATTAACACCGGTTCTCACCCAGAGGGCAAGCTAAACACTGACACGGCAGACCATTCCAGAAAGCAAGATACCACACGAAGGTGGGCAACACTAACTAGTCAGGAAAGCTCGGACAGCGCAACCAGCGCAGCACCACAGCTACATGGCCGGTAAAACCAAACCACTTCACTGCTTAGCAATTTCGACTCGTTCTGCTTCAACTTCAGGGATTTCACGTTCTCTTGAACTCTCTCTTCAAAGTTCTTTGCAACTTTCCCTCACGGTACTTGTTTGCTATCGCATTCCTTACAATATTTAGCTTTCGATGAAGTTTATCACCGGCTTAAGGCTGCACTTTCAAGCAACCCGACTCCGAGTTACAGAGATATCAACTGAGCTAAAGTTCGTACGGGTCTCGCACCCTCTTAGGATTATGGTCCCAATTAAAGGAACTTCGAACAAATAGAACAGCAGATAGACTGCAACTATACGCTACAGTTCTCAGCAGTCTAAGACCGAGAGATTCAGCGCTGAGCTCTTCCCAGTTCACTCGCCGTTACTTTGGGAATCCTAGTTAGTTTCTTTTCCTCCGCTAAATGATATGCTTAAGTTCAGCGGGTAATCACGACTGACATCAGGAAGCAATTCTTAAGATCCAATAACAAGATTGAAACTACACCACAAGGGCAACCAAATAACAGATACCATTGTCAAGCTTTCATGGCAGTTATTTGGCAGTGCAGTTAAGCTCTCGCCAGACCTACAGTTCGTATGAGTTTGTAGACTCGTACGATGTTGCAATTATTATTCTGAGCTAAGACGGGTATGGCACAAATAGGCCCTGCCATAGCCGTCCGACAGACCAGCATCCAGCTACTGGTAGTATTTAATACTTCCCTGATGCAGACGTACCGTTAGCCGAAGCCAGCGGTGCTGTGCATTCAAGATTTTGCCACTCAAAGCGTTCGCAATTCGTGGTAAATAACGGAGCTAGCTCCGCTTTTCATCGATTAAGGAAGCAACCGATCAATCCCTAAAGGTAGTCAAGGATCGTTACATTCAAAAAGAGAATATAAACGGTCAACGCAAAAATTAAACTTTAGATAGTTATATAGAATATAGCCGCCAGTCAAAAAATGACCAGTCATTAAGACTCACTTTTTATTTCAAAAGTTGAAATAGCCAGCTAAATCTATATGATTCGAGGTGAAACGGTATGCAGTTTCGTTATTTCCCTACGTTCACGACTAAAGGTCGTAAGTTCTTTTGCTATTACGCTATTAAAAATAATAGCGACGGTCCAACCAGTGCCGCTAGCAAAACCTTTGGGAAACCTCGTGGTTGTACATGCTGAGGTTGATCAAAGTCGCAGAAGTAAAGATCAAGAGCTCTACTTCTATTGCGGCAACGACTGATCAAGGCCAAAGCTAGAATCCATTAGGAATCAGCGATGATCCACCTGCAGGTTCACCTACAGGTACCTTGTTACGACTTTTGCCCGGTTCAAGCCATTGCGATTAAACTGATTTCCATCGTAAAGAAGCCGAAGCCTCAAAACAGCAGTCCTCAGTCTTCTCGAAACAGCTCAGTTCCGGACAGCGACGGGCGGTGTGTACAAAGGGCAGGGACGTAATCAGCGTGAGCTGATGACTCACACTTACTAGGAATTCCTCGTTCAAGGGAAATAATTACAATTCCCTATCCCGGTCACGGAGGAGTTTCAACGGTTTACCAATACCTTTCGGCAATGGAAGACCAGCTGAATCCTCCAGTGTAGCGCGCGTGCAGCCCCGGACATCTAAGGGCATCACAGACCTGTTATCGCTCAATCTCGTGCGGTTAAACACCGCTTATCCCTCTAAGAAGTCTACATGACTTGAAAATCGTGAAACTATTTAGTAGGATAGAGTCTCGTTCGTTATCGGAATAAACCAGACAAATCAATCCACCAACTAAGAACGGCCATGCACCACCAACCACCAAATCGAGAAAGAGCTTTCAATCTGTCAATCCTAACGGTGTCCGGGCCGGGTGAGTTTTCCCGTGTTGAGTCAAATTAAGCCGCAGGCTCCACTCCTGGTGGTGCCCTTCCGTCAATTTCTTTAAGTTTCAGCTTTGCAACCATACTACCCCCGGAACCGAAAGACTTTCGTTTCCGGTAAGCTCCCCGACAAGGCAAATTACCCCATCGGATCGCTAGATGGCATAGTTTACGGTCAGAACTAGGGCGGTATCTAATCGCCTTCGAACCTCTGACTTTCGTTCTTGATTAATGAAGACGTTCTTGCTGAATGCTTTCGCTTTTGGACGTCTCACTACGGTCAACGGATTTCACCCCTCGCGTAATGATACGAACAGCCCCGAATCGTCTCTATTAATCATTACTTCGAACTTAGAACCAATAAATAAGACCGAAGTCCTTTTCCATTATTCCAGCATAGAACATTCAGGCAGACGCCTTATCTAAGCTATTTGATTTTGTGTTAGTAATCTCGCTAGCCGCTACAGGGTCCGAAAACACCTGCAGTTAACCAGCAGTTTAGCTGCAGCGAAGATAAGCTCCAAAGGAGTATCAACGCATGCAACCCAGATCAAACTACGAGCTTTTTAACCGCAGCAATATCGATGTACACTAATGGAGCTGGAATTACCGCGGCTGCTGGCACCAGACTTGCCCTCCATTAGGTCCTCATAGAGCTATTTGAGCTCAATTCATTGAAATATCCGATCCGTTAGGATTGGACTTTTTATTTTTAGTCACTATCTCACTGTGGTAGTGGATAAGTTACGCGCCTGCTGCCTTCCTTGGATGTGGTAGCCGTTTCTAAGGCTCCCTCTCCGGAGCCGAACCCTTATTCTCCGTTACCCGTTATCACCATGGTAGTCTAATAGACTACCATCTAGTTGATAGGGCAGACACTATTCCGAGCTTTCGACGGATAAACCGTCGATATACTGGGTATTCAGAGTCAACAAACTACGTCCGAAAACGAATGGTTTGCACTAATACCTGCAGCTAGGCGAGCCTAGCTTTTGTGACATGTATTAGCTCCAGATTTACCGCAGTTATCCATTAAAGATATCTCGGGGATATTATATCTGCTCTAATGAGCCGTTCGCAGTTTCTCTATAAAGATGAACTTTTTACATGCATGGCTTAATCTTTTACTTGAGCATACAGCGCTGACAGAATCAATCAGATAAATGCGTACAGCAAGAGTATTCGATAAAAAAAACACGAATACAATTCACTTGTTCACAAAAAAACCCAAAATGATAATGTCAAGCAATAGTTAAATTTAACAATTTAACAGAATAAAATTGTTAGGCGTTGAACGCGCCTTTGACAAGGTAGCGAAAACTGACGCATCACACTACTGCAGCATCAGCTCACTTCCCCCGACAAACAGTGCAAGCAGGCCAATAACGCGTACTTTGCGCATTAATAAAAAGTTTGCCCTGGCTTACCTGGGGTGGGCAAAAAATCCCTTTGATCCAACTGAGTGAAACAATATTATATTAAAGAAAAGAAAGGTGGTTTAAAAAACGGGATAATAAAAATACTGGGCAACATTATTTTGGTTTAAAAAAAAAAATGCCCCAACCACGTATGATTAAAACTGAGACACTTTATTTGTGTGCTTTTCCTTTGACACAAAATAGTATTGTTTCACTTTTATAATGCCCCGTTTTTTGCAGAATTCAAACCACCTTTGATTTTGTGGCCGCTTTTTACAGATATATTTACACTTTTTATGCTAAATATTCAAAGAATACTTTCGAACACTCACTAATAACAGAACACGCTGAATTTAGAGCACTAGGGAAAATACAGCTTCACTGACTGGGTTGACTTTTTTTACAGGAGATTTGCATTTTTCAATGAGTATAAGCGAAAAAATGACAAAGTTAATTTATTAGATGACATCTCTTGTTAAACCCAGTGAAAAATGCGTTCAGCAACGAGGGCTTGGGCGGACTGATAGCTCAGTGGTAAAGCAGTTGAGATGCAATGAAACGGGTTCGAGTTTAGAGGAAGGAAAGAAAAGAAAAATGAAAAAAGAAAAGATGGCCGCGCGGCTGGCGGTCTCCCCAATACAAAAATGAAGGTTCACTTTGACCAAGTGTACAAAGCAACCCAATCATAGGATAGTCTCAACAGATCGCAGTATAAAGGAACTGCTCTACTGGATACAACACCTTGATTAGTTAACAAGTCGTAAGCAAGTGAATTAGCGCCCTGACATGGAACCAGAGTATTCTGGCTTTAGCAACCAGCAAGCATTCTGCTTACCGGCAAAGCTATCTATTAGGGCATAAGCTCTCACGTTACCATGAGATATCGATGCCTCCCGACACCAGGAAGCAAAGTTATAGTTACCATGACTAGATAGGATTCTGACTTAGAGGCGTTCAGTCATAATCCTTCAAATGGTAGCTTCGGACCATTGGCCGTTCGACCAAGTCCATGAACCAAATGTTTGAATCATCTGTTCCTCTCGTACTAAGATGAATTACTATCGCAACTATTAGTCTACAGTAGGGTAAAACTAACCTGTCTCACGACGGTCTAAACCCAGCTCACGTTCCCTATTAGTGGGTGAACAATCCAACGCTTGGCGAATTCTGCTTCGCAATGATAGGAAGAGCCGACATCGAAGGATCAAAAAGCAACGTCGCTATGGACGCTTGGCTGCCACAAGCCAGTTATCCCTGTGGTAACTTTTCTGACACCTCTTACGAGAAACTTTCTCGATTAAAAGGATCGATAGGCCACACTTTCGTGGTCTGTACTCATACTGAAAGTCAAGATCAAGCGAGCTTTTGCCCTTTTGCTCTACGTGAGGTTTCCGTCCTCACTGAGCTAGCCTTAGGACACCTGCGTTACGATTTGACAGATGTACCGCCCCAGTCAAACTCCCCGCCTGACAATGTCTTCGGCGAGAGTCACACGGCCACCAGGTGGCTATGTTTAAAACTGCGAAGAGAAGCCGAAGCTAATCCTCTTATAACCGAATAAGTAAAGAATCGATGAAAGTGGTGGTATTTCATTGGCGACCGAAGCCTCCCACCTATGCTACACCTCTCATGATTCTTCACAATGTCAAACTAGAGTCAAGCTCAACAGGGTCTTCTTTCCCCGCTGTATTTGCCAAGCCCGTTCCCTTGGCTGTAGTTTCGCTAGATAGTAGTTAGGGACAGTGGGAATCTCGTTAATCCATTCATGCGCGTCACTAATTAGATGACGAGGCATTTGGCTACCTTAAGAGAGTCATAGTTACTCCCGCCGTTTACCCGCGCTTACTCGAATTACTACGATTTAACATTCAGAGCACTGGGCAGAAATCAGAAACAGTAAACGTCCGCAAGGACCATCTGTTTCCTCTGTTTTAATTAGACAGTCGGATTCCCCGAGTCCGTACCAGTTCCAGTTCGGTCGTACAACGGCAGATCAGGATACTAAGCCCGAAAGCAAAGTACACACCTAAAAACGTCCACAAGACAGTCCTAACACTAGGCCAATATTCCGAAAAACACCAGCCACGGTCAAGACCGTACAAGCATCAGTCAATAGGCCAATCCAACCCGACCACTGGAGCCAATCCTTTTCCCGAAGTTACGGATCTAATTTGCCGACTTCCCTTACCTACATTATTCTATCGACTAGAGGCTGTTCACCTTGAAGACCTGATGCGGATATCGGTACGATTACCTGCTGCTTAATAGCTTCCGTCAGTTTTTCAAGGGGCATTCACAGAGCACGGGATACCACAGAAACCGCGGTACTTTACGGAAACAACGTCCCTATCTCCGGATGAACCGATTCCAGGGAGTCCGTTCCTAAACTAGAGAAGAGAACTCTAGCCCGGTCTATGAAAGCCGTTACCGACTTCAATTGCGTTACCGCGCAACTAGCTCAAAAGAACTAGAATCGCAGCTAGATAGTTAGGGAATTTTAACCCTATTCCCTTTTGATATCCGAGAGAGAAGTAAACTTCTCCCTCTCGATGATACAAGGCATTAGCCAGTATCTTAGGATCGACTGACTCACATTCAACTACTGTTCATGTGAAACCCTTCTCCACTTCAGTCTTCAAGTTTGGAACTTGAATATTTGCTACTACTACCGAGATCTGCACTAATGGAAGCTCCAGCTGGACCTACGTCCGAAGCCTTCTACGCAACCACTACGTCCCTCCTACTCGTTACAGCCAGGCGTTTTCACGCAACAAGCTAGTAACGGTTGAGTATAGGTTACTCGCTCAAGCGCCATCCATTTTCAGGGCTGATAGATTCGGCAGGTGAGTTGTTACACACTCCTTAGCGGGTACCGACTTCCATGGCCACCGTCCTGCTGTCTAAATCTATCAACACCTTTTATGGGGTCTCATGAGCGAATATTTGGCACCGTAACTCAACGTTCGGAGCATCCCGCAGCGCCAGTTCTGCTTACCAAAAATGGCCCACTTGGAACCAACATTCGTGTCAACAGTTCACTAAAGCAACTGAGACATCGAACCCATTGAAAGTTTGAGAATAGGTTGAGGAAAATTTTTCCCCAATTCCTCTAATCATTCGCTTTACCGGATTCAACTGAATCGGTTCCAGCTATCCTGGGGGAAACTTCGGAGGGAACCAGCTACTAGATGGTTCGATTAGTCTTTCGCCCCTATACTCAAGTCTATCGATCGATTTGCACGTCAGAACCGATACGAACTTCCACCAGAGTTTCCTCTGGCTTCGTTCTGCTCAAGCATAGTTCACCATCTTTCGGGTCGCAACCTGTACGCTCTACCTCTGCCCAAAAGCAAGCTTTCGAGACAGGGCGATGGTGCGCCAAGCTATAAAGCAAGGATCCCATCTCAGCCGATTAATCGACCTTTACTTTCATTTCGCCGTAAGGTTTAACACCCTCTGACTCGCGCACAAGTTACACTCCTCGGTCCGTGTTTCAAGACGGGACAGAACGGTGATCGACATTAACACCGGTTCTCACCCAGAGGGCAAGCTAAACACTGACACGGCAGACCATTCCAGAAAGCAAGATACCACACGAAGGTGGGCAACACTAACTAGTCAGGAAAGCTCGGACAGCGCAACCAGCGCAGCACCACAGCTACATGGCCGGTAAAACCAAACCACTTCACTGCTTAGCAATTTCGACTCGTTCTGCTTCAACTTCAGGGATTTCACGTTCTCTTGAACTCTCTCTTCAAAGTTCTTTGCAACTTTCCCTCACGGTACTTGTTTGCTATCGCATTCCTTACAATATTTAGCTTTCGATGAAGTTTATCACCGGCTTAAGGCTGCACTTTCAAGCAACCCGACTCCGAGTTACAGAGATATCAACTGAGCTAAAGTTCGTACGGGTCTCGCACCCTCTTAGGATTATGGTCCCAATTAAAGGAACTTCGAACAAATAGAACAGCAGATAGACTGCAACTATACGCTACAGTTCTCAGCAGTCTAAGACCGAGAGATTCAGCGCTGAGCTCTTCCCAGTTCACTCGCCGTTACTTTGGGAATCCTAGTTAGTTTCTTTTCCTCCGCTAAATGATATGCTTAAGTTCAGCGGGTAATCACGACTGACATCAGGAAGCAATTCTTAAGATCCAATAACAAGATTGAAACTACACCACAAGGGCAACCAAATAACAGATACCATTGTCAAGCTTTCATGGCAGTTATTTGGCAGTGCAGTTAAGCTCTCGCCAGACCTACAGTTCGTATGAGTTTGTAGACTCGTACGATGTTGCAATTATTATTCTGAGCTAAGACGGGTATGGCACAAATAGGCCCTGCCATAGCCGTCCGACAGACCAGCATCCAGCTACTGGTAGTATTTAATACTTCCCTGATGCAGACGTACCGTTAGCCGAAGCCAGCGGTGCTGTGCATTCAAGATTTTGCCACTCAAAGCGTTCGCAATTCGTGGTAAATAACGGAGCTAGCTCCGCTTTTCATCGATTAAGGAAGCAACCGATCAATCCCTAAAGGTAGTCAAGGATCGTTACATTCAAAAAGAGAATATAAACGGTCAACGCAAAAATTAAACTTTAGATAGTTATATAGAATATAGCCGCCAGTCAAAAAATGACCAGTCATTAAGACTCACTTTTTATTTCAAAAGTTGAAATAGCCAGCTAAATCTATATGATTCGAGGTGAAACGGTATGCAGTTTCGTTATTTCCCTACGTTCACGACTAAAGGTCGTAAGTTCTTTTGCTATTACGCTATTAAAAATAATAGCGACGGTCCAACCAGTGCCGCTAGCAAAACCTTTGGGAAACCTCGTGGTTGTACATGCTGAGGTTGATCAAAGTCGCAGAAGTAAAGATCAAGAGCTCTACTTCTATTGCGGCAACGACTGATCAAGGCCAAAGCTAGAATCCATTAGGAATCAGCGATGATCCACCTGCAGGTTCACCTACAGGTACCTTGTTACGACTTTTGCCCGGTTCAAGCCATTGCGATTAAACTGATTTCCATCGTAAAGAAGCCGAAGCCTCAAAACAGCAGTCCTCAGTCTTCTCGAAACAGCTCAGTTCCGGACAGCGACGGGCGGTGTGTACAAAGGGCAGGGACGTAATCAGCGTGAGCTGATGACTCACACTTACTAGGAATTCCTCGTTCAAGGGAAATAATTACAATTCCCTATCCCGGTCACGGAGGAGTTTCAACGGTTTACCAATACCTTTCGGCAATGGAAGACCAGCTGAATCCTCCAGTGTAGCGCGCGTGCAGCCCCGGACATCTAAGGGCATCACAGACCTGTTATCGCTCAATCTCGTGCGGTTAAACACCGCTTATCCCTCTAAGAAGTCTACATGACTTGAAAATCGTGAAACTATTTAGTAGGATAGAGTCTCGTTCGTTATCGGAATAAACCAGACAAATCAATCCACCAACTAAGAACGGCCATGCACCACCAACCACCAAATCGAGAAAGAGCTTTCAATCTGTCAATCCTAACGGTGTCCGGGCCGGGTGAGTTTTCCCGTGTTGAGTCAAATTAAGCCGCAGGCTCCACTCCTGGTGGTGCCCTTCCGTCAATTTCTTTAAGTTTCAGCTTTGCAACCATACTACCCCCGGAACCGAAAGACTTTCGTTTCCGGTAAGCTCCCCGACAAGGCAAATTACCCCATCGGATCGCTAGATGGCATAGTTTACGGTCAGAACTAGGGCGGTATCTAATCGCCTTCGAACCTCTGACTTTCGTTCTTGATTAATGAAGACGTTCTTGCTGAATGCTTTCGCTTTTGGACGTCTCACTACGGTCAACGGATTTCACCCCTCGCGTAATGATACGAACAGCCCCGAATCGTCTCTATTAATCATTACTTCGAACTTAGAACCAATAAATAAGACCGAAGTCCTTTTCCATTATTCCAGCATAGAACATTCAGGCAGACGCCTTATCTAAGCTATTTGATTTTGTGTTAGTAATCTCGCTAGCCGCTACAGGGTCCGAAAACACCTGCAGTTAACCAGCAGTTTAGCTGCAGCGAAGATAAGCTCCAAAGGAGTATCAACGCATGCAACCCAGATCAAACTACGAGCTTTTTAACCGCAGCAATATCGATGTACACTAATGGAGCTGGAATTACCGCGGCTGCTGGCACCAGACTTGCCCTCCATTAGGTCCTCATAGAGCTATTTGAGCTCAATTCATTGAAATATCCGATCCGTTAGGATTGGACTTTTTATTTTTAGTCACTATCTCACTGTGGTAGTGGATAAGTTACGCGCCTGCTGCCTTCCTTGGATGTGGTAGCCGTTTCTAAGGCTCCCTCTCCGGAGCCGAACCCTTATTCTCCGTTACCCGTTATCACCATGGTAGTCTAATAGACTACCATCTAGTTGATAGGGCAGACACTATTCCGAGCTTTCGACGGATAAACCGTCGATATACTGGGTATTCAGAGTCAACAAACTACGTCCGAAAACGAATGGTTTGCACTAATACCTGCAGCTAGGCGAGCCTAGCTTTTGTGACATGTATTAGCTCCAGATTTACCGCAGTTATCCATTAAAGATATCTCGGGGATATTATATCTGCTCTAATGAGCCGTTCGCAGTTTCTCTATAAAGATGAACTTTTTACATGCATGGCTTAATCTTTTACTTGAGCATACAGCGCTGACAGAATCAATCAGATAAATGCGTACAGCAAGAGTATTCGATAAAAAAAACACGAATACAATTCACTTGTTCACAAAAAAACCCAAAATGATAATGTCAAGCAATAGTTAAATTTAACAATTTAACAGAATAAAATTGTTAGGCGTTGAACGCGCCTTTGACAAGGTAGCGAAAACTGACGCATCACACTACTGCAGCATCAGCTCACTTCCCCCGACAAACAGTGCAAGCAGGCCAATAACGCGTACTTTGCGCATTAATAAAAAGTTTGCCCTGGCTTACCTGGGGTGGGCAAAAAATCCCTTTGATCCAACTGAGTGAAACAATATTATATTAAAGAAAAGAAAGGTGGTTTAAAAAACGGGATAATAAAAATACTGGGCAACATTATTTTGGTTTAAAAAAAAAAATGCCCCAACCACGTATGATTAAAACTGAGACACTTTATTTGTGTGCTTTTCCTTTGACACAAAATAGTATTGTTTCACTTTTATAATGCCCCGTTTTTTGCAGAATTCAAACCACCTTTGATTTTGTGGCCGCTTTTTACAGATATATTTACACTTTTTATGCTAAATATTCAAAGAATACTTTCGAACACTCACTAATAACAGAACACGCTGAATTTAGAGCACTAGGGAAAATACAGCTTCACTGACTGGGTTGACTTTTTTTACAGGAGATTTGCATTTTTCAATGAGTATAAGCGAAAAAATGACAAAGTTAATTTATTAGATGACATCTCTTGTTAAACCCAGTGAAAAATGCGTTCAGCAACGAGGGCTTGGGCGGACTGATAGCTCAGTGGTAAAGCAGTTGAGATGCAATGAAACGGGTTCGAGTTTAGAGGAAGGAAAGAAAAGAAAAATGAAAAAAGAAAAGATGGCCGCGCGGCTGGCGGTCTCCCCAATACAAAAATGAAGGTTCACTTTGACCAAGTGTACAAAGCAACCCAATCATAGGATAGTCTCAACAGATCGCAGTATAAAGGAACTGCTCTACTGGATACAACACCTTGATTAGTTAACAAGTCGTAAGCAAGTGAATTAGCGCCCTGACATGGAACCAGAGTATTCTGGCTTTAGCAACCAGCAAGCATTCTGCTTACCGGCAAAGCTATCTATTAGGGCATAAGCTCTCACGTTACCATGAGATATCGATGCCTCCCGACACCAGGAAGCAAAGTTATAGTTACCATGACTAGATAGGATTCTGACTTAGAGGCGTTCAGTCATAATCCTTCAAATGGTAGCTTCGGACCATTGGCCGTTCGACCAAGTCCATGAACCAAATGTTTGAATCATCTGTTCCTCTCGTACTAAGATGAATTACTATCGCAACTATTAGTCTACAGTAGGGTAAAACTAACCTGTCTCACGACGGTCTAAACCCAGCTCACGTTCCCTATTAGTGGGTGAACAATCCAACGCTTGGCGAATTCTGCTTCGCAATGATAGGAAGAGCCGACATCGAAGGATCAAAAAGCAACGTCGCTATGGACGCTTGGCTGCCACAAGCCAGTTATCCCTGTGGTAACTTTTCTGACACCTCTTACGAGAAACTTTCTCGATTGGTACTTGGGACGGTCAAATATTTTTTTCTTCTCTTGGGACTGTTAACGTGAAAAAGAGCCAAAAGGATTGATTTTTAAGCGACTGTTGCAGCTAATGTCAGAACATCTCATCCGTCTTCCGTTTCCAATAAGTCGTCAAGTGAGAGCAAATAAACTATTCCGAATGCATGACACTCGTTCTGTGCTTCTAATGGTGTTCTTTTAGACATTGGTATTCTCCATCGTTTGGTCAGCACACAAATCATTGAATTATCTAAGGAGAGTTTTCTACGGGACCTCACTCCCGATAAAACTTCTCTGCCCGCATTTGCGCCGAAATAGGAGCAATTATCTTCAGATTATCGTCTTTCTCTTGTCATCAACGAAGCACGTTGACAGTGGCCTGTTTTTGAATGAAGTAGTAGTCTCATTGAACGTGTACCAGTCTCCCCAGCGCACTCCAATAAATTAGACTTTATTGCTCCAGTCATAAAACGAAAGCCGAGTTTTTAATTTTTCTTGAGAGGCCAAAGTCCTGGAAAGGGTTTTGTTCTCTTCAACCATTCTCTCCAATGGCTCTTTTTTTCAGATAGTCTTGTAACTGAAAATTCATAATCGGGCCATTTAAACTCGCTCAACTGAGGGTTGTTTTAGATGACAGCTAATCAGAACTATGGTCTGTTCAACAAGAAGAGGGATTACCGGGAGATTTTAGCTCTTCCCTTCGAGATCCAGACACACAAACATTGAATACTCAGCCACAAAATTCCAAAGTTCGCTGCGTATCTTTCGAATTAGTTGGCTTAGGATCCAACGTTGCATGCTGAGAGGGTCTCGAAAGGAAGAGATAAAATCTTACGGTAATCCTTCTTCTTTTTGAACAGACTATAGGGGACTATAAAATAATTTAAACTTAAATTTAAACGAGGAAAATTTATGCTCGTTTAACTGAGGGCTGTTTTTGATGACAGCTAATCAGAACTAAACGTTATCACATGCTTCTAATTGTAACGGTATATCCTTCCTTTTAAAACAGCTTTGCGCTCTTTGTCAGTTTACTCTCAACAAACCTTCCCTGTCCATTATTTGCCCTCCAAAAACGAGACGCCTCCAATTTTAGGCTTTGCGCTCGCTTTATCATCATTCCCTCTTCGCATTAAATTCGTCTCAAGTTTCACAGAGTCGTCTTCTGTCTGTCAAAATGGGTCTTGGTGGATCAAAAAAGGTTGGTTTCATTCTAAACTTTGTGATCATTATCCAAAGGACGTGGAAAAGCTGCCTATCAAGACTCCTCCTCCACCGTGCAATGACCAAATTCTAAAAGATTTGTTCCATATTTGCACCTGGCTCGGTTTTAATGACGGTTGTCTGCCCACGAAAAAGAAAATCAAGAGAATCTACAATTGTACAGTACTGGTGATTTTGGTGAGTTAACTTATGCTACGAGAAGACTCTTTAGTTCTTTGCTGCCTTTCGTCGCATTTCGCAGATTGGTCAGAGACGTCCCGGTTTGCCCAAGATCAGCTGGTATGATGCAATGTTCGATCCGAGCATTGTGCTCATCTCCTGTCAGGCACTCTTTCTTTTGAGCGGAGCTCTCTCCGCCTTTATGCTCTGTCTTATCAAGAAGCAGTTTGAGCGCTTTCGAAAGGTTTGTGTCAAATGTTGGTTCCATTGTGACCTACATTTTCGAAAATTGGTCGTTTCAGAAGGAAGGGTCCACTGAATGAACAAAATTTGCCGAATTTTCTATTTTCAAAAAATTCCAGGCATTTGGTTATCATCTGTGCAAGCACATTATGCCAGAGGACTTTATAAAGGCCAGACGATGGTCAAATGTTCGTCTCATCTTTACCTTTTTCTACTCTTGCATGTGGGCTGTCTTGTTTTTCGGTTAGTTTTAGACTTTGCAAATAACCTCGTCCAGTTCACAAAACCAGCATTTTCAAAATGCCCTGGATCCCTCCGCTCACCTTCGATGCTTGGTACATGCTTCCGTTAGAAATTTATGTTGTGAGAGCGTCCAGTATATTTTAAGCGTCAAAATCTTAGGTATTCTTGTGTCAATCGGCTATAATGATGCTCACAAACATCTTCGCTCACTCGTGTACGATTCTTCGCTACGCAATCAAAAGTCTCCGTCTGACCATGACGCCGGAAGATATGGACTGTTGTCCCTTGCCTGACGAGTCTTTGAGAAGAATCAGCGAGGTCCAGTCGCGTCACCAGGACATTTTGAGCGCAAAGACCACATTGGAAAACAATTTTAGGTACGACACCCTGTTTGAAAAAAAAGATAAGCATTCCAGCCACATCGTCTTCCACACCTACCTTGTTAGTGTGCCTCTCATCTGCTTCCTTGGTTTTCTGGCATTCAAGAGCTTTAACGTGAGTCAAAGGACCAGAAATCAACAACATGCTTAGAAATGTGAATGCTGGGGAATGCACTTTTCCCTCTCAATGTGGATTCTTACAATTCTGTCAGTTTTACTCATCCAATCGTTGCCAGCTTTTCTAATTCATGAAGAGGTAGGCTAGAACATTGTCCTTATACGCTTCAAAACATTAGGGCGAGAAGCTGCTCCCGTCCAGTTTCAAGATGTACTACGAGACTCTCTGTGAAGATCGCGATCTATTGGTGGTTGTATGACTCTTTGCATCTAATCTAAATAAATACATTTTCAGTCACAAATGACTCTACTCGTTTTCCAAATTCATTCGGCTCGGCTGACAGTCTGTGCTGGAAACTACTTCAACATGAGCAGACGCATTCTTCTCAGTCTCTTTTCGGCCATCTTCACCTATTTTCTGATTCTCGTCGAGTTTGGAGAGAACGACGCCGGACCATTGGTTTCTAACAATCTAACGAACACGATGTGGGACTGTTGAGGTTTGAAGAAGCTTGTGAATAAAGTTATTGTTGTGTGAAACAATGACAGAACGGGAAAGGGAAAGTACCGTATTTCTTCTAATAGAAGCACCCCAGTACGCAATTACGTACGCATTTTTTTTCGGGTTGATAAAAAATTTTCCCAACTTTCCGACTATTTTTCCCACACTGATAGACATCTCAGCTACCAAGGAAAAATAAAATATAAATTGAAAAATTATGTCTTCACGCCGAAAAAATTGCGTACGTAATTACGTACAGGGGTGCTTCTATTAGAGCTTTTACGGTAGACGGAGTGAGACGGAGAGCTAAATCAGGCATTGATCACAATTCTCGGCGTACTTCTGCCCGTATGATTAGTCGAGTTGCTGTTGTGTGACGTATTCACTACGACGACTTTTGTTCTCTTCCAAAGCCCGTGCATTGCCCAGTAATTTAGAATTCCGTTGCAGGTTGGGTAAAAGTAGCGAGTGATATTCTTTGAAACGAAATTATTAACATCTAGCCTGACCTACCGGAGGAAGAAGATAAAACCACTGTCCATCTTCCACGTGAAGCTCGCTGAACAGGCTCAAAATACGGCCGAGGGTGAAAGGAATCATGTACATGTCCGTGTATAGGATTGTCTGAAAACGGTGAAAAAATACTTTTCACTCGATGCTCTCACTTTCACAAGTAGCGCAAATGCAACTTTTTTATACCCTCTCATCGTCACATTTGAAAACGTTTTCTTGTCGACGATGACCACGGAAAAGAGGCAAATGTACGATATTGTGCTACCAATAAAAGCCCAAACTGGAAGAACAACCAGATTGACATCTTGGAGAAACATCTGAATTTCATTCGTAGTCTCTAGAAATAATGAATACCGTAAAGTTGTACATCAAACTGTTTTCTGTCGTGTACCAATTAGCCGTAAAGCTCAGTTGACAGGGAATTAGAAGTATTAGACTCAAAACAGAAGCCACCCATAATATTTTATCCACAATTTTCCATTCTCTCAGCTGTTTCTTCCACTCCAAGGCAATGGCCGTATTTGTCATTAGGGACAGCTCGCAACCGATGGCTGCTACATCAGATAGGGTGTAGTCGTAGTCCTTAACAATTGGTTCATAAAAACGCATAAAACAGGTATAGGTCTCGCCAAAATGACCTTCAAATTTTAGTTCCGCGCGCCGAAAAGGTTTTTTCACTTTTTACGGGGTTTACCACGGATTTTTACTAATTTTTTTGTTACAGTATCGAGGGTTGTGCCCGTATGTGAAAATGAAAGAAAAAAATGACAAAAAGAGAAAAATAGTGAAAACAAGTTTTGGCGCACGGAACCAAAATTTGAAGGTCATTTTGGCGAGACCTATATAGCCTTTCTATAGTCCATCCAAATTGAAAGTTTACTGAGGACTTACTGTAAAAATTTTTGCGGCGCATCAATCCTTTAAATTTTTTGCTTCTTTTCTGTTTTTTTTTCTGAGTTATATTGTCTTGCAAACCTTTTCATCCTCCAGGAGCAAAAAGCAACAAAAATAGTGATATAGAAATAAAAAAGACGAAAAAGTGAAGAAACGCCGCTGATCAAATATAAAGGACTGGTGCGCTTGGCCCCGCCACGAAAATTTCTACAGTAAGCCTTCAGTAAACTTTCAATTTGGATAAAAGAGATAAAAGCAGTATTCAAGCCAAGTCCCGTCAGATCACCGACTTACCCCAAACCTCAGTGTATCCGTCGTCAAGCTCAGTAGATCACTCAACGTCTGCAAGAAAACCCAAATGTAGTAGCTACTCTTTTTGAATTTCAACTGAACCAGATGATATGACATGTAGGCCATGAGAGGCACTCCATAGAGACTGGAGATTCCAATTGAAATAGCTGTGAGAATGTTGAAAGGCTTGCAAGATAATAGAACCGTGAACACTTCTAGAGAGTTTCGACAGCTCTAGGCTCATGTTTTCCGCTGGAAAGAACAAATGTTTACCTCATTTTCTGGTCTGTAGTACAACTGCACCATTTTTCTCTTCAAAACGAGAACAGTGGGATACGATTGAAAGATGAGACGGTCTCTAACTGTAAGGCTATGTGTTACTGCGTTACAATACTTTATCTGAAAAACAAAGCAACAATTAAAAGTCTGCAAGCATTCAGTTAAGACACTAAAAATTCGGAAGCGTGGTCTCGGCTATGGGCCGGCCCGGGCCAAGACCATGACGTATTCTGTGTGCTTTCTGCCTTCCTTCTACCTCAGGGTGGCATTGGAAGATATGTTTAAGAGGAAAATGGCGAAAATAAATGTGATTCTGCCTTCGGCAAAAAAGTATTTCTAGTCTTTGACGATGGCGATTCGATTAAATAACGAAACAAATATCGTGTTTGCGCGATAGAGTGAGGGTAAAATGAGTAATCCGCAGGTGCTCGCTGCACAAATCCTACCACCCGCTAGATTTCCGAAAGATCATTCAATTGTGGCGCAGCTCATAAATTAATTCGACGGAAATGCGAAATTTCACAATAAAAGCCGGTGACCGGGAGAGGGTAATACGACAGAAAAGTAATCATTTACTATTTGCCTGACTTATTCTTGATTTTACTGTGAAGAGGGGTGTTGGGGGAAGATGGTCGTGTAGCCAGGAAGAAGACGTAAAAAACCTCAGCAGTCCCAGAATAATTTGCTCTTTCAAAAGGTTACGGTATTCGCTGCTGCGCCAGTAACAGACGTAAAAGTTTTGACTGTAAAGAGCCATCGCAAAGAAGGCCTGAAAATGTGGATTTTTGAACCATCACTATAGTCCATCCAAATTGAAAGTTTACTGAGGGCTTACTGTAGAATTTTCCGTGGCGGGACCAAGCGCACCAGTCCTTTAAATTTCTTGCTTCTTTTCTGTTTTTTTTTCTGCGTTATATTGTCTTGCAAACACGGGTATGTGCCTTTCCATCCTCCAAAAGCAAAAAGTGAAATAAGAATAAAAAACGACGAAAACGTGAAGAAAATGTAAAGGACTTGTGCGCTTGGTCCCGCCACGAAAAATTCTACAGTAAGCTTTCAGTAAACTTTCAATTTGGATAGACTATATTTCGGTTCACAATATCTGTTCCTGCCCCTTTGTTTCTCTGACTTTGCCTTCCTGAAACTCACATTGTAACTCTGATACAACGAAATTAGTGCCGGATTTGCGTTGATAAAAATAAGAATGTTTGATACGAGGACTCCAATGTACCGAGAGAAAACGAATACAAATAAGATCACGCTAAGAGACTTCATGGCTCTTCGAGACATCTCCAAAGGAGCACTGTCGCTTCTGCCTAAAGCCTGCCTTTTTTCCTTTGGTAACAGAAACCCACTTTTTGTACTGATAATCACATACGCCAGTACGTAATTTAAAATGACTAGTCCTCCAGCAATCAGTGCGCCAAAATACCAGAACGTGTTGGCTAGAAAACAGTTAAACTGAATCTGGAGTTTTACCAGTTGTTTGCAGACTATTTGGAGGATTACACATTTTTATAGTCGCATTATCGAGGTAGAAAAAACCTAAGTTTACAGTAATCAATCCGTAAGCAATGGCTGGAAGACAGATGACAAAACAGTAATGGTTGTTGGGCCAGGTCCGGTGTCTGAAATGCGACTACACAATACACTTCTCTGTAACTTACTTCACAGGCACAACAATAGAAATCAGAAGATCCAATGAAATTGTGGCCAAAATTCCTGTCTGTAGACAATGAACAAAGACATAGAAAAACAATAAATGATAACAGTTTGGGCGATAAATTGTCGGCGCTGAAATTATTTTTGTCGTCGTTATTTTTCGAATAAAATTCACTGATTAGAGTGTAAGCAATGCCGACCCATTCGAAGAAAAGACACAATGTTTGGAACATTGACAAGCTGCAGAGTAAAATTCCTTAAATTTTTTAGGATTGCTGTATGCTCCTCAAACCATATTTTGTCCTTAAGCTCGTCTTTCTAAAATGAACCGCGATTAGGTTCAAGTTTCCAAAAACTCCAAAGACGGTGAAAAATGCCACCACAGAGTAAATTATAGGCCGATGAAAACGGTAGTCGTAGGGATCCAGTGGAACAGAAATGTTCATTCTAAAAAGCGTCAGAGACTAATCAGAAACCGAGGAGCATTTTTTCTCCCATGATTGTTCCTTGAGATAAACGGGATAAAATGAAGCATAATTGACAACAAATGAGGTTTTGTGGTTGCCTAGATGTGGTAAAACATCAAGGAATAAACACAAATTCTAGCCGATACACGTGTAAAAGTGAATTTTCCTGGAAAATTAGGTTTCTATTCAAAGGAGGAAATAGACGTAGAAGGCAAGTGAAGAGCAGAAACAAGCAGGATTTACAAAGGTTGCCAATGAATGGAGATCTAATTTCTGAGGCAGAGTAGAGAAAGAGATGGATTTGGATACAAAATGTCAAAAGATGGAGACATATAAAAATACAGAGACTGCTGGAAACTGTTCATCTTGATAAAAAAAATTGATTTCCCTCAGCAATCTCCTCTTGTGTGATAAAAAGAAAACTATTATGCACCCACCTCCAGATCACAAGCCTCCGGGACGACTAATTGCCTGTATTTTTATGACTTCGGCGTCATTATTCCTATGACTGGCCTTTCATAATGGGTCAGTACAAATCTGGGAAGTTGAATACTATACTTGGGCAGCTCGAGCCGGCTCGAGCCGAGTCTGTTTTTGACCGTCGAGCCGGCTCGGCTCGGTCTGGTAAAAAATCAGGCTCGGCTTGGTCTCGTAAAAAAACAGGCTCGGCTCGGTCAACGAAAAAAAGAGGCTCGGCTCGAGCCTGCACCTTCAAATTTCTCCTCGGTTTCAATGTTGAGCTTCTGATAGTGTTTCTCGGTTCTCGTTTTTATGCATACTTTTTCTCGAATTCACTCTTTTGCCCGTTCCTAGCTTTAGTGAATCTCAGTCCTACTGTCCCTCCCCTTGTCATTGTTCTCGAAATACTGGATAACAAATTTTGTAGTAACAAGTTTAGACAAGTCATTATTGGGAGGCTTTGCTTTTACATTCGGTAGTTCCCACAACTTGCAACTTTTTTTGCAAACTAAAACTACGCTCAAAAGAAGTTATCAGGCACTTCGGGGAATTTAGAGAAAAACTTTGTCTGAAATTTTCGCTTGGAGGCTCGAGCCGGGCCAGTCTTCGAGCCGTCTCGAGCCGGCTCGGCTCGAAGCAGTTGAAAAAGAGGCTCGGCTCGAGCCGGCTTGGTCTGCCAAAAAATCAGGCTCGGCTCGACCAAGCCTCTCGAACCGGGTCGAAAAAAGCTCGAGCCTAAAAATTTCGGCTCGGTCCCAAGTATATTAAATACAACTGATTATGAGAACAGAGAAACAAAGCGACGGTCAAACTACTGCGTCTTGTCTGAATTACCGAAAGAAACTTTTTTGTGCTGCTTGGTGTTTTTGTTTTAATCAACCAAACCAAAGCTAAGCCAAAAAATGAGCCAAATCATTCTTGTGAAAATGGCTATTTCTTTGGAACAGAGACAACTCAGACTCTCCACTACCCTTACTCCTTTTGTAAATGGTGGTATCTGTCTTTCTGTCTGCCTAGGACAACTAACTACAGTTCTGCTAATAATTATTGATCCTTTTGGCCATACCTTTTTTTCTGAAAGAGATATCGACAATCGGCTTTCTGGGCTCCACTTCTCTACGTCTGGGCTATGTTGGGGCAAAAAATCAGACCTCGAGGTGATTTCTGTGATTATTGGCAGAGTTTTTGACCAGTGAACCTCACGGACCTCTTCTTACATCCCAGCCTTCCTAGATAAAGTAATTAACCCAATTCACTGTGCCTCATGTACCTAGGTGATAACAATTACTGCCCCGATTTTGAGACCGACCCATTCGGCCATTTCTGAGAAAACCGTTCGCAAACTCCAATTTTGGCCTATTTTGCGGACATCATAACTCGGCCGTTTATAAACCAAATTTAATTTTTCAAAATGGATTGGAAAGCCCTTTATCAGAGCTAAATAGTCATAGAACATGCCAAAACGGTTAAACGTTATCTTCAATGAGTACCGAGGCCGCAAAGTTATGGTCTCACTTGCCGACAGATCAATGAGCCTTTGGTCACTGAACCTGACTTTTTTCACTTCTATGTTTCTTACTTGTACAGCATTTAGCCAAACAATCTCCTTTGGGCTAGTTACAATGAGGACATCATGACCAAAGGCTCATTGGTCTGTCGGTAAGTGAGACCATAACTTTGCGGCCTCGGTACTCATTGAAGATAACGTTTAACCGTTTTGGTATGTTCTGTGATTATTTAGATCAGATAAAGGGCTTTTCAATCCATTTTGAAAAATAGAAAAAAGTTCATAAACGGCCGAGTTATGATGTCCGCAATGTAGGCCAAAATCGGAGTTTGCAAAACACTTTTCTCAAGAATGGCAGAACGGCTTGGCCTGAAATTTGGGGCGGTAATTGGTATCACCTGGGTGCATGAGGTGCACAGTGATTTGGGTTAATTCCTTTATCTAGGAAGGGTCCATGAAGTAAACTGATCAAAAACTGCCAATAATCGCAGAAATCAGGTCTTATTTTGGAGGCCATTTATTATTCACGAGGTCTTATTTTTGTGGCCCAACATAGCCCAGATGTAGAGGGAGCCCAGACAGCCTATTGTCGATATCGAAAGAAAAAAAAAGGAAGTGGAGCCCAGGAAGCCTATTGTCGATATCTCTTTCAGAAAAAAAGTTATGGCCGAAAGGATCAATAATTATTAGCAGGACTGTAAAAGGTAGTCAAATCTGAATTGTAGTTTCAGACGAACATTGACTTCGATCTAATTCAGTCAGCGCCTGGGTGAGACATTACTGAGTCTCTCAATTTGTCTGCTTGTACATTTATTTTTCTCACAACGTTTTTACAGTGCTTCCCAAAAACGACCTTTTGTACCAATGGTCTCTATGCATCGGTTTCAAGATCATCGAGTGACTTCTTCAGGTTGGTACAGTCTCAGACTGTGCTCGGTTCAGAAAGCCATGTGTACTATCAAGCAGAGCTTATTCTGTTACTTATATGATACGGAAGGATGGGTCAACATCAGTCTATCCGAAGAGTTCTCTGAGGACTCATGAGTAGACGTGGCTGACGGGCCGGGCCATGCCAGCAAAATATAACAATATTATTATTCTTTGATTTAATTATAAAATGCGCTAAAATGCACTATAAAATGTCCAGCTACATTTTTGGTCAATTTTGGTCCGAACCCGGTCCGACGACCAAGTCTGGGGACCGGGCCCAGGCGGGCCGGCCGGGGCCCGGCCCGGAGCCATGTCTACTCATGAGGATGTCATTAGAGGTGATTAGGCTAACGTAACTTCATACTTTCAAAGTTGACTGTGATCAGAGATCTGAAAACAAATACTAACTTCACAGCACATTCCTCTTATCTCAACTTTTAAAATTTTAAAAAGTTCTTTATTAAGAGTGAGTCGTTTAAGAACGTGTACTGAAGACTTCTCTTCCGTTAGGACATCCGCCTCTGAAAAAAGCAGCATTGGATCATTGCCACGCTGCCTCGGTTTTCGGTACAGGAGGAGGAGTACATTCTGCATAGGGGAAAGTAGACGTATCCCTCTTGGTGCACTATCGGGAAATCCGGCTTGATGACCGCAGTCCACATTGCGGACTTCACAAGCTTATCACTACCAAGATTCTGCTGGCAGATGTAGTCACATTTTGCGTTCTTTTTCTCATTTTTTTCTTGCAAGTACATAAACTTTTACAGCAAGACTAAATTATTGTTAGAAGAAACAAAATTCACGATAAAAACATCGTTTCCGCGCTAAAACATGCAATACAGTCAAACCTCACCTATCCCAGGCTTGTTGATTCTGGGTTGTTGCGCTGCGCTGTGGCCAGGTTGGACTTTGCGGCGGGCTAAAAAAATTCATTTCGCATTTTTTTCTGATTTTTTTTGTTTCCAAATACGTTCCCTTGATTAGATTTAGTTTTGCCATCAGAAAAATTAGAAGAAAATCGAAAACTGACGACAAAAATAGAAGAAAATGCGGATTTTTGACAAAATTCGGTAAAAATAGCAATTTTCTTCTATTTTTGTCGTCAGTTTTCGATTTTCTTCTAATTTTTCTGATGGCAAAACTAAATCTAATCGGGGGACGTATTTGGAAACAAAAAAAATCAGAAAAAAATGCGAAATGAATTTTTTTAGCCCGCCGCAAAGTCCAACCTGGCCGCAGCGCAGCGCGGGTTTTCAACAAGCCTGACCTATCCTGCGTATTATTTTTGCTTGCACGACGGAAAATATCTTTTTATGCTTTTCTTCTAAAAAAAACCAGCCTCTTTTATTTTACTCAGTTTTTTTCACAATTTTTTTTCCAGGCTGATGCCAGACAGTACACAGCTGTTGGCAGCAGACGAGCCAAAGTGCAACCCCTTCGGAACGAGATATCTGACGGACGAGAGCCGCGTCTTCGAGCACAACGCCTGGGACAACGTGGAATGGAGCGAGGAGCAGATGAAAGATGCCGAAATCGTCGTGGAGCAGCAGAAGAAAGTTCCAGTCGAAGACGAAAAGGCGAAGGAACTGTTGGAGGACCCGGTCAAACAATGGGATTCGTTCTACTCACAACACAGCAACAACTTTTTCAAGGACCGCAACTGGCTGCTCAAAGAATTCCACGAATTGGACATGGATTATTATCAGGGCGTAAGTCTTTACTTATTTTTCATTTCTCGAAGTTTCCAGTAAGCTGAAAAAAAACGTGAGTAGTTAGATATTTTGGCCAATATTCCTCCCACACAAAATTCGGCAGTTATTCTTGCCCATTCTTGGCTGTTGCTAACATTGTAATCCTGAATACAAAAATACTTCACCTACTCGAAAGAAAGTTAAAAAAATGTAACTTGCTGCTAACTTTATGAAGAAGCTGTCGTTTCTCACGTGATAGAAGCACCTTTTTCTGCAGAGAGACTTCGAGAAAAATAGCTAAAAACATGTCAGCTTTCATGATTCAAAAAAAACCATGAAAACAAATAGTTTTCGATAAAATCCCGAGGTACATATATCCTTCAAGTTGCCTAAATATCTAACTACTTTCAGGACCTGCCAGTACGAGTGCTAGAAGTCGGCTGTGGAGTCGGTATTTTGTCTAAATATCTAACTACTCACGTTTTTTTTTCAGGTAACACGACATTTCCACTGATCCAATGGGACCAGCACAAGAAGATGTTCCTCTACACTTCTGATTATTCGCCTGTAGCTGTAGATGTTCTCAAAAAGGATGACAAATACGACCCGACCAGAATGTCTGCCTTCGTATGGGACATCACTCAGCCACCACCAGAAGAAGCTCCTGCTGCTGGCTCCTTGGATTTTGTGATTTGTATTTACGTTCTTTCCGCATTGCATCCATCCAAGTCAAAACAAGCCCTCGAATACCTCGGAAGTCTGCTGAAGCCGGGAGGAATGCTTCTTCTCAAGGACTACGGACGTTTTGATCTCACCCAGCTCCGTTTCAAGAAAAATCGATTAATTGACGACAACCTGTACTGCAGAGGAGACGGCACTCTAGTATATTTTTTCTCCCAAGACGAATTAGACGCTCTGTTAGTCGAAATTGGCCTTGAAAAAGTTGTTAACATTGTTGATAGACGACTTATTGTGAATAGAGCAAAAGAAGTCAAGATGTATAGGCAATGGCTTCAATTGAAGTATAGAAAACCCGTTTGATGTTGATTTTTTTGTTGTTACGTATTGAATAAACCTGCTTTTCATGATTTTTGTTGTACTCTTCCCCATCAATTAGTTGCAAACTATTTTATACCTGTTCCACAAAATCTTTGAGCTGTTTGCTTCGTTCAGATGTCACATATGGACGAGCTCTACTATGAAGTGGCCGAAATCGTTAGAAGTGCCTTGGCTAAGACAAAAAGTATCAGAACAGCCGTTTACGGCAGCCAATTTAAGGTAGGTTTTTCAGTGTTTTTTCTTTCTAAAAATTAGGTTTTGTAGAACAAGAAAGCACTGCTACGACTCTCCTGCGAGGCTATCCGATTCAAAGACGTCTTTGACGATATTTTAAAGGTATTTCCTTCTTTCCCTCCCTAAAAATGATGTTACAGGACCCCGGAGCCAAAAAGATTTTGAAGGAAGAGCAGCTGAACAAGGATTTACCTCTAATCTACGTTCTTCTTTACGAATTCCTTCTAGGATCCGGCCTGAATAGGGCATCACCAAAACTGAAGGCAGCAATTTTGAAACATGGAAAAGAGCTGAAAGAAAAGGCGAGACTATTGGATGAGGAAGGTAAAGGAGCGAAGGCTTTGAGAGAATCCGAGAAGAAAAAAGAGGTGAAGCGTTTTTTGTACGTCTACTTTATTGGCTATTTAGACTCTACAAATTCCTCGCTATGCTAGGGTCAATACACTGAAATGGTCGTTTGAAGAGGCTATAAAAAGCTTACGAAGCGAGAATTGGAAGGTATTGCGACATTTCTTCACAAATGTAGTATTATTCGGATAATCGAGCTCGATAGTGCCGATAAATTCGTGGAGACGGTCAGCAGATTGCGAGAAGACGAAGTGGTTGTCGATCCGCACGTCGGAAATCTTCTCGTCTTTCCGCAGCATCCAGAATTTCACACGTACTGGATGGTCGAGCAGAAGTACCTCATTTTACAAGACAAGGTATAGTTTCATCTCTTTTTCTGCTACTGAAATGAGCCTCTTTTTAAACACAAAATGTTCAGGCATCGTGTCTACCGGCCTTTCTTCTCAATCCCGACAAGAATTCTCACGTTTTTGATACTTGCGCCGCTCCGGGAATGAAAACGAGTCATGCTGCTGCCGTACTAGAAGGCACTGGGCAAGAAGTTGACTTTTTCTCTAAACGTTTTGGCCTTTCAGAAAAGTTTGGGCCGTCGATCGTGCTGAAGATCGTGTAGAAACGATGAAAGGTTTGCTCGAGGCGAATGGAGCCGAAAATACTCAAGTCTTCCACGGAGATTTTCTAAAATTGAACATTCTGGACAAGCGGTTTGCCAAGGCACCTTTTTTTCTTGAACAACTTTTCTAATGATCTCATTTCCAGGTAAAATTCGCCCTCGTGGATCCTCCATGCTCCGGATCCGGAATCGTAAAGCGAATGGACGAAATTACTGGAGGAAATAGAGATCAGAACCGATTGGACAAGCTGAAAAATCTACAGGTTTGACAACCTCTTTATTCCATATTTCTGCTATTCTTTTTAGGCTATGATCCTCAAGCACGCGATGAAATTTCCAAATCTGGAGAGAGTTGTTTACTCGACATGTTCTATTCATGAGGAAGAAAACGAGCAAGTTGTCGACGAGGTGAGAATATTCTTTTTTACAGTACTGCGGCAGTAGCGAGCTGAAACTATCTATGTTTTCACCGTTTATTAGTAATTCTGAGTTTCTTAACAAATTCTACACCTTTTAAAACCTGAATGGCGTCGAAGCGACTGAAAACAGCATGTTTCTGATCAATTTTTCTCATAATGATTGATCAATAAAAATGTAGACAATCTTTAAAAGCTAGCGATTTTCTCCAGCTTTTGACATCAAAAAGTACTCTTGTTCAGGTTCTTCTCGACACCTACACCCGTCAGAACTTCCGGCTCTGTACAGATGTCCTGCCCAGCTGGAAATATCGTGGATATGAGGACAAGTATCCGGACATTGGACGCCATTGTCTTCGCGCCGATCCGCAAAAAACACTTACAAATGGCTTTTTTGTTGCCGTCTTTGAACGTCTCAAAGACTAGCGGTTGTTTTTCGCTTCGTTGTTGCTCATTTTATTATGTTTGTTCGTTAAAGTTTACAAAGTCAGCACTTTTTTGTTCATTTGTTGGGTAAAACCCCATTTCTCCCTTTTTCTTCGTTCACATTCACTTGAATAGCATTTTTGGACAAACGAGCTCTTTTCTCGCTCGATAACGCATAAATTTGGTTGTTTACCCGTTTTTCTTCTCGAATTTACGTCAAAAATACTCTTTTTCACTTTCAGGAATGGCCTCCTCGGACAAAGGAATTCCGAACAGCGTCAAATTTGCCTTTGGCGGCATCTCCGGGTTAGTTCTATTCCTACTTCTACAATTTTGAAGATTTTTTTTGCATATTTTGAGTGTTCTTGACACCATTTTCGCATAAAACTAGCTATTTGTGGGGATAGACATGAAATGAGCCTGTTTTGATGGGGAAAAACAGGCAAATTCACACGAAAGCTTGGTTTCAATCTAAAATTCGCATATTTTAGAATGGGAGCCACGCTGGTAGTTCAACCGCTGGACTTGGTCAAAAACCGCATGCAATTGTCAAGTAAGCTGAATTTTTCTCATTTTACCATTGATTTTTCAGGCGGGAAGAAAGAATACCGCTCCAGTTTCCACGCCTTGACTTCAATTATCAAAAATGAGGGAGTGACAGCCGTCTACAATGGTCTCAGCGCTGGTCTTCTTCGGCAGGCCACATACACGACGACCCGTCTCGGCATCTATACCTGGCTCTTTGAGAATTTTAGCAAGTAACTTGCCTTTTTTCAAAGTTTACAGAGAAATCTTTTAGAAAAGAACAAAGCCCGTCGTTTGCTCTCAAGGCGGCTCTCGGAATGACGGCAGGAGCCGTTGGATCCGTCGTGGGAACGCCTGCCGAATTAGCTCTGATCAGAATGACCGGTTAGTTTCCTGTGTTGGTAATTATGCTTTGAGAAAAAAAATCTGGCAAGTGATCTTTCTTCGTGGTTTATTCTGAAAGTAGTATAGCCTGTTCATAATACTTTTTGCCTCATTGTCAGATGGGCCGATTCAAATTATGTTTTCTACATTTTGACTAGACTGTATACGGTTCTCCTCGAGAATAGAACTTTTCAAAAATTTTATAATACTTCGGCCAGCAGCGCACAAATTAGCAATATTTTTTCTTCAAAAGCATCTTGAAATCTCAGGCGATGGGCGTCTTCCACCCGAGCAACGCCGCAACTACAAGAACGTCTTCGATGCTCTGGCCCGTGTCGTCAAAGAAGAAGGACTTCTCACACTGTGGCGAGTATGTGAAATAGGGGTTTTCCTTCAAACTTTTCAATTTTTAGGGATGCACACCGACTGTAGCTCGTGCGATGGTCGTGAACGCCGCTCAACTGGCCACCTATTCTCAGGCTAAGCAGTCTCTTTTAGCTTCCAGTTACGTGAAAGATGGTAAGGTTCCCTTTTTACAAGATAATTTAGTCTTTAGGAATTTTCTGCCACTTCCTTGCCTCGATGATCTCAGGTCTAGCCACTACAATAGCCTCGATGCCGGTCGACATTGCCAAAACTAGGATTCAATCGATGAAAATTGTGGACGGAAAACCTGAGTACAAGAATGCCGTTGACGTTTGGGTAAAGGTTCGTTCATTTTTTTGCCGTTGTAATTCACAGTTAACCTTACAATTCAAATGTTGGACAAAGTTTACAAGTTTATTCGCTGTATCAAGTCTATATTCGACAAGAGCGGCTCTTCGGACAGACCATGGCGGTGCTGTAAATTTCCTCGGAGAGTGGAACAGTACCTCTCGCGCTTGTCCAGGGCGTCGTCGAGAGGGGGTTGATCTATGCGTTCCCAGGCGTGTTCGTAGATGAAGAGTATGATCCGAGCTTCTTCAGTGCTAGGTGGATCGGGATCCGCTGTTGCAACGACTGGTGGTAGAGTAGAAATGCTGTGATTCCGTCCTCTTGGGAAGAGTAGAACGTCTAGTGGAGAAGACGAGACGAGATTTGGTAGCAATTCTGTCCCGGTAAAGCGATGTTGAAATCCAACAGTCCGAGTCGAAAGCTATTAGCTCACTGTTGGACAATGTAGGACAAAACGTCATTAAAACTGAGGTCAACGTTTTCTGAAAACTTTTGGGTATTTTCTCGTTCTCGGCTCCATTAGGAAGATCGAAACTACGCAAACGAATTTTGCATTCGATCGTCCTAATAAATTTACTTACCTAGAACTCTATATGGCCGACAAAATGAAGCATATTTCGATTTGTTGTTTTCTTTTTGCTTTTCAAATACTCATACTAGAGGTGTTTTTTTAATGTAGAATCGATGAAAACAAAGATAGAATACCAAAAAATACCGACTTCCGCGAACTTTCTCATTTCTTCAACACAAACTTTTCAGGTTGTCAAGAACGAAGGCGTTTTCGCTCTCTGGAAAGGATTTACCCCGTACTACATGCGTCTCGGACCCCATACCGTCTTAACATTCATCATTCTGGAGCAGATGAACGGCGCCTACTACAAATATGTGCTGAAGAGAGAGGGACACGGCGGTCTCTGAAGGAGTTCTTCCATGACAGTTTTCCCGGTTGCCATTTTCAGTATTTTTCCCAAAGTTTGTTTCACAGGGTAGATTCTAGCTTTTTTCCGTCTTTTTATCTCGAATAAAGTTTAAATTTACACCGAATGTTGCCTTGTTGAAACGTTCAAGCTTTTGAATATCTCGAAAATGTTTTCTGTCTCTTCAAACCGTCTTTCAGATGGCCTCGAAGGTGCTAATCAGCACAAGGGGCGTCAGATCTCTCCATTACACAAACTTCCGCTCTCCGTGGCCGTTTGTAAAGAAAGGTGCACTTTTTTGTCTACAAAATATATTCTGAAAATTTAGGAGAAACGGGACAAAGAAAAATCGGACCAAATACTGTGGAGTCGACGAAATGGCCCGGTCAAAACAAGGAATTCCCGGAACTGTCGCCGAAATGGCGCAAGGAAAATCCCGCAGCTCTTCACAAGTATGTTTGTATTCATTTTGATCGAAAAACGATTTATCTTACCTGAATTTCCGTCACAAACCGTGTTACTCATTTTTGTCATCTTCATCTGTCGTATAGCTGGCTATTTTAACTAAACGAATACGAAAAGAACGTTCTTTGTGCAATTTTGGCCTTGGCTCGCACAAAATTGCCTCCCCACTTTGTAGTATTTCACCAGCAGCTTACGCAGCCTCCGTATGGTGATATACTTTTAGTTAGTCTGTCTTGGTTGTTCCACCTTCTAACTAAATTCCCATAGACCTTTATAAACTCTTGTTCGATAAAAGATTAACATGACATGACCTAATACCTTACAATGTTAGTCTTGACAACTGTGCGGAGTCCGCACTGCGGACACATCTTCAGACAAACAGACACCATTGCACTTTGTTAACGAAAGATAACGAACTTTTCAGATATACGGGTGTCCAGGAAGAGGGTTACGTAGATCCGGCCAGCAAAAAGTTCATATCCGTTCCGGAAATGCGATCCGAACTTGTGGTCCCCAATCTCGATGGATTCACGTACGTTTTCTCTGCTTTATTAACTTTTTTCGACTTTCAGCCTGAAACCCTACGTTTCGTTCCGAACTGACGTCGAAATCGAGAAAAGACGCGTCGCTTACGAGAAAAAGCTTCAAGAGAAGGGCTCACAGGAACTGGCTGACCTCTATACGATCGAGGAAGAACGATGGCCGCCTCCGAAAATGTCACCGGAAACTCTTTTCGAACTTCATTACGGCGAGCACATTCGGCAGAGTTACAAGGCCGGAAAGTACCGAACCACCTCCGAGGAAGTGCCAAAAATCGTCAAAGAATCGAAAGAATAATAATCTTGCAGCTAGGTTTTGTTGAATTTGTACCTGTTATAAATCTATTTCCATCACAGCGAGCATGTGAATGTAACTAGACGAAGTATGAACTAGTCTGTTTTTTTGCATCCAAAAGAAAAGAGACGTTATAACGACAGAAAAAGGACTTTTGACGTTATAGAAGACACTGTTACACATTTTTGCCAGATTCGGTATAGCTGAACGCCTCAGCCTTTGATTTCTTGGTCCAGGTGGTGTAGGCTAAACGCGTCTTTCTTGTGGCGCGTCAGTGCAGCTGTCGATTACTCATTGACTGAGCTCATTTTTGACTAGATAGTGCGAATCAGTCATGATTCAGCATATTTTCTCTCTCTTGTTGCTACACAAAGCGGATGCTAAGCCTTCAAGTCTGGCAGCTCTGTGGAATTTCGAGGAAGTCACCGAATGTGTTTTACACTTTAGGGCTTTGGTAAGTTAGAAAATAACCTTTTTTGCACTTATTGTTAGTCTGTAAAGTAGTACTGAGAATAATTAGTCCTTTAAATTTAGAACAAAAATGTTGGGTCCCGACACGATATAGAGATACTCGTGTCGGGACCCAACATTCTTGTTCAAAATTTAAAGGACTAATTATTCTCAGTAGCTACTTTACAGACTATAGACCTAACAATTTTCATTGGTTCCAGCGCAGGGTAAAGCAAAAAAACGCATTTTTTAAATTTATTTCCCTAGGCAGTTCTATTACCACACAGCCTTTCACTATTTCGGGTTACGGGTTACGTGAAATAGTTGGAGAAAAGATTTCGTACTTTTCCCAATAACAGCCTAAGACAAGAAACATCGAAAGACTGACCTTTTAGACTTACAACAACTACGGCTGTTGGTGTGGAGTTGGTGGAGCTCATGAGCCCGTAGACGAGATTGATACGTGAGCAGCGTTATTTGTAGAGACTAAGAAACTTCAGGTGTTGTCGAAGCCGAGCACAAATGTCTCGATGTTGCCTGGGAATACATCGATAGCTATGCTTGGAATTGTACCAACAGTACTGCTCAATGTGTTGGTTAGTTTCACTTTCGGGTTATAAAACTGTTTTCATTTTTAGAGAACCAAGACCCATGTAAGGCAGCCCTTTGTCCTTGTGATACAACCGTAGTCAGCTGCTGGGCAAAGTATAAGAAACCGGAGAAGAAGCTCAAGTGCAACAGAAGCTACGAGACAGAATACAGTAAATAGTTCCGTGTTTAATAAAACACCAGCTGTCGCTGCCAAAGTGAATGTTTTTTCGGTAATCAAAAGTAGAAATTTTATCATCGTTTTCTACTCAAAACAATTTAGCAAAAGAAAAATCTCCGGGCGGACTCGAACCCGGGTTGTTTGCGTCAAACGCGGCGCCACTTACCACTACACCAAAATTTTAGCCACAGACAAAAAAACACAGTCCGCCACAGACACAAGTTTTAATAATACAGATTGTGGTCTCTATTGACCAGCCAACATGGTTCTTGGTTACGGACTGACAAACAATGAACCACGAGCTCATTGAAACTTTATTCTGAACAATTATGGACTTTCTGTTGTTCTCGTCACCTGCTCCTTCCTCAATGTTGGAGGCGGCTTAGCTGGTTCCCCAAAGACCATCTTCTTCAGATCCTTCCCAATCGGCTTGAACTCGTCCTCTTGAGCCTTTAGTTTCTCAGCGACTTCCAGAGTCTCGGGTAGACTTTTGCCCTTCTGCTCCTCAATTCCAAGCAGTTCTTCCTGAATTGCCAGTGACGGCTTCCCACCAGGTCCTAGGTTTGTTTCTGGCCTAAAACATTCTAAATTGTCGAAAATGGAGGTGCAACTTTGAGTGTGCGTCTGTAGTCAAGATGTCCAAATCCTCTCCCTCTCCTTTGTCATGAATCACGTTTATGGCTTTGCTCTGAACAATTACTTAGAGTAATCTTACTGCCTCGCCTTTTTCAAAACATCTGGCTTATTTTTTCGGCTTCCGATATCCTCATGGATATGAAAGTTTGTGTCTTCCTCGTGGCTCTTCGACTTCTTGTTATCAGTATCAATGTCTTCCCAATCCACTAATCCATCGTCTTCGGTACTCGTTGACGTGGCTAAAGGAATTGATTAGGGACAAAACACCGAGAGATGAAGGCAGAAGACTAGGCATGGGCACCGGCCCGTGCCAGCAGTGCGCACTTTTGGGGAAAAACGAAAACTTGTCACCCAAGTTGAACATAGGCTCAATATGCCAAGCCGAGCTTATGTTCGAAATGGGTGTCAAGTTTTTGTTTCGCTAAAATAGTCTTTCCCCGAAAATGCGCCGTTCTGGCAGAGTCTCGGTCAACCCTGACACGGGCTCGGTGCCCATGCCTACAGAAGGCAGAAGACCAACTTACATGTTTCAACGGGCTGAGACGGTTTCTCCTTTCCGGAGTTTGAACTAGAAGGGAGAGGATGAGCTGAAATGGCTTCGGGAACATTGTACAAAATGTTACCGTAGGGCGCATTTGCAATGTAACCTTCCTTTCCGTCGGCTGCCGGCGTTACATAACCTTCTGAGGCTAAATTTCACTCGGATCTGAGAACTAAGAACCTGATTTGTAGCCTCGTTTGTCGAGTTCACTTGGTGTCAGGGGATAGACGGGTCGTGGTGTTTGTCTACTGTAGGAAGCATAACCTTTGGAAGAAGAAGGATATTGTGGATAATTAGACGCCTTCTGTGACTGTAGAAAGAAGTTTTTGGCGGGAGAGAGATATCTAAAAATTTCTTGAGGGCATCCTTTTGAAATCAGGCACTGTGGTTTCATGTACACGTACTGTACTTTCTGAGGAAGAATCTGTACTGGTTGAGCCTGGATAGGAATCGGACTTATAACTGGACCATACTCTGCCATCGGTGGAGGATATCCCCAATCGAGTGACGGTAGATAACATTGAGGACAATCTAGAGCATCTTCATACTCTAGCAATCAAAGTCTTACTCAGAATGTTCCAGAACAGAGCCTGGCAGCTGGCGAAGAGACCTAGGAAAAAGACGCTGGTAACAGAGGTCATTTTGTCATGTAATCGGGTGTTGTGATGGCTTATAAGTAGCAGGCTGCAACAATTGGCAGGTATCCCGCCGCGGGGTCGAGAACTTGTCCCACTGAAAAACAGTTTCCTGCCTCGAAAACACAATTAAAAACAGCAGCAGAAATTTATTATTGAAATCGGCATTAAAGCAGGGACCCGAAACTTTTAGGCTAAGTGAAATTAAAATCACAGTCATGTACAGGTAAGTGATCTTGATATGAAGAGGCAAGAACCCAAAGGAAGTGGAGCAACTAGTGATGAGAAAGAATATCATTGAGAATGTTCTCAATCGTGGTCAGACCTTTGATGGATCCCTCGTCCGGACCGATGTAGCCATCTCCGCCAAAAAGGCCGGGCAGACTGGCGTTGGCAAAATCGACTAGGCGAACCTCTGCCTGGGAGTAGGCTGCCTCAACGACGATCAAGATAGAAGCACCGAACAGACGAACTCCATCTAGGGAGGAGAGCACCTGCAAGTGGGTTTTAAGACGAGAAAAAAAACAGAGAAAGAGAGAAAAATCAAGACTCACCTCCTTGATTTTCTTGACCTGACTGAGAACATTTTCAGTGGCGGTGGAGCAGCTAAAAAAGTCGTTCAGAGCCTCGACCAGACTGTCTGGACTCAGACTGCGTCCATCCATCTTACTCAGATAGATATTCTCTCCTTCAGGAGTCCAATACTGCATTCCTGAACACTTTTGTCAGTTTTTTGTCCGTATGCTCTTACCACAAAGACGAATTCCGAGTCCGGAGGAGGTGGTAGCAGCACATTTGAGAGATTGACTGATCACCTTCTCTGGCGGTGCATCGTCTCTGTGCTGTCTGGTTCCCAGCTTGAGATCCAAGACACAGGGCCGCTCAAAGCCTCTGGTCAAATCGGACATGACCAGAAAGTTTCTCGAGATGGTACGACGGTTGCCATTAGCCTTCCCAGGCTTGACCAATTCTTCAGTCAGTGCCAACGTGTCTTTCGGGTTACCGGCGCAGGTCGAACAGCACTGCGGCAGCGAGCAACTACTACGATTCTGGAATAACTGATTGTTTTTCTGTCCTTTGTCTCTCTGTCAGTCTCTTTGGCTTCAAATCACCTCAATAGTCGTACAGCATCTGGGAGCAATGGGCAGGAGAGCCCTAGGCATCTTTTTATAGAAGAGAAGCTCTCTCTCATCGCACGGCTTTAGTAAGTGTCCATTTGGGAGAGAGAAAAAGGCCGTACAGCCTCCGACCTGATGCTTGAAGGGCTCCGGAGCTAGACAAGAGATCTGCGGTTCCTCTAATCCTTCCATTCTTTGACGGATGGTCTGGACCATCTGAAAAGACGATTTCAAGGAGTAAAAATAGTCGATGAGCGGTCCTCGCCACTCGGTGTAAAGATGACTGAGACAGTGGTTTTTAGAGTGGGGCGAGTTGACCGAAAACAAGAGAGATGTTTACAAACTTGTTGTGGAGAAATGTCGTATAGTATCGGAAGATGGGGCAAACAGTGCAAGTCAGAGAGTGTTTTGATCAAAGGAGCGATGGTAAAATTGAAAGAACGAGTCTTCGAACACTTTTCCTATGGGAGTGACTAAATTGCAGTTAATTAAAAACTTTAATAGAAAATTTCTTTAGAAAATTCTGCTTTGCTTTCTAGATTGAACTAATGGATGTGAAAACTTTAAAAAAAACGTTTGCTATTCGAAGTATCTTTGCCGTGGATTAGTCCCGATCAAAAAACTTATTCTTGTTGTTATCGAACTCTTATAACTATGTAGTTAGCTTCTGTCAAATTCTTGAGTCAATGAGATTGAAAAGCATTTTCAACTGGACTTACAGAAAGACACAACAAACTGAGAACGTTCGGCAGAAAGAGCGCTTGCCTTTTCAGAGCCACTATAAAAGATGTCTGAAATGGGCGTGGTTTTCTGAAAACAGGGCGAGAAAGTGGGGAAACTGAAAAATCATACTGCTTTGAACCCATCTAGAGGTTCTTATCAGAGCCGGCCAATGCCTCGACGACGTCACGAGAGCATGTTCCCCCAGTAGTTCAGAAGTGAGGACAAAGAGCAAGCATTAAAACTTACAGTAAATAGCTAAAATTGTTTGTCCTTTGGCCTATCAAATTTATATCGGTCAAACAAATTTACTTCGGCTTAGATGATCAAATGATGATGATCAAAAGAAGTTAGAAATTTTTCTCTTTGATCCAATGACATCATATGATGTAAGAGTACAAAGACGAAAGACGTTTACTGAAAAACGACAATTTTTTTATAGAAACAATAAAGGCTTCTGAACAGCCAGCTGCGACCAATTGATAACACTATCGGGGGTGAAAAACTCCCCACAGTCCAATTGTTCTCCGAAAAAGGGCCATATTGTTCCCACATATTTTGATCATTGGACAAAGCAATAAAGAAACGATTTGATTGCTTACGGCTGGTGACGATTGAAAGCAAACAAGCTGACGAACTGGATCAATCAAATGTGATTCTCAAGTGTTTTTGCCATATTTACAGTTTTGGGAAAGAAAACGAGAGCAATAGTCAAATGTTCAAAAAAACTGTTTTGTAGGAAATGAGAAAACTCGAGACTCAATGTTTTATGGAGTCGGCATTAGCTTTCTTTGCAATGGAAATCAATGGCTGGAAGAAAAATGCCTTTATGAATACCTCCGGGGACAAATCCTTTTTTGTCGGATCATCCGAAACAAGACCTACATAATATTAGAGGAGACGATGTCGAGGCAGTCGCGTGAACGAATGAATCGTGAAAGAGGAGGCTGGATTTTCTCACAATGATTCATTCAGTTTGATAAAGACTGTACGTCATCGCCCATCACCGAAAAAAAGTTTTTCTTCGACCAGCTTATGTCCGCTGCGCAGCCGCAACGCAAAAGAAAAAAAAAAGCGTGACCTATTACGGTTCCGGAAGCATTTGCATCGCGTGATCTTCAATCAGAAGAAAACCAGTTCTATCGCTTCAAGTTGTAAAATTCCTCGAGTTCAAAATGGAAGGCATAGAGACAGCGAGAGAGAGCCACGTGTGATGGCCACATCTGCTGACGTAGCAGCTGGTATTCGAAGAACAGAGTGCGCGCGAGTACACATTTCGGAATGTGACCTCGCGCGAAAATTGTTTAGCTGGATCCCAGCCAACGGTTCGTAGATCAAGAGGTCCGTATTTTACGCAAGACGCGGTGAGAAAAGAAAGAAGTCCCAGACAGCTGAGGGGAGCTGGTTTCGCTTGGCCGAATGTTTGGCTATCATGACGCCGGAGAGAAAAAGAGAGAGGTGGAACGAATACCTTTTTTGGACTGTTTTTCTTCTTCAATTTACGACTTCCGTTCTGATTATCGTTTTGACCCCACTAGAGTTTGATCATCAGATCGAGAACATGTGGCAGCAATGATGACAAAATGGACCTTTTGGAAGAGAAGGATCTCTGACTAGAGTTTGTGAAACTGGAGATCGGTAGTATTCCCTGTCTTTGATCTGTACCACAACAAAACTTTACTATGGTCTGTTCAAAAAGAAGAAGGATTACGGTAAGATTTTAGCTCTCCCCTTCGAAACCAATTTAGTACGCAAAAATTGCATACTCACAATCAACTAACAAATTATCGCTGCTTATCTTTCGTAGGGAACTAAAATCTTACCGTGATCCATCTTCTTTTTGAACAGACCATACCAACACATCTTTCCACCTGGATAATCTCATTTTCCCACCCACACTGCCTGATTGCATCGTGTCTCAAAGTCTTTTAGGGAAGGCACAATGGAATCAGTGTGAACCACGCCACTTCCTTTTGAACAAAGAGAGAGAGAGAGAGTTTCAAACATCTCAACATCTTCCCATGAGGGGATATAAAGGACCCATTTGTATGATTACGATTTGGGAAAATCAGGATCATCAGACTTGCTCGTTGGCTGAGCTCGGAAAGAGGGTCAGCAGTTCTATGAAGAGAACAGACGCGGAAAACAAGTAACTTTCGTGCTAACTGATTAATGAGCAACAGATGTGCCATGGACAAATCGTAACGAGTGGAAACGTATTTGTGCGAAAACTTTGATTTCTATTTGGTTCTGTATGGACGGAAAGGAGCCAAAAAATGTTAAAGAGAGGACAGACATCAGTCTGGAAGTCGGATCCTCAAGGCGAAAGACGGGGGGAGGTCGTCAAAATTCGAAACAACAGCTGTATCCCGCGGATCAGACATCAAGAGGTCGCAAGGCTGGAATCGGGTGACCAGGAACAAAGTACATTCTATATGAGAAGGAATGTGAAAATGGCAAACTATAAAACAGCCAAATTAGAATATTTCGAAGACTAAAGTGAGAAAACGGTGAGCGCATTCTGCTGTGCAAATAGAAAAAGAAATGTCGTAAACAGATGTTGGATTGATTCTGGAAATAATTTTACGAGTTTCTCTTTCTGAACTAGTAAAACGAAATGGTTACGACAAGTGACAAAATGATAGATTCCACAAATGGTATATGGTGTGAAAAGATTTGACTAGTCTGTTGTGAAAAGTTTCAAACTGGAGGTCAGGAACGTTGTAACGACTAGAACCCGGAGACAGCTGCTCCGATCTGCTGTTCCGGAGTAAGAGTTTACTGAGCATTCATACGCGCGAGACTGGAAAGAGTTGTTAATCAAACAGTACTACAGGCTGTGAAGATGGGTCAATAGTGGAGAGAGAAAACGTTTATCAGTCAGGGACAGAAGGAAGCTCTTTCGGGGACAAATGTTGCGGAGACATTGCGGTGCCGGACAAGACGTCTGCTGATCTCAACTAATTTTAGAGCGAGCTAATTTTGAACCTTTTCCCGTGTTACAAGCAGATGCCAAGCGATTTGAATATATAGCCCGTCCAATTTTTACGGGGAATTTCTGGATCTTTAAAAAGTTCGCTGCGAGACCCGTATACCATGCAAACGTTGGATACTCAGCCAACCAAATTCAAATTTTTAGGGCAAATTCAAGTTTTGGCTGCGTAAATTTGGCTGAGTTTCCAACGTTTGCATATGTTATACGGGTCTCGCAGCGAACTTTTTAAAGGTATAAAAATTCTCATTAGAATTTGAACGAACTATATTCGGAGACAAGAACCTCTCTCTCTGCCTCGAACAGTTCTATCTGAAAGACTCTTTTTTCACTAACTGCTTCAGAAATGCCACTTTTGGAAGAGATAATTTGTGGTAATTTCGTTCCGTGAGAAGGTCAACAAGTTCAATTAACTTTCTCTCTGCCAGACGTCTTCCCCTCAGTCATTTCGCCTTGTGCCTTTTCAAACTAGTCTATATGAAAAACATTTCCTTTCCATGCATCAAATTGAGCTTGCAACCTGTCAGTTTTCTGTTTTCTACTATTCTGAGAAAAGAATTTGAAAAAATAATAAAAGAGACGATGAGAAAGAGAGATTTGCAGTTTAGAATTTTAGAAACTTCGAAATTAACTCAATTTTGGTCGAAAGGAGAAAATATAGAAATTGTTTGCAAAATTTTGCCAACTAGCAATCCCCGTTTTCGTCCAGTTCTTGCGTAGCCGCTTCACTGTCTCGATATCACTGGGATCCTGTTTCCTGCCGATCTCATGTGTTTCTGTTAGTCGATTATTACACGATGATCCAATTACGGAAATCCCTTCGGCATTTTGCCAAAAGGTAGACCATGTTCACTTTATCTCAATTCTATTTTTAGCGACTGACTTACTTTTATTCTATTTTCCCCTCCCGTCTATTTTTGTCCATCCTGTTTGCATCCATCTCTTCTCTCTTTTTTCGACCACCCGCCTGTTTTTCCCGTTCCAATTGATCCGAACTGACAATGACTGATTTTCAAAGAGTCGTCGGCCGGTTTAGCTGCAAACTGTTGTCCTTGACTGTCTCCCAGTACTCTTCTATTCTTGCCATCTCATGACAATTCCAGATGAACCGATGGATGCTGTACTTTCTCCTTCCAGCCGTGGCTGCCGATCTTGTCAGGATGGGGTGCGACAGAGATCCGTCGTTAAAGTTCTGCAAAGCGGAAGCTTCAAAAACGCATAGAGGACAAGACGAATCGGAAGAGATTACAGATAAAGATCGAGTGAGTGCAGCCCGATTTTCATTCATTTGCTAGAATTCGCACAAATTGGTTTTAAGCAAGCCTGTGCTGAACTCCGTCAAGAGTACGTAAAGGTCTGTGCCAAATCAGGCCATCATCGAGCGGATGACAGCGAGAAAGAGTTCTGTTCGGCCTTTGAGAACATCTGCTTCAGAATACCTAGTGGAGAGCCAGACCAAGCAACAGTTCCGTAAGTTTGCTGTTGACCAAGCTTAGAATTCATTTAGTTCCGCAATGATCAAAGAACTGGCGCCAATGGGGACTGTAAAGGCTGAAGCTACACTTGAGACGTAAGTTAGCTAGACTAGAGAAACAAAGGGACAGAGGAACCGAAAATACCTTACAGTTACAATCTATTTTAAATTGCTCCCAAGTCTGTGTGTTTGTGTCTGTCTGAAGCTCTAATTGAGGATAAGGAGGGGAGCTTTGTGTGCACTAATTAGTTTTTAACAAGTCGCGACAGGAAAATCAAGTGCGCAAAGGATTCTAACGACTGGTAGTTTCTTTGGAGGGACAGAGGGTGACTGGAACAGAGTGACAAGGGGAGATTGGAAGGGACAGTAGGACCGAGATTCGCTAAAACTAGGAACGGGCGACCCGTTCAGGTCCTACATTTTGAAATTAAGCTTGGGAGGGAGCGGGCTCAAATACGATTTCGGTAGATTCTTTGGAGGTTCAGGGAGAGTAACAAAGGAGGAATGAAAAGAAAAACACGACTAGGACTCCGTGACAGAGCATGAAGTTCTACTTTAGCCTTGGAAGGGTGTTGCCAACGGAGCTTTGTGCGCAAATAAGTTTTTAACAAGTCGTGACAGGAAAAGCAAGTGAACAAAGGGTTCTTATAACTTTGATAGTTTCTTTGGAGGGACAGGAGGTAACTGGAACGGAGTGGCAAGGGACGAATGAAAGGGAACTGATGGTCCGAAAAAGAAGTAATATGAGAAGACAAGGAATCCTTAGCCCTGGAAGAGCTTTGCCAACCTTCAATTCAATTTATCACAATTTCAATGCGTTCACATGCCGTTCACATGCCTGTTCCATTGGGCTGGTTCTTCTCGTGCCAATCTCATCCAATTCTGTCCCATTTCGCTTGTAAATCAGCCAGTCCATCGTGGTTTCGGTCGTCCTGTAGGTCTCACTGCTCGCCAAGCTCTCCAATCTAGTACCCGCCTTGTCCACGTATCGCTATGGGCTACTTTCCTCGCATATTCCCATTTCCTTTTAGCCCATCTCTCCCGGATGTCTGTGGCTCTCATTGTTTACATGAGCCAGTCGTTAGTCCTTCTATCTAGCATTGTAACGCTAACGAACTTTCGAAGCATCTTCCTTTGAGCGACTACCAGCCTTTTACTCTTTCGCTCAACGAACAGATTAGCTGAACTTGCCAATCTTGTTCTTCCTGAAGGTTAGTATCGTAATCCATCTGTTGACTTGTGAAATTTTTGAATCTTATCCATCTCTGGCCTCTTGGCAAGTTAAACAACTTGGCAACTAGTTTGTTTGCGCTGCTACCAGATGACTATGCTGTTTGCTCTCGTCTTCGTCCCGCTACTCCTCACGATGCTCACCTTGTGCAAGCGAAAGCGGCCATCTCGGGAGTCGTCGACGCAGAGACGTCGAGACGTCGACGCTTCGAAGAAGGAATCGTCAGACAGCATCCAGATGGAAGCCACACAGCCAAATACTCCCGAACTGTCTGGACTATCGGAGTGGGAGACGGTAGACGTGACGCAGAACGATCCGATCGTGTCTCCGCCCAAGGCCACAACAGTTCTGGACAAGACTCAGGAGGGATCGATGAAAAAGGATCGTCCGATTACGGTCACGAAGACACAGAAGACGACCGAGCAGTAGGTGAAAGAAGATAAAAACGGGATTGAGAAAATAAACAGTACAATGAACATGGGAAACAGGAGATATCCAAACAACATACTCAGCTTGAGAGACTGTCAGAAAGACACAAGAAAGACACAGAGAGACAGGGTGAAAGAAAGAGATAGGATTCAATGCTTGGCCTAACCCATGTTCTGGTCGTTACAAAATTCATCATTTTCAGACCAGATCTTGTGGAGCCTCCATCGAAGAAAAAGAAGAAGAGAATCGACTTTACTCGCTTCTGCAAAGAATTCAAAAATCGGTATCTTTTCGTCTGTCCGGACCCGTTCCGCTTCGGTCAGAAGGTAAGAGCTTTCTTTTTTGCTTCGAAGTGTTTATTGAAACGATCACGAAATTGGTTCTCTATTGGTGAGTCGTCTTCTAAAGAAGAGGCACAGCTTTACCACTTCCACATGTTGCGGTTTCTCTAAAAAATTTGTCTGTACAGTCTCCCGTGAACAGTACCATTTGGCAGCTGTTGCACTTGAGCATGTGGTGGCGACGAATCTTGTGAAGGAGAAGCATGATTGGATGCCTTTACTCTCATTCCACTTCATTTTATACTCACTTCTTATCTCTTGTTAGCTTGCATGGAGGGAAAACACAAATAAGAACCTGTCGATGAAATGGTAGACAAAACAGTACTAGTCTGTGCATGCCTCCTGTGAAATTATCTGCCAATTGTTGGATATCTTGAGACAGGCTTGTCAGAACCTGGTCAATTCCTCTCTAGGCATCTCTTGATCCCTCTTGGCCCCACTTATAGTCAGTTTAGAAAGAAAGTGGACTGCCTAATACTAAAAGCTGCCCCTAAAATATAAAAGACTGGTTGTTCCCGACACGAAAATATCTACAATAACCTCTTTCTCATTCAGGCTGTAGTCTTCTGTCCGATCTACAGCGAGCGCTGTCACGTGCCACTACCCGACCGGCCAGTGGTACCAACCCGTCGGCCACCTCGTGGCCACCGTGCTTCTACCGTAGAAAAACTGTGCAGAAGTTACAGGTAGAGTCAAATAAATAGAGAGAGAATGAAAAAAAATACAGAGCCTTCGCCGACACTTACTGCAGTAACCCAATACTCCTGTCACAGCAACAGTACAGAGAAGGCTGTGAACGATACTGGAGATTCTGTACCCGTCGAACAGGCTAAATGATCTTGTGAAAGATAAAGTGCAAATATTGCTTGTTTTCTGCCGTGTGTCCAACAGGTTTTCGGCTGTGTGAAGTTGCTGATCTCACAGCATGAATCCTCTCTTGGTCTTGCTTATTTTCATAGGCAGCAGTCTGCAACAAGGACATTACTATCCTAACCATTGGTACGGAGCTAATCAGGCACTTTTGGCTTCCTTTTTTGTTCAAACGTTTTCAGGGAAATGTTCATTCCGGAGTAGTTCCTGATTTCGGTCCGGCTCCGATCAACAATGCTGGAACATTGGCCCCTCATGTCTGCGGTTTCAACCCATACACGAGAAAATGCATGGATCCAGAGAACTTCTGCCCAGGAAAGTGCATGAACTTTCGCTACACGTATAACACTTTGTACGACTGCCGCTGCCTAGTGATTTAGCAAAATGAACAGTTTTGAAAGAACCAGCTTTCATGGCGACATAGAAATTCACAAAATGACGATACAAAACACGGGAATGAGATGTGCGGGGTTGTTAGTAAGCAGATAAAAACCGTGGTTACAATCAATCGTTAGTCATATCTCCAAGGGGCGCATCGCCGGCCTCCAGTGCAGCAGCTTCAGTGGTTTTGACCTCGGGCTCGGGAGCATTTTCCGTCGAGTCGTCCATGGCTTCATCTCCTTCTGCACCAGTGGAGGATTCAGGACGATCGCCATCCTTTTCAATCGAAGCCTCGAGATCGACTTCAGCCGCTTCGTTGACATCTTCGTCGTCATCGGCAAGCTGCAAATTAGGATATGATAAACATTAAAAGCTGCAAGGGAGCATGTGAAGGCAGCTCTGTAAGCTTTGAACGTGTACCTGGACGATCTCATTACGAGTAAGATTCGATAGCTAGACAACGAAAGGTTACAAAAGGACTCACGTCTTCTTCCTTGTCCTCCTCATCTTGAAGCGGCATGAGATCAGCTTCGTCAATTTCCTCCTCGACTACTGGAGGCTGTTCTTCCATCTCGGCGTCGCTCCATCGGATAGGGTATGTCGTCACGCGAATGTCGTCCGATTTAACTGTTCGCAAGAGCTTGTCGACATCGGGTTTAGCTGGTGGATTCTCCTTCAGCTCCTCATCCGTGTACTCATTCGATACCCACCAGCCGAGATTCAGGAACTCCTAGAGAATGAATGGAATCAAGTAAAAAATCATGACTTACCCCTTCGTTATAAGAGAGCTTGAGAAGAAGAACAGAAACGCCGACGATGTCCTGCTCGGGGATTTTCTCCGGGTTTGGAGCTGGAGCCGTGAAGACGAACTTATGCTTGCCTTCAGGAGTCGGGCCGACGAGAGCCGAGTCGAGATCCTGGTCGAACTGGCGTGATTCGCCAGAGCCAACGTAGACGAGCTTCCATTCAAGATCTGAAGCAAAACGAATAATAAAGTAGGAATAAAAGCTCTCACCTCCGGGAAGATGTTCGAAAACTTCGAAGGTGATCTCGAGATTGAAGTCTGCGGTGAAGCTGGACGGATTCTTGAGGAAGTTGACGGAGCAGACGTTGACGCGGGAGCCCATCTTGTTCTTATCTGAAGCAGGAAAAACTGTAGGACAGAAGAATTGGCTAAAAAAGAAACGAGAAACATGAAGAGAAACGGAGAGAAATAAAATAATAACTAAACAAGCGTTTTTGCAAGGAAAACAGCTGGATAAATACGTTTTTGGCTAATCTTACGACAAATATTCTTTGAAGTTCACATCAAGAAAAAAAAGCAGGAAATAAAGAAAAGAAACGGAGGAATGAAATGAAGAGAGCAAAAAAAAAAAAAATAGCGGATTCCGTTTCGCGCCTTTTGAATTTTAAAGGACTGCTAGCTCCGGTCTCACAGCGGAGTTATGTTAACCCAAAGTTGTCGAGTATGTCATCGTTTGAATTTCTTTTCTTGTTTTCTTTTTGTTTCCCTTCTGCTCTGTTCCGTACTTTTTTCCCCAGATTTTCTTCTAGTATCGTTCGTTTTATTGTTTCTCAGCTGCTTTTATTCTATGTAGGGTGCATAAACCTCCCTGTAGAGGATTTTTTGAAAACAATGTCGAAAAAAAACGAAGATAGAATGACATTTCTCTCGTAGAAGCTGTATTCGCTGCTTTCATGATATTTTTCTACACGTTGGCGCTTGAATAGAACACGAAAATAGGTACAAGACAGAAAATCTGCTGTAAAACGTCGGTGTTCCAAAAATGCTCTTGAATCTGCAACGTCTTAATCTTCCACTAAAAGAATATTACGTTTTTTTCAGATGGTCGATAACAAGAAGGCCGTTGCCGTCGAGCCCATCAAATCCGGCGCTCAGTCCGAACAGGCGGAACTCGCCCATTTAGCTGCCCAGGTTTGTGACTATTTTTTCTCGTTTTCACTCGTTTTTTAAGGTTGGAGATGGCCGTCTCTTCAAAATGGAAGTCGACTATGCCAGCCAGGTTGATGAGGCTCTGCCCAAAGCCGATGCCATCGCCAAGACTGGCAAAGTTGCTGAGGCTCTAGAATCGCTGTCTAATCTCGAAAAGCTGACCCGTCTCGGCTCGGACATGCGCAGTAACGCCAGAATTGTTCAGCATATGGTTTGTTTTTCTTCTTCTTCACGATTGATCCCGAAAATTTCAGGTAAAGCTCTGCTTCGATGGTCAAAAATGGGATCTGCTGAACGAGACGATTCTCGCCCTCTCGAAAAAGCGCCTCATCATCAAAATCGCTATTGCCAAAATGGTACGCGATGCCTGCGACATGGTGGAGAAGATTCCGTCAGAAGAACTCAAAATAAAGCTCATTGACACTTTGAGAACGGTCACTGCCGGAAAGGTAAGCCAAATTTTGTGTCTCTTCCACCAAACACGTATAGATCTACGTCGAAGTCGAGCGCGCCCGTCTGACGTCCAAAGTCGTCAAGAAACTCGAATCAGAAGGCAAACTTGACGAGGCTGCCACAATGCTGCTGGAGCTCCAGGTCGAGACGTACGGATCGATGGAAACACAGGAGAGAGTGGAGTTCCTGTTGGAGCAGATGCGCATGTCCGTGGCCCGAAGCGACTTTGTCCGTGCCGGCATCATTTCCAAAAAAATCAGCACCAAGTTCTTCAACAGCGAGCTCCTGCCCATCCAGGAGCTGAAGGTCAAATTCTACAACCTGATGGTGACTGTTGCTCTTCAAGAAGCCAACTATCTCGACGTCTGTCGCTACTATCGGTATGGTTTCTCCAATTTTCCTCTAGTTTGCTAATATATACTATCCAAGCTTATGTATCCAACCTCTTAAGTAGTCTGTAACACATACCCGCCTGGCTCATTTCGCTTGTCAAGCATGCTATCCTTTGTTACACTGTAAAATTTTCACTTCAGTGCCATCTACGATACTCCGAAGGTACTAGCCAACAAGGATCATGCCAAGATGAATCTTCGCTGTGCTATTCTCTATTGCATATTGGCTCAGCACTCGAATGAGCAGTGGGATCTGCTGAACCGTATTGCTCAGATGAGAGACCTGGAACAGATTCCCGAGTACAAGGTTTGCTTTTTCTATCTTCTTTAACCTTGCGTCTGTCTTCAGAGTCTGATTGAGTTGTTCATAAACCAGGAGATCATCTCGTGGAAGAACACAATCGAAAAGAGCTATGAGAAGATCCTCAAGAAGGGTACGATTACCTCGCCCGTCTCGTCGGTGTTCTGCGAGAGCAAGGACCAGGAGAAGAGATGGAAGGACCTCCATCTTCGAGTCGCCGAGCACAACATGCGCATGATTGCCAAATACTACGTGCAGATCTCGTTCGATCGTCTGGCCGAGCTCCTGGACTTTAGTCTCGAGGTAACTTTTGTTTTAGTTGCTCATAGCATCCGTTGGTTTTACCTGTTTGTCCTTTTTATAGCCTCAGCCCCTTTTATTCGTGTATCCCTGAAGTGTCTAACTTATCTTGCCCAACTGAACATGCTCCCCTTTTGTAGGCTAATTCATTCTTATTTCCAATTTTTGACAGCTACAAATTCGGATCGCATGAAAACGCCCGGCAAATTTTGTTCCTTTCTGCCCTACCGGTTCATACAAGTCATTTTCTAGGAGATGGAAGCCTTCCTATGCAACATGATTGTGACGGCTGCCCTTCCCGACGCCAAGATTCACAGACCAAGCCGTATCGTCAATCTGAGAGCAAGAAAGGCCCCGATTGATGAACTGGATCAGTGGGCCAATAATGTACACAAGTTGACGGATACTCTCAATAAGGTATGGCTTCTTCTGCCTATTTATACGAAAATCTCGAATCTGCAGGTTTCTCATCTCATTCTGAAGGAGCAGATGGTACATCGGACCCTGGATCTGGCCCATTAGGAATCATGACGAGAAGAAGCTCTTCCTTATTTACGGTTATGCTTCTTTTTCATCCCGGTTTTATTTTATCTTCCCCCATATACTTGTTTCCTGTATTTATTGTCAGTACGAAGAATGAATCGTCTGATAGACTCTATCTTATTCACTTTTTCACACCTCTCTTTTGACGCCAGCCGCGCCGCAGTGCACACGTTAGGAAGTAGCCTGTAAAACAGACATAAACGCGCTATCTTTTGAGAGGCAGATAAACGCAGGGCTACAGTCGTCGAGTTGCATCCAGCTCTCTCGGATGGCACAAATCGAAATCCGTAAGTTTCTGTCTCGCTTGGAAAACGAATTGAATTCGCAGGAAATGGCAAGGAGAACGAAATCCAGACGCGGAATCGAATTATTCAAAATCAATTGAAGGTGAGTCAAGAGAACATCTTTTCGAGTTGAAAGTTTGTTTACAATCAAAGCAATTTTTGGGACAACTGGGATGATTTTTATTCATTCTCACTACTAGCAGAATACAAAAACTGGGAGTTTTGCTCTTATACTTGTCATGTCAGAGACTGCCAAGCGTTACAATATTAGCAACGCTATCCATCCCGCTCGTATGCTATCTGGTCCAGTTCTGCATCTTCTTTAGTGAACTGCTTGTTATATAATTTGAGACAACCGTAATCTGCTAAAACTTGTTTCTATTCTCGTTCACTGCACATGACTCTCAGTTCCCCAAAAAAGCCCCTTTATCGTATCAGACAGCGACGTCATGACCGACCAGCGACTAACGACTGAATGTATCGTTTTTGAGTGCAAGAGGACGAGATTGCACAAATGGCGGGTCCCTTTATGGTCTGCCGATTAGTCCTAAAACTTTCGGAAGAAGGTTTTGATGACAAAAAGACTCTACCCTCGTCATTTCCTCCAGCCTAGAATTATTCTTTTTGCAGATAAATAGCTGGAGCAGACGACGACGGTAGCCGGATTCTGTCCCTCGAAGATGACGCTTTCAGGACCGAGACAACTGCATTGTGCTGAAGATTGACACTCATATGAAGAGAGATGAAGTCTCTCCTTTCGGATTTCACTTTGAGATTGACAAGAAAAAGTACGAACAGAGGAAGAAGCAGATCCGGAGAGAAAGTGAGTGATTTTCGGAGAGAAAACGGATGATAAGAGCATTTAATGAGCACTACGGAGTGATTAAATGGAACCACTGTTGGGGTAATACAGCTTTCGGCCGGAAAGTGTTGCAATCCGTCTCACCCTTAAACAAAACTGAATCCCTAACTCTTTCAGAAATCTTCAAATGGCTCAGCTGGATAGCATACTACCATCACAAGTTTGGCATCCGTCATCTGCTGCTCGTTCTTCTACTAGTCGGCTATGTTTTTGCCGGCGGCGGGATATTTCTGGCTCTAGAAGCTCCAAATGAAATGAAAGTCAGTTCTTTCTTCCTTATCTCAATGGCCATAAAAGATATTTTTGTTCACCCGGGCACTTTTGAAGATTCTGGCTTTCACATTGCTTTTCAGGATCTCACAGACACCATAATGCGAATGAATAGAATATTTACGGAAGAGGCAAACGACGTGATCAATATTACGCTGACATATACGGGAGAAATCAGAGAGTCCAAACTTAGGCGAACTCTAAAAGTGAAGGCATCGAATAAAATACAAATAAAGAGACTACAGGCATATTATAAGGATCTATTGGACGCGGAAGGAAGATTTCATGGAAGCACCTGGCACAAGGCGGAAAACCTCGACATGAACTTGATGTGGTACTATTCCAGCTCAACTTTCTACTGCATGACACTCTTTACCACCATTGGATACGGTATGTCTTTTCTAGGCTCTCTGTCTTTCTGACTCGTCTCTCTATGTTTCTGCTCTGTGCTCAACTACTACGTACAATCTAAACTATTAAAATGCTACGGTGTCTGTGGCTGACTCTGTCTGTTTGTCCATTGCCACTAGAATCGTCGCAGCAAGTGAAGAGTTGGATTAGATATCAAGTCACTTTTTTACAGTCTTTGGCGTGGAAGATGCAATTAGAAAGCTGTAGAAAACAGTAACGAGCAGTTCAAAAAAAGTTGACGCAATGACGCCGCCAGGCGACGAAGTCGTTTTAAATTGCTCCCAAGTCTGTGTGTTCGTGTCTGAAGCTCTAATTGAGGATAAGGAGGGGAGCTTTGTGCGCAAATTAGTTTTTAACAAGTCGCGACAGGAAAAGCAAGTGCGCGAAGAGCTTATGACTTTGATAGTTTTTTTGGAGAGACGGAGTGACAAGGGAAGAATGAAAGGGAAACTGAGGGTCCGAGAAAGAAGCTATAGGAGAAGACAAGAAATCTTTAGCCCTTGTCAGTATTTCATCTTACAGGAACAATAGCACCACAAACAGTAACCGGACGAGTGGTCTCCATAATCTACGCCAGTATTGGGATTCCTCTCATGCTGGTAGTCTTGGGAGATATCGGCGAAGGCTTCCAGAATGTTCTCACAAAAAGCTACATATTTTTCCTCCTCAAGTACAGGTAGCTTGCTTGATAAGCCATAAATTCTGCTCAGAAAGTTGAGGAAATTACCTGATCTGGAAGAGGAAGACCTCGAAGAAATTGTCCTTCCTGTTTGGATTGCCCTACCCATTGTAGCCTTATACCTCGGTCTCTGTACTCTTTTCATCTGGATGTTCGATCACAATGAGGGAAAAATGCCGGGTAACCGAGCATAATTACGATTTTACCTGAAGAATGTAGGCATTGACGCAGCCAGCGCTTTTTACTTTACCTTCATCAGTTTGACAACAATTGGCCTGGGAGATGTAATGCCGTACAACATTCAGTACTCTCCCATCTTGGCTTCAGTTTTCTTGCTCGGATTGGCTCTGATCAGTATCGTCAACACGTCTATTTACGCGCAGTGCTACGATGGATTCTTTAATTTCATGGAACTGTTGGAGAATAAATTGGAACAGATTCATCGGGCTACGCACAAGCCGCATGGACACAAGGTCTTTCAGGTGAGAAAGTTCTTCTACTCTCCTCCAAGGAAAGTTTCTTCAAAAAATTTCCAACCTCTGCGTTCGCAAGGTCGGAGTTTTTGCTCAAAAGCTTGAACTTGTAAAAGTGAGGTCATCCACCAAGCGTAGCGACACATTAGGTGTGGGAGGGCGCCCATGGCCGAGACGTCAAACGTCATCAGAGCGGTTTTTTGGTTCGATTCCCGCCGACAAAAAATTTTTTTTGCTTTTTAGTTCCTAGGGGTTTTTGAGGGTCCTGAACACGATTATGATGTTCATTTTCGTTTTTGTTGCTCTGAAACTGTCGGAGAGTGAAATAAAAAATGCCAAACCACGAGTTTTGTCCAGAAATAGACGAGTTTCCGGATCAGGCTAGGTGAAAATAAGTTAAAATCAGATCTTGAATCTTTGTAAATTTGGTGGGCACATAACCCCAAACGCCCAAAAAGAAGGATAAACACTTCTAGTAGAACATGGTCAAAGTTTACCATGTGACGGGTCTATTCTTCGACTCGCAATCCTCTCACGAAACATGTTCTTCTCTTTTGATCTGAAAGCCCTCCCCCACAGGTTAATCTGTCATTCTTTGTGCGAATACTTTCTCCTGGAGAGTCTCTCCAAAACAGCCAACAATTCCAGGATCTCGAGCCGTGTATATTGCTGTTGGCCTGCTCATTTCCACATCTCGGGAACAAGATGAGAACTGACGGCATATTGAGAAGGGCGGCTCAAACAAACGGAGATGTTCCAAAGTCTGGAGGAGGAGGAGGAAAGAAAGTCACGGTGAGTCTTTATTCCCGTTGTGACACATTTTTAATCTCTCCACGCTGTTGTTCTCATTTACAGTATTCCGCCGTTGTGAGAAAGCGAACAATTTCCTACTCTGGTGAGCAACAGGACGATAGTAAGCCGAAGACTACTGGCAGAATGCGAGCTCCGACTCTTGGAGCCTTGGGTGGTCGCGACTTGGCCAAATTTAGGTATATCATTGAACTTTGACTAAAACTAGCCCTTTTTCAAGGAAACAAAGACAGGAGAGAACAGCCCGTCGTAATTCGGACGCCTCCAAAGCGGCTGGAAAAGCTGTAGTGAGACGAGGCAGTGATGTACCTGCTCCATCAACGCCGATTAAATTTGATGAGTGGAAGAAACTTGGGACTGAGAAGAAGGAAATAACTATGACAGATCCTAAAACTACTGTCGTTGCTACAGAAACTGATGCCACAAAGCCTAAGGATCCTCTCGATCTGTCTGATCTCTACGCGGACCCAGTGATTCAGGTAACTGATAGAGAAAACTGTAGTTGTGAAGGAGACGGAGAGCCTGTCTTCACTGGGCGAATAGTAAAATCAGGTGCGAATGCGAATAGCGAATGAATTCGAAAAGCCGAAACCGAATGCGAATTTAAAAAAAACACAATTAATTTTTTTTTGAAAATGCGAATGAGAATGCGGATGCAACGAGTCAGCTTTCGCAAGTTGCGAACACGAATGTGAAATTCGCAAAATAGTGCGATTATTCACGAATGCGACGAAACAACTGTTTTTTATAGAACTTTTAGAAGAAAAGAGAAGAAGGACAAAAATGGTTCACAACAAGAATAAAGCAAGTTCTATTTAGTAACAGTTCTAATTAGTTAAAGTTCTATTTTGCGACAGTTCTATTTCGTCTCGGTGCCGCATATTCGTGAATGCGAATGCGAACTATCCGCCCAACCCTGTTCTCAGTACTCAGTTTTACAATTCCTTTCAGGAACCTGTAATTGTCACAACTGAAGATGAAACGTTGCCTATCGAGCAAGTTGAGGAGCCAGAAGAGTCAGAAGAACCAATTGAGGAGGAGGAAGAGGAAGAACCTCCCACTGACCGACCTGCCCCACTGATCTCTGTTCCTCTACCAGGCGAAAATCAATCAGATGAAGATGATGACGATGATGACTGGGTGCCACCAAACTCAAAATTCGCCCATATGGGCAAAAGAACATCCATCTTTGTGGCGAGAGGGCAGCTGGATGATTGTGATGATGAAGATGGGGAGGGACCCAGTGTTGAGTACATTCCATAGCTCCCAAATATTTTTGCTTTAGTCTTTTTGTATTGCTAGCAATAAAAGATCTATGATCAACTCATTGTGGCTTCATGACGCGCGTTCTTCTGTCCCTTAGCAACTAGGAGGAGGCTAGTCTTTTTGCGACCAAATGAACGAACCATCCACCTCCCACGAATTTAAACGCTATATTTGGGAAGACTTTTCAACCAGACGAGCTACGAATAGAGCAAAAGCGGAACAAGATTTCCAGGAGTGGCTGAATGCACCAGGTTTGTTTCTATTACCGACACCGATATAGTCTATCCAAATTGAAAGTTTGCTGAGGGCTTACTGTAGAATTTTTCGTGGCGGGACCAGGTCTGTTTTTTTCTGCGTCATATTGTCTTGCAAACACGGGTATGTGCCTTTTCATACTCCAGAAGGAAAAAAATTATGAAATTGGAATAACAAACGACGAATCGGCGCTGCTCAAATTTAAAGGATTAGTGCGCTTGGTCCCGCCGCGAAAAATTCTACATTTAGCCTTCAGTAAACTTTCAATTTGAATAGACTAAACAGCCTGGAAGCTATCGTCTGGAACAGAGAGACATAGAGATAGATAGATTGGCTCATAAAGCTGTCTATCGGCTTCTTTTTGAGCCTCAGTTAGAGTCATTTTTAGAAGCGGAAGGGGAACCTCACTTGACTTACATCATCGGACCCGGAGAAGTTGAGCACCAGTTACGGAATCAAGCCCGTCATGGAAAAGGAGAGGCCACAACTAGGACAAAAGATTTGAGACCTAAAACGAAACCGAAGAAGAAGGAACCAGTTATGGTCCCTAAAGAGAAAGAGCGAGAACAGGTTCGCAAATTCGGGGCAAAAAAATAAAACTAAAATTGCAGGGTCCTTGGCCGGACGAGTTTCCAAGCGACTATGAAATACTTCATGTTCGGAGCACTTACGTTTAAACTTACGTTTTCATGTTCGGAGCACTTACGTTTAAACTTACGTTTTCATGTTCGGAGCACTTACGTTTTTTACATGCTTACACCAAAAAAACACGAAAAAATTGAGGATGAAGACTTTTGGTAATAGTTCGGCAGGCGACCCCTTCGTTCGAATTTTTTGGCCTTTTTTATCATTTTCCACTCATTTTTTTCACCTTCTAACTGTGCTTATCGAACTCAGCGTGTAAAAGAACTCTTTTAGAACCCCCAGACTTTTTACTTGCATCAGTTAGGCTTTTCCAGTTGACTTCTATTACGGTATGATTAATGAACGTAAGTGCAGTACAGCCTAGATCTCTGTTGTTATTTACATACAGATTATTATGGATACTGGTTCAAGAAACATATTTCGTAATGGAGGGATTTTGCATCAGAAGTGAGCGTCAGGATGTGGATGATGCAAGTTTCGCCATCGCTCCCTCCATCCACATTCTCTCTGCTCTCGATAGCTGTCTCTCTGTCTGATTCTTTTCATGTTCGTGTCTTCTCTGAATTCGATTAGAATTCTCTTGATGTAACCAATTTCAAGCATTGCCAGCCAGCTGCTATGAATAGTTTTTTTGGGAAATTAAAAAAATCGTTGTGGGTGTCTTCTTCCATTTTAAACCATTTCCTTTTTTGGAAATTTTAAACTGCGTGGAAGTGGAGGCGTTTCAACATCCCCGCTCCATAGATTTATCTTCATTTACCTCTTTCAAACGCTTTGGCTTTTGACTCTCGATAAACAGAGACAAAGCGTGCTCGAATACGTGATTACGTACCGCGTCGGCTCTGACCATATTAGGCAGCGAGATAGAGATTCAAACACTCTGCCCCCGACGCCACCGATTTGCTTATTTAAAGAGTGTTTTTGAGCCTCGTTTCGAGATTTTTCCTCTCAACATTTTCATACAAAAAAACTATTTTAGAGCCATGATTATGGCAAACGAGAAAGAAAAGGGCATAATACCGGCTGATCCATCGGTCGGAGCTGTTCCAGTTTCTTCTGGAACAGTTCTTCAACAAGAAGCAGTTGTTTCCAGTCCAAAAGAAGTCGAAGCGCAGCCACTTCTTCCCGAGAAGGAAGCAGCTCGTCTTCTGAATCCGACAACCCTGAAACAGCCGAAGGTGAGTAGAGAAAGTTGGGGGAAAGAAATGGAAATCTTTCGGTCTTTCCCGTCCAACAGTACACTCCTCATGTGTCAATAAAATAGTAAAATTGACGTTCTAAAAAATTATAGGACTGGTCATGTGAGCACATCCGAAAGGTCCATACATTTTATGCCCAATATCGCTTCATAAATCAGAGTGCAACTCATTTCCGCCCGCGCATTATTCTCCCTCTCAAAAACAAACTTTCTACGTGCCTTCAAATAGATTTTTTGAAGCGGGGCTGACCGCCTAGCCAGCTGCTGTCCATTTCATCCCCTCGGCCAGCTCGCCTTCTCAACTTTTACGATCGCACACGAAATTACGGAAAAAGTGGTGATCGGGTGGCACATAATCCGCTTGTCAAACACGGTTTGCATAAGTAGCCGTGAGGAAATCTTATCAATTGCTGATTGACAGCTCAAGGGGAATGTTTGTCAACGGGGAGCTCGGATTGTAAATATGTCCTGGGTTACGAAAAAGGGCCGTGTTGTTTTGCATCAAATAGAGTCTTCGCTCCCGCTCTTTTCCCTCCTTTTTCTATTTTCCTCGGATCGCTAGAAAACAGCCATCCGTCTGTGCTGACTGGCCCATCAATCTTTCTTTTGTCAGTCTGAGCAACAAGATTTGTCTCTTAATCGATTTTTACAGTATTATGGTCAAAACGTTTGAAAAGCGACGAAAGCTGTAATAGTGGTTCCGGAACTCTGAATTTTCCCAGTAATTTCACGACAACATTTTGTGGGAAAGAGGTGTAATTGGATACGTCCCGGGGCCCGTAAACACTTGCAGTCAATTGTATTTTTTCCTCTTCCCTTACAATTGTAGTTGCATGTTCTACTTTTTTTAGTCCAGACCGAGTAATCTATCACTTGTGCTGACCTTGTCCCCCCACATCATTTTTCTCGCTCCCACTCAATATAATTGCTTTTGTGTGCTGATCTTCTCTCTCTCTCTTTGTGCGATCGCTCCACGTGCTGACTCTCTGGCACAAACAGACAAATGTTGGCACCAGGAGCATCATCTTTCTTCCCCTTTGTTCTTCTTCGTTTACTCTCGAGGTGTCAAAGCCCACTTCACATGTTCCTTACAAGAAGGCTCCCTTATCGACAATAATCGCCTCCTAAGTCCTCACATTTACTCTCCCCCAGACCGGTGCCAAAGTACTTATAAAAGTGTTTTGAGACCTCGGACAGTGGGTTCAATCTCCCTTTAGTTTTGCATCATCAAATTATCAAATTATCCTGGCCCTGTTGACTGTCATTTTATAATTTTTTAGAAACAATTCTGAACCCATTAAGTATCCAAATTAGGTCGCCGTTTTCCCGTCAGTGTTGGTCTAGACAAGAAGTTCAAAGACTTTTGCCTCTTCGAATCTCAGCCCATGTGCATTCTCCGAATGACGTTTTGTTTGTCTGTAGCTGATCTTTACGAAGACTGTTGACCCTTCCTCATTTCTTTTAAACTTCCCAAACAATTTCGTTCTAGCTTACAAAGTATGGGACAACTAGATCATGAACAGAATATTCCGCTTCGAGGAGAAGTGAAAACAATACCTAATGTGAGCAAAGAAGAATGTTTAAAACTGAAAATTACTGAAACTTTTGCAGGGTCGATTCACTGGTCTTCTTGTCTTCTCTGTCTTCGTCGTGACACTCGCCTCTTTCCAATTCGGATACCATATTGGTTGCATCAATGCTCCACAGGCTGTGAGTTTGAGGACATAGAGACAGAGAATCTTTTTTAGCTTGTTGTCAGCTGGTTGGTCCAGTCGCACAAGGACCTCTTCGGCACCGTCCTCACCAAAGAAGAAGCCGACTTTTATTGGTCCATAGCTGTGGCTGTCTTCCCCTTCGGAGGAATGTTCGGAGCCCTGGCTTCCGGATGGCTCGGAGACAAAGTCGGACGTCGTGGCGGTCTTTTCTACAACAACATCTTTGCCTTCGCCGCCGCCGCCTTCCTCAGTCTGGCCAAATCGGCCAATGTCTGGCCCATGCTCATCGTTGGTCGTCTTCTCATCGGTTTCAACTGTGGTCTGACTACCGGACTCGTACCAATGTACGTGACGGAAGTCTCTCCCATCAACCTCCGCGGAACGCTAGGCTCGGTCCACCAGTTCATGGTCACCGTAGCCATTCTCGTCTCTCAAATTCTCGGACTTCCTGCTCTGCTCGGAACTGCCGACTACTGGCCATACATTTTCGCCTTCACCGTCGTGCCAGCAGCGCTGCAAGTCGTCACTCTCTGGCTCTGCCCCGAATCACCCAAGTATTCTATCGCCGTCAAGAATGACCACGAACGTGCCGAGAAGGATCTCAAGCGTCTTCGCGGAGTCGAAGACGTTTCCATCGAGCTCGACGCCATGAAAGAACAGGTCGCTGCTGCCGCCGCTGTCGAGAAGCCCACAATGTCCTCGATGTTCAAGAAGCCTCTCCTCTGGCCCATGATTATTGCCATCATGATGATGCTCTCTCAGCAGTTGTCAGGAATCAACGTGGCCATGTTCTATTCTACTACCATCTTCCGCGGAGCTGGACTGGATCCAACTGAAGCTACCTACGCCACAATCGCCATGGGAACTATCAACGTTCTAATGACCATCGTCTCCATTTGGCTCGTAGACCATCCCAAATTTGGACGTCGTTCTCTTCATATTGGCGGAATGGTCGGCATGTTCTTCTCGACCATAGCCCTGGTTGTTGTTCTGACTCTCCAACTGGACGGAATCAAATGGGCTTCCTATGCTGCCATCCTCTTTGTTCTGCTCTTCGTCATTGGATTCGCTGTGGGACCCGGTAAGCTCAGATCTCTCACAGCTCGCCGTGCCTTCGAAACGTTGGACAAACGGTTTTCGTGACGGGACCCTAGGGCGTCCGCGAAACGGAAAATTTGAATTTTTGGCTTGAAAATTGGAAGTAGTGAGTTCTACTAGAATGAGTTTTGGCACCAACAGTTATTGAGCGAATCGTTTTGAAAAAATGAGGAAAACAGCGTAGCATAGCATTTTTACTCGTTTTTCGTAGCGTAGCATAGCCGTGTAACATGCAATCGGTCTGAAAAAAACTCATTCTGGTAGAACTCGATGCAGTCGTCAAAATAGATTTTTCTGTTCTTGGTCTCACAGTCGGGCGGCCGAGAAAACGATTCACTGAAATTTTCCGATTTTCAAGAATTAGAAATTTGAATTCCTGCTCCCAAAATTCAGCTGAGATTTTCGAATCGCGGCGGGACCCACAAGAAGTTCACAGTGCCGGCTTTGGCAAACTGTGCTCTGTTCTACTGAAACGAACGACCTTTCAGGACCCATTCCTTGGTTCTTCGTCTCCGAAATCTTTCCCTCTTCGGCTGTCGGAAATGCTACCTCCATCGCTTGTATGGTCAACTGGACCGCTAACTTGCTCGTCGGACTTCTCTTCCTCCCGATCAACGTAATTTCCAGTCCAAAACAATCTTAAATTATAGTTTCAGAACATCATTCACCAGTTCTCCTTCCTCATCTTTACCGGCTTCCTCGGCTTCTTCATCTTCTTCACCTGGAAGTATGTTCCCGAGACGAAGGGCAAGACTGTCGAAGAGGTCACTGCCAGTTTTGATAAGCGATAGGCTCTTCTATTTATTTATTTTCTCTACTACCTTTCTTTGTTCCGCCCCAAGCTTTAATCTTTCACGAAACAGGGCCAGTCTCTTATAATAATGTCTAGCTAATAAATATTGAGGAACGAACGATCAAGATTGTTTTCTCGGCTGTTGTCGACTGCCAATCAACAGCTGCTCTCTCTCCAAACAACAACCTCTGTTGTGTGACAAGCCTCAGATCGGTGGATAGACTCGGCAACTCTTGCCGGCTTCTTTTTTCCTTGTCTGTTTTTGTTTTCACGACCAATTGATTCCGATAAAGGCCGTCTTATGATAAGCCATCTATCTTCCCAGTTTACTACAATTCTTTTTCTAGCATGCTTCGGTGGCAATTTCTGCTTCTCCTCGTCATTGTGGGAATGGCTACGGCTATGCGAAAGCAAGGAGTAGCCGTGAAGGGGCATCTGAAGTGTGGAACACAGCCGGCTGTCAACACCAAGGTCAGAATTGTTGACATTGACTATGGTAAGTTCTGTCTACTGTCTAATAGTGGCGTATTAAAGCAAGCGTATCTCGGCACCCCGTTTGAATTTCGCGCCCAAAAAACTGAAAATATAATCAAGCACTACAGCAATAGCAACTTTCCTAAGAAAAGATATGCTTGTTGAGGGATCGAACCTGGCATATAATGTATTTGTAGTCGGCGCACTTATCCGCTGCGGCATGAGGTGCCAGCTTGCGGCTAACTCTTCCGGGGTCATAAGCACAATCCTTTTCAGGACCGGATCCGGATGATACTCTTGACGAGAACAAGACTGACGCCAAGGGCTTTTTCAATCTGACCGGAACCACTCATGAACTGACTCCCATCGATCCCGTTCTTTACATCTGGCACGAGTGTAGAGATGAACAGACTGTGAGTTCTGTGCGTTTAGTAGAAAATGCTTTTTTTAGCCCTGCTCCCGCAAGATCAAGTTCGTCATCCCGAAGAAGTTCATCCACGGAGGAAGTCCCACCGAGGAGCAGTGGGTCGACATCGGCACCATCAACCTCGAGGGAACTTTCGACGACGAGGGTCGCGAATGTGTCCAGTAAAGATTTAGGAATAAAGATTTATTGAGATCCAGAAGATACCCGACAGAAACTTATGCAACTGAGCTAATAGGGACAGGGACTGTTATTGGGCCAAATGAACGAGAATCTCTGGATCTCAACACCCGCTGTCTGTTTGACATCGTTGTACCAGAGGTAATACTGATCGGAAGCCCAAAAAGAGCCCATTAGGGTCACATCATTATAGCTGTTCAGTGGAGGAGACAGAGCTATACAATTATTGTCAAAATTGAACCTAACCACGTGGTAGTGGCTCTTTTCTAGAACAACAATCAATGCGTAATTTTGGTAGTAAGTTGTAACAATGGAGATGACTGACCCGTTGACATCTAACGAAACAGCGAAAATGTCTCCTTGGTAGTCGAGAATCAATGTTCCCGAAGAGTTGAGCCAGATGACGAGATCGGTCTGGTTAGAATCGTCCGGATTCAGAGAAACGGATGAGATAAGTGATTTTGATTGAATGGGGAAGATTTCCATTGGACCGTTTTCGAAGAACTTTGAATCGTTGGAACGCATGGTCTGAAAGATAAGTTTATTTTGTGAAATTTTTTTTATCTTGGACTACTTGGACTACAGTCTCCATTCCCTGCTCGACGGCATTTGTCAAAAGAAGTTGATTTCCGTCAGACGATATTCTCCATTCGATTATCTTTCCGGCAGTTACAATTGAACTGCCGTGAAGAAGACAAACGTTGGATGTCTGAAACAGTACATAAAGTCTGTTAAAAAAAGAACGCAACAGTAACCCATAAATATTTCGCTTCGAGAACCACAAACCCCTGAAGCGCGGCAATTCACCGTTGAGAAAATCAAGAAATCGGTTTGAATTGTTGTAGTTTACCATGAAAATCAGGGGTTTGTGGTTCTCGAAGCGAAATATTTATGGGTTACTGTTGCGTTCTTTTTTTTTAACAGACTTTGACAGAGATGCGAGGAAATTTTATTTGTAAAAGTGCGTAAAGCGCACGTCACGTTGTTTTCACGTGTTTTCATCATTTTTTTTTCGGTTTTCGTCTTTTTCCTCGATAAACACAGCCCAAAAAAATATAAACAGAATAAAAAAAGTTTTATACAGAGAGAAAAACTCGTTTCCGTGAAACAAATTTCCGCTGAAAAGCGTTCACGGAAATGACTTTTTCTCGCTGTGAAAACATTTTTTTATTCTGTTTATATTTTTTGCAAGTGTATTTGGGCTGTGTTCATCGAGGAAAAATAGAAAAAGAAGAAAAACTGGGGAAATCACGCCAAAAACGACGATACGTAAGCATTACGCACTTTTGCAGAAGAAATTTCCGCTCATCACTGGTACGTAAGCCAGAGAGAAAGAGAGATAGACGCTACCTCTCCACAGCTCTGACAACAGAAGATGGTCTGGTTGAGCGAACAGAGTCCCCCACTGAGACAACTGTCCGTAGCTGATAGAAGGTTACAGCCAGTACAATCATCGGGAGTACTGACTGAAAACAAAGGCTGCCATTGTGTAGAATTTAGCAACAGGTATGACGCATTCCTGCCATAGGCGATGATTCTAAAAAAATTTCTTGACTATCATCAAAAGACTGACCTGTTTCGAAAGTCGTACCCTCTGTTATCCGGTTCCAAAGTCTCCATATGCCCAATCGGATACCATGTGGAAACCGGGCCACTGGAATAGATTTGCGGATACCGGTTCGGAGGTATTGTAGTGGTAACTGTAGTTGGAGCTGTTGAAGCCAGTATTGTCGTTCCCTCAGTATTCAACTGTGCAGAGCTTTTTCTCGGGAGGACGAAGAGTAAAATGACTCCGACTAATAGAATCGAGAGACAGGCAACCACAGCTCCTGCCACAATTAGCCACACTTTGCGTGAGATGCCGCATAGCCAGTACCAGACTCTCTCTGTTCAGATGGTTTTTTGTCAGAAAAGGATGAAACCTGTTACTGTCAGCTTGATACTCTCCTCTCCTGGAAGACGATCGTTCCAGCCGGGACTCACAAAATCTTGTGCGTTTTCGAGATGTAGGGAAGGAAATCTGCAAGATCAAAAAGTCTGAAAAATCTATGTCTTATCTCAGGACGTTTTTTAGACAGTTTAGGAAGTAAATTGTGTTGTTTCGAATGAAGAAAAGTAAACCAGAAGAGAGGAACAGAAATGTTTAGATTTTAATGCGTAAAGGTCTGGAAAACCATTGCTCTAACTATAAGATTAATAGGAGGTACTTTGACAACAAGTCTTGGCTGTATGACATAATTTACGAAGAGATTCGTCAAGGACCTACCGTATTTCTTCGAATAGAAGCACCCCTGTACGCAATTACGTACGCATTTTTTCGGGGTGAAGACATATTTTTTCAATTTGTATTTTATTTTTCCTTGGTAGCTGAGATGTCTATCTGTATGGGAAAAATAATCGAAAAGTTGGGAAAATTTGTATCAACCCGAAAAAATGCGTACGTAATTGCGTACAGGGGTACTTCTATTAGAGCTTTTACGGTATATGGTCTGTTCAAAAAGAAGAGGCATTATCGTAAGATTTTAGCTCTTCCCTTCGAGACCCACTTAGCATGCAAAGGTTGGATACTCAGCCAACTTGCGAAAGATACGCAGCGAACTTTTGAATTTGTTGGCTGAGTATCCAATGTTCGTGTGCTAAGTGGCTCTCGAAGGGAAGAGCTAAAATCTTACGTTAATCCCGATTCTTTTTGAACAGAAATCATCATAAATCCTCTGAAAAGCTGATTCTTTTTCGAAATAAATTTTTCTCATAAGGAAATCAAACTGTCCTCCTCGCTCTCCTACTATTGATATTGTTGTATTCAGAAACGGTGTTGCTCCTCGATTCATCCTGAGTCGAAGAGATCGTTGACCTAAACTTTTACTTTCAATAGGTAAAGGTTAAACCCACATGGAAAGATTTTCAATGTTGGAGCATGAAAAGCGCTCTGCCGCTTTTTAGAAAAGAGCTTATCTCTAACCTCTCTCTCTTCCTTTCCACGAGCACAACGGGCGGACGAGACACGAGATAAGAATTGATCACATCATCTCAAAAAGGAAGAGACAAAGAGACGGCCACTTCCTCGGAAAGCAGTTATTTGCATAGTCTTTGAATTCCATGAGAAATCTGGTCCCCCCTCTTGTCTCCTCTTGACTCTTCTCCTTGCTGACATTGCTGCAAAATGGAGTCAATTTGCATTGGGGCCGCTAATCACAAGAAAATACGAAAGAAGCGTTTAGCATCGTTGAATACGACAAATTTTGCTATTATTCCTCATCTTCCAAAAAAGATCCTTCAATGCTACCAAATATGAAATTTTACAGAGGTAATATTTAACCCAGTAGCTACTGTTAAAAAAAATTTCCTCTCGGCGGAATCGAACCCGGGTCGTTCCAGCGTGGTTATCACACACGCACTGCGCCATTTTGACGAAAAACTGAAAGTCGAATAACTTTTTGCGCGTTTTTTTTTTTGCAAAAACACCTTTTTGGGCCCATTTGCAAAACTACCGTAACCTTTGATCCAAAAATCTAAACTGTCCCAAACTCTCTCACAGGTTTTTTGGGGGTCGATTATCCCCAGTAAATTTTTTCCGGGTCACGACTTCTGACGCGCCCTAATACTGCTCTTTGAAATGAATGTAAGAGCTAGCCAGAAGACAATAATCTTCCGAAAAGCTATCGAACTTTCTACAATTATTTAGTTAAAGAATCCCCTCTGGTGGAGTCAGCGTTCTCTTCCCTGTGACCGTCCTTTTTGGTCCACGATCCAAATTGGCTACTCTTCCGCCCCCGCCACACTCACTCTCCTACTGTATACAGCCCTCTTTGTCCCTCTTTTCTTGCCAAACATCTATTGACCAAAACCTTTCTTTCCTCTCTCAAATGACCTCAAAATGAGAGCTGTTGGCAAACATCGCGCCAGCTGAGAGCGGAGCTACATCTGTTCCATTGAGCGTAATCAGTTAACCGCTTGGTGTAACCTATGTTTTGCAGGAAACTCGTGTTCCTTTTTCGCTATGACAAAGCCAATTTGGCGGCAGGTTAATCAAGCAGTCGGAAAACATGTTGGTCTCTCTGTCGACAGCCTTATCAAACTTTGCACTCGCCCCTCAATGAAATCCGATGCTTGAACTTCCGTGCCAAGTGGATTATCCTTATCGGGTGTCTCTGTTTGGTCTGCCCCAGGCCTCTTTTCCGGAATTTTCCTCTCATAATCGTTTCCTTTCAGCACACGAGTTCCTTTGCCCTAATCCACCCCACTCAAAAGCTCATCCATTGAATTATTAACGCGATTCAGGCCAATGTGCTCCCGTTAATAGCACAAATTGATAGTGCAGAACTCGTTCCCGCCAGCTTTTTTGTTTTCTTTCTGATCCGCATCAGATATTTATTGAGGGACAACTTCCTCGGACGAAATCAAAAGTCCTACTCGAAAGCTTTCAATTAGGGAAGCATTCATTTCTTCGTGACATCATAGAGGTGTTCCAGGGCTTTTTTCGCTACATTCTAATGATACAAAACTTTTCTGATATTATCCTATAGTCTGTTCAAGTCTACTGATAAAAGCTAGACCTTTGAAACCGCTGAACCGACTATCTCTCAAGATTCTTTGAATCTATTTGAACTTTCGTTTTTCTCAGATGATTCTGCATTGAACAACCAGCCGGAACAGTATATTTTTCCTGACTTGTTGTTTCTGTCTTTCGTCCAGATTGTGAAGCCTTATTGACTTTGCTTCATTCATTCTCTTTCATATTTCGTAGGTTTCACAGCAATATAGATTCAATCGAAACCTTCTTTCGGGAATCTGTCAAATATCCGCATGAAATATTCACGTTGCCAGGTAGAGTCACTCTCGCGATTTTCGAGTCTGCCCAGCAAGTTGTCACTTTCAGGCTTCCTTATTTTTCAAACGTCATTATTCTCATTTTAAATTGACTTAACAATACGAAATTTTAAGATTTCCAAGAACTGTCGCCTTGTCGTCCAGAAACGTAAAGTCGGGGCGCGATGCCATGACCGATCAGGCAATCCAAAGTCTCCACACGATTTTCGTCATCATCTACCTACAGGTAGTGCTTGAACTAGAAAAAACCAAGATATTTTGAAGGAAGCCGCCTGGATTTGTGCACCTCTTCTCGTCAGTGGGAACGTCTTTCTTCACGCGGTTCTGCGCGGTGTCCCGACAGGTAAAAATTCTCTAATTCTGATCAAGTATTCTTCTCAAGTTACAGTATCCTTCGTCTGGGCTGCCGCCGTGTTTATATTCTTTTTGACTACCGGCCTCTTTCTGGCAATCAGTCTCTATATTGTTCATCGCAAGGCCCTTACAGAGAAGAGGCAAAAGTTTTTTCTTCCTTATATAGTCGTCAAATCGCTCAGGATAGCCACACTGTCCACAGGTTTGTGTCATTTTTCTCTGTCTCCCTTTTCCACAAAAATCATTTCAGTCTCTGTGACAGTATTGGTTTCCCCTTCTCTCATCACACAATATTTCTATGCCAGTATATACGGTCTTTTCGAGTGTGCAGCCGGTGCCATTGCTCTTGAGGTTCGTAAATGAACAAATCGTTCAAAAAATTCTCCAGGTGACGTCTCGAAGTTGGCGTGTCATAGCCAAGAACCGAGGCCTGCCACGAAGACGACAGTCGGCTTCGGATGCCCCTCTTCCAACCCTTGGTCTCTCAAAACAGACTCTGGTCTGTAGTGCGGCTGATTAACAGATGGTAACAGAGAAATTACGGGTCTGATGGTGCCTTCTCTCCGACTCACAACTATAGCACAATTCTTCACTTTCACCCTTATGAATAAAATGATTATTTGTAACCCATTTTCCCTCTTTTCATTCCTTTCAAATCTATCTCATAACTGTGGCAATATAACGGCTGAAAACATGACTGTCACACAGAAATGTGGCTGTTGTTCATTCTCCCGATTTTGGTCGTGGCTCCTCCACCGCCAGCTCTCCAAGATAATGGCTGCCTACCGCCCGCACAACCATTTCCCAACAACTGCGGTGATCTTGACTGGAATCCAAACTATTCATGTGCTGGAGCGACTTTCAATATGACGTCGGGTAGATGGTTTGGCTGTCGTAATCATGAAGATTGTTACGCCACCCGGGAACCGAATGAATGGTGCATTATGCCAAGTGGCCATCAGTGGACTGAGTAAGTTTTGGGTCTGAACCAAGGTTGCGCGGACGTCCGTGTCCGTTGTTTGTTTTGAGCGAACACGAACAGTCCGTGTTCGCGGACGAACACAGAACTGGCGAATGTTCTTGTTCGCTTGACGAACAAAAAAGTAAAAATGTTCGTGTTCGAGGCTCGAACATGGTTAAAAATTTTCGTTAAAAATTTTGGTTAATTTTCCTCGACACATGCTATTTGATTAAAAAATTTGATTTCTAAATTCTACAAGACATTTTTGCAAATGTTCGAGCTAGTCCGTGTTCGTGTTCGCGAACGAACGTTAGGAAGGCGAACTGTTCGGTTCGCAGGCGAACAAAAATGCAATGTTCGGTCCATGTTCGTTCGTCTCAAAAATGTGAGGGGTTGTTCGGTTTGTGTTCGTGTTCGCCCGAAATTCCGATGTCCGTGCAACCCTGGTCTGAACCAATTTGGGCGGGAAAACAAGATGAACTCTTGATTGACATCATTATTCAGAAAAGGCTGTTTCTGTGACACGAAAATCGGCAGCTGTATCATCGAAAGAATTTCTAGCAACCAATTCGAATGGGCTTATTGCCTGCCAGAGAATCAGTTTCTTTGTGATATTCCCTCTGGATACTGTTAAAATTTTATGAACTTTCTCAATATTTGAGCAGAATGTATCAAAGTAAGAGGACTAGAAGGGTGGACAAGAAGAACAAAGATTGGGCAGAGTTTCTTGGAGTGGTAGGAGCGACAGTCGGCTGGGTTACTGTAGTCATTTGAGAGGCCGATATCATGGAAGCGAGGACAGGGTCAGAATTGATGATTGGATTGCTGTAGTCAATGCCATTAGTCGGAGCAAACATAAAGTTTGTAATCATTTGAGCAGATGGACCTGGTCGATCAGTCGGCACCATGTGGCCAGCTCCTTTCACAGTCAAGACATCGATAGTGACGGCAGTTCCTTTACCACTTTTGCCGGAATATCGCTGGTTAAAACCGGCGACCTGGTCGTTGTGACTGTATAACCATTCAGATCGTTTCGAATGCTGAACATAACGTTTTTCCGGTTCCAAAATGTGTTCCTACCGTCAGATTCGCTCCCCGAGCAACATCTCTAATGTGCCAAGAGTCTCCTAAGTAGTTACAAACGGTATCAACATATTAAAAGAAATAAATGATACAGAGAGACTGAAAGCTCTTACCTCCATTGTAGATCAAAAAGCGGAAGTTGGAAATCTAAAACACACAATTTTTTTTTGCCTCCTTTCAACCCACATTGACATTAGCTAAGGTGTCCATAAAGAAGGTATAGGTGTTGTTGACTGTAATCTTGTACTGGTTGTAGATGGCGTCACTAGAATATTCAAAACTCAATATCTGGAAAATTCACTTACTTGCAGTCCCGCCACTGATACAGACCGTTTTGTTGCTCCCTCCATGCAGCTGGAATGTTGAGGGCGTCCTGAACAGCTCGTGTGTTCAGATAAGTCGCGACAGCGTCCTCGTTCCAACAGTTGTAGCCCCAAAATGGATCTGTTGATTGGCGATTGATAGTGCTCTAAAATTGTGTCTTTTCACTTATAAAATTCTCTCAAACAGCCGCATTGGGATTGATATCCAGACTCGTTTGGTAGTTCTCTCCCCAAGTGGCAGCTCTCTTGGTTCTGGCACTCTGTCTTCGCTTCGCTCCAGAAGATTCTGACGAAATTGTGTCATAGCAGTCTTGATAGTAGTTGTATTGGAACATGCTGAAAAGTTTTTGCTTGTAGCTACGTTTGTTTGCGGTACAAAAAAAAGGACTGCAAGGCAGAGAAAATAACCTACTTTTGGGATTCTTTTGGATTCTACTATACTGCTTTTGTCAAAGTGGTCATGGTCAGAATTGTCAGGTCAAAACTCTTTTTGGATCTGCCATCAGTTCGGAGACTAATTGTTGAAACTTTTTCTGGTTCACTATGATCCCAAGCACCTAGAGAGCTATTTCAAAAAAGAAAAAGGGCAAAGTTAGCTGAGTAAGCTGCTGTATAGAGATCAGAAGTCATAGTTTAAAAAGTTTGAGTTCCAGCTCAAAAGGTGAAATTTAGACTACCAGTGGGCCCCCGAAATCTTGAGAAGCGCAAATCCCATGCTGGTTTAAAAATTCTGACAATGAAGTTTTGTAGGCTTTGATAAGTAAAGTTAGAGACTCGATTTCCCAGAAGTTTTTTTCTGACTGAGCACTGGACGTTTCAAAAACCCGAAGTCACAACTTCCGGCAGTTGCACAGCCCTAACCCAATGGTTTTGAGGAAATCGGCCGAAGCACTTTGAAAGAGCGTAATCTGGGCTACAAAACCCTGCTTGGAACAAAAAAGGCTCAATGGAAAATTTTCGAGAAACGTGTCTCTGAACTTAAGGTGATTCAACTCATGATCTCTGAATAGACTTACTTGTTCCGCATTGTGATCAGAGGATTGATGAGCTTTCCGCAGGTTGTGTTCATTCCAACAAAGTCAATTCCGTTACCAAGGCTGACCATGTTCTGCATGAAATCGTAGCTATCAACGTCTGTGGCTCCATCAGTTTTGCACTCTTTCTTGATAGTATCCCAGTCACTTAACAAATTTCTTTGAAAACTCCAATAAGACTTACTCGACTGAGACTCTTCCATGATACGCACTCCAGAGTACTAAAGAATTTTGGAGATGTTTCACATTCATAAATCCATTTCCAATAGCAGAACCCTAAAATTCTAGCGTTATCTTTTCTGTTTGCCAAACCTGGAAGTTCTTGTTAGGGAAAGTGCCGTTGTTAATCCCGTCGACCAGAAGTTTTGTCAGCATCGGGATGTAGATACCGGCATAAGATTCCCCGGAAAGGAAGAAAGTTCTGTTCTGGTACGTGGGTTGCACGCTAAATTTTCCATTTGTTTAAATTTAGGCTTGTTTAAAAGAAAGTCCGGTAGCACTTAAGAAAGTTTTACTTTGGCTGGCACCCCCTTTTTTGAATACTTTTAGCGGGAATGCGCCAAACGTCCAAATTCCCTAGAGCGAACAAAGTGCTCGAAAATTTGACTGAAGTAGGAATTTTGGTCCTTTCCTCTTGTCCATTTGATCCAAGACGATTTTCGAAAATCGTAGCTTTTTCGGCGCAACTTAGAGTCTAGGGGTAATTTTTCACGTAGAATTCAATGAACGCACTTAAAAAGTGCTAAAATAAGTGGAAGATATCAAAAAATGGAAAATTTTGGACGTTTGGCGCAAGTTCCCGCCAAAAATATTCAAATAGGGGGTGCCAGCCAAGGTATTACCAAAATTCCGTGTATTGCAGAAGTCCCCTTACTTTTTGAAGAAGTCACTCAAGGCGTTGTAATTCTGCCAAGCAGACTGCCAATCATTTGCACTGCTGAAACTGTCATTCGTGGTGTCGTAGCTGAATCCGACTCCTATGGGCGATTCCAGATAGAGAACGTTGGCTTTCTAAAAAGGCTTTTCTTCGTTTTCATATGATTCTGTAGAATCCTTACCAAGTTCCAAGAATACGGATTTTCATAGAGCGTCTGGCCATTTTTGTTGACCTGGAACGGTCCAAGCTCTTCAAAAAGTCCAGCCACGGAACTACAACCTGGTCCACCGTTGAACCAAACCAGAAGAGGATCAGTGGTTGGATTGCTCCTGGATTGTGTCAAAATATAGTGCATTTTCCACGTTTTTTGTTCATTTGCATCGAGGTAGCCCGAAAAGGTACTAAAGTTGACGTTGAACAGAAGACCGGGAAGATTTTTGACAAGGTCATCTTCTCCGGCAGCCAGAGCCACGGAGACGAGGGCCAAGAATGAGACTATCCTGGGGATCATTGTCTAAAAAAGTGTCAGAAAAGATAGAAAGAGGAAAAGCACATAAAAGTACTAAAACTGGGCTGTCAAGGCTGGACAAGGTCAGGATAGATGGGAACATACAATGCTTTTAGATGGTAAAGTATGGCAAAACATTGACGCCATGTGGTTCAGTGCCGAGGCAAAAGCAAATAAACGCTTGTCAAGCTGCCGATTAATGTCCGGTGAGTTTATTTTCGGCTTTTAGATGTGGGTCGAGATATAGAGAGATAGAAAAAAAAGAGCAAAAGGGAAGTGGAACCGAGAGACTGGAGAAAATACCAGCTGACCAAATAGTTGACAGCCGGTGTGAGCAAAAAGTGAATATCAGCACCAGTTTCCCGACTGGGCCACTTTCACAGCAATTTGATGGTCGATTATGAGTCAGGGAGGAGAGTGAACTTGTACCAGAGAAAAGGGGCGCTACCGACGTGGCGCTACTGTCTGCAAAATATAGCTGATAAGGGAGATTAGAGTCTTAGTTCACTGGGATTATGTTCAGAAGTCTGTTCATGTAGTCATTCTAAAAGACAAGCAGCTTTATAATTTTTTAATCTTTCATTCTTTATTCGCTTAAATCAAGTCTGATTATCGACTATAACGTCTCGTAGGGCAAACCATTCATTCTTCGTATTTCTCCACCAAGTGTTACCGGCCAGCTTCCTGACCTCATCGAGCCATCTGCATCGTTGACCACCAGTTATTCTTGATTCTTCTCTTGGAATTCATTCGGTAAATTTCTTGGTCTATCGAGTGGCCTTCATACTTACAATACTTTCGGTTCAGCACAGCTTTTAACAAACAGCCAATGTGCTCCAAGTGCAACCCTTCTCAGACGCTCGTTCTGCCATCTATCCAGCATTGATATTCCCAGCAGACGTCTTTCGAGCTTTCGTTGGGAAATGGTTAAGCACTTTCTGAGCACCCCCATGGTCTGTCCGAAGAGCCGCTCTTGTCGAATATAGACTTGATACAGCGAATAAACTTGAAACTTAAGCACTTTCTACCGGGAAGACACCAGGTTTCAACTCAAAAAAGAACAATGGGCATCACCGATTCGAAGAGATTTCTCCTTTTAGAAAGCGGAGGGCGGAGAAAGCGAGAAAATCGGAGCTTTATCCTATCGGACTCAAAGTGTGTCTCTGTCTCCCTGTCACTCTGTCTCTTTGTCTCTCTGTCTCTCTCTTCTCTCTCCCCTGTGTCAGTGTCTCTGTCTCACAGTCCTGTCACTACTGCCACAAAATGTTTGCTATAGCTAATTCTTTATTCAAATGCCATTAGTACAAAAGTACATATATGAGATACAAAAATACATTCACGAACTGTATGGTTTCCATAAACGCGTCGACGGCGAGTTCATGGAGAGTGAAACGTCCAAGGACGGCGGAGATCCGAAGCCAGAGTCCGGAGAACTAAAGATCTGGGCAAGTGTCTTCTTGACAGGAGTAGATGGTGTCTCTACATCGCTGAAAACATTTTCTACTGGCTAGATATTAGATACTCACATGTTCTCCTTGTCTTCATCCTTTAGCTCCATATTTTCTCTTCGAAGCTGTTCATTTTCCTGTTTGAGCTGTTCAATGACGGCAGTCTGATGGAAGACGAAGCCATGACATCTGGCTAAAGCCTGCTGCTGTTGGAGGATGGCCTCTAAAAGCTGGACAATGCTGAGAAACTTGAGTAATCTGTGCCAATGGCATGGGGACGGGGTCAATTAGATTGAAACAGACGCTTGTACCCAAAATTGTTCGATATAAGAGATATCAGAATAAGATTATCTTCTGGAACAGTTGAACAAAATAGACTCACGTTTCTGCTTTTCGCAAACTAGATGGACACTTCGGAGAACGTCGAGTTTCTCCATTCGGGAGCTGAAAGAGCACATTTTGTTCAGCCAATGACAAAAAAGCAAACTTCTTCAAGGCATCCTGATCGTTCTTTAACAAAAAGCTCCTCAAATTCGCAATCAGTTCATTCTCCCGATCTCTTCTCTCTTTCTCCTTCTCATTCTTCTGCTGCTTTCTCTGAAAGGTCGTTGGATTGAAATTAATGGAAAAATATACCTTGGACTCATCGGGGAAATATGGACTGTAGCTCATCCTGAAGAGGATTAGAAGACAGACTGAACAAGACTGAGAACAAATGGGCGGAGCAAAGTCTCCTGAGACCGTAACCTCCGGGATATGGGGGCTAATTGCTGGGAATTGACAACCTTTGACTGGGCCGCTACTGATTAGGAAAACTTACCGTGAAAGCTCTAATAGAAGCACCCCTGTACCCAATTACGTACGCATTTTTTTCGGGGTGAAGACATAATTTTTCAAAATGTATTTTATTTTTTCTTGGTAGCTGAGATGTCTATCTGTATGGGAAAAATAATCGGAAAGTTGGGAAATTTTTTTTATCAACCCGAAAATAATGCGTACGTAATTGCGTACAGGGGTGCTTCTATTAGAAGAAATACGGTAATACTGCTAACTAGACATGTGCGCTTGGACCGGCTGGGAAAAGAATTGCCTGCAGTGCGGCGGGCAAAAGAAATTCCGCACGCTTTTTTTCTGGTTTTTTTTGTGTTTCCCCAGTCATTGTGAACAAATACCAGTTAGTACAGAAAAAAAGTTAGGCAAAAAAAGACCAATCCGCAAAGAAAATTGAAGTTTCGTACGAAAAACACGAATTTTGTCGATTTTTTCGCGAATTTCGTCTTATTTTTCGTTTTTCTTTGCGGATTTGTCTTTTTTTGCTTAACTTTTTTTCTGTGCTAGTCGGTCTTTGTTCACAATGACTCGGGAAACACAAAAAACCCAGAAAAATAGCGTGCTGAATTTCTTTTGCCAGCCGCACTGAAGGCAAATTTTTTCTCAGCCGATCCAAGCGCAGATGTCTATTGCTAACTGATCCTGCTATTTTTCAAAATTTAGGGTAACCAAAATGATACAGCAGCTTCCAGTACTACCGTCGCTGTACAGCATTTATGAAAAAAATAGCTGCGTTCCTAAAAAGTGAGTTTTGAAAGTTTTTAAAAACAATGACTGAGTATCTAACGTAGTATTAAAAAACCTAATTTTTTTTTATACTCAGCCAGATTTTTTCCAAGACTAAAGTCTTCAATTTTTTTTGCCTTAATTTTTCGTGCAAACCCTTCTATAGATACTATTCTTTTACTAAAACTATCCAGATCAGGCCGTTCTCACCGAGAGACTCCCAAAGTTCTCACCTTGCTGAGGAATCAGGACTCTGGGGCTCACTCCCACTGGATTAGTCGACTGCCTCTTACCTCTCACTATTGTTCTGCTTTTATATGAGAATCAACAAAACCTGTGCGAAAAGAAATCTCTGTTAAGAAAGTGAGCACATGCGTGTTTGTACCCGAAGGACATTGTCGGGTGCGGTGAGGGAATGTCAACTAGGTGAGACACGTGCATGTCCCTTTGGCAGAGGGGAACACACTTCCGGAGATTTTCTGTACCGTGCTTTAACGTAGAGAGTTCCAATTAGTTCAAAGGAAAAAAAGAGGGTTTAGCTGGCAAGAGAGACCGCTAGACATGTCACCTATTTGCGACGACAATATTTTGGTAGAAAGACAAATGGAGCTGTGGGAACAGGAGATAAAGACAATTCTTGTCCTGTTCATTAGATCTGGTCAATTGAATTTTATTGTTCAGTTGGTATCTTATTGTTACGTATCGAAATATCTTAGTTGCCCTCCTTGGGCTTAGGATTGAGAAAAAACTTGCGATTGTTTGAAAACCGACCACGGACTCAGAATTCCCCCGTAACTTTTGGCATTTGTAAAAGATCAACCCGGTCATAACTTTTGAAAAGATGAGGCTGGAAAAGTTTTTCAAAAAAAGAATTGTAGCCTGAACGAAGCCTATCGAGCTGCATAGGGCACACACCATGATTCTTCATTATCTGTCCACAGTGCACCGAAAATCTCTCAAAGGTGTCCTTTTTTCATAACTTTTAAAAGCAAGCAGTTAAAAAGGTTTTTCAAAAATGGTGAATGGGGTTTCTGAGACGAGAAAAATGAATCCCTGTATGGAATAGAGTCAATTGCATTTTTATTGATCAATCAGTTGGCTTGGGATTGAGCAGCTTGCAAATTTTTCCCCAAGGGTTCTTTTCGGCTCCGCCGACAAGGGTCCCGTTCAGGACGGTCCATGGTCAATAGTTTTCAGCGTTTATAGTCTTTGCATAAGCTCTGTACTCGGCAGTCAACAGTTTTCGTCCTTCGATGCTACCGCCACACTTTTTTAACATGAAAACATCAAATTGTGGGCACGAGAAAAGGTGAACTCACTTTTCGATGTCCAGATTTTTGGCAACTGATTTAGTTTTCAGACAAGTGGCAGCACCTTTAATGGTTTGTCGACGACCCTGACAACAAGGAAGAGCTTCTAGATATAGGCCTGGATCATTCTTCAGAGCCTTCTTCACTCTGGCTGCCATTGAGCTTTGATTAGTTGCACAACTAAAAGATTTTTTGTCTAGATCACAGTCAAAGTATCCCCCATGACAGGAGTCGAGCAACTCTGACTAGGATAGTAGTTGAAGTTGACTCTCTTCAAGGCTCCATACTTTTGCCAGAGATCTCGCATTCGATTGATGAATTTGGTACAATCGGGGTACAACGTCAAAGTTGACGACATTTCCAGCAGCCGATGAAAAGGACGAGGAGGGCTGGAGAGAAGACCATCTATGTGTGGGGATATGGCCATTTGGCATGGCTTATATTGAGCAACAGATCATTGAAAGAGAACATTTTCGTAGCTTGAATTTGGTGAAATGAATAGACTGTCTGTTGTATGGCTTTTCTATTCAAAGGAGCTCGATGGCAAACCTCTTTGGATCACACATTTTTAGAGAATAACTGCCGGCAGTTTTCGAGCACTCGTCGTCCTGAAATAGACACTGATAGGGGTTAATTCTCTTGCGCGGCACGGTCTCCATAGGACATGCCGCCTTTTGCGCAACTACTTCCGACGGCAAGAACATGACCAGAGGACTTGGCCTCCTCCTGGCACTCACTGTGCAGTCTTCTCTTGCCTTGACTTGGGTTTGATCCGTAGACTGTTTGAGGGACGTACAAAAGGCTTCTTATATTTTGGTCAGTTTCTTTCTTTTTCTTTTCTTTTGCACAGTTTCTAATGGGACTGGCATTAAATTAAACTAAAATAATAAATTAAGTAAAAATAGTTCGTCTCGGCGGACTCGAACCCTGGTCGCTCCAGTGTGGTTAACGCACAGGCACTGCGCCATTATGACGAAAATTTGAAAGTCGAATAACTTTTTGCGCGGAATAGTAAAATACGTTTAAAAAAAAAAGAAGATGTGTCTCGATGAACTGAATTTTTTTTTGTAGTTGACCATTTTTTGTATCTCCTAACATCAAAAAGTTATCGCGAAAATACGTTTTTGGGCCGATTTTCAAAGCTACCGTAACCCTTGATCCTCACAGGTTTTTTTTGGGGGTCGATTACCCCCCAGGAACAATCCCGGACCGATTCGATCAATTTTAAGGGTATCTGTAGTACTACGGGACACGACTTCTGACGCGCTCTAATATTTCAAAGATTTCAAGATTATTTATCTCAATTTCATGCCAGAATTTCAGACGAGCATCTGTCAGCAGTTCAAGTATGATTACTTCAGTATAAAATACACATTGTCACGATTATATGGGAGCCAATTTCAGCTGGCCGACGGCTGATTGCTCCTCTGCTATTAGGGAAGCCCTCGGAAAGACAAACGCAGTTTGGCTACGGGAGACTGCTCCGATACAATTAGCAGGGAGCTGCCGTGCCCGTTGGCTGTCAAATTTTTATGGGCAAGCAGCTATTACCGCCCTCGCCTCTCTCTCCATACAAAGGCACTTCCGATTACCATATGTGGACAACCGGTTGCAACTTTTACTTGTCTCTCTGTTTTTCTGTGCATCTGACAGTCAGTTTCAGTTCATCAGTAGGCTTAATTGGAGATCTTTCCCCCTCCGGGAGTAATATTAATTTCAATAGTGGTGGAGAAGCCAGTCATGCATGTGTGATGAGCTCCCTCTCTTCTCTTCACTAAGCCGCCTAGGATTTTCGGCTTGTCCATCGCATGAATCCTTGAGCGAGAAACAATTAGAAGCCATAATTCAGCGCTCGGTTCCAGCGCGAGCTCAGTAATTTGAGATGAATCCAGTGAAGAGAGGATCGATCCACAGCTTCTGACTTCCTCTTTACCTTTTTCGTGTTGTTCCGACAAATAATGACGGATATTTTGTGGTCAAATGTGGTTTTTTTCTGTCCAAAGTTTTAGTTTTGTGCAAGACTTTGAGCCATTTTTGTCGCAAGAATCAAAGATATCTTCAAAAAATCGTAGAATATCTTTAAAATGGAGCGGGACAAACTAACTAGCAGTGTTTGTATCCCACTCTCATGCACAAAAGAGTCTCTATTTACCGGCCTTGATCGACGGCAATTCATCGGCCGCCTGTTCGCGATTCAACACAGCCCCGCAAAGACCATTTGCATACCGTTAGTAATACTTCCCCCGCTGTGGCATTGTCCAGAAATTTTTACTATTCGAGTTTTGGTTGACCGTCAGTAGATGCAACTGCAGAAAACACCTGCCGGAAATTACGGGGAACGAACAGCTGCTCGGGAAATGTTCTCATTTTGGACGAATTTTCTGTCTTCTTGACTCTCGGTCTCTCTATCTCTCTGTCCAAAGTAAAAAACTCAGAAGTTCAATTTTTTGTACATTTTGACAAAATTTTCCCGTCTCTCTGTTCACTTTTTTCGCACACCTGCGCTTCCGGAAAAAAATGAACAGCTGTTCCGAGTTCCCGGCACGCATCCTTTTCTGAACATCCTGGGCTTCTGTCGTGCTTTTCTGCCAACTTTTTGGAGCACAACCGATGGATAACAGTTACGTTCTCTGACTCAACCTTTCGAGAATACTGTAAGATGACTCAAACTACTCTAGAAAACCAGAACAGCCGTGTCCTTTACACTCAAGTGTATATTCATCACCGACAAACAATCTGGATTCACCTGCCCCTCTCTCTGAATACGGCTCTAATGCAGTGTTGTAATATCCCGTCCCTGCCGATCGATTTCCTGCCCAGAATCATCTGCTCCACTACTGGTTTCGAGTGTCGTCGCGCGCTTTGACATCCCCGTTGGATTACTGACAATCCCAATTTTGAGGGGTCGGCTGCAATTTCTCTCTCTTTAGCTAAGCAGGCGCCATGAAGTCGCCGGCTGTCATTTAAGCCGAAATTGCAGCCGACCCCTCAAAATTGCTCCCTTCTTATTCAAATTTTAAAAAATTTCAATTTTGTTTCAGATGACGGAAATCGAGATGATAGACACGATTGAACCTGGAGGGAGTTCAAAAGAAGACAAGTACTCTTTGACTTTCTTCAGTGAACGGTCGAGGGTTCAACATCTCGATGATGAAGACACTATCGTCTTTTACTTCGACTATAAAAAGTAGGTGATAGAAGCAAAAGAGACAGAAAATATGTTCTTTAGACCTGCTGAAAGCTCTGATGGCGAAAACGCTCGACTTTTAGGCAACAAGGAGAACATAAATTGGAGAGTACTGCGTCATCTGGTAGATCTGATCACATTTTCTAAAATGTCTCTTTTCAGAAACAGAACAAAAAGTGGGGAGTCATGCGTCATCCGATGGTTCTAAACTTTATCAATGAGAGACTCTTGGACTGTGCTCTCTTCTACACCCTACATATTTTTGGTAACATTCACTTTTCTTTTTACTTTCCTCAGAGGAAAAGTTTAAAAAAAAAACTCCAACTCCATGGCCGAGTAGATAACATCGTTGTCTGGCAATCAAACATCACCAGGGGGTTGTTGGTTCGATCCCCGCCGACAATTAACTTTTTGTTTTTTAGTTTCTAGGGTTTCCGAGGGTCCTGAAAACGATTGTGAGGTCCCTTTTCGTTTTGGTTGCTCTGAAACCGGTCGAGCGTAATATTGAAAAAAGATGGAAATTGATGAAAGTGCTTGAATTTGCTTTACTGAAGTTCCTGGTGTCCAGATTTCTGAATACGATTACGATCTCTATTTTTTGCTTGGAGACTCCACATTTACTGCATTTTTTCAGTTTTCGGTCTTTTTCTCCTCCTGTTGTCCTCCCACATCTTCTCAAGAACCTTCATTAAAGACTGTGCTGTTACTGTCTGTCTCTTCTTCTTTACCTTCTCCATGGCAAGTTTTCCAAGACTATTTTTCCATGAAAAGGTCTTTAGCTATTTAAAGGAGCCGTAAAGGCTCGTCTACCTCAAAACCGTGTATCTTTCTGGTTCGTCGTCGCCTGTGCTTTCAACTTACTCACTTATCTGGCAACATTCTGTTACGTCTGGCTACCGACAGTCTTTTCCTACGACGATTACCATCAGGAGGTCAAAGTAGGAACAGTATTTAACCCCCTCTTAACTTTGAATAAACAGAACATAATAGTGTGGTTTCTTCCAATCATCGCCATCATTTCGGCCTGGCTTAATTTTCTCTACATTTTGCGGAAAAGTCCTTATGGAATTTACATCTTCATGATGGTTCGGATTCTGCGCTCTTTTGGTCATGTAAGAATCATATTTTTCACACAAAAAAGCGATGCAGATCGCCACAATCTGGATCCCAACCCTCATCGCCTTCTCCTTTGCCTTCCACCTTGTCATGAGAGACAGCGGAGTGGAGCCGTGGGAAAGTGTGGATAAGGTGATTTTATTTATTGAACATTTTCAAATTCTTTGCAGGATACCAATTCTTCGATGGTCACGAAGCTATTTGTTATTCTTCAAGCTATTACGAGTAAGTTAGAAAGGCAGAAAGATAGAGAGAATGAGAAAATCTTTTTGTTAGGCTACAATGTTCGAACGGTTCATAGAACGGTTGCCTGAAACTTGGTTTTTCACTGATTTTCTTTCATTTTTCACGTTTGTACCCATGTTTAATCGATTCAGCGTGTAATACAACCTCTTTGGTGTTCAAATTGGTCGAAAATATTCAGAAATAGAAGGAAAATTTCCGAGAATAGCTTATGAAAGGAAAGCGCCTTTTTGATGTCATTTTGGACCAATTTTCACGTCCGATTTTTTTTCAATTTTCACGGTTTCGTTGCACGCAGAACTCGATAAACTTGCTTAGAAAAGTGAAAAATTGAAGAAAAATTATGAAAACCAAATATACTTTCGTATTTTCCAGAAACTTCGACGATGATGATTGGAGAGCTCGATGCAAATGATATTCTAGGCAAGAGACAATGGATTCCGTCTATTCTTGTCCTGGCTTTCGAAGTCATTACCGTAATCCTGCTCATGAATCTGATGGTCTCCCTGGCTGTCGGTGATGTCAGTGATTTGAGGAACACTGCTCAGGACAAACTGCTACAGATCAAGGTTTGTACCTTATGAAAAGAAACGAACATAATCTTTAGGTCAACTTTGTAATTGAGGCACTCCAACTGTCCGAGATTTATTCTGTTCCCGGGATTCAGCCGTTGTATCAGAGACGGACAAATAATATCCTGGTAGTAGATAATGAGGGAGGATATCACAGTTTGTTCCGAGAGGATGTCAACTTCGGGCAAGGTGGGGGATAGTTCTGAAAAACTTCTAAAATTCGTTAGGCTCTATACGCTACTCTTGTTTGTGGTTTGTACAGCGAAAACTCTCAGTTTCAGGCGCTTCCCCCGTCGTTCCGTACAAGAGCTACGAAAGAGGAATCGGACTTGACAAGGTAGCTCACTCTCCTCATTTTTACAACTTTTTTTTTTTCAGTCTTTCAATGTAAAGTTCCTAAATCCCGGAATGAAGATGCGTGTTCGTCCGCAACGCGGTCGACCACAGTCTGTCTTCTTCAAAAATTGTGCTGTGGAACTGATAGAAACTACCGATTCTGGAATCGCTCCATTCCAGGGAAAACGAGTCAACATTCAGGTTAGGGAGATATACCGTATTTCTTCTAATAGAAGCACCCCTGTACGCATTTTTTTCGGGTTGAAATTTTTTTCCCAACTTTCCGACTATTTTTCCCATACAGATAGACATCCCAGCTACCAAGGAAAAATAAAATATAAAATGAAAAATTATGTCTTCACCCCGAAAAAAAATGCGTACGTAATTGCGTACAGGGGTGCTTCTATTAGAGCTTTTACGGTATTTCGAACACTATGTGCAAAATGTAAAGAGCATTTTTTGAATTGACCCGCGCTTTTTCATTGGCTGAGTATCCAACATTTACATGCTGTAACGTGCTACGCAGCTAAATTCCCGCCAATATGATTTGAAAATTGTTCTGTGAAGAAAGCGCGTAAGAAAAATAATAGAGGGGCAGAGGGACAGAGATCTTTTGCTCAGTACACAGTATAGTCTGTTCAAAATGCATTTTTTGAATTGGCCCGCGCTCCCTTCTTATAAGAATTTTCAAGGAAAATACGCAAATCAAATTACTGGAAAATACGCAAATCAAATTAGCGGGAATTTAGCTGCGTAGCACGTTACAGCATGTAAATGTTGGATACTCAGCCAATGAAAAAGCGCGGGCCAATTCAAATAATGCTCTCTATTTTTTGAACAGACTATAATTTAGAGCGAGGACACTCTGTTCAGACGGTACTGTAAGTGGATAATTGGACTCGACTGGACTGGCTACCTCGACTTGTGATCGTTTTATATGCAAAAAAAATAAATATACAACCTGAATGAGACTAATCACAGTGATGGCTTGTACACGGTACATACATGGAGCTAACAGATGACCCGACTGATACAGGAATCCCGGAGACATTGGAGAGCCACGTCTGTGAACTTTGGACGGCCTGGAACAATTTTTCTTACAAAACATTCGAGAAGAAACAAACCAGAAAAATCGGCATGAGATATCCATTCCAGTTCCGGACAGAACTGAGCCAATAAGTAGAGAGATTTGTCGGTACAAGCCGTCCCTCTGATTCTCACCTCCCTCAGGGGACATCTTCTGGCCAGATTGGCTAGTCCTTTGTCACTCACGTAGCGACACCCGTTAAAGTTGACCGTCTGTAGTTGATGGCAGTTGTCTCCGAGGAGAGACACAAATCGGTCGTCGACCGAGTACATATGGCTTGTTTCCAATTCCACAAGATTCCTGGCTCCTCTGGCTATCGCGAAAAGAATACGGTAAGTTATCCGCATTTTACAGATTTTCAGAGATCGAAGACGGCTGGCATTAAACTTGTAGCCACCTGAATTCGTTTTTTAAATCTTTTGAATTCACAGAAAAACTAACCAGCAAAATATCGCTGAAGAATGTATGTGTTTAGATGAATAACATCCAGAGCCAAATGAGTCAAATTGGGCGTATTTTGAAGAATTAGCGTTAGAGCTTCGTCAAAGAGTCTCGGAACAGAAACTTGCAGAATTGTGACTTTGTCTCCGAGAACCCGGAGTATTCGAGAGAGCAGATTGTTAGCATTGTCAACGGCTTGCTAAATTCATTTTTTTAGTTTAAAAAAATTTGAAGACTCACAATACTGCTTTCTCTGATTGATAGTTGTAGATTGATACTCCTCAAGTGTGGCTTAGAAGCCAAAGACTCTACCAACTCTCCTGGATCCTCGTCTCCGTTGACAGAAAGTCTCAACGTCGTCACGCCATCAGGAAGTGTTGGAAGTGTTGTGAAAAAGTTTGCGTAGAGATCGACATCTTGCAGATTTGAGCCGTCAATTTTAAATGGGGCTGTGGGAGATGGGGGACTCTCATCGGCCTGAAACTTTCGAGTTTTCTTGTCTGTCCCTGACTAGACAAAAGTCACAAGGAACGCATCTGCTTCCGTGAGGAATGCGCCACCTGATGTTCAGGACAACGGAACTTGAAAACTGACCTCATTGAAGAAACGGGCGAGCGATAGCTGTCGTAGGTTTGGACACTGCTCGGAAAGATGAGCCAAGGCTGTGGCCGGATCTGTCATATTTGATGGGAAATCCAGTTCCAAGGTCTGGAAAATACGCATTTTTCTACAGTACCCAAAAGACAAAATATTTGCGTTGGACACTCTGCGGCCGGACGAAAACACTTACTCTGAGTCTGTCTCCCAAGAAGTGGGAAATGTAATAGAGAGCAAAGTCATCCAGGGCCCGACAGTGATTCAGAAATAAGTATCCGATGTATGGATGAAAGCTCAACATGTCTCGAAGTCCTCCACTTGTAATTTTAGGACATCCACTGAGATCGAGAGTGTGTAGATAGGGACTTTTGACTTCTTCCAGACCGGCATCAGTGAGCTGCCGGATGGCTCGAAGTTCTAACTGTTGCAGATGGTTTTGGCCACGGGTGGCATTCCTGATTCCCTTAAACTAATTTTGATAAGAAGAAGAAACTGTGTCGGTCTCTCAGTCTTCAAGCTGACCTGGTCTGAGATCTTTGAACACTCGACAAGTACAATCCTCTCCAACTTCTTGTTATTCTTAGTCATTGCCGACAAGAGATCGTCTGTTAAGTCATCACAGAGGAAAAATGAGAGCTGCGTCAAATTACAGGAAAAGTAGCGCGAACTCAGTAGTCTTTCGCAATCCGTCGTCGAAAGCTGAATCGATTCGTGACTTTTTGTTTTGCTTGAGAGCCAACCTGATCATGACTGGCGAAAAATTCCAGAAGACGTTGCTTGCATTCTCCTGGCATGAGAGCCAGATCGTCACTGAGCTCATGCTGACAGACAGCCGAGAGACAAATGTTGAAGAGAGTTCTCACCATGACATCTAGAGAAGAGGACGAGCTGGAGAGGATATGTTGGTAAATATAGAGTCAGCTGAGGAGGAAGCGACAAAACAACGTGTGGAGGGGAAGAGGCCGAAAGTCGTGAAAAAACTTGGGTCAAATGGTCAAAATGGTCAAAACATGATGGTCTTGATGGTCAAAACAATTTCTTCTTCTAGTTTTCTCTGCTAACCTATTCATTCGATTATTTTGCTCTAAAGATTTGGGAAAAATGACAATGAAAAGGTTTTTGTCTGGAAATGACGCGGAAGAAAAGGAAGTAACCCCGTGTCCTTTGAGAAGCCTCGGTGGCGGTCGGGCCGAAAAGCTGAGTGTCGGTTGAGATTACACTGAACTGCGTGAGCAGGGCGCAGAGAGTGTAGGAGAGGCTGAGAGTCAAGGGGAAATCTCAGCTGACAGACTGTACAACTCGCGGAGAGCAGCAGAGATCTGAGACTTTTGAGCTGATTTTGGATTGAGGATCAGATGCTGCTGCGATTGATCAGAGGAAGAGTTGAAGCAGAGAAATTTTATGTGCGAAAACGTAAAATCGATTCCTTAGATTACTGAATGTGCAACCACTTTGTCATATGATTGAAGCATGTAATCATCGTTGCCGTTATTCTTGATGTACGTGCGTATAATGTCATTTCCTTCTTCCAAGCTCCCGAAACGAGTGCTTTTGAGTTCTTTCATTTGGTACAGTATCGAGTCAACGATAAAACGGAGCGAATAGGTTCCTTTCTAAATTTGGTAATGTTGCCAAAAACATTTCAATAAACCTCGTCAATGTAATCGGTGTTAGCATCCAAGAAGGTCAGGAACGTGATAGTCGCATCTCCATTTTTTAAGACGTCACCACTTTTCTTGGTGAGTTTAATAATCTTGGTATTTAAAATTTTCAGCTCTCCATATTAGTTATCACCTAAAAATGCGTTTTTAATATTCCGTGCACATTCATATTAATTCGAGCTCTGCCGGTTTTAAACGAGTTTCTCGTTTAAAATGGGTTAGGGACTTTTCTTAGACAACGTACCATAGAAATATTTTGAAAAAAAATTAGAAAGAAAACCACGCCATAATTAAGAAAAATGGCGGTAAACGACCGTGACTTTTTTTAGAAATTTTTTCTAAGAAAAGTCCCTAACCTTTTAAAATTCAAAAAAATGAGCAAGGCCACTAATAACGGTTTTAGCGTAAAACGAGAAGACTAACCACCGGCATTTGTCGTGTTGAAATACTTGGCCTAACAAAAAGGGCTTACGTTGAATGTGAATGCAGAATCGTTCAGATTTCTTAGCTCAGTCAGCAGGTCGGTAGGCTTCATGTATTCGTTCGGCCCTGCCAAATTCTCGAAGAGATGCTCTTCTGTTTGAGCACTGACAGCTTGTAAGAATACTACGGACAGAAAAATGAGGTACAGCTTCATGTTCGATACTCTTCATATTCATTCCTCTCCTTATAAACCCCGAAACGAAGTAAATGTGTCCTGGCGAAATATAAAGCACAGCGAAATATAAAGCAATGCGTCAGATCGTACTGCGAAATAGCATTTACCACCAAAAACTCTTCGGACCAGAATATTTAGTTTTTATAAAATCTGAAGCGTTCAGCGATGCGTATTGTTCGCCTGTAGTCGAGCGTGACGAAGATCCGCAAAATGTTTTGTTTGGTCGATCCCTATTCATCAAGCAACAATTTAAAAAGGAGTGTACCATTTCGAACAGTGAGCATGCTTCTCCTCTATTTCCTCGTCCTGATGGCCAATTATGCTGTTGTGGAGTCAAAAACACCAGGTAGAAATGTTCGGTTACATTGTTCAGTCTTTGTAGCTCAACTCACGCAAGCGATAACGAAATTGGAAGGAAATTTTCGAAAATAGATTTTAAAAAAATTGCTTGTGGCCAAAAATGTTTTCGAGTGTATTTTTTCGAATTTTTCTGGTCGTTTTGATATCAAAATGTTCCAAATACGATATTTTACAATAATAAAAGAAAAGCAAAAGTTAGCGAAAAATGCTGATAAAAACCAAAATATGTGATTCCAGGATCACTTTGAACTGAGAAACACTTTGAACTGCAACACATACTTCAATTTCAGTCACTTTTTCGTGAATATTTTTTCGCGAAATTATTGGCTCATTTTCAGTTCCCGAAGTAGTTATATTAAACATTTTGTTAAAGGGCATTTAACCCATATAAATGAGCGTGTAAACTTTGGATAATAGTCACATAATAGAATGCATTTTGGGCGCTATTGCAAAGTAAAGTTCGCCAGAAAATTCAATGATATCTGTTATAAAAATGTTCTTTGCCTAACAAAATTAACTTTCAGGTAGATCATGATAATATTACCAAGGCCATAGAACTCAACTGGGCTGCGGTATATATGGAAGATTATTTTCTCAAGGTCTGCGACACTGGAGACGACGTCAATGAGCCTAAACTAAAGCTCGTGAATAAAACGGGAAGCAAAAATGTCTGGACAACTCCTTTATATTTAAAGAAGTTAACTTCTACAGGTAAATTGCAACTAAAAAGGCTTCAGTCGTTTTGACGTTGTTGATCAAAACTTGAAAGCAGCTCTGAAGAACGTGGACTTGATGGCTAAAAGATTCAACCGAAAGGCCAAAAATCTAGGACAAACTATTATTGATCTCTGCAAATCTAGTGAATCTCAGCGAAAGAATCAAAAACGTATGTTCCACCGTGGTTTGAGAGACTAACAGTAATCATTCAAACGTTTTTAGAACAAAAAAATGTTAACATTTTTTAAACAGTTCTCATGTAAACGTTTCGGTTTATTCTGCATCCGAATAAAACCAATAGCAGTCATTACGCACTCCAATGAATGAAAAAAATGAAACTAGTCACAGCGCGAATAGCATGACGAACAGCATGAGTATTTGCATATTATTTTGCCTGTCGGAACAACAAAAAATCATATAAAATGAAACGCCTATCTTTGGACCAGACTGGAACCATGTTTCTACTTCTTTTATTCGCTACTAGTTGCCTGCTGACTAATCAAGCGCCACTACAGCAACCAACACTATCGAAGCCGGACCAGCTGTGCCAAGCAGTGAAACAACAGCTCCAGCAGACTCAAACGGTTTCGTAGCGGTATCATATGAACCAAAAGTCATGTTGTTTGCTGCGACAGACTCTGACAACAATGCACCATATAGCACAACAAAGACTTCTCCAGTACCAGTCACCACAACTAAGACTTCTCCAGTCACCACATCAAAGACTTCTCCAGTCACCACAACTAAGAATTCGCCAACAACAACGGCTTCGACCACAACTCTTTCTTCTAAAACAGGTTATCCCACACCGTACTTATTGTTTTATAATTGTTTTTAGAACAACTTAAAACAGATGTCTTAAATTGTACAACGCAGTTTAACGCGACAATTCATCATAACGAGCCCAAAACGAAAAGTGCGTTCTGACTCTCCAAGAAACAATTAGAAGCATCCGGACTAAAACAGGCGACATCATTCAAAATGCCAACTTCGCCTCTGTAAGTTCCCGTTTAATAGTAGTTTTGTGGTCGCTTGAGGGCGAAGAAACTGCGTCCATTGCTGTTTTTCTTCATTATTTCAGTTACTTTCAGCTCAATGAAACAGATCGCGCAAAACTTACAAACTTATATATGGCTGCGGGTGTCATGGAAGACTTTTACCTCAGGATTTGCGAGACGGGAGAAGATGTTAATGAGTCGGACTTAATAAATACTACAGCTAATGTAAATACTGGTTGGCCGACTCCACGTTACTTCAAAAATCCAAACTCCGAAGGTAAGGTACGTCTACTAATGTCTTCAATTTTCTAGACGAAGACAACGAAGACTTTAAAAAAGCGCAGAAAATAGGGAAGGAGATGTTTTAGTGAAGGAGATTTGACATACAGTTAAATCAAAGTTCCGAGGAATTGGGTAGCTCCTTTTTAACTCTTTCGAGTCATTTGTTGAAGCTTAGCTACAATATTAAGACGGTAGGTTAAACTACGTTTCTGTTGAACTAGTTTTAGAGTACAATCCATGTGGAAACTTCAATGGTCAAGATGCGGGCACCCTGTCTAGCAGCACAGCTGGCAAAATTTGACAAGCTCTTCAAAGCTTCAGAACTTTCGAAACAAGGTACGTATAAATCTCAGGGCAATTCAATGGACCAAAATGGAAATTTTTGATAAAATACTTTTTCAGAAATCCGTTTACTTCTCAATTTTTCTCTGAATTCAGGCCAACTCACATACGACAGTGAGCTGAAGAAAATTGGCAGCATTGATGAGAAAATGAAGAAGATTTGTAGCTTGGAGAAATTCATCGAAGGTATTAAAGGAGACACACCGGTAGGAAAAGAATCATCTCAAATAAAAATTTGCACAGATCGTTGCTGCCGACGGATACAACGTTCTTCTTACGGCAAAAGAGGTGTTCAACTATAACCCAGAATAACCAATAAAATATTATTGCACAGTCTCGACACAAACCTCATTTTAAAAGTTTATTTAAAAAGGGGGAAAACGAAAAGTATCTGTAGCGATATAAAGCTCACAATTAGCTGGGTTGCAACAAAAGTTATCACAGTAGGATAATGAGGCAGCCTTGGTGGTTGAGACGGACTGGCTCAAGCCGTAGCATGAACCTCTTCATGAGCAGCAGCTTCAGCAGCAGCCTTCTGATCAGCTAGAGCCTGTTCAGCAGCGGCTAGTTCAGTACGGAGCTGTTCAACATACTTAAATTATAGGGGTATGATGGCAATAAGATATCATTATGGTTTGTTCAAAAAGTCGACGACATACAGTAACCCATTTGATTCTGTTCGAGACCACTCATTTTGGCCCGCTTTCAAAAAGTGTCTTAAAATTCATTCTGCAATTCTCACGGAAACATTGTTTTTCTGTTGCGCAGCCTTACATGTAGTAAAGTAAAGTAAAAAGAAGTGAGATTTCTCGAATTGAAAACCCCCAGTTTGAAAGCGCGCCAATATTGTTGGTCTCGAACAGAATCAAATAGGGTACTGTATGTCGTCGACTTTTTGAACAAATCATACTTACATCTTGAGCATGAACGCTGTCTCTCTGCTTCCTGCATTCAGCCTTACACTGCTCGAAAGCCGAAAGAACCTTCAGGCTTTTAGGCTTGACAATTTTGGGCTTGACCACCTCGACAACCTCCTCGACGATTTCAACTTCCGGCTAAAACTGTCTATTCTCATGCAATGGTCAGACAAACCTCTTCCTCAACCGGAACCTCCACAACTTTTTCTACAACAATCTTCTGAATCTTCTCTTTGGGAGCTTTCTTTTCGATCTTTTCTTTGGGAGCCTTGACTTCCTTTTCCTTGGCAGCCTTCTCGTTTTTGGTTGGTTTCTTACAGTCGACTGTGGAAGCAAGAAGGAGGCAGCAGACAACGGCCACGATTAGAACTCTCATTCTGAAATATTCAACTTAACCACAAGGACTATTTAAAGGTTAGTCATTATCAGTAATGACGTCAGTAGATCGGTGTGGTAAAAACAAGAGACTCTCTAAAGAGAGTTATCACGTGGATTTCCGTTTATTTTTAGGAAGGAAACTCAATTGATTCAGCGTGTAAAACAACCTCCTTGGTATTCAGATTGGTCGAAAATATTCAGAAATAGAAGGAAAAATTTCCAAGAACGTCTTATGAAGAGAAATCGCCTTTTTCATGTTATTTTCATCCAATTTTCACGTCCGAGAGTTTTTTACAAGCAGAACTCGATAAACATGCTCAGAAAAGTGAAAAATAGAAGAAAAATTATGAAAAACAAAACTTCAAGGACGTTTGAACGAATTGAGGCGGCTACTACAGTACAACCAAATTTGCGCTACAAAAATAGAGGATTGTAAAGCCGAGACATTACCCATAGCCTGTTATTTTCTACGAATTTTGATTTGGAAAGGGAGGCAGAGAGACAGGTAACCTCGTCAAGTTGTGTAGTTTTAGCGAGACAAAACAATTCAATAATAAATGGTCTTGAAATTGATCAAAACCTCATGATAAAATTTCCATGCTGATCAAGCTGTTTTGATATAAACAGGGATCGTAAAAAGGACTCAGTGGCTGTGTCGGTTTCAACTATTGCCTCTTTCTTATCGACCTTAAGTAGTGCCGAGATAACAATGAAGATAGTCTCGCTTGCGCCAATAGACATTTACGTAAGAGACGAAAAAAAGACATCGTGATTGGGATGACTTATGACGCACAGAATGTCTGTATCTTTAAAAAGAATCTAAAAATAGTCTTATGGCAAGGTACACGTATTTTTTTTTGACAAGATCTATTCTGCTTCTTCTACCACAATCTCTTCTGAAGGAGCTGAAGAACGCGGTCGGGTCCTCTGGCGCTGTCTGGCCATGGCTTCCTGGAGATTGTTCGGCTCTTCTTCTGAGAGATCTATCGGACCCATTTTGCTCATGATTTTCTTGACTTCTTTCTCGGTCAGACGGCGACATCCCTTGGCACCGACAGCTAGGAGAGCATTGGCCATGTCGGGAACAGCGACCTGGAAGTTATTGTTTTGTAAAGAGAGGGACAGAAAAACAGAGAGACAGAGACGATCTTGTCCTTACCAAGTAGATGATATCTCCAATATGACTCCTTAATTTTTTGTTCGGATGATTTGGATACCAGGTATAGATGACCCTGCCTGGCATTCCGGTCTGTGGCTGACAGAACCACGCCTTGTGACTGGCCATCTCTCTCAGAACCTCGCTTGGCCACTCGACCAGCGGATGTCCCGTCGATTTTAAGGGTTCATTTAGGAATTTGAAGATCTGATTATTTTTGTTGTAAAGCTGCAGGATAAGTCTACCTGTTCGAGATCGATAATTTCGACCCAAAGCATTTTTCCTTCAGCGTCGAGTTGTGTAGACAAGAAGAGGTCACGGAAACTTTCACTGCTACTCTTAGCATCTTCTTCAACGGCTGGCGGACATTCTGACGAGACCTAAAGAAAAAAAAGTTAAAAACTAAAAATTTACAGTACTCGTTTAGTAACAACAGAAGGGGTGCCCTCAGCTGTTGCGCTGCCACTGGAAATCTTCTTTCCAACACCGGGTGGTTCACTCTGAGGTCGACGGGCAAGTGTAACTCTTGCCGTTCCGTCAGCATTCATTTGAACAATCGACTGTTCAACATGACCCTGACTTCCTTGACTGCTTCTGTCCTCTTGATCTCTGATGGTAGTCATCGGTATTCCGGGTGCACATCCGCCCTGATTTGAACTCGTCGAAGGGCCTAGATGTTTCCGAAGACTGTTCCATGTCCTCCTAATGGCTCCGCCAATAGCCTCGAGAGTAATTGTCGGTCCAACGACTCGCCTGATCTGACTGTGCGTATCGACAAATGAGGTAGTCAAGGGTGAGACGTAGATCGGATAGCCGACCGGTTGATCAGCCGAACTGTTTATCATGTTTCTATAAAAGTTATTAAAACGTGTGTCCGGCTTCGAACAATCGCTGCGAGACCATTTGCTCAGGTTCCGTCACGATTACAGTGGGTCCCGAAACGATCTCATCCAAAAATATTTATTTACGCTCTTTGGACGTTTTAAACTCGTTTTTTCGTTTCCAAACCATGTTTAATCGATTCGGCATCTAATTTTACATCAGGTACGTACATTCCGATAGCAAAAATTTAAAAAACTGGAAGGAAAAGGCGAAAACAGTGTTTTTGTTCTTTCCTATTTTTTCCTTTCCTAAGCACAATAATTTTGATGTCGGAATAGACGTAACTGATGTAAAATTTGATGCTGAATCGATTAAACACGGTTTGAAAACGATAAAACGAGTGCAAAGCGGCAAAAAAATGGAAAATATGCAATATCGTGACGGGGCCAGTGCCAATTGGTCCTGCAGCGGCTATGGCATTATGGCATAGCCGAAGGCTTCCATAAAGAAGAAAATTCAAAAAGTCCCACCTCAAAACCTGTCGAGCATTCTGTATCGACCCTCTTTCCGGATTTCTGTTCCGTAAATAAATTAGTTCTTGTTGCTGCCCGGCCCAGAAGGCTCTAACACACTCTCTGTTCAGTTTGATGACTCTCATGTTCAGATGCATCTTGTTCAACATGATAATTTTGTAGTCGTCCTGTCCATCATCGTACATGTGTCTCAAAGCAAGGAGAGAGCTCGTATTGGACAGGATAGCTCTTCTCCAGGCCGGATCTTGCTAGAAAAAGAGTTCGTTTTACAGAAAGCGAAGAATACAAACTTCGTGGGAAATGAACAGCTTCGTCTGGTGCTCTGTTATGACATTATGGAGCGATTCCACCTCTTCAAAATCGTCAGTAGCGGCGAAATGATCTTGATGAAGCTTCAAAGCCATCTTGACCGCTGGAGAAATGACTAATCTTAGGAGATCCATGTCAGCGAAGACCCATTCATCTCGGCTGCATTGAATTCTGCAAAACGCGATTTATCTGGAGAATATCGTGGATTTTCTCACTGTCTCTCTGTCTGAAACAAACCTAAAATCCCCCTTGAAGAGAGCATGCAGTCCGTAAAGAAATGATTCAGCTGCCGTTGAATGCCTATTGTGACTGGCCGTTCCAAGAGCTCGTCTTCCCAAAAGGGACAACATGTAACAGAGTGAAAGGAAATGCTCATTGTCTATCTGCTCCTCCGGATGTGTCTCTCTCCGTACGGACAAGCAATAATAGATCCATTGGTTGTACCATTCCGTGAAGCTGGCCTTTGAGATTCCCTGAAAAAATCTGTGTGCCTTCGACCTTGAGAAGTCAAAGAACTAATCCTATTTTCTGTGTCTTTTTTCTGTATTCTTCTGTGCCCTTACTCACGTTCTGATCTCTCTTTTGCTTCTTTTTTGACTTGAGGCATGCGAATATCAGGACACTCACCCCGACACCAGTGTCGTAGTCTTCGTCATTCGTCCCACAGAACATGTGATCGACGTCGGCGTATCTACTGTTCTCTGCTATCGGCACAATGGCGGCTTTCTGAATACAAAAATATAATCAGAAGCAAAAAAAGTGAAACAATAGTCTCGTTGTTTAGCCAAACATTGAGTTTGGTGGAAGTTGAGGCATAATAGACGATACATTTTACGTAGAGAGTCACCAAGAGACGACGGAGTTCGTGAACCTAAAGATTTAGATCAGTAGAATCTTGGCTGGAAATGTGCCTGAAGAAGATTTACGGCAGAATTGTCAGTGATCGAATAGCCGTCAATGACATATTTTGCAGCTACCACCTCCCAAGCAAGCCATCTCAGACTCCATGCCGTATTTAGAGATAAAAATCCGGGAAGTGAGCCTGGAGAACAGCAACAGAAGCCAGCTCCTTCAGTCTGATCCTCAGAGATGGCTTCGACCTCCCGTTGATGGCAATACGTTCCTCGGAATTCGAGACCTCTCAACTGGAACGTCACAAAGCCGTTGCCGACTTCGACAATGTGAACCAGACAGTTGAGATAGAAACTAAAATCGATGAAAATGTAAAAAAGAACTGAGTACCTGGCGAGAATAAAACAGTCTCCGGGCTCGACGCTTGTAGCCCATCTTCCCATCAACAAATCTCCAGCAAGACTCTTCTGTAGACTGCGGGTCAGATGTTCGTAAAAGACGGCGTTCAGATTACTGTCATCGACCATGGGTCCTCTGTCAATTTGAGAAGCCAGTCGAGTATTTGAGGCGTCACTTCTCTTCGTGTTGTAGTCTCTTTCCCAGAACTTGACAGGTCTCACGTACGAGCCCATGAAGAAGGAGGATCCTAAAGATTTCAGAGCTCAGACTGGGGCACATGACTTACCAAGGAAGGGGTTCAGTGGCGCACTGACGATGCTGGACACGATTGTCTGGGCCCAGATCAAGCCAGAATGGGGAATACTGAACGGCTGGGCGAAGGCATGGAAAGCACTTCCCCAACTGATCTGCCAGGGAGCTACATAGGCCATAATGAAGTTGATCTTCAAGTACAATTCCAGCCATTTCGGATAGAGGATGATCATTAGAAAGTAGGAGAGCACGAACATGGCCGGTCGAGATAGTTGTCTCTCGAATCCGAAGGGAAGATGATGCGACCAGTCCCAGCGGGTAGCGATAAAGGAGAGAATAAGAGGAATGAACATCATCTGAGAATGAGAAAAGCCGCCGCGGAGAAGACGAAGAGCGATGAGTGGGACGAGAAATGTACAGAATGGTAGTTGCCACGCAGCGTCACTCAGTTGACTTATTACGAGAAGTGGAAGAAACTGGAAAATGTTTGCCATATAAAGTTTGTCTCTCTGTAGTTCTCGTCTTTTGTAAATTTGACTCACAATGTTCCGCTCAGCCTTTTGCAACCAGACATGTATTCTCTCGAAAGTCATCAACTTTGCCTCCTTTGTAGTCTCGAACATGTTGAACTCGGCTGATCTGAGTACCGGCTTCGAAATCTTAAAAAACTCTTACTCGAGATAACGCACAATAATCGAACGGCCTCCCGAAAGGTTCCCGGCGAAAATTTTTTATTTTGTTTTTTAGTTTCTAGGGTTTCCGATGGTGCGGAACACGACTGTGAAGTCCATTTTCATTTTTGTTACTTAAAAACGCCTTTTTTGCTATTTTTAAAGCCAAAAATTCGTACCAATTTCCACGGTGTGTGGGATCGAAGATTCATGTAGATGTAGTGATTGTAGAGGCTGACCACGGCACAGATTGCAAATATTATGTTGACAAAGTAGGGACGAGTGGCATTGAAAAGTGAAGTGGAATGGAGGGCGAAGACGGTAAGAATCAGCATCGTTCCGAAGAGGACATCATGTCTGGCTCGAAGACTGAGCGTCGACTGAATCTGCGCAGGCAGTACATCGATCATTATTTCTTGCTCTTCTTCCAAATCTTCTCCATCCGTTGAATTCCGACACGGCCTCACAATCTTCTTGACCTTCTTCCAGACGGATTGGAACAAAACGGCTACGAGTTGAGGATTGGATGGAAATCTGCTCATCCAGTAGGAAATCCCGACTGAGATGGCGAGAAACCCAGAGAAGGCAATAGTTTGCGTGGTCGTGGAGCTCATTCGGTATGAAAGATGACAAAATCCGGTCAGCAGAGCATAGGCTGCCAAACTTTTGAACAACTGGATGCCGGCTGAAAAGACTCCAAGAGAGGCTGTTCCTCCAAAGAGATGCATCTCAATTTGTTCCAGTACGTGATGAGACAGCGTGTTGACTTGCGGAAGCCAGCCTAGGGTGAAAAAGAGCGGAAGAAGGAGAATTGTAGTGGCTACAATGTCTCGGAAGGCCAGCAGAACCATCTCCTGGTCAGCAGCCCAAAGCATGTACGGATTCCAATTCCAGGGGATCTTGTTGTTCTTTGGATCGTCACAGAAGTAAGCAAGGACGAGAAGAATCGATGACAGGATGCAAAAGTAGACGGGACGACTGTAAGCCACAAGCCAGTTGAATCCGTGGACCGGGGAAGAAGCATCTGGCTGGACTGACTTCAGGAGAGAAAAATGTGATCCGGCGACGACTAGAGCAAAGAAAATTAGACTGAGATCGTAGTAGATTCCGGTAGAGAGGACCAGAATGGTTAGTGCTGAAACGAGAGTGGCTAGACTTGTGTCAAAGATGTAGGAAATCAGACTACGGTTGCGGTCAAACAGTGCCGAAACAGAAAGACGGTCCATCTGGAAAAAATTAAGTTTTATCTATTTTTTTCGTTACCTTGATCTTAAAGCTCTTCTCCATTTTTGGCAACAGTCTCATCTGATAGTAGTAGTTTCTCTTGATCGTAGGTTGTCGTCGATAAACGGAGGGCATTCCTTGCAGTGGATCTGAATACATAAAAATATACTGTCCTTTAACTTTTGTTCCTTGGAACAGAGAGACTGTAAGACAGGGATACAGAGAGACAGAGGGACAGCCACAAAAACTATGACGCGTTGTTGAAAAACTCATTGAACGAACTAGATGGATACAAACGAAATTTTAACAAACAAGGCAACGCTAAAGTCACCTAAGAATCCTCCCTCATATATATATATATATATATATATATATATATATATATATATATATATCCGCAAAGAAAAACAGACAGGCCACCCCAGTCTACAGTCCCTCTGTCTCACTGTTAATACTAACTGCCAATTGTAATCTGACAATGAGCACGAAGTTCCCTTGTTTTTCTGCCAATTAAAGCTTCCGATAGACAAACTTGGGAGCAAATTAAATTTGTAAACGCCATTCCATATCTAAAGTTAGAGATATTTTGTCTTTGCCTGCAGCCCCAGTCGTAGCTTCAGCGCCCTTTTTTTGTCACTCTGTTCCGATTACTGTCCCTGCCCCTCGAAATAAACTGCCAAAGTCGTAAGTAACAAAGATTTTCCTGTCTCGACTTGTTAAAAACTAATTGTGCCCGCAAAGCTACCTTATCTTCAATTAGAGCTTCCGACAGACACAAAGACCTGGCAGAATTTAAAATGGATTAATATTAGAAAGTCACCAATAGATCCCGTAACGAACAAAAAAGTAAAGTCTTTTATGGACTCTCTACCAGAATTTACTGAAAACTCACTGTGAAGAAGGTCCGGATCAAAATTTGGCAGCAAACGTCGATTGTGTCTCAGTCCTGCATCAAAAGAGTGCATCATTCTCTCCCTCATTTCCGTTATCTGATTCTGAATCGAGTTTCTTCTCTCCGTATTGTGAGATCTGCGTCTTCCTAAGAGAGTCATCAAGTGGTCCAACTCGCGCGGATCAATGACACTATCTCCCGTCTCGTCCATAGGATTCCTTCTTGTCATTTGTCTCATTCGAGCCATGGCTCCAGAATTGGCAAAAGAAACCATCTGATTTCTATGGCTTCGCAAAGGACCACTTTCTGTTCCGGCATGGAAGACGTTTGTCGGAACTGAGGGAATATATGTGTAACTCTCATTGCTGCTAGAGGACAGGGCTCTTTCCCGTCTAGCATTCGATACATCCTTCTGGCTCGTATAAAAGTTGACAAACTCTTCGTCGCTACCGGTCAACTGTTCTTTTCTTCCCCGCTGAATCATCTCCATCAAGGCGTTGGAAGAACCGAGAGGCTGAGCTGTACCGACGCCATTCTCATCAAAGGCATAAGTCCACCAGGTGCCTTCCTCGTCCTGGAACGAGTGTAGGGCTCCTTGCGTGGTGTCCTCGTGACCAGAAGCTACATGAGTTCCATCCTTTTTGGTTAGATCAGACAGTCCAGACGGAACTGCAGCTGCCGTCTGTGAAGACCGTCTACTTTCACGGCGAACCGTCGGAGCGGGAGTCTTCGGAAGTTTGAGACGATTTTCTCGAACTTTCTCAATAACATCCAAAGTTTCTGGATGTTTTTCGATAAGTTCTTCCAAAAACTTTGTAATATCGCGTTTGATATCGGTCGAGGTCCCACTGGCCATCGGATCTGAAGGAAAGGGGTACTAAATTTCAAGCAGAAGACTCACTTGTGGCTACTGCGGTGGAAGTGGATGGCTGGTCATCTGACTGAACAACGATTGGCATCCAAGCACTTGATGTTGATGGCGCATCAAACTGAATACAGGATTATCAGTTGGTTGTTATTATTTAAGCGAGTGTCCAGATCTTTTTTTCGAGTATGAGTTATCATATGAGCCTTGTAGAGAAAAACTCGTTGGGAAAAAACTCTTGGCAAAAATTATTGTTGGGACCTTTCCCCTTATTCAAATTCCCGCACAGCAGCATCCCTACGATTCGGGCGCCAAATCTTCTCCATTTTGAATATTGTTCTCCTTTTAGGCAGATTTGTGATACTTCCCCACCTAGAGGGGTTGTTATTGTTTTCTCTCTAAAATAAACTCTTTTTGTTCCAAAACTCCTTGTTATCCTGTTCATCGATCACAACAATTATTTTTTGCCTCAAAATTTAGCGGATATAAGCAGAAGGAACCACGGCAGAAATTGAAGTTCATACCCCCAACAAAACCTTCGAATACAAGTTCAAAATCAAATTTGACCAGTCAAGACATGTTTTGACTTGTTAAGTCAAGTCAATTTCAAACATATTTTCTCCGGAAATAGGTCCTGACACTCGCTTTAAGAAAATATTAAAAAAAAGTACCCACCGAGTCATACTCAAGATTCATGTCACTCCTTGGCATTCCGATCGGCGTGGGAGCTCTCAGAACCGGCTGTGGTCTATTGACTTCAAACGACTTTGACCGACTGTTGCTTCTGCTCTCCTGTGGCCCGAAAACTTTCGGACTCGAGCCTTTCCAACTCGTCAAAGGAAACTCCGAATTGGCCGTATATTGAGCAACTTCATTGTCAGTTTCGGCAGCAGATTCATCCAGTTCCGTCGGCATTTCCGAGGTAATGTAACTGCTCGTTCCAGGATCTTTCCTTTTCTGTTGAAGTCGTCTGACTGGAAAGTCTTCCTCGCTAGTCATTTTGGTCGGATACGACTTATTTGTGGCTTCTTTGGCACGAGCCAACGAGGATTCACTTAGGAGAGCGTCTCTTGCCGGACGGTTTCTCGGCTCAAAGGTAGAATTGGCTCTTCGCACTCTCGTTGCCCCAGCCACAGATGAGGAACGTCGTTGTTGGGCTAAAAAGTGTTCTTGGTTCAGTAAAAACGTTTTTATCTAAAAGACAGAGCTCTAGTCCAGATTAGCGGTCTCAAGGAAAAATAACGGTCCCAAAAATAAGGTAAGAAAAATTTAGCGGTCCCAAAATATAATTAGCGGTCCGTAAAAATATCCAGTAAAAGCCTGTATTTTTTGCACAAACTAGTTCATTGCAAACTTGGACTTGAAAAAAAAAGACTGGGAACGGAATAAAGTGGAACCTTTTTTCCGATTTAACCGATTTCGTAGAGAATGTGAGAAAAGATTCTGAATTTTTGGGACCGCTAATCTGGAATAGAGCCAAAGACAGTATTTTGCCCTCTCTACAAATTTCAAGGTCTACCACAACGAAATATCTAATATTCTCTCTTCTTCCCGAAAAAAAACTCACATGACCATTCGTTGTTAACATGAAAGACTGGCTCCGAGAGTTTTCTGACCAGTCTCGTCTCACTCTCATCCCTTGACTCTGACAAGGACGGAACTCTGCGCATAGTCTTCGGAGATCTCGGCGGTTCCTGGTTGAAAAACTCGTGAAAGTTTGCAACTGGATCACTGAATAAATTAAATGTAAACTTCAAAAAAGCGCCTACAACTGCTCCTCCTCATCCTCTATTCCCCTCAAAGCGTTCATAAGCCGGTCGTCGGGTAAGTAAAGTCGCGACTGAGCAAATTTTGTTAAAAATACAGTAATTACTTACGGAAGAAGGTTGATCCCTACTATCCACTTCTACATCATTCACATCCACCGGCAGCATATTCTCGTTGCTAGGATCAAACTCGTAACGAACTCGTCGACGAGAAGAGTGTCTAGATGCCGATTCGATCAGCTGAAAGGTATACGGTAACTGACAGTCAGGACAACCGAACACGGACCGAGCACACTTTGTTCGAAGTCGAACCGAACACGGACATCCGCATGTCCCAAAGTTCGTCCGACGGACGGGCTGTTTGAACAGCGGACACGAACACGGCATGAACACTTCGAAAATGCAATTTTTAGAGCAAATCAGACACTTTGAACATTTAGTCAAAGGAACTTTTATCAAAAACTTGGTTGGTGAATAGACGGAAAGAAGTTTGGAAATGTCTGGGCCATGGAAAACTTTAGACTTTGGCACTGAGAAAGGCAATTTTTTGACAATTTCTTGTGCAAAAAGTGACCGTGTTCGTCGGGCTTATGAACTCTGTTCGAGCCTCGAACAACGAACTTTTGTGTTCGTCATGCGAACCGGACACGAACGTCCGCGTCTTCCGATGTTCGACGTCGAACACGGACTGTTCGTGTTCGTGTCCGGCCCAAACGAACATCGACCACGGACGTCCGCCCAACCATGATCACAACACACTCAATACACTTTTTTAACCATCACGACATCAAAACTTCTCTCTGCGCATAGCCACTAACAAATTGCCGAAAGCCCACCCTGGAACGCGTCTCAGATCGCCTAGGCCGATCGCTGGGACTCCGCTGAGCACGTCGCATATCCTGCATCTCGATTCCTTCCTCTGAAGATCATAAACTCAACAAAATAAATGAGAGACTACCTTGATTCACATTGCTTCCAGAACCATGAAAGATTCTGTGAAATTCGTGTGGTTCCTCTTGTACTGTTTCTTTTGTCGTGATTATGGGCTCCGTGGTATCGAAAATTATGTGAAGGTAGTAGACAATTCCCTGGAAAAAAATTCTAGTTAACTCGTTGTCTCTTTGAAAGTACCTTCAATATAGCGAAGAACAATGTGATGAAAGCCGTGTACCCGATGAGAATGCCCATACTGAGACTACCCGCTAGAATCATACCCAAAATGAGCGGAATGGCAAACAGAGCCACCCAAATGTACAGATGAACCGTGTTGCAGAAGATGCTGTGAGCTGGCTCGTAATGCCTGAGAAATTTGAACTGAAAAAATACTAGCTGAACTAACCATCCCCCAGTAATAGAAGCCCATATTCCTTGCCGAATAATCTCCGCTAAATGTGTCGTTACTGTCATTCTGCTATATACATGGCTTTGGAAAGACCCTTAAAAGTACACGTTTCGAAAAGTATAAAAGCTTGGACAAATTAAATAAGAAAAATTGACAGGAAATTACTTTCGCTTATGAATAGATTTCCGCCTGCTGTTTACAGAAAAACGTGCGCTTTGATAGCGCCTTCCTCGGGTTCGCTTTCCTCGCGGCCAGCCTCTGCTGACGGCATTTAGGACCGCCGTGACGAAATCCTCCCGATTTCTCTCTAGAAATTTCTATTCCATCTTTTGTCAGCTCATTTCTTCCGTTCAGAAAATGTCGGACCCGTCCTCAACTCCTGCCGTAGTTACTTCCAGCAATGAGCAGAACATGGTCGTTTCGTTCATTCAATTCGTCCGGCAAAAGGTCTCAACCAATCAGTGCACTCCTGATCAAATTGAGACTTTAGAGGGTAAGACTTTTACTTTCTCACAAAAGTTTTGAATGTTTCCAGTCGCCGTACAGTGCCTCGAATCTGCCTTCGGTTTGAATGATGCCAACTATGCTTTCCAGCCGTCCAAGCCCCTTTTGGACATTTTCAATGCTGCCGAAGGACTTCCTCAGGTAAGAAATAATCTAGAAACATACCAAAAGTTTTCCTCAAAATTTTGGATTCTTCTAATTTAATAGTTTGTGGATTTTATCGATTTCTAAACCTTTAGACCGGTTACATTAAAAAAACAGTAGATTATAGTTAGTCTAGAATCGTCAGACAGAGAGAAACTCAAACTTTCAGGGAGAGACCCATCTCCCCACTCCAACTGAATCCGATATCAACTTTGCTAACAAGCTGAAAGAGGATGGAAATGATCTGATGAAGAGCTCCGACTTCCAAGGAGCCATCCAAAAATACAACGAGGCCATCAAGTTGAACCGTGATCCGGTCTATTTCTGCAACAGAGCTGCCGCTTACTGTCGTCTGGAGCAGTACGATCTGGCCATTCAGGACTGCCGCACTGCCTTAGCCCTAGACGACAAATATAGCAAAGCTTACGGACGAATGGGGTTTGTTTTTGACCTATTTTTTTCACGGAGCCTGTACTTCAGATTGGCCCTGTCCTGTCAGAACCGGTACGATCAGGCTGTCGAGGCTTACAAGAGAGCTCTTGAGCTGGAACCCAATCAAGAGAGCTATAAAAATAATCTAAAGATTGCCGAGGATAAGGTCAAAGAACTGACCCAGGCTCGTGGAAATGCCCCACAGGATCCGCTTGCTGCCATGTTTGGAGGAGGCGGAGGAATGCCGGATTTCTCTTCCATGCTATCCAGTCCGCAGATGATGAACATGGCTCAGTCGTTGATGAGCGATCCCAACATTCAGAACATGATGGGGCAGATGATGGCTGGAGAGGGTGGACTCGCCAACTTTATGCAGATGGGACAACAGGTAAGGAATCTGAGGAACAGAGAGACATTTTTTTGCTCTGTTAGGATTCTGATTTTTTTACACTACCCCCTCTTGCAGATGGCCCAACAGATGCAGCAAAGCAACCCAGAGCTGGTGGAACAACTTCGACAGCAGTTCGAAGGACACGGCCCGAACCACGGAAATAATGACGGTCAGAATCCTCCTCAGAATCCTCCCCAATAATTCCTATTTCCAAGAAAAAAAGTTCTCGTTTTGTGATGATTGTTAGCAGATTCCTGTTATCCTACATTCTCTTTCCCAGGCCACGAATAAACTCTTTTGAAAGTGTTTCATTGTTCTTTTGGTTTTTCATCTAGACAGAAGACGGCGACTCATCGGACAGCTGCCGCATACGATCTTTACGTTTGCTGTTCGTTTCTGCGTACTCGAAAGACGTCTCCTCGTGGAAGGAACGAGCGAATGGAGCGTGTTTCTCTTAGATTTAGCTTATGAAAGAAGTAAGAGATCATACCTGTTCCTTTCTTCTTGAAATCCACCGAGTCGAAATCGTAGAAGAGAAGCGGAGTGAGTCCTATCAGTGATCCCAGCAGCATTCCCATCACCTTGGCTCCCATCGTCACGTAGCGGAATTCATCAGTGTGCATTTGCTCGGCTGACAGAACTGGTCGCTTCAGTCCAACTCGATCCATTAGACTTTCAATGTGACCACTGAAGTTTAGAAGAAAGACATTGGCGCAGACGTTGGCCAGACCGGCTGCTCCCATCACAGAAAGTCCGGCTGTGGCGCCGAGACGTTGGAAAGCGTCGCCGAGAAAGATGAGATTGACGGAATGCAAAATACCGACTACCAGATGAGGCACAAAGTAGATGTACCTGGAAGAGCCTTTTTTGTCTCTCATTGTCAGTCTCAAATTTCCTACCAGAGAGCCAGACAGTCATCATTGTGCACGACAGCCTGTCCCAGTCTCTTGTGTTCGAGATATTGATCAGCCATACTTTTCCTCATTGCGTCAAAGAGCAACTTTTTCTCATCCGCCTGTAGAGAATCGGAAACGCGACGGGCATCCTGATGATCTCGAATTCCGAAGGGCAGCTGTCTCTTGTTGAAGATAACCTGCGACGGTTTCTGCTCGCCGGAGCACCTTGCTCGGCCGAGGAGAAGCCAAGTAGTGGGACGAAGTAGATTTCTAGATTGTATTTGAGAAGGCCACAAAATTTGGACTTGCCTATAGCGTTGAATTGTGGTAAAGTAATTAAGACTTAAAAGTTATTTTCCAAACAATATAATATTCTAAATGAAATTAAAGAATTTAACAATTTTGAATGTTTATTTTCTCGAAAGCTTTCAGTTTTCCAATATCCTAAACAAGAAAAATATTACTCTGGCGTCATGCAAAAAATCTCCGGTCGTAGTCACGTATCTTGTTTTCTACTCTGTCAATTCTCGAGATTTCCGCCACCAGCTGTTTTTCATTTTCTCTCTTCTCTAAATTGACTCCCAGTGATTCAGATGCCTCCTTGGCCAGGAGACCCATTCATCCGGCCATCGGACAGCCATCAAGGTGATCTCTTTCTATTTGTTTTCCCGACCGTTTTAGAGTTAGCAATGGAAACAACGACACTGACTGATGCCGAAAGAAACGCCAGAAGGTTCATCAATTATACGGAATTTGATCTACAGATGGTAGCTGGTCAAATGTTCTCAGGAAATGCATAATTTTTAGGACAGTGAAGAGCTAAAACGGACAGTTTTATACTGGAAAATTACGGCAGAAAATCTGAGATCGGCGAATGTGCCACTTTACATGACCAGAAGAAACAGTGAAGACATCGATCCATTTTTAATGTGAGTGTTTTTTTGCGGCTCGGCATAGTCGTTACAGAAACGAAGCAGAGGGACTGGACAATTTTCTCGATGAGCTGATTCCTTTGGAAGGGGTTCACAATGACCTATTGGCACAGAAACTACGGTTACTGATAGCGGGAGGGGAAGACTCTGAAGATTTTGCCAAACAGAGTGAGTTTTACTTAATTTTTTAATACTGAAGCACTGTTTTAGTGAAAGAACTCGACTTTTCTTTGAAATGCAACGAAATCTGGGAAAATGAGTCCATCGCCTATCGCTGTAACACTTGTGCCCTGACGCCCTGTAAGTACCAGAATTTTCATGCAGTTTTTTAATTTTTTTAGGCATGTCCCTCTGTGCCGAATGTTTTCTAAGCAATGGACATGCTGGTCACGATTTTACCAGATTCTTTTCAAGAGAAGGAGGAGCCTGTGATTGTGGAAATATCGATGTTCTTCACAGCACTGGGTATAATTTATGGTCCCGAGAACAGACAAAAAATTAAGTTTCTGCGACCGCCACGGTCCAGCAGCCATGTCAATTCAGCGTTCAATGCCTCCCGTGGCTATGGCCGAGTACATCTACATGAAAATTATTGTCCGTGTTTTTCTCCGTCTTCGCGGCTTTGAAAAACGATATCACGACGACCCGCTACTAAATCGCGCTACTCTCATCTCCAATCTTTTGAAGATAACCAACGATTCTATCAAGTTCATACAGGTCTGTTTATCAACTTTTTTTCCATTGTATTTTTTGAAGGGATGCGTAAACATGGGAGGTCCGATGAGGAATGCAATGACAAAAATCTTGCTAGACAAAAAACTTTATCAGTTTTTGAGTGAAGGAACAAGTTCCGATCACGTTGGTGCAGATTTGAAGAAGGGAAAAATCAGTGGTTGGTTTGTTCTGAAAATGGAAAATTTTCTGTAAATTTTAGTGAATCTGGACTGGCGGTCACGTCCGAGCTTTGAACAGGACAAAATGTCTCTTTTGGATGATGCCCTACTGACAACATTTTCACAAGAAATGTCAGACAAACATAAATTTATGAAGTGAGCTTTTTCTTCAGGTAAAGAGACAGAATATTTTCAGATGTGAGACTCTTCTACACGAATTCCTCTTCTGGATTTTACGTCTAAACTATCCTCAGAACTATATCAACTTCATTTTGAGTATGCTCTCCGATCTGGAGTATCTCGTAAGTTGACTCAAAAAATTTCTCAGGAGAGTTTAGGACATGATGGCATTGCGTTTCTTCAAATGGTATCCGCTCAGTGCAAATATCATGAAAATGCTGTGCAAGAACGTAGCAGACAATCATAATGTAATCATGCAGACCGACATTGGCCAGGTTGCCAGCAGAATCATTCACGTCTCTGTACAGGTTTTTTATTTTCGAATGCTGTTCGAAAAAAAACTTCAGATGCTTTCATCCTCCGCTCTTTGTGCCCGAATGGACAGAGAATGTGATCTTCCTCTAGTTAGTACAGTCTTCCGCTCGGCTTTATTTCTTCTCGGCGAAAAGTCGACTCTATCCGAATGTTTTCTTGGTAAGAGTACTTGTTTTTTCAGCAAATACTTTCTCCAGAAGCTGATTTCTCCAGAAGAGATCTGGTCAGAAATATGCGAGAACTGCCGACGGACTTTCGGAATGCCAATGAATGCCGAGTAATCTTGGCTGAAGACAATGCTGTAAGTTTTCTCTCTCATTCTCAGCAATATTTTCAAGGTAATAATCCACCACGGCTACTGGTTCGTGATGGGAGACATCCAAAACATCATGTCTCATACCCAACTGGCGGTGGATACTGTCATGTCCAAAGCCTTTCAAACTTATCTGGAGATTGCTTCCTTGATGCAGGGAATGAACATGTATTGGCGGATCGTCAGCGGAGACCATGCCACCCATGATAATGGAGATCAAGCTCAGCGAACTTTTACAATGGAATATGAGACTCTGTCGATTACAATGTTCAACTTCATCACGGCCATTCTGTCTGACAACAACGAGGATGCCGCCCAACACTTTTTCATTCACACTCTGCAAGCTCTGAGGGTAAGAAAAATAATAGAGAGGCAGAGGGACAGAGATCTTTTGCTCAGTACACAGTACACAATTTAGCTGCGTAGCACGTTACAGCATGTAAATGTTGAATACTCAGCCAGAGCGGGCCAATTCAAATAATGCTCTTTTTTTTAACAGACTATAGTGGGGGAGGAGTCACGCTTTTTGAATCTAAAGTGCTCCGGATTAAGTTTCGGTCAATTTTTCAGAAATGGATCAAAGCAGTCGCTCGAACTCCCAAAGATTCAGACATCATTCCCCTTTTGGATATTCGAAGCTGTCCTGCATACTCTTTCACAGTTCATCTGCCCTTGCACAGGTTTTCGAACTGTCTCATAGATTTTTTTACCTTTGCAGACATTTGTCGATTGCCATCTCCCACTTCACAGGAATGAAGAAAATGAAACCTCTCATCTATGCCCTTCGAGAAGAGGAGCCGCTTTTGAGACTTTTGATGCTCCATCCGATGAGAATACATGTAGAATTTTGACAAGTTTTTTCACTACAGATTGTACAGGCTTTTCGGGCGGAACAACACTGCAACATGTGGGTCAGAAACGGTCACCAGCTTCGAATTCATTCAATGCTTTACGCCCAGCCTCATATCAATGCCAGCTTCTTTCAGCCGGATCTAGACCTTATCAGGTAGTACTTGTCTTTAGATTTCTTCAGTTTACTTTTAGATTCTGTGCCGCAAATGTCAAAGCTGAATGGTTCATCTGTGCTCTTGTACAGAGTTTCCATCTTGACGATTATTTTAGTCTAGAGGATCTTCAGGACGATGCTCGTGAGGATTTCCGAATGGAGGTCGGGGAAGACGTACCGGGAAGATATTCTCCTGATCCGTCTGGAACGAGACAAGGCTTCATCTCCCAGCAGAAATATAATGTACTGTCGGCAAAGAAACAGATAACAACGGCTGAAGAGGCTTTGAAAAAGGCTCTGGAAGAAGAAGGAATCGAGTTGGAAGAAGGCGAAAGTGGAATCGACACGCTCAAGTTGGTTGTGAATCAAGTGATGAAAGAGGAGGGAACGAGTCAGGAAGAAGCAGAACGGTGGAATGAGAAGAAGAAGGATCTCAATGAAAAGTTGACGAGAATAACTGAAAAACTCATGGTAAGCATAAACATACTGTATTTCTTCTAATAGAAGCACCCTTGTACGCAATTACGTACGCATTTTTTTCGGGTCGATAAAAATTTTTCCCAACTTTCCGACTATTTTTCCCACACAGATAGACATCGCAGCTACCAAGGAAAAATAAAATATAAATTGAAAAATTATGTTTTCACTCCGAAAAAAATGCATACGTAGTTGCGTACAGGGCTTCTATTAGAAGAAAGACGGTATATAAACTTTTTAAGGCAAACCAAAGTTTAATGAAGCTGGTCATTACTCTGAGTGAGGTGCAGAAAAGGCAGGACAGAATCATCAAAAATGACTACAGTAAAATCTCTCTCGAGCCGGGAGCAATAGAAATCTCGACACGATGGCGTGGGGAGCAGAGCATGATTCTCCAGAGAGCCGAATGGATCGATGCTCTAGCACAGAACTGTTTCCTTCTTCTGGCGGAACTCGTAGTGATTCGAGTGAACTGTGGCGCGACGGAACAGGAGAGTATGCGAATGGAGATGGTCAGACTTTCTCTGTCTCAACAAAAAACTTGTTCAGGTTCATGAATTGGCTACCGGGAAGATGAAATATTCGCACATTCGTCAGTGTATCGCGGACAAAGGCGGCTCCAAGAGCAGTACCAATGCCGACTTTGCTTCAGCTTTGGAAGAAATTGCCGACTATCACCAGCCAGATGAAGGAAATGGCCACCAATTACAGCAAGGTGGTTACACACTGAAGTCTCATGTCTGGAACACCGAGTTTGATCCCGTCTTTGCTCAGATGAGAGCTCCACTGCCTGGTCGAGCACAAGAGTCTTTGATCCGAGCAGAGAAAAAGTGAGTTTTCCAGAAAAATAGCGTGCTGAATTTCTTTTGCCCGCCGCACTGAAGGCAAATTTTTTCTCAGCCGGTCCAAGCGCACATGTCTAGTTAGCAGTATTTACCGTATTTCTTCTAATAGAAGCACCCCTGTACGCAATTACGTACGCATTTTTTCGGGTTAATAAAAATTTTTCCCAGCTTTCCGATTATTTTTCCCATACAGATAGACATCTCAGCTACCAAGGAAAAATAAAATATAAATTGAAAAAGTATGTCTTCACCCCGAAAAAAATAGGTAATTGCGTACAGGGGGTGCTTCTATTAGAGCTTAACTATCATTTTTCAGCGATTTGGAGAAGATCCCAGTCAGCCAAAGGCCACCATCTCTTTGGATTCCTTACCGTCTCTACGATCCAAATCTCGTCCGTCACGAAGCCGTCGAAAACATTGACAAGGTCCTCTTTACGGACCGTTTCACACAGCTTGCCATCTTGACCATCGAGACGAAACGAGGAAGTCCGAATCTGTTGAGCGACAACACTCTCCAGCTCATAGTCTACTTGATATCTATAGCCGCCCACGAAGGAGGATATCGGGGAGAGCCTGAGAGAGTGGCAATCTATGACCGGTTCAATAAGGTCTACAAAATTAACATGCAGCTTCTGGGGAAGAGGTTAGTGCCAGAAATTGAAACAAGCAGAACCATTTTTCAGTTTTGCGACTTCCCTTCTCCAGTCCGCTTACCGTCTCTTCATGACCCATGCCATCAAGAAAGGCAATGTATTGGAGATATTGAAAAAAGTGCAGAGCGGAGTGCTCTACGAGGAGAGGATTGTGGGAAGCGAGGTCGAGTATCTAGGCCGGTTCCTATCAATACTGGCCACATTGTGAGTTGGCGCAGTGGTGCTAATCAACCGCTCGCGGTCCAGGGCGACGCGGGTTCGGTCCCTGCGAACAATTAGAACAGACAAGGCGAAGAAAAATGCCGATGAATCATTCATGCGTGTCAGCTGATGTTCCCTGATTAGAAGCCCATCGAGGTTATTGCTGAGGCATTTTTGGAAAAATTTTAAAGGAAGGTTTTTTCAGTGACGAATCTTGTAAATTCTTGATCGAGTGCGAGATTCGAAGCCAGAAGGAACTGAAGAAGGAAGAAGAGAGCAAAGTTGACAGGGATATGGAGAAAAAGTTGGCCATGAAGAGAAAACGGGAAGCTATCATGGAGATGCAGAAGAGGAAAGGAGCCAAATTGATGGAAAAACACCGGGAAAATGAGGGACTGTCACAGCAGGAGGTCAATGCCATGGACATTACCAATGTATTTTTTTGAGAAAGAGAGGAAAAACATTTTTTAGCGCCAAATAGCCCAGTACGAGTGTCCGATCTGTGGAGACATTGATGTTCCTTCAACACTTCAAAATCCTCTGGGGATGATGGCCAACATTGTTTCGAACAATATAGCAGAACTGAGGGTCACTGACAGTTTCCAAGAGCCTACACTGGTTGAGGTTATAGAAGGACATGTGACTTTCCCAATGCAGAAGAGGGTCTGCGATCATCTGCTGGAACGGGATCTCTTAAAGGTAAACCGAACAAAACTTCTGTCAGAAATTAATATTCAGCTACAACTGGGCATGTATACAGACATAGTCCAGGGCCCATCCCTCTCAACGGAGATACAAACTTGTGGTCATACTGCCCATCTGGAGTGCTTTAAACTGTTTCAGCAGTCACAGGTGCTGAATTACCGTATTTCTTCTAATAGAAGCACCCCTGTACGCAATTACGTACGCATTTTTTCGGGTTGATAAAATTTTTTCCCAACTTTCCGATTATTTTCCCATACAGATAGACATCTCAGCTACCAAGGAAAAAAATATAAATTGAAAAATCATGTCTTTATCCCGAAAAAAATGCTTACGTAATTGCGTACAGGGGTGCTTCTATTAGAGCTTTTACGATATATTTGGTTTCGATTAAAATTCTTCAGCTTGACCATCATACGGACAGAGCCTCTGTCTTCGTGTCATGTCCCCTGTGCCGAACTCCGGTAGACTCTATCATTCCGATGAAAATCGATGCCGACTTTGGCACGTCAGACATTGGAAAACTGGATGACCAGAAGAGCTTTCTTGAAATCAAAAAGTGCATTCTGGGCTGGGAGAAGCACTACTCGGATCAGCTCGAAGAGAATAACTTCAACGACCATTACGGCCTGAAAACGGACAAGTGGATGAATCGAATGAGTGCGGCGAATGAGAATAAGCGGGAACAATATGACGGACAGACAAACTTGTTGGCTTTGATCCGTTCAAATGTGGAGCGTAACATTATCTACCGAAGAGAGAATATACCGGAAAAGCGGAAAAATGGATGGAGTCTGCCGATTGGTTAGTTGTAGATGAAACAGGAGATGACAGAAAGACTGAGACACACAGCCCGCGGACCGACTGGGTCGATTTTCTGAACAGCCGCCGCCGCGTCCGCATGGTCTAGTGGTTAGCGCTTCAGGCGTTACCTGAGCGAGCAAGGTTTAATCCCTGTCGATGTTTTTGCAGTTTTTTTGGTTTTTGCAAATATAATTTATCGTTTTTAAGTATATTCTAGCATTAGGAAACCATTTTGGTGGCTGTTTTCGTTCACAATCGCGTAAAATTCTGTGCCGACACAGAAAGACTGGGAATTTTTTGGGCAAACAGTTAATCCGGTCCAGTTTATTTTTACAACATGCCAGTCTCAACAAAATTTTAGTTCAACTAATACCGGCGGCTGTCTTTCGTACGACAACGAGGAACGAAGACCTCTGTCTGGGAGCTATCCGGGATCTTTTTGTGCCGGAAATGGTTCAAATTACGGTATATTTTTTTTGAAATCTTTCCGTAAGCCAATTCTCAGCGCTCCATCTCCGAATCTTGTCTACCTGTGGCCGAGTTATCGTCGTCCGGATTCGACATGGACGAAGCTCTGATGATTCTGAAACCTGGACCATCGAGAGTGGTTGATCAGTCAGACGGACAGCACTCGGCCTTTGTCAGAAAGAGCGGTGCTCCAATGCCAAGGAGTCAAAAAGTGGAAAGTTTGTTGACGAGTCGAGCGGATATTCCTCTTCTCGTCTTCGACTTGCGGCTGCTCTTTGTTCGAATCGCCTGCTACATTGTGAATGATGATCGACTGTCAAATCATGACAAATTAGGTATATCTTATCCTCTATGTGCTAGTTCAAAAATTTTCAGCTCTTCTTCAATCGCTGGCGAAGCGGATTGTCAGAGCATTTGGCATCAGAACAGCTGTAATTCTTCTGCACCGAGTCACACCGCAGCTCAACGAACAAATCATTCAGAACGGGTTCGATCAGCTGGATCACAATGTAAGATAGACCAGAAAGTAAAGCAAAAACAATTTAGGATCCTGTTTGGTTCCTGAAACATGTTTGCGACTGGTACAGAGACTCTCCGCACATGTGGAAGGCTGTTCAGAGTAGTCTCAGCAACGACGAGTTCTCGGTGAGTGTGACAGAGAGACATTGAAATATAGATTCACAACAAATCTCCTGTTCAGATAAGCAAACCCTCTGAAGTCGTCTCGACATTGAAAAAGAGCCTCGAGTCGCTGAATGAGTACTGTACCGAGTTCATTTTCTCAACGGGACTTGTGCTAAAACACAGCGATGTCATGTTTACATTAAACGGTAAAATATAAAAAAAAATTCTATTAAAATTCTTCTACAGACTTTACCGACTTCCAGCCGATGGTCAAACACTGGATTCGGTTCTTTTCAATGGCTTTGAACACGTCTCGAGGATCCAATGAAAATGTGAGTTTTTACCCGTTATGATTTATTATGGAAGAACACCAAGGTTATGCAAGATTTTGCGAGCTGTTAGCTTCTTTACACGATCCCACAAAAAGTAGACAAATCAAGGCCATAATGACCACGCAGACGAATATCTGAAATCTTTTATCGAAAATCGAAAAAAAAAACTGACCAGATAAGATGTGACGGCTGCAAAGGCCGTATAGTAGAGTCCACTGTCACAGTAGTGTTCCTCAAAAAGTTGATCTCGAAAATGGACGTAGAATCTGGAGCCGTAGACCCAGACACAGCCTGAGGACCTTACTTTACAGTTTTTGAAGAATACCAACCCAAAATGAGCCAAATAAGGTTGATGAAGAGAAACAATAGCTCGAAGGCTGTTACACACAGCGACGTCGAGAGTCGTCTCTTCTTGTCCGACCGGCGCTGTCGGCGCGGAGTCGGGTCAGGAATGTGTCTGACCATTCGGAAGCTGGCTGAGATGATAAACAGTACACCGGAGAGCATTAACCAGATTGGAATGAGTGGCTGGACGGGGCAGAATGGAATGTTCAGAGCTCCTATAAGTTTTTGTCTAGGCGATTTCTGGCATATGGTTTGTTCAAAAAAAGAGAGCTCGACCGTAACCCATTTGTTTCCACGCGCGACCCTTATAACATGGAAACGAAGGATACTCAGCCAAGTTTTCTGTTGATATTCCGGTCTCGCGGCGAACTAAATGGATTACGGTCGAGATCTCTTTTTTTGAACAAATCATAACTTACCAACTAAAGTTACGGCAAAAGCAACGATGCACATGATGGCCAGTGCTCCAATAGTAAATCCTGAAACTCTTTGTTTTTTTGCTGTCCCTCTGTCCCTCTCTGTCTAATCAAAAACTTCCTAACCATATGGAATTTTCTCATTCAAATAGTCGCTGAAGTTTTTGGCAAATTCCACAGTATCATCGCTCATAGAGTAGACCTCCTGCAGGTCATATTTTCGTCTCGTGTCCGTCGTATCAGCTGCAAATTGATTTCGAATGCATGTGGAACACAAATATTTGCCTATTTGGTGTTATCGCAACCGTCGAGTGCGCTAGTTTGGCGCATTATAGGTTCGACAAAAAAAGGTCCTACCGTTTGAAACTGTCGTGGGCTGGTAAGGATTCCTCTCGAAACCGTAACTAGCCGGTCGTTTAGGCTCCATCGAATAATTATTCTCAACTCTTGGAACTGGAGCATAGCCAGGACCACCCATGATTGGCGTGTTCTGTTGAACGGGGGTATAAATAATTGGTGGCTGACTGCTCGATCGTTGATGAGAATGTGATAGTCTGTGTTTTGTTTTATTGAAAGCAAAAAATCTATACCTAGTTGGAGTCAGCGCCCTTGGCTCGTCGTCAAGCTGCATAGTACCAAAGGCACCCATTCTTTCGGAAGTTAGCGATGTATGTGATGAGGTCTGGACAGATTTTTATCATAAGAAACACTGTCATAAAAGTAGTAGCAAATCAGTCAAAAAACCTTGAAAAAAATACGTTACGCTCGCAAGAATCTATGATAAGGACACTGTTTACGGGGTTACTAGAAATTCAGTGCTAGTAATAGATTGCTTCACAAAAAAGAGACGAAGAATAGCGATAAAACGGTCATACTGTAAAAAGGCATCGATTTTCTCATGCTATCGTCAAGCAGAGAGGACCTCAAGGCCGAAATTTTACTATTGTGTGCTTTTGCCGCCGGGGGATGTTTCGAAATGGCGGGACGCATGACTTGTAGGCAATAGATAGATTCGTGGGAAAGGAAAGACAAGGTGATGTTTTCCTCTCAAAATGTGAGGGTCATGCTCCTTTTGTTTACCTTGATTCCGGCTGGGAAGAGTGTGTAGCTGTCTCGTGAGGCCGGTCTTTTCATCATGTCTAAATCAGTTGGAATTAGTTGGAAGGAAGGAAGCAGTGGAGCTTTAGTGAAACGACTGTTTGATCAAAAGGGCACAGACTTAGAGAGGGCAGGCTATTGTCTATTGTTTGTTGAGGTTCTCCGCTTCGGACAAGTTCCGAAAATTTTGACTTGACTAGAGAGCAAAATTTCTTTTTTTTTTGGCTGAAAAAGACTTCCTTCGAACGAATGGTTAAATTTGGACCAAAGGTCTGTACAGCATCTTTGAAACCTGACCACTTACAAAATGTGGCAGACAACCTTCAATGGCGGTCAAATGTGTGCTCTCCGGTGCCTGCTGTCCAAAGACACCGTGATCAGCAAAAGCGTGGGTCGGAGACAGATTAGAAGAACTGAGTCACTGTACTTCTAACAAAGGTTGTCTGCCACATTTTGTAAGCTTTTAAGCTTTTGGACTGATATTTGAAAAGGTTTCAAAATTGAGCCAGACATGTTGTTAGGTAGCAGCTGGGTGGAAAATGATTTCAGGAAACATGACCCGGCAGAGTCAATACTGCGCGAGAACCTTTTGGCTCAAACATAGAGGTAGAGAGATCAATTTTACTGACTTTGACAGAGAGACCGGGGGACCAAAATTATCAATTCTAGAGACAAAAAGGAAAGAGGTTTTATGGAAAAATGACGAGTGCAATGAGTCAGAGACGATATTTGCCGTCGGAGGGTTAGTCACAAACCGATAAGGGAAACTTTTCAGATTCTGCACCGAGTTCCGTTAAATTGGAAGACAGTCAACCTGCTTACACCGCCGAAACTTTACGATGAGCTATTTTCTAAGCTCTTCAAGAAAAAGTGTCCCTGTTGTGACAAGGTAACTTAAGAAGAAGACAAAAAGTAATGAAATCAGGTGCCGGTCAATCCATTCATCTGCATGCACTGTGGACAGCAGGTCTGTTTTGATGACTGCTGCAAAATAATGGATCCGAATGACAGGACTTTCAGTCTGGAAGTGAACAGGGTTTGTCCTCAATCGCAAATCTACTAATTTTCTTTCAGCACGCTGAAACCTGTACCGGAGGAACGGCAATCTATCTCGCTCTGAACAGTGCAGTCATCGTAATCATCAGGGGAAAAACTGGAGCTGTATGGGGCTCAATATATTTGGATGCTCATGGAGAAGAGGACCGTAATCTGCGACGGGGTATGATTTTTTAGGATTTATAAACTGAGAGATTTGTGACCCGAAGAGAAAAAAATATTAAAAAATTCTTTTTAGGAAAACAGATGTTCCTCTCTGAATCGCGTTTCCGAATTCTCCAGAACGACTTCATTGCCCACAATTTCGATCGAGTCAACTCGTGGTACTATACGAATATGTTAGCTAATGCGGTTCGTGACTGGTATGACTAAAACGACAGTTTTCAGGCTCTTCGCTAAAAATGTATACAATCAGCTCTAGTCTTTCTAGTACCGGTAGAACGATCGTTAGTGTCTCTATCTGCTCATCAGCATTTTGTACACAGTCTCTTATTTATACATTACCCTTCATGTTATGGGTCGTCATGTCAAAAAAAAAAAGAATTGTCAAATATATACTTTTGTACAGAATATAGCCTCTTTTTGCCGGGAATTCCACACTAAGAACAGTCTATTCATTTCATCTCATTCCAGCTTTCACTTCTTTTAGACAAAAGGTTTGCCATCGAGCTTCTTTGAATAGAAAAGCCATACAACGGACAGTCTATTCATTTCACCAAATTCAAGCTACGAAAATGTTCTCTTTCAATAATCTGTTGCTCAATATAAGCCATGCCAAATGGCCATAGATGGTCTTCTCTCCAGCCCTCCTCGTCCTTTTCATCGGAACAGTTTCGGCTGCTGGAAATGTCGTCAACTTTGACGTTGTACCCCGATTGTGCCAAATTCATCAATCGAATGCGAGATCTCTGGCAAAAGTATGGAGCCTTGAAGAGAGTCAACTTCAACTACTATCCTGGTCAGAGTTGCTCGACTCCTGTCATGGAGGATACTTTGACTGTGATCTAGACAAAAAATCTTTTAGTTGTGCAACTAATCAAAGTTTAATGGCAGCCAGAGTGAAGAAGGCTCTGAAGAATGATCCAGACTTATATCTAGAAGCTCTTCCTTGTTGTCAGGGTCGCCGACAAACCATTGAAGGTGCTGCCACTTGTCTGAAAACTAAATCAGTTGCCAAAAATCTGGACATCGAAAAGTGAGTTCACCTTTTCTCGTGCCCACAATTTGATGTTTTCATGTTAAAAAAGTGTGGCGGTAGCATCGAAGGACGAAAACTGTTGACTGCCGAGTACAGAGCTTATGCAAAGACTATAAACGCTGAAAACTATTGACCATGGACCGTCCTGAACGGGACCCTTGTCGGCGGAGCCGAAAAGAACCCTTGGGGAGAAATTTGCAAGCTGCTCAATCCCAAGCCAAGGAATGTAACTGATTGATCAATAAAAATGCAATTGACTCTACATATTTCTGTTGAGATTCCCATTCAAACATCCCGCCAATTCTTGTCTACCGTACGTCTACCGGTGCGCGCCCAATTCAAACTTCTTTCTCTCCGAGTTAATAGTGTGTCAAGTCTCGCGCTGACAGCTATATTTTCTTCACTTATTTTGTTGATTAAAAGCTTTAATAAACCTCCTAAAACCAATCAGGTCTTCAATATCCAGCGATCATAACAATTTCATACAGGAATCGCTTCAATTTTCTCGTCTCAGAAACCCCATTCACCAGAATTCAATAACGTTCTGAAATGAACTGTTATGAATAGCCTCGACTTTCATATATAACTCTCGAAGAATGTCTGTTTCTTCACAGAGAGATGGTTCTCCTTCCTGCTCTCTTTCTCATCTTCGTCTCAACTGTCTCTGCTGCCGGAAATGTGGTCAACTTTGAGGCCACCGGCTGGTACAACTGCAATCCGGCGACCAGTTTCCTGAGACGTGTGGGCGATATGTTCACCAAGTACGGTCATCTGAACAGAGTCCCCTTTACCTGGTATTCACAGCAATAGTGCATCAGTGCTGAACAAAGGCGGCCACGAGTCGGCTCGACAGTGAAGGGAAATTCTTCAAAATTACAGCTGTGCCAGAGATACAAGTGCAATGACTGCCTGTATGAAGGAGTACACAAACAACAACGCCAAAATCTACGTACACACTCTCCCTTGTTTGCAAGGAAGCAGCAGAAACATTGAAAAAGCTGCTGCATGCATCAAGAACACAACTGTGGCTGGAAAAATTGATCTTGAAAGGTTTTGTTTGAGTCTCTTTGTTACGAAGCTTCGAGACTGAAGAAAGGGTTCATAATGTTGGCATGTTTTAGAGTTTTCTTTACAAAAAAAAGCATTTTCAAGCTTCGGGATTTTCGCAAAGTTGTAGAGCTCATAAAATACTACAACTTTACTGCGCATCACAAAACTGGAAAAAGTGAACATGAGCTAGAAAATCCCTGGCAGAAAAATAGGTTTTTCTGTCCCTTTGTCACTGCGAAGAAGCTTTGAGACGAAATACTGCATATTTTCAGGATCAAAACCTGTGGAGCCGGAATCGAAGGCCGCCCAGAACGAAATGGTTTTGACAAACTCATACATATGGGTGGAAACGACAGTCCAACTATAGCTCTGAACGACGTCAACACCCCCGCTGCTGAAAAGAATCCTTGGGGAGAAGTTTGCAAGCTTCTGGACCCAAAGCCTAAAGAGTGCCCATAAATTATGTGTGCTTTGCAAAATAAACCATTCTTTTGACTTTAAAAAAAACATTAAAAAGTTTTGCTTTTGTTATTAAAACAGAAGTTCACTTTGCCATGATCAAGGTTCACCTGCGGAAGATCTATGCCAGCTTGAAGGAGTGCAGCTACCACCTTCTTTCGCTCTTCTCTAAAGGTATCAATGCTTTTAATTTAATTCAAAAAATTCTTTAGGAAACTCGTTCGAATCACTGACCCGTCACTACTTGGCTCAGTTGTCGTCCCGTCTTCCTCCTCGACTACAGTATCCAGTCCAGCTGTTCTGCATCTACATCTTCATCCATCTCTACCTTCTCTACATTCTCTGTGCCTGCTTGGCTTCCATCTTCTACAAGGAGACAAAGATTCGCGGTACTAAGCTCTTCCCGGCTCTTCCTGGACTCAAAGACAAGCTGACAATCTGGGTCACGTCGTTCTTCGTCTTCCACTGGCTATCTGGAGCTCTTTTCGGTCCCGGCTGGAGTTTCCTCACGGACTGGATGTTCGCCATTCGGCCACAGATCAACATCAAGCCACAAGTCGTGAGTTTTTGATAGAAAAAGACAGAGAATCAGCCGAATCTTCCAGAAAGTGCTGCAACAGACGTCGTCGAGTGCTTCGATGAGCTCGACGGTTTCCTTCTCGATGGAGGATCCTTCGACTGGTCTGGACGTCGGAATGGAACCAGATGACCCAGCTACTCGAGACCTCCTTCGCCATGTGGCCACAACTCGACGCAGCATCGCTAACGCCAGCGATCTCTACCATTCGATGGCCAGCGATGCCAGCAGCTACGAATCAATCGTCTCGTCGTCGGATGAAGACTAGAGAAAAATCACCCAGGTGTCGATGGAATAAAAACTCAGATTGTCTTGTACCATTTCATCGACAGGTTCTTATTTGTGTTTTCCCTCCATGCAAGCTAACAAGAGATAAGAAGTGAGTATAAAATGAAGTGGAATGAGAGTAAAGGCATCCAATCATGCTTCTCCTTCACAAGATTCGTCGCCACCACATGCTCAAGTGCAACAGCTGCAAAATGGTACTGTTCACGGGAGACTGTACAGACAAATTTTTCAGAGAAACCGCAACATGTGGAAGTGGTAAAGCTGTGCCTCTTCTTTAGAAGACGACTCACCAATAGAGAACCAATTTCGTGATCGTTTCAATAAACACTTCGAAGCAACAAAGCCTCTTACCCTCTGACCGAAGCGGAACAGACGAAAAGATACCGATTTTTGAATTAATCGAGGAGAAAACGCAAAGACGGTCAAGAAGAGTGGCTGAGTAAATTAGGTTTGCCACTAGACAGGAGAGAAACAAGATAAAAACAAAGATATTTTATTTTGTGTCGGAATAGAGACAGTAGCTTGGACTATCTCATAGCCATCAGTCCGTGAGTCATCGCTTGGATCCGGTGACACGTTGATTATGAGCAACTTCGAAACTTCGAGCAGCTCGACTGGATAAATTCAATGATTTTCCGCACCTGTCCAATACCAGGAATATGATCTTTTTGGATCCTACACATTGTCCTTAAATCCTACAACATTAGTGAAAACATACTGGCAAACGAACTTGAATGTTCTGGCTCTAGCGATGACAGCTCCAGAAATCTCAAAAGTTTGTTTCTTCTGACCGTAAGTTGTCGACACACTGATATGCTTTATCTGTTCCAGAATTTGATTCTTTTTCACATTTCAGGCTGAAATCCTCTCTTATTAAAAAACGCTAAGGTCGCCCGAAGTGTATTTCAAACTTTCAACCTCTTTCAAGCATTGTAAAAATCCTTTTTTCGAAATAATTCCCTTCACCTGGTCCTGCTCTGAAAGTTTCGGCCAGGCTTGGAGCCAAGTCTACTTTTGAACTTGGAGCTGGTTTACACTTAAAAGGCAGAAAATGACGAAAATGAAAAATATTTGGGAGAGTTCGCGCCTGGCGTTGGTACAGAACTCACCGATTCCTATATCCTTCCATCACTCGAAAGAAGAAGAAAAATTTACCAAGGATTATTTATGAAACCTGGAAAAGTTAAATTAGTTTAAAAAAAAAGAATGAAGGAAAAGAAACGGAAATGAGAAAAGTGCCAAGAGAACGCCGGGCCATTCACTTGCGTTACAGCTGCGATGCGGTTTTTGTGCCTGCCAACAAAGAAACCATGGTTGCACGAACGTTTGTACGCAAACTTGCCTAAAAGAGCGGCGGTAACTCGTGCCATCTTTGTTTCAGCTATTGTTGCCATCTGCCATCTACGTTTCGCCGATCCAATCATGCATCTCCATCACAAGAGTCCTTGTCACCAGTGCAACAGTTGCCGAATGGTATTGTTCTTCATAGGAAATGGTTCAGACAAATTTCAGAGAAACTGCAACATGTGAAAGTGGTAAGGCAGCCTGCTTTCTTTAGCAGATGACTCAGAGAAAAAATTTCGCGATCGTCTCTATAAACTTTCAAACCTAAAAGATGTTATCAGAGACAGGGAGACAGAGACTCAGAGCTATGTCTTAATGAGTTTTAGCCAAAAAGCAGAAAACCTAGCCTTTCTAAGTCGGATTGGTTCAACGTCCAATTTCGCTCATCTGAAAGTGAAATCAGCTTTCGAGCTCCCTCCGACCTCTTTCGGGAAGTGTTGGAGGAAAGTGCGGTACCCATTGACTCTGGTGATTCGCAGACCATGAGAGGGCTCGAAAGAGTTTGGCGAAGTAGGTCACGAATGGTCTGGCTCAAAACAGGAGTAGGGAACGATACGGCTTTTGGCAAAAAAGTCCTGGCCTGACTAATCCAGTTTACGGTATAACCTCTAGTATATCGTATCCACTGTCTGTCAGTACCTTCCATCTGACCTCAAAAAAAACGGTCTTACATTTATTTCAAGTTTGAGCACATTGTTGCAAATTACACTTTTGAGAATAGGGGCTCGTCTCTTCATTTCTGCTCTTTGCAAAAAAATATAAAATCCTATTTTTGTATTTTTAGAACTTTTTTTTTAAACTATAGGTTGTTTGTATGTACATGAAAGACATGAAGAGGACGTCAGGATGACTAGTTCCTTTCGGTCCGGAAAATTGGCAGTGATGACAATATGACACGGTGATAAAAAAGGGGGCCAGGGGACATTGCGAAAGTTGGATGCTTACTTTTGAAGTTATCAAAAAAACCAATTTCAGAGGGAGTTAGACGAATCTTGGAGGAGAAAAGTCCAAACTGGGGCAATTCTTCGGGGGCCTGTACACTTCACCGGGGGACTGGCAGCAGCCGACCGGCTTTGCCGAGACGACGGTGAAACTTAAAATGCATTTTGTTGAAACAGTGAGACAAACTGACCATGAGGTATATACACAGCGTTACTTCTTCGGAGACGCAGAGCAGAAAATGATGAGAACGAGAAGTTGTCCAAAAGAAAAAGAGAGAGACGGTTTTGTAGTGGTTGTTAAAAAAGAGGATGGTTTTCGAGAAAGCCTTGGGCTGTAGTGGTTTGTTTTTTACATGACCGGTGTTTTCGTATGTGCTGAAAATGGTGTATGATTGTTGAAGAAAAGATTTGCAAGAGAGAAAAGGATACGGGCGCAGACTGCGGCAAAGAGATGAAGAAAGTGAGAACAAAGAGCGCCCGGTTTTGCAAATCTCGTCTGCATCTTTCGCTCCGGGAGGTATCCATCGTATGGAGGAAGTAGAGAATGGCACTGGTAAACAAGGCGTGACGAGAAAAACAACTGTATACTGGTCCCAGTAAACAAACATGCCAAAAATAGAATGGATCGCATGAGTAGGAAAGAAAGCGTCGTAGTAGTGGGCGGGGCAAGAGTATAGCTGCGCAAAAACTCCTTCTACTCTTTGGGGAAGACTGAAAGACACTTATCCTCTCCGAACCCAAAGAAGCCCAGAAGATGAGTTTGTCGATGAGATTAGTGTGGAGGATTTTGTGGGGCGGCAGCGATCATTGCCGGCGGCGGCGCCGAAAAAGCAGGACTCGATTCGTACAAGCTGCAATATGCCGGGCCCCGCCAACACACAAAGAGGGGGGAAAGAGAGCGTGCGATAAGACTAGTGCGGCAGACATTGGTCAGCGATTGCGCAACGGGCTGAACTGCCTCTGGGCACACGAGAGAGAGGAGAGTGTGTTGCGCCAGCTGTAATCGGCCCAGAGCCAGACGCTATGTCTGGCACTCTCACCGGTGGGAGCATCTCTATACTCGCGTGGTCACTACGTCTGGGGGAGAGTGAGAGCAAGGGTGATTAAAATACATCCGCTGGCGCAGCCATCAGGCTAATAGACTACGAAATGGAATCAAAAGGGGGCAGACTGGTCGCTGTCATAAGAGACAGACAGAGCAGACACTAAAGACCGGTCCGCACTTTGCATAATCTCGGAAGAGTGACCGGTTGTTTATCGCGCCTTCCAGTCGTAAAGAGGAGAAGAAATATGAGAATGGTAACTGTCGGCATGGGCTTCCAACTGGTCGTATACATCGCATATGGGGTAGACTAGCCGGGGCCAGTTTATAACCAGACGACGAAGTGTCCAATTTAACGGCTATCCATTATGCGTAGGGAATCGTAAAGCCGGCCCCAGACACATGCTTCCAGCGAGTGAACGTATTGCAAAGAAAAACAGATATGATTGTATCTTGTTATATACGCGAATTCGGGTCTCACACTTTGTGTTCCTATCAATTTTTACGGACAGCGAGAAGAGAGATGGAGCCACGAAACTATGGCATTCAGACCTTTGTCGTTTTTTCTTAAAAAATGGGCATAAGAGAGTGACGAGCAGAGTGTGGAACAGTTCGAACTTCTCCAGTTTTTGTTTTCTCCAAACAGAGAGACATATCTTTTTCAGGAAATGCTGCCGGCGTTGGAAAAACTGGAGAAGTTCGAACTGTTTTCCCTTCAGCTTGAAATAGAGGAAGGTGCCTTTCACTCCGGTAGCTTTTTCATCCCTCGAGATTCATCGTGACAAGTTAGGTATTGTCAAGAATTGAGGGATTAGATAGCAAGGCATTTTTGAACTTGGTGTTTTTGCAGACTTTCGTTTCCACTGTTGGAGGCAAGTAGAAAGAGATAAAGAGCAGGCAGAAAAAGTTATCTCGATGTAGTCTGGTAAAGTATATAAAAATTGTTTAGGATATCAGTGGCAATAGTGAAAGGCATCGTGACGAGTAGTGTGGACTAGGAACAATTCGTGCTTCTCCAACTGGACTGCCGGAAGTAGAGAAAGGTGTCTTTCACTTCTTTTTCCTCAGGTAGAGAGAGACTCCCCTTGGTATGTTGCGCCTACCGTCTAGAGCGACAACAAGCAGAAAATGACAATGTTCGACAGAAGAAGAACGGGCTAAGAAGAGTGCCAAAATAAGTAGGGACCGGTGGCCAAAGAAGATATGCGAATGGTGGTCATATGACCATAAAAGAATCAGAGGACGACACTGCGCCCGACGGAAGTTTCAGGGACTTTGGTGTTCAGTGGATGAGAGGGCTACATGACGGCATCTGATGATCTTCACTACATTAAAACTCAATAACGCAATAAAGTTGAAATCTGGTAAAGTTTATTAGAGTGATACGGAAGATGGCTTATTTTCTGCCCAAGCCGAGGTTCAAGCCAGTTCCTCCAATTGGAGTTTGAAGACCAGTATTGGCTCCAATTCCTCCCTGTCCAAATCCAAGTCCTGTTTGAGTTCCGCCGCCGGCAAGATTACCTGAAAGACATTTAAGGAAGGTTATACAGCTAAACTCACTTCCTAGACCGACTCCGAATTGTCCAAAAGCTCCAGCAATGAGACAGAGAGCGGCGAAGATGACAGCGAAGAAGTTCATTTTTTCAGTGATTGTTGTTCTCAGAAAATTTCTAAGCGCTTTTATAGGTCACTTATTGTTTGTCTACGTCACAAATCAGATGGTCCATTTCGACAAATTCCATCCAGAAAAACAGCCACAGGTGACGAAAAGTCCGAGTGTCCTTGGTGATTGTTTATGAAGAAGACTGTTTGTCCGAAACGAACTGACCAAAGTTGAAGGTCGACAAACATATCTTTGACTTGTTATCGTTCTTCCGTGGCTAGTATAAAAGCCGGCCGATTTGGTTGAAACATCCAACTCGCCATGAACTTCTTCGCTCTTCTCATCGCCGCCCTTTGCCTCATCGCCGGAACCTTCGCTCAAGTCGGAGCTGGACTCGCTGGTGAGATTGCAGAAAAACAGAGAGACAGATCTTTTTTTAGGAAATGCTGCCGGCGTTGGAACTCAGACTGGACTCGGAGTTGGACAGGGAGGGGTTGGAGCGGCTCAAGGAGTCCAGACTCCCGTTGGAGGAGTCGGAGCCAACCTCGGAGTTGGAAAGTAAACCTCAGGAAAACAAACCTTTCAAATAAACCTTCAATACGTTCTCGTTGCTTTTGTTTGTATCGTGCAAGCTTGGGAAGCAACTCGACAAGTCACCCAATCAGCTTCATGACAAACCAGCCATTATATCGCTCCAAAATTCATTTCTATACATCTATCTTCTCGGTCAATTTCACTAGTTTTGTTTTTCTTTGCGAACTATTATAGTTTGCAAGAGGACAGAGGTGTAGCTAAAACTGCGGTTATATCAGGGTGGCGAAAGAACACGGGTCTAGACAATGATCACCCTCTCTTTCCTCTAAACCTGAACTAATTACGTTATCTAGCAATACTTTACAGTAAACACACCGGCTCAGAAAGGTCAAGTGAGCGATGGACTTGTCTCGTTGTTGCTAAAGAAGTTCAGATTGTGACCTTGGGACCGCCCTGATTTTACCAGTTTTCAAAAATTTGTTGATTGTTTCGAGTATGACTATACGGGAATTCGAAGAGAGACTGGGGAAATACCAAATACAGCCTAAGCCTTAGGCTTTGTTAGTTTGGGTTTGAGCTTGAATGTAGCTTGTTTCTTACAAAAAAAAAAATAAGGAAGCTTCCCTTTTCCCTAAATTTTTTTTTTTTGAAAATTTCGTGCCGGGAACCTATTCCAAGGTTCTTGCCACGAATTCCCTGCTAATCAAGGAGCAAATTTCCATTCGAAATTTTCCTGTTTTCTTTGTTTCTTTTAGTGCACTATTTCTCTCTGTTCTGTTCTTTTTTCTTCAACCAAGTCGACCCAGAAGCTCGTAGAATAGAAGAAAATAGGCATAGAAGCAAGTTATAGATTTGGTTTCCAAAAAAAGGAGACACAATTAGAGTTATGGCGAGAATTACATCTAACTCGGCTTGTTTGCCTTGAATTGCTATAATTTCTCCATCAGAACCGCCTATTAGCCTTCAGCGACTCATTAGCTAAAAATGAGCAGCTGATTTTGCCATTGGTATCAGCGCTCCTCTGCCACTTGATTGTTCGCGTCACGTGCGCGCAGCGTCTGTTCCTAGTTTTTTCCCTGTTAAAAAGCCCTGGCCTAAGGGCCTACAGCTTACAACTTTGTTGTATTTGTTGCAAAGCGTCTATCTGGACCGAAATTTGGTGGAAAATTAGTAAAAATCGCCGGGAACTGCTCTTCTGCTTTTGGAGCCTATTGGCAGAGCTCAAAGGCCACTTAACGGTCACTTTACACTACGTATGGCCTTCTTTCACGTTGTTGGCTTTTCTCGCTGTGATTTTCTTCCCTTCTCGTACAATTTTCCATCCAAAGTTATTGTTCTTTGCCTAACTCGTTTTTGAGGCAATTAGGCTTTAGAAGATTGCTAAAAAGTGCCCCAAGATTCGCGTTCTTTTAGTACAACGTTGTTCTTGAATGCAGGAACTGGTCCGTCTTTCATTTTCCCCCGCTTCGTTTCCATCTAATTTTTCACCTATTTTTTTTCCAGAAAACTTCATGTCTTCCGCATCTGCTACCCCCGCTGACAAGTTCCAGCCCTCTTGGATCCGTTCGACCTTCCATGGTCCGGGTTCGGTCGCCGCCAATTCGCAGCGTCTTTCCGTCAATGATGAGGATGCTGTAAGTTGTTTTCGTCGACATTTGTGAGAAAAAACTTGTAGAACATCGAGCCGTCCGTCGCCATCCTGGCCAAGAATCGCTACGGTCGCGAAGAAGTCCTACAGCTACAGCCGAAACCTATCGGTGCCCCGTTCGGCCTCTCCAACTGCCCCATCTTTGTTTCCGATTCTCGTGGACCGACAGTCATGATGCAGATGTCGGAGGTTGAACAGGTATGTCATTACTCGTCTGTTCATTAAGAAATCAATTTCCAGCGTCTCCAGATGAATATTAACTCCTCGAAGGCTATGTCCTCCCTGAATCCGACCGATCGAACTATGGTTGCCGGTGGCGGCTCGCCAAATGGACCAAATAGTCCCCAGATCAAGAACACGAAAAACGAGTGGACGCCAGTCAAGTCAACTTCAACATGGAGTCGTGGAGCTGCAGTCTCAGCTGGCGGAGGTCTTACGGCTACGATGAACGGCGGTCGTGGCGGTTTGACTCGATCTCTCGGCCGAGGTACGCCGCTCGGGCAGCCAGAGGAGATGAGCGCCTCTCCGTACGGCCAGAAATATGGTTGGTTTTGAAATTTCAGTCTTTATTGGTCTCCCAAACTGAATATTCTGAGAATGTCTTATACTCTGTCAGCATCATTCAACGTTCTCCATCTTAAAATTCTACACATTCTTGTATTTCAGTTCCTCGTGGCAGAGGAGGAACCGTCGTCGGTCGCGGAACCAGCACCACAGCCGGCTCTACCCAGTTCAACTCCCGAGCTCAAGGTCTCTACGATCCGCGTGACCCGAAGGACCGTCCCCGAAACCGTCTTCGCAGCACTAGCGATGATGCGGACCCGTCGGCTGCTCCGGGTCAAGACGAAAACGGTGGCTGGACTGGATCACGGTTTGGTCGGCAGAATTCCAGTGCTTGGAGCAAAGAAGGTTGGTTGTTCTGTTGGTAATTCTTTTCTATGCTGATTTCTAGAAAATTCGTGGAATCAATCGTCTGACAGGGAGGGTTCATTCAATACGGCTCAAAAGCAGGAAAACGGCGGAGGAAATATGCCGGAATGGTTTGAGGACGCCGACGACGGAGAGAAGATGTACGTTTTGTTTTTTGCCACTCTTGATTTTCACAGAATTTGTTAACACTCCCTTTTTCAGTCAAGAACCCAATGCCGGCTCCTTCGATGACGACGGCCGATATCGCAAAGAGCAGCAGCAACAGCAGGCAACTAGCGCCGCCGCTCCTCGTTGGCGTCCGGGACAACAAGACCAGCTTCAGCATCATTCGACCGACGAACCCAACTTTCCGCCCCATCGATACGTGCCACCGGAGGTTTTGGCCGCCCAGCCAGGAGCACCTCGTCAAGTCGACTTTTTCTATCTTGATCCGACCGAGGTCGAACGTGGACCCTTCCAGAAGGTGCTTTTTTTACTCATAAAAAAAGCCAAGAAATTTAGGATCAAATGTACACGTGGTACCAGTTGAGCTACTTCACGGACACGCTCAAGGTGCGAACCAATGAGCACACGGAGTGGAAGACGCTCGGCGAGCTGAAAGTTCTGAACGGCACGGCAAAACCCTTCGACTACAAGCCATCAGCCCCTCCGACCCTTCAATCCTCGTACAGCTATCCCGGAAATGCTGCTTTTGGCGGGAATCTCTTTGGAGGGTTGGTTTTGTTGTTTTTACCACGTAAAATTCTCAGTTGTCTTGCAAAACCCCCTAAATCTAATTTTCAGATCCAGTCCTTGGGGCGAGATGTTCACGCCGGGTCAGATGTACCCTGGAGCTCCGGCTGGAGCTGCCGTGGCTGCAGCCTTTGACGACAAGAGCATGTTAGCCGAAAAGCAGCGATTCGAGATCCAAAAGATGCAAGAAATGCAGGAACTGATGCGTGTAGCCCAGGAGCAGAAGCGTATTGCAGAGTTGAAGGAGTTGGAATACAGGAGACAGCAAGAGGAGCTGCGCAAAAAGTTTGATGAGGAGATGCTTCGCAAGCAAATGGAGCAGCTGGAACTGCAGAAGAGGCTAGAAAATCTCGAAGCCGAGAAGAATGCCCGTCTGCAAGAAGAACGTCGTCGAATGGAGGAAGATATGAAGAAGGCTGAGGAAAAGAGACAGAAGGAACAGGCTGAGTTGAAACGACTCGAAGAGGAGAAGAGACGACTTGTCGAGGAAGCCAAGAAGCGCGAGATCGAGCTCAGGAGAAAGGAAGAGGAAATTGAACGCAAACGGTACAATTCGTCCCCCTTTCAAATAATTACTTTCTTTTTAGACATGCCGACCGTGCTGCCGAAGAACATCGTTTGCTGCTGACGAAAAAGGCCGAAGAGGATGCCCTTCGAATTCGTCAGGCTCAGGCAGTTGTACAGGCAGCTCGTCGAGAGGAGGAGGAACGCAAGGCCGCGAAAGACGCTGAGCGCATGTTCAACAATGAGGACGTCAGGAATGTGAGTTTGTGCTACTTTCCTATTCATTTGTCCAAATTGTTAGACCTCTAAAACGTCCACTCCTGCCGAAAGCATGGAAAGTCCGTGGCAGACGGCTCCGACCAAGAAATCGCCTCCGCAAAAGCCTAAAGCTGCTGCCTGGTCCTGTTCGGCTCAGAGTGCACCTCGTGAGAAGACTCTTCGCGAAATTCAAGACGAAGAGGAACGACAGCAGCTGGCTGAAGCTCATGAGCTGGCTCGTCTACGCAAAGAGCAGGAAAGCAGCACTGGTGGTCCCAGTTCGTCAGTTCAGTCCGCATTGTGGTCCAATGCCAATCAGCGCATCAATTGGGTCGGAAATACGGCTCCTGTCGTGGCCAAGGCATCCGGAAAACCGGCTTGGGGTGGTGCTGGAGTTGATCCGAAACCTGCGGCTACGAGTTCCATCAGCTGGGACGGACCGTCTCTTCAGGCTGCCAACAAAGTAGCCCCGACACCTGCTCCTGTTCCTAAGAAGGCCGCCACAGCTGCTCCGGCTAAGCCAGCTGCCAATTTCAAGACTGCTCCAAAGACTCAGGTGAGTCTTTCTCTTTCCTTTTAACCTTTACTCGTAAAAAATGTCTATTATGTTATCCCTGATCAACTTGCAAATTTCAGGCCGTTGACGTCTTCACTCAATGGGTAACGAAGCGCCTGAAAGAGATCAATAAGAGCGTCGACGCAGACGTGCTGTCTTCGTTCCTTGAAAGCGTCGAAAATCCGAACGAGGTCGAGGATTACGTACAGGGATATCTCGGTGAATCGAAGATTGCCAAGGAATTCGTCAAAGAATATCTTCAAAAGCGCTGCGAGTCTCGTAGACGCCGAGACACGGGCAAAGATGTAATTTCTTGTTTTAGTCTGTCCAAAGTTTAGTTTTAGGATCTCTCCTGCGCTAGCTATGCGGGTACTGGCACGGGTGGAACTCAGGGAAAGAGGAAGAAGGGAAAGGTTGGTTTTTAGCATTTACCTTTGCTATTTCAAACGTAGTCAAAATCCATTGATTTTATCAACGTCTCGCAACGAATTGTATTTCCTTTTCGTACAAGCCATGCAATTCTAATTTTCAGGGTGCTCGCCTCGTCGTGGACGGCAGCTGTCTCGGATTCCGTGCTACCGGTGACCCGAACAGAGTCAATCAGGGCGAAATTGAGACCGTTCCCCTGCCTGCAGGACAGAAGCGTTAGATCTTTTCTCTTCTCCTTTTCACTTCCTCCCTCTCTAATTTTCACTATTGTAGCTTTATTCCTCTCCCCACACCTCCTTATATTCCTCACAACGGGCTCCTCGTTAATTTTTGTTGTTCTTTTTTTGTATCCGGCTTTTGAGAAGACGCGAATTCTCTTTCTATGTAGAGCGCGGTTTGGTTACTCTAGTCGTACCTGTAGTTCCCGGTTATTTTTCTTTTCTCCCCCAGTTTTAATAGGTCACTCGTGTTTTAGCTCTTCTTCCCCTATTTTTTTGTCAAAAATTCAGCCCCTGGTCGCCACTCGTAGTCACCCCACACACACAATTCTGTTGTCGCACCTTGTTGAGACTTTCGGCGTCTACATTTTCTTAAAAACAACATCTCTCTGTCCCGAAGCACTTGTTATTATAAACGTTGTTCCCCCTTTTTCACAATTTTTAGACTCTTTATTCTATGTACAGATATCAGGAGAGTTAGAGGCATCTACATGCGAGTCTTGCCCTCGTCGTCGTCTAATTCCTCAAGCCAGCCCTCTTTGACCACATCATCTTCTTCAGGATGAACTTTTATCAGTCCGATGGCCGCTTCTCGGCCGCTGTCGCTGGCAAATTCTGGCATGACGTTGAAGACGATTTGAGCGACTTTTGTGGTGCTTTCTAAAAGAGTTTTTGGTTTTACATTCGGTTGATTGACCCACGATTAATGCTATCCAAGAGATGGTTATAGCCTGGGAATCGAGGCAACGCTCGGTCCCAAATGAAGATGGTAAAAATGATCAGGCCGCCCAACAGGATGCCAAGACCGACGGCTGCGGATGTAATGTCAGTGACGATGTTGACGACGACGAGACTGGTACAGACGAGGCAGAAGAGAGCTGGCATGACGACCGGCATTCGCATCTTTTCAGGATGGACGGGGATTTTGCGATACCGTATCCACATCAGAGCAATCATGGTCACGGCGCGTTGGGACCATTGAGAGAAGGCGACGTACTGGAAAGGAGTGGATTACTGTAGATTTTGAACATCTCTTAATTTTGGGAGTCTTATTTTTCATTTTTCGAAAAGAAGAAGATTCCAAAACTCACATTGATCAAATTGTCCAGATCACCAGCAAACGAGACGACCATCGCGATCAAGATATGTACAAAGAGAGCAACTCTGGGCGAATCGCTGATCGGATTGATGCCACTGATGGCCGACGGGATTTGACGTTGCTTGCTCACAGCCTGGAGATACCGACTAGCAGAAAACATTGTCGAGTTCAGAGATCCGACGAGTAGGACAGCGACAAAAATTGGCATAATCCATTGGGCTTGAGGAATGGCCTTCTGGGCGAAAGTCTGAAAAGTTTTTGGATATGAGGAAAAAGACAGAAAGTTACTTACCATTGCGACAGCTTGAGAAGATTCCAGATCAGCGACTGAGAGTACGGTAAAGTAGGAAATATTGACAGCGACGTAGATCACTCCGATGGCCGTCATTCCGATGATGATGGCCAAAGGCATGTTCCTTCTAGGGTTCTCTAGCTCTCCGGCTCCGAAATTCAGAATGTCCCAGCCGTCGTAAGAGTACAGGCCTGCAAACATGGCCTGCACAATGTTGCCGGCATTTAGGTCGGTGTTGTTGAAAGGATGTTTCAGATTGTCGGTCTCTCCTGGAAGAAAGGGAATTGGAGACAGGGATGGTCAAGACACGTGGAGAACAAGAGACAGAGAAAGTGGACACGACTAGTCTCTGTGAGTGTTGAAGGTGGTAAAAAATATCAAAGATCAATAGATTAGCAAGCTTTGACAGTATCAGGAATTTTACGTAGTAAATGGGTTCTCTATACAGTACTATATACTATTTATTCCGGATCTTTGACTTGTCTAAGGAGGGCAATGACTCGATCCCAGTCAGCTCCACACCTATTCCACCAATTGCCGTCGAATGTCTTCTTCAGAAGGTCTCTCCGTCTAGGCGGATATTGTCTTCTTGGCCGTCTTTTGTCGTAAGGAATCCACGTAGTCAAAGAGCTGGCCCATGAGAGCTTCCTAGCCCATTCTAACTTCCTTCTATCAGCAGTTGTTACCCAATTTTGAACTTTCGTGATTGTCCTCATTTTTTGATTGGTCCATCGATGTAGTCTAGTAATGTTCAGCATCCTTCTTTCCATCTCTCTTTCCTGCTCGGTCAAAGTCCAGGACTCGCATCCGTATGTACAAAACACATGTGTTGAATAGTCTCCTTCGTGTATTCATAGTCGGATCCATAAGCCATCTGAAGTGTTGGCTCCATGCTAGCCACCCTCTTCTGATAGATCATTTGATTTCCTTATGATGATTCAGGGGTAGTGATATTTGTACTCCGAGATATATCATTTCCTCCGTGAAGTGGAAAGTGAGTCCATTTGTCACTATAGGATTTCCGTGTAGTCGTGCAGTTCGTCATCAGAACGGTTTTCCTATCATGCATGGGTCCTCTGGAACAAGAGATGTGCATACCAGGTGATCAAGGGTCGGCTAGGACAAGTGATCGAGAGCTACAAGCAGAGTAAAAGCTACAGTAGCCACTAGAGAAAAAATTCCAAACTTGCATGTCAGAACTTGTCAACTTTTATCTCTCTAGAATCTTGTCAAACGGTAGTCAGTTCACCAAAGTTTGCCACTGGATGATGTCCTCTCCGAAGTCTCTTCTCCTGCTGCTGCTTGTCTGCTACCATGTGACCAAGTCAGCTCCGGTAGATTCCACTGCACCGACCACTGCCTCTTCCCTCACGACTGCTGCAAAAGCCCTCAAGTGCTACTTCAACTACATGCACGAGAAAGTCTGTCAGGCCAACGAGGTCTGTGTCATCAGGAGAATGCAGGGAAGCCTGACTCCAGCGACGGGATGTGTCCACAGAGCGTCTGGAGGTAAATGTGAAACTTCCCACGATGGTTTCTATTACGATTGCGCCTGTGAAGCCGACCTCTGCAACAAGGACATCGAGACGGCTATGGAGCACAAGGTCAAAGCCTCTTCCAGTAAGGCTCCTACTACAACCGAAAGCACCAGTACGACTCTGATCACGACTGCTGAGAAAAAAGTCCAGGCGACAATCGGGAAAGATGTCCAGACGACTATCGGGAAAGATGTCCAGTCGACTACTGAGAAGGACGTCCAGACTACTACCGAGGACGATAAAGGAGAAGAATCACGCGACAATGAGCCGAAAGGAGAGGAGAAGGAAAAGAAAAGCTGCACCAAGATGGTCATGACCATTGTCCCTATTCTCATTACACTGGTCTAGAGAGTAAATATATGACTGTTTGTTGGAAAGTTCTGGACATTGGAACTGAGTTTTGACTACCAACTCTTTACTGGACAGGGTAGTCAACCAGACAGGAATGTAAGCGCAGAGAAAGTAGTCTACCAGGCAAATAGAGACAGTGAGAAACTGGGACAGTACCTTTGATTGCCAGAAAGTAGAATCCAATGCCAATGACCAGTCCAGTGGCGGCGATCTTGGCCAGCGAGGCTACAATTTGGAATCTGGAGACGAAAGTCTTCAGTGAGAAAAAGTTCATAAACATCAGAACCCAGATGAGAGCAAAACCGAGCAGTTTCTTTGCCCAGAATTCACTGGTCTTGTCCATTTCGACACTGAAGCCCTGGAAAGAGAATATTCGGGTGTTTTTGGCCTCAAACTTACTCTAAAAACGTACTCGGCAAATGTTTGAGCCTGAATGGCCAAAGTGGCGGGATAGTTTATTGTACAGCCGATGCACATGAAGGCGAAAGCGACCGGATACCATTCCATGAAGCACATGTAGGCGAAATCCCCTCCGGACATTCGTATGCTCGTACCCAGCTCTACATAGCAGAAAGAGCCAAGCATTGAGACGAGAGCTGCAGCGATCCAGATGATGAGAGACATTCCTACCTGCAAATGCATATGCAACTTGGCGCTAGCCATGCCTCGATAGCTCAGTTGGGAGAGCGTTAGACTGAAGATCTAAAGGTCACCAGTTCGATCCTGGTTCGGGGCAATCTTTTTTTGCACTTTTAATCGTTTTGCATTCCCAGTTTTCTGTCTCTAATGAACCCAATGAAGTTCGTAAATGAACCAGCGTCACTGAAGATAAGAGACTAATCCTTTGTTACCAGCAGGGTGTTGCCAAAAAGATGATTTAGAAAGACAAAAATGAGCCACCGGAAGCTTAGATAAAAGACTTACAGAGTTAACTTGGGTCAAGATCCCGGTAGGAGTGATGAAAATTCCGGAACCGACGATGTTTCCAATGATGTAGGAGATGCAGCCAAGTAGGCCCATCTTCTCGCTGCGCCCCTCCTCACCCATGTTTCTGAACCAAAGTTGTTGAATCGAGAGAAAGAGGAAGAATTTTGGGACAAAAGAAGTTTTCGGTAGTCCGATAAGCGATATGTTAACAATTGGTAGCTTATCGCCAGGAGCAGAGAAAGAATGGAGACAAGAACAGATGTAATGGCGGTCAGATAAAAAAGAGACTGGTGTCCAGGGGTTCGATGGAATGGAACAGACGCACTCTGAAGACAGAGAACGAGCAAGTGGGGGATCCACTGCACTGGAAAGGACAGGCTACTGGACAAGACTGGTTTTTAGATATTCTGAATGACAAACTACTGGATAAGTATGTCTACTAGACAGACATGGAAACCTACTGTTGAAGTAGAGAGGGAGAGACAGAAAGAGTTTCCGAGAGTCAAGAAGGGATCAGAAAATAAGCCTGTTATGGTCTGTTCAAAAAGAAGAGGGATTACCGTAGCTCTTCCCTTCGAGACCTACTTAGCATGCAAAGCTAAAATCTTACGGTAATCCCTCTTCTTTTTGAACAGACCATAGACGAGAAAATGTGAAGAGCTGGTCAGCACAGTATCTGGACCTGGCTGACGGGCCGGCCCGCGGGCAAATTGTAGAAAAAATGGTGTTTTTCGACCAAAATGTGCATTTTTTTTCATCATTTTTAGCGAAAAAGGTCAGCGAAATATATAATTACCAGCCGTCTACGACGGCTTTTGCCGCCCTTACGCCTACGGCGCTCAAGTACGTAACAACGGCCGTCCAAATTTTGACACCATCGCGCTTTAGATAGTTTAGATTCACCTAGACGCGTTCCCCTCAAAAAATTATCTCGTTCGATAAAAGATTAATATGGCAATACTTGACATGTTACGCTAGTCAACTGTGCCGACCCTACTACAGACAGACAGACAGACGGACACCATTGCACTTTAGTAAAGAAAGTTTATATTACTATTCTATTATTTAGTTCTAGAATACGCTAAAATGAACTATAATATTACCAGCTTCATGTTTGGTCATTTTTGGTTTGATCCCGATCCGACGGCCAAGTCTGGGGACCGGGCCTGAAATCTCCGGCCCGGAGCCAGGTCTAACAGTATCTATTAGAAGAGAGAAAAGATTAGAGTTGTAACGGAATGACCCTGAGAATTAGGAGTCATGAACGAGGTCAGAATGTAGCAGTGAGAAGTTTGGGCAGAATATCTGAGTGAGAGGCTATAGAATCTTCGCAACTGTTTCAGCTAGGAAATGGTAACAGAATCAGCTCTTCTCCGTCCCATGATGACCAGAATCTAAAGACTTGTCGCAGTAGTTAGGAACGTGTAATCCCTCGACTGAAGTGCTCTTCTGACAAGATAAGAATTGATAAGTAAAACGCCACGCTGCTCCCGATGGAAGGGTAGAAAGAAACCCATGGATCAAGTCTCTGTCTCCCTGTCCCCGCCACTGTTTCCTGATCATTTGTACCAAATTAGTGGCTCTCCGAAGACGTCTTCCTGTCCCCGGATATTCCTTCCACTCTTCTACGTCTTTCCCTCATCTTTTTCAGCAGCAGAAGACCCGTCTTGAGCCGATCAACACGAGAATTTTACGTGGGAGCTGTTTGTCTAGAGGAGGGATCAGTCCTTCCGACCATAACAGTTCTGAAAATTACTTCTCTTTCCCCTACCATATTCCTTTGCTCCAATAGGCATCCCGTCATTTTCGCAACTCGACAACCCTAATTGCAGGTTCCATAGAGTGCTGAGGCCACCCGAGTTGCCTTTTGCTTCCTGTATGCTCGCCAGTGGACAAAAGCAATTCCGATTAGCGAAAGAGTCAAGAGACTTCCAGTGTCACTCAGTTCAGAGTCCAGACCCTAAATTTGTCTTCTCTAGTCTATAATAACAAGATACGACATTTTCGCATTTATCCAGAAGAGGGGACAAATCCCGTGGTGACGCAGATGAACCGAGCTCTCGGTGTCACTCACCCTCTAATCCGACACATTTCCAGCTTCGACGTGCAAAAGCTTATACCACCCTCGTCTCTGACCTCAAGTTACCATAATTGGGATGAATGATCAATTGGGAGCTGCTGATTATGCAGCATGTTACTTACGGCTTGATAGGACTGGAATCCGGTTCCCGTCAGAAATTCCATGATTTTCAGAGACTGATTGACCTTTTTGCCTTTTTTTGCCGAGAACATATTTACAGTCTTCCTATACCTAAGGTTTGGTCAAAATCGGGTTAGGAACTTTTCTTAGAATTTTTTAACGAAAATTGTGGCGTGGTTTTCTTTCGAATTTTTTTCAACATATTTTTATGGAACTCGGTTTGTAATCACATGGGGACTACTTTACCAAAAAAATTATATAAGAAGTAACGGTCAACAAATTCGACCGCAACTTTTCTTAGAAAAAAAGAAAAATTTTCTAAGAAAAGTCCCAACCCTCAAAATCAGTATTTTTCACAATAACAAACTTTTCAGATTTGCGCGCCAAATTCAAACGTGGTAACGGCTAAAATTCCGGGAACTGCGACCCGTATTCCACATAACAAAACAGCGGATATGTAATCTCATCCCCATTATCCTGCTCCCCTATTCAGACCAATGCTCAAGGAGAAGAGACTGGGAAGAGTTCTTGAGGTGTTGTGGGGTCTTTCTTCTGACCATTGTCACAATGTTTTCCCTGAATCCAATTGTCATCTGAATGTGTCTAGACGTGATTATCTAGACAACTACAGTATCCCATTACTGTCTCTCAGTCTCTCTCTCTCCCCTTTCAACCCAAATGATCACCGTATTCTTGGACCCTGCTGCCATCTCCGGAAATAGCAATTACACATGTGGCTCAGCTCCTCGCATCAATCCCGAGAAATAATTACAAGTCCCCTTCCAAACCTAGCTTTCCGTCACACTTCTTTTTATCAATGTGTTTGAGATTAGAGAGAGAGAGAGACTCGGCGAAGCGGATAAGGTGGAGCCGCCATTGATCCACTTCATCAGCAAGGGCAACGGAGAGGCTTCTTCCCAAATCCCCCTTTCACACAGATTCCAGCTCTTTTCCTGTCAAGAAAATACTTTAGTCCTTCGCCTCTCAAGATGCCAAATATGTTGTTTATCAAGGCGTGGTAGTCAAGTTCAGACAATATGTACAAATAGCCTTCTCTCACTGGCCAGGTTCAGCTGTCTTCCCAGCCAGTCCAAACAACCCGTCTTTTAGTCGACAGGGCCAATTCTCTAATTAGATTATGTTGCTCCTTCAATGGGTCTTGCGTAGTCAAAACACCGTGTCACTCTGTCCCTCTATCTCTCCGTCTCTATCTCTCTCTACCAAACTTTCCTTGTTCTCTTCTTTGACCCGAGAAGGTGAACATCTGCTCCTGACAGATATTCAGGAAGGAAGCTAACGAGTTGAGAAGTCCGCAGTATTTTTTGCCTCCTCTGAATATGAATGTTTAGATGATGATATTGACACTGTCCCCACTCTTGATTCCACTCAGCTACTTCCTTTCTCCCTCTCTCGATTAGTAGTCCTTGGCTTCGGCCTACGATGAGCCGTAGTTGATATGCAGTCGATGTTCCTACACTTTTTAGCTTTCTGGTCTCACTTTCTTGAGAAGACATAGAGCACTTCCTGATCCTGTCAACACCCAGACACTATTCCGGACATTTTCTAATCTGTGCAAAAGTTTCTTAACTCCTACTTCCCCCTCCACACAGAATTCGATTGGGAATCCCTTGTTTGTCTTCCTCATCCTCTCATCCGACTTATTGATTTTTTTCTCTGCTATAACTTTCTGTTTTAAAGCTCCAGATGGAATTCGAGGAGAATCCATCATGCTACCAGGTCAATTCCGACTACCCAGACTACGCTGCAGACTTCTTGGAAAGCATTGACTGGGACAACTTGACCGAGTCGGAATGTGACTGCAGCAAGAAGATTTTCAGATGGTTTCCGGTAGAGTTTACAATCAAATTTGGGCATTAAAAGACTTCAGTTATGTCAGGAAAAGTGCGGCGAAGCGGCACCGGATATTACGGAGATGATCCAAAATATGACAGAGGAACAGATGCTCGAGATTGCACTTCCGGCACTACTATATTTAGTTGTTTTTCTCGTCGGAACTGTGGGAAATGCCATGGTGAGTTCTTGGGAAAAGTTCTTGGAAATCAGGAAGCAAGATTCCGTTACCGTAAAAGCTCTAATAGAAGCACCCCTGTACGCAATTTTTTTCGGCGTGAAGACATAATTTTTCAATTTATATTTTATTTTTCCTTGGTAGCTGAGATGTCTATCTGTTTGTCAAAAATAGTCGGAAAGTTGGGAAAAAATTTTATCAACCCGAAAAAAATGCGTACGTAGTTGCCTACTGGGGTGCTTCTATTAGAAGAAATACGGTAACTCATTCAAATTCCAGGTCATATTCGTCGTGAATCGCTTTAAAAGAATGCGGAACGTGACTAACGTCTTCTTGGCCAGTTTGAGTACAGCCGATCTGTGTCTGATCTGGTTCTGCGTGCCCATCATGTTCGTCAAGTACATGTCCCACTCCTGGTTCATGGGACGCTTTGCCTGCTACTCTGTACACTACATTCAACAGTTTACATGTTTTTGTTCCGTTCTGACAATGACAATGATCTCCTTCGAAAGGTTAGGACAGAAAAACATTTTTCCAATCTCGAATTCAGGTATCTGGCCATAGCTTATCCGATGAGAAACGTCTGGCTCTCATCCATTGGCAGAGCTAAAAAGGTACGTCGTTACATGGTTTATGATCAGTTTTGACTCATAGGTAATCTTGCTCATCTGGCTCTGTTCGGCTTTCTTAGCTATTCCGACGGCTATGAGGATAGACTATCAGATTGAGAGAGATGCCAGAGGCGAGGTGGTCAACTGGTGTCACAGGAGGTGAGACAGAGAGAAAAGGACAGAAAACTTTTTAGATTTCCCCAATACATTGCCAACTTCACGACTGTCTCTCAGTCTCAATTGAACAGGATTTTCGCTGTGTATCAGGTGCGGTTCTCTTTTTTTCCATCAGTAGATCAGTTTCAGCTCCTGCTTCTCATAGTTTTCCCTGTTCTGACCATGTCCATCTGCTATGCCCGGGTCTCGATAATCGTCTATACTTCTTCAAAAGACCGAATTCTTCTTTCTCAAGCAATGTGAGTCTTTCTATCGTACTTATTCGAATAGTGACGCTTACTCGGATCGGAAAGTGGCCAGACTCTTCCGCGCGGTTTTTAGCTCAAAAAGTGTTTTTCCAAAACTTTGATGTTCTACAAAGTTATAGACCTTGATCTGCTCTACAACTTTGTAGAACATCATAAAGCCGCAAAATTTGCTCTTGAGCCCGAAAAACCGGATACAGGCATGCCACTTTTCTTCCGAGCATGGTCTTGGCATCACCTCTTCTTTCTCTGCTTCTTCCATAGCACGAACAACCCTACACCCACTGCTTCTCCTCTTTCACAATCACGCTCGCTCAAAAAACCTTAGTTTTTCCCTTTTTGTTCAGAAAGAAGCGCTCGCTGAAGCGGCCGAACCGAGACGGCTATCTGCCCACGGCTAATCTCCTCCTGGCCTGTCATTACGTCACTAGGTTGAGTTTTAGACACTCTCACATCCTAAATCTCAACCCCTCCAAAAAGCACTTTGGATTCCTTTTTCGGGGTTGACCACCCTGCTTTTTCAGGGTCGCCTTTTCAAAAGCTGCGACAGATGCCGTGCACTTTTCCGGCTACAGCACCATCCCGATGATCAGCACATCGAGACAGCTCAAAAGTGCGACGACTCAGATAAACAGTTACACGAATAGTAAACAGAAGAATCGAGTGGCAGATTCAAATAAGAAACAGGTACTTTTTAATCAGAAAGTTTAATAAAAAAAAACTGGTTTAGATTGTACAAATGCTTATATCGATCGTGGTCATGTATACGGTCTGTTGGTTACCGACAATTGGTAAGTGGATAGAAACAGTTAGACATGTGGACCGGCTGGGAAAAATATTGTCTTCAGTGCGGCCCCAGTCATTGTGAACATATACCGACTAGCACAGAAAAAAAGTTAGGCACAAAAAGATGAATCCGCTAAGAAAATCGAAAAATAAGACGAAATTCGCGAAAAAGAAATCTACAAAATTCGAGTTTTTCGTACGAAACTTCAATTTTCTTTGCGGATTATTATTTTTTGTCTACTTTTTTTTCTGTACTAGCTAGTATTTGTTCATAATGACTGGGGAAACACAAAAAAAACCATAAAAAACCGCGCTGAAAGCAATTTTTTCCCCAGTCGGTCCAAGCGCACATGTCTAGTGACAGTGATAGTGACTCTCCTTTCAGTTGATGAAATGCTCACTTCTTTCGGCTACATTTGTCGAATTTCCAATTCTCCTACACTTAAACATATGCGAATGGGATTTCATGCTCTGACATACTGTCAGTCTTGCATCAATCCCATTCTCTACGCCTTCATTTCACAGAATTTCCGAGCTACTTTCAAGAGTGCCTATTCTAGAATGAAGCACCGGTTACAGGTCTGTTTCTCTGTCCCACTCACTCTCAAATTCCAGGGCGTCGAGGAAATCCGCTCTCGAATGGGTTCCTGTTCTTCACAGTCAATGCTCTCGACCAGAAATCATCACAGAATCTATGGCAGTTCATTCAACACACTCACCGTCCCCGGCAGATCAGTGATCACTCCGAACATGTCTCGAGACGTCTCTCAGCTGTCGCTCTGTCGTCCGGCCAGTGCCCTGTCAATTCATAGACCGCGGCAGTCTATTGCCATTGACGGAAACACGAGTATCAGACCGAGAAGCCCTACCGACGTTTCGAGAGATTCCGGTAGACCGAGGAGTCCTACAGATGTTTCGCAGTGCAGTAGAAGATCTGTTCACAGGTGAGCAGTTCTAAAAGATCGAAAAGTTTCTAATTTTTTTTTGTTTTCGAAGATTAGATTCAGTCTTTATTGTTACATTTACCGTTTCGTTCGTTCTCCTAACCGTCTATGCCTCTTATCCCCTTTGAATGATTCCGACTTTATTCAGTTCACTTTGGGTAGCTCACATCAAGTTTCTCTCTCTCTCCATTTCGGTTCAATAGTTCCAGTTACTGAAGTTGTCCGTTACAAAACTGTCTCTCGACTGTTACTGGGTACATATTTCGTACTCTCGACTGCTTCGAGAGTTATGACTTTGACTCACACAACCACTTGAAAAAGATCGCCTATTGTCAGCTGGGTCCCCTTTCAAGCAGGTATCAAGGACAAAATGAAGTTGATCTCAGAAGATAGAGCTCATCGCGCTGATTCCTAAAATATATATAAGTATGGGTCGGAAATGCGTTGTTTTCGAGATATAGACGAGATTCAAATGTTAGTTCTTAAGAAAATCGAAAACTTGTGTGACCCTTTAGAAAAGTATCACACGCGGTCGAGACTTGTCAAGACGGTCATGACTTAGCCAGTTCCCACCTAATTATTTTGCATCAAATTGAGACTCTAACTTGACTTGTAATGGATTATTCCCTTTATGTTACTGTAGAAATTGACATCGGATGTCCCTGATACCCCCTCAAAACTTGATCATCTAGAAATAGGATTTTTTTACTCCCATTCTTTGCTTCTCTGCTTTTCATCCCATTCTTTCATTTTTTGGGGCCCTAAAGGTTCAATAATACTAAAAACTCTGTAAATGAAGCTCTTTCAATTCCAGACCCCGGAGTCCCACAACAACCTCCTCAATCTCGATTACCGTGCCGACAACTCGAAACCGGACACCGACTGGCCTCTCAGAGTGTTCTTTGAGGACTCCCAATCGGTAAGTTATCGCTCCAGACATTAGATTTCTGTTATTTGAAGCTCCCGGAGTCCTACGCTCAAATCCAACACTTCAAACATGTCGCGTGGCTCGATTTTCATCGAGAAGGATCTTCTGACTGTGGCGGATGCTGTTCGTCCACGAACACCTCCCTGTTAGACAAACAACGCATATAAAGGACGGGTTTTATAGAAGAATAAATGATTTAACAATAACAAGTCAACAATATGTGGAAAAACAACATTACCGGGGACAAAAAAAAGGCATCTATTTGAGGGCATCGTAGAGCAGGATGGCGCCTTTGAAGGTGTAACCTTGGAGCTGCTTCCAGTTGACGGCAGCCTTGATCTTCTCCTTTACTTGGGCACTTCCGGATTGGATCATCTTGTGAAGAAGGTGACAGCCCTTGTTGCAGGCGATCCAGCTACCGTACTCGCGAGGTTTCATCTCATTGACGATCTGGACCGAGAGACGGTCCTCTTCAGGCAGGTTTTTGTCACACCTGAAAATTAAAGAAGTTAGAAACCTTTTTTTTGTGTTTACCTCAATACGGCGTTCAGGACAAAGCTTCCGAGCTCGTGTTCCACCATGTGAAGCCGTTCTCCGTCCATTGGGATAAATTCCTGCTGCTGGCAGATCTGGATGATGGCCTTGTTACACTTTTGGCGCATTTCGGAAGGCACCACACGGTCGAACAGATCGTATTCGGCTAAACGTAATAGATGAGAAGATCCAAAAGGGCCAAAACTTACATGTTGTTTCTAGACATGCAGCAACGAACTTGGGCTTCTTGTGCTCGTAGATGAGCTCCTCCATGTTGGCGGCCAAGAAGTCATAGAGATTCTCCTGAATCCCTTTGAAGAGCTCGGCGTAGCGGTCCTTTGCCTCCTTCTTGCTGTTGGCATTACCATCGCCTTCCTGAAGCCGCTGGATTTCCTTCTTGTCCATATTGCGGCCGTCGCGAGGATGAACCAAGTAGTGGATGACCTTCTCGCCCCAAGGGTCCAGAATGAGCTGTTTGATGTCATTTGAGAGCTCCTAAACCTTGTTTTTATCAAGAGTTTGAGGGGCGAAAACATACCGTAATAATGGACTTGTTAACGAGGACAGTGTCGTCTACACTGTCGAACACGGCCTGTAAGACTCTGTGACCGTAGTGCTCCATGGCGGCCTTGACGGAGAGATCCTTGAAGTTCTTTACAATCAACTGAAAAAGGTAGGTTTGAAATGACTGGACAGACTTTTTACAATCAATTTTGAGCTTTTCTTACCTTCCTGTCCTTGGCTCCCGAATTCCAAACAATCTTCATAGCGGCATGGGATCCTTCCGGCGTGTGCACGATCTCGGGGATCTTGTCCTTGAGCGAGTCGACCATGTTGGTGAACTGGTCGCGGTCACAGTGACACAAAAAGTCCAGAAGAAGCTTGTGAGTCAGCGACAGACGGAGCGTTGTCTTCTCGATGAGAATCTGCAGCTGTTCCTCGATGAACTGCAGAATGAGCTTCTTCTTGGCCGGCTCCTCGGCAATAATCTCGGCCAGAGAACGTGGATTTCCAGACTGAACAATGAGATTTTATGAGAAAATTTAAATGACCGACTCGGAACATGACGAACTCTTTTCCATAGAACTCAGAGATGATATTGTAACGCTGGAACTGATCGGCGTAGTCGTTGAAGGCCAGCTCCACGACCTCGGCAGCGTGGACGATCCTCATCAGACTCACGATGTGGCCCTGGAAGGCGTTGATGATGATGTTGCGCTGGTGCTTCGATCCAGATTTTAGCACCTTGGTCACAAAGAAGCGAGCGTACTTGCTCTTGGTCATTCGGACGATCTCGGAGGAGAGCTCGTCAAACACTGAAAACGTATAGAATAGAAAAAATCGCTGGATTCTGTTCAAAACAAAAATTTCGGGCGAACAGAGATACCGTAAAAGCTCTAATAGAAGCACGCCTGAACGCAATTACGTATGCATTTTTTTCGGGTTGATAAAATTTCTTTCCCAACTTTCCGATTATTTTTCCCATAAAGATAGACATCTCAGCTACCAAGGAAAAAAATATATATTGAAAAATTATGTTTTTTACCCCGAAAAAAATACGTACGTAATTGCGTACAGGGGTACTTCTATTAGAAGAAATACGGTACCCTGGACAAAGAAGAGATGAAGGAACTTACACAGATTCGTGATTCCTTCTCTCTGGAGAGAGACAAGACACTCGACGACGCGGCAAGTGTCGTGGGCGTAAATGAACTTCGAAGCGTTTCCCTTCACGATCCCGACGAGTTTGGTCACGGCCTCATCCTTCTCCTCCTTTGGCGTCTTGCTGCTACGCAGCTTCTCCCAGAGCAGCTTGGCCTCCAGTGCCTTCTTGGCCAGCGGATTGGCCTTCTCCTTCAGCTCGCGCAGGAAAGCTTTTCGCTGTTTCTTGTCCATTGCGAGGAGCCTTTCTTTGTCTTTTCGTGTGATCTGGAACTTGGATATTGACTGGAAGACACAAATTTCGTCACCTGGATTTTCTTCTTCTTCTTTGGCGGCTCCTCCTCGACATTCGGGGCGTTTTCTTTGTTTTCCACAGTTCTTTTGGCCTCCTTCTGCATCTCCGCCGGTCTTTTCACTGCCTTCTTGGTCTCAGTCTTGGCGATCTCAACGGTCTTCTTTGCCTTGAGTTTTTTTGTGCTCAAAATTCCCTTGCCCGGCTCGGCTTCGGATGGCTTGATGTCGAGATCTTTGACATTTTTATCAAAGACTTTTGTCTTTTCCAAGGCACCGGCAAACGAGACCTAATATTTACGTTTTTGGATGAAACATTACTTTAACTGACTCTCTTCTTGCCCTTTAGAGGTCGGCTAGAGCCGAATGTCGACTCGGAGAATGTCGAATCCACGCTGTCTTCTTCTTCTTTGACCAAATCGCCGCGAATTTTGTCCAACTCCGAACGTACATTTTCCTTGAGTTCTTTCTTGAATTTGTTGCGCTCCTCTATCTCAAAACAATTACCATTTTACACCAGCGAAACTGGGGAAATTACCTTGACAACGCGTTTGCGGTCGACCTTGTTCAATTTGAGCCCTTTAGCCTTCTTCTCCAGGACATTTTTGACCTTCTTTTTGCCCTTTCCCTTGTCTGGCCTGCCAGTCTTGGTCATGTCGCTGTAAAAAAGTAAGTAAAAATGGGCTAGCGACTCTTAGAAAAATTACGGTAGAATTCGTGGCAGAATCCTTTCTAAACGTCAACAAGACCTTTGGAAAAAAATGGGAATGCTGGAATGGGCTAATTCTCAGGAAATACTCCACTGGATCAGAACTGATATTCAGATGAATATTTCAGTTATGTCAAGAATTTTTTGAAAGACAGTTCACCCATGCTGTTTGTGACCGAGTCCTCCGAGTGTTCTCAGACTCGAATTTCAGCTTTTTTGGCCAAAGAGACTCATCTGAACATCAGTTCCTATAGAACCAAACTCACCTTATCCTCTTCCAGTGGAGGACTAACTGTTTTCAGAGAATTCTACATAGTCTTTTATGTCTGCACTGAACTGTTACCGACTTGCGAAAGGGACTCCCTTTCGTGCAAAGAAAAGTCATGGGCCAGTAAAAATCGATAAAATACAGAGAAACATAGGTAAACTCGAATTAAAACGAATGACTGTCTAAAGGACTGCCTCGATTTCTCTGCGTTCTCCGTGAACCTCGCTTTTCGTGACGGGACCCAGTGCGCCATTTCAAATCATCAAATCACCTTTTAATTCGTTTCCTTGTTTTTTTTTCACTGTATTCTTTGCAATTTGTATGTCTTTTCTTCCCTTTTTTATTGATAAACAATGTAAAATTGTTTACAGATGAGCTCCATCGGTACAGGATACGATCTCGCCGCCTCCACATTCTCACCCGATGGGCGAATCTTCCAAAGTACGTTTTAATCTATTTTCTCCTTATTTCAACGATAATTTCACATTTCATCAATGCAAACTGGGACATAAAGTCATGGCGTCATTGTAGAAGTACAGTGAAAAGAAAAATTTAGGCAAAAAATCTGAATATGGGTGTGTCAATGACCTTTCAAAGATATTATTCCTTTGTCGGGTTGTTGAGCATCAAAATGCATGAAAAAATTCGTTTCGGCTAATCAAACAGCCATCTTTGATAATGCTCATCACCAAATACTCATTTTTCAGTCGAATATGCACAGAAGGCCGTCGATAACGCCGGCACAATGATAGCCCTGCGTGGAAAGAACGGCGTCGTCACGGCAGTAGACAAGCTTGTCACATCCAAGCTTTACGTTGAGGTACGCCCTAAATTTGATTTAATTTTTGTATAAAAATTTGCAGAACTCCAATCCCCGAATGTTCAACGGCAACCAGAACATTGGAATGGCATTTGCCGGCGTTTATCCGGACTGCCGTGCTTTGAAGGATTACGCATGTGACGAGGCCATCAAATGGCTGAAAAACTATCGCGAGCCCATGGAGGTCCAGCGACTTGCCGAATCTGTAGGTTTTTCAATTTTCAGTCAATTGATCTTGGCTCGTGTGGGGCAGAAGTGGTCAAAGTTGTGCATTTTAATCAAATTCTTAATCTTTGGCACTTTGTAGCCGTTGTTTCACAGGCAGAAAAACTTAAATTGCCGATAAAATTCTAATTTTGCAGGTAGCCGAATATGTACACATCTTCACTCTGGGAATCAGCCGGCCCTTCGGAACTGCGGCCTTCTTCTCCGCGTGGGACAAGAAACAAGGCGGCAAACTGTATCTGGTTGAGCCGTCCGGAACCAGCTACGAGTACAAGGCCTGGGCCGTCGGAAAGCACCGCCAAGCAGCCAAGGCGGAAATTGAAAAGCTGAAGCTCGACGATCTAGACATGCAGGATCTCGTGAAGGAGGCTGCCAAGATCATCATGGCCATTCGTGACGAGAACAAGGACAAGGACGTCGTAATAGAGATGGGATGGGTCGGAGAGAAGACCAATGGAAAACATGAGGTAGAGTTTTGCTGCTCATTTATGTTCAGCCAAGGGTTACATTCATAGACGACGGACTTTCCAGGTAGTTCCCCTCGACATCGTGGAGGCGGCCGAAGCTTGGGCACGAGAGAAGCTCGACGAGGACGATATGGAAGACTAAACGCGCGAGAAAAGATGACCAACTTTTCAGCTGTAACTGTCTCTCCCCTCCTGTTTATTTATACCGGTTTTAAGTAAACTTTTTATTCCTTTTTAGGGACTGTGTACAAACAAGAGTGAGATTTGAGCATCATTCGGAAGAGGAGGGCACCGGGAAACGGGACAAAAAGCTCGATGGAAGTTTATGCTCCTGTCGGAATCTCGACAGTTACCGTAGTCGGCGTCTCGGACGTCTTATTTGACTTGTCCTTCTGGATACAGTCAAAAACTGCATCCCGAAGGTGCCTATACGTCCTGGTCAGTTCTCCCATCCCTGTCTTGAGTCCATTGGAAACGTAAGCAATGGACAACTCTTCGTCCAGATCCATCATTACCGTACTGCCACCAAAGCCGGGATGACCGACTAGCCATTTTCCCTAGAAATTCACCCATTCAGATAAGGAGAGACAGAGAAATAACATTTCCGTGAGGATGACGCTCATAGAGGAAACCGTGTCCTTTTGGAAGGGGAGTCATGACGACCTCGTCGAGACCCGAAGAAACTTGAGGCTCTTTGAAACGGGCGAGGATTTCCTGAAAAAAGGTTGGATCTGATGAATTAATCTCTTGGATTTTGCTGTTACCTTACTCTTTAGCTTTTTCGGAATTATTGTAACGGTGTTTTTCAATGGTGGCTTCAGATATTGTGCTCAGGCTTTCAGTATACGTACGTCTCTGACTCTATCTCCTATTGTCGGCTTCTCTCTCACCTTGCTCACAATCTCTCCCTTCAAAACCAACGCAAAGAGTCTGCTCAAGTCCCTGGCCTTGGTGATGCCCAAAGCTGCAACTTGTTCCATTGCGTGAAGCTCCGGGTCATTGAATGTGTTCACGTCCTGCTCCAGTTTGAACCACTGCGGATTATCTCTCATCTTTCTGGCAATCGACGTCGGCGGTCTGAGATTCAGAACGGCGAGGACGATGAGGACACGGGGATCATGGAGAATCTCCTTCATCAGATGGGCTGTGGAAGGCATGGAAAGCCGACTGACTGTGTGCTCTTCTGACGGGTCCAGGCCAATGTGAAAGTCAATTCCTGGAAATGACTGACGTTAGAAGAAGGACAAGCTTTTCTGGTAGACTCACCATGCTTTTTGGCCACCTCCTCCTTGAAGAACTGTCCCACTGATCGTCCTTTCGGATCAGCCCTCCGAACAATCTGATCCACAATCCAGCCGTAAGTTATGGCGTGGTAGCCGTGTTTCGTGCCCGGCTCCCAGTTGGGCGTCTGCTTGACAATGACCTCGGACATTTTCTCAAAGTTGTTGGCATCTTCGCGCGAGATGGACTCGTCAAAATGTGCGAGGCCGGCCTGAACGAGATTACTGTACTGCCATTTTTATGCATACCGTATTTCTTCCAATAGAAGCATCCCTGTACGCAATTACGAACGCATTTTTTTTCGGAGTGAAGACATAATTTTTCAATATATATTTTTTTCCTTGGTAGCTGAGATGTCTATCTGTATGGGAAAAATAGTCGGAAAGTTGGGAAGATTTTTCCTCAACCCGAAAAAAATTGGTACGTAATTGCGTACAGGTGTGCTTATATTAGAGCTTTTACGGTGTTATTTTTTGAGTTTACGCTATTTTGCAAAGTTGTAGAAGAGAGTCTATAACTTTACAGAGCATTACAAGCATGAAAATTCATATTTTCAGCTCGAACAACGTGTACTTACCCTGTGGGACATCAACATGTCAATCGTGATGTTTTCCTTGCCGTTTGCTGAAAATTCCGGCCAATAATCTGCCATTCTGCTCTCGTATTTCAAGCAGCCTCGGTCGACTAGCATTGCCACACACAGTGCTCCGACAGCTTTCGTTGTACTGAAGACGACAGTCCTCGTGTCGTCGGTCCACTTCCTGCCTGAAGCCTTGTCCGCATAGCCTCCCTGCAAGAATCTCATCTATTTCTTTGTCTCGACGTCAAAAAGACTGCGGCGCCGTTATCTGTGTGTGGGGAGAATGACTGTACAACAGGATGAATTGAGAATTGTCTAGAAGACAGGTTTCTCGAGACTGTCAGGCTTGTAGCATTGAGCAGTCTACCGGAAACAGAGACTTTGACCTTTACATTTTTTAGAACTGGTTGGGCTGGACTTTAAGAGAACTCTGGGTATCAGAAAGATCAAGAAACCGGCAAGGTTTGAAAGGCACAGTTAGCGCCCACTGTTTACCGTTTGAGGGTTGTTTTGAACCTCTTCAAGAGTGTTTGTTCATAATTGTCAGTCTAAAAATATACTTCTTGTTCTACAGCAGAAAATGTGTCAAATAGTACCTGAAGGTCAATTACCAGCTCTCCTTTGTGGTAGACGGCAAAGGCAGCTCCTTCACGCTCCCATCCATCAGCAAAGTTTTTCCTGGAATGTCAAGTCATGTGAGAGTACTATCTCTCTTTCTGTCACTTTCTCTGTTACTGTCAATGTCTCTGTCACTGGCCCCGTTACTTTCTTAATCCAATTCTCCCGCCTTTGTTCTCTTCTCCAACCAGCCCAATGGCAAATGTTCTTTCTCTTGCCGCAGGGCATATCCACCAAATCGGGTTCTCTCTCTCTGTCGCAGCAAACACTTTCACTCTTTCCTGACCTCCAAAAGACGCGTGTGATCTACACACAGCGCCGTTGGCAATTCGCCTAAAGCGATGGATCGAAAAGTTTCATTACCTGAAGACCTTCTCGACCTTGTCAAACTTGGGATGGACGAATCCGCTGAGGTTATCCAGTCTCGTCATTCCGCAAAAGAGGTCGACGGCTGCCGTGCTGAGGAGGTAGACTGCTGTGGCGGCCAAGGCGACCCTGGGGGCGGGGCCCAGTTGCCATTCTGCCCAAAGGAGACGCATCGAAAATCATAAGATATGCAGAAGAAGAAAGAATGTGCAAAAGTTGCTGGTTTTTGAAGAATATTTGGGAAATTTGTAGCGTTTTCGTATCAAAAATGCATCTTTTTACTGAGCTGGGGATTACAAGATAAGCTTTTACGGAATTGGCGTAAAATGATGCTCAGAATTAGAAATAACCAGATGCTTTGAAATCTGTGAGTTCATAAGAGAGACAGAGAGTTAGTCAGCTGGGCTCTCTCTATCACACCAGTGATCAGTTCTTGTCAACAAACATTAAAAGATTTTCTCCTCCTCTTGAAAACGGCCCTCACAAAAAAGAAGTGAACGTTGATCGAAAATAGCTAGAGATGCGAGAACGGCAAGCGTCGTTTCCATGTTAATTTCAGCCATCATTTACGACAATTTGCAGGATTCGATAAATGCAGTTGAAACGTGAAATATAGGAGAAAAATGGGAGCCTTTACGTTTCAAGATCTCAGTGAAACAGCTGGACTAGTAGGGAGAAAGCAAACAAACTGTCGTGCAGAAAGACTAGCCATATAGGAGAAATTGAAAAACCTGTCATATTCGAGAAAATGGGCTTTTTCAGAAGAATGGAGTGGTCAAGAGACACTCGCGGTCAAAGCTTAGTCTGCCAGCCTGCGCTGGCAGCGCAAAAACAGACATAATCCTGGGAGTCGATCAGCCGGTTTTGCGCTGAGAGAGTGGGATTGGAAACAATGAATCGTAAAAAAAAGTTTTCGAACATGGCCTTATGATAAGGGGGCTCTCTATGCGCATACGATTGGCCAGGCTCCGGGACACAAAGAGGCTCGAATCGATGCGTAATCAGTTCTGCCTCTGGCCGGCTAACTATATGCAGTTCTCTTATCAGAGAGCACAAGCTCTGAATCAGGAACAGAGAAAGGACAAAGTCCAGTGTATTTCTTTAAAGAGCAGGTGGTTTTATTCTTCGACAACTTTCTCTTTCAAATGCGAATTGCTGGACAATTTTGGAGGAAAAGGCTACGTGATTACCTGCTAAAACAGTACAGAAGAAGCTCAAATCTCCCATTCTCCTCTGCCTGCTTGTCAAGCTGAAAATAGGTAAAGAAACGGAAAGATTTATATTAAGCTATACAGTATTGCGAGTTGTACTCTTTTCTACGCCTTTTTAGCGGCAACGAAAGCGTCCAACGCACCTTCGTTGATCTCAGTTTTTACATCCTTCTTCCCATCATCTTCGATAAGCCCTTCGTCGTGCTCCTTTTTGACGACTTTCTTGGCAATCTTTTTCGTCTTCTTGGCCGGCTTCCTCTTACTCATCTCTTTTGGAAGCGACGGCTCGTCTTCATCGCTTTCTTGCGCCTTCCTCTTTCTCGCCGTCTTCTTCACCGGGACATGAGCCGGAGAGGGCTCCTTATTCTCTCCGAAAGCTCTAAGTTCGTTTTTGATAATCGCCGCTCGATCTTCTGTAGAGGAATCTGAATTTCGAGACTTGTTTGAGCAAAATATATGACTTACTGAGGTACTTGTCCCACCAGTTGGCGATTTTTTGGGCTGGGACGCGGAGACGGGACACCATGTGCGTCTGCAGCTGATCCGGGTGCGTAATGTTGCTGGCAAAGAGGGCGTGCTGGAGACTGGACTGAATGATTTTCAGTTTAGACGTGAAATAATAACTTGCAACGAAAAATGGCAAAAGCTACCTTGAAAGCGGTCTGAAGGCCTTCCTCCCGTCGATGCTGCGATTTTTCATAGTGTGTGAGCAGTCGGCCTAACACGGAGGAAAAATGGGACTGAAGAAGATGGCTGGCCTCGTCGGAGATTTCTAAAAATGATATTTTCAATCAAAATATTATATGCCAAACATACCAGAAAATCCGTACAGATAAGTCAGCGACTGAATTCCTTGGCTTACGCCTTCCCTCACGGCCGTCTCGTCTGTATCTTCGTTTCGAAAAGGGACTCTGAAGGAATTTTCTAATGAAAAAGTACCCAAAATGCTTACTTCATCGAAAAAGAAGTTTGGAAAATGTCGCGAGCCTTGGCTATGAGCTGCTCTTCCCTCTCCGGATCGGCCAGCAGCTCCTTCTTTAGCAGCAGTAGTTTTCCTGCACGCTCGGCTAACGGATTGGCCATTTCCACTGAAAAATAGGTTAAATTATGAACAAACTAGTGAGAAAGGCTAAAAACAGTGATTCGAAAGCAAGTCCTTGATTTCTCGATGAAATCGAGCAGGTTTACCGCAATTTTTTGGATGAAAAGTCGTGCAAGTGTGCTCCGATTGCTTTTTGGCGATTCTAGAAAACCATTTTAGTAAAAAATTGAATAAATTGGAAAAGAAAGAGCGAGAAAAATATGGGAATTGCAAGTTTCTGAGTTCGCAGTTTGAAAGCGCGCCATAAATTACATTTTGGTCAGCTGAGATTTCGCGACAGGACCCTGGGATCATGGTCCAATCGCGACGAAACTAGTCATTTCGTCTGCTTTCCGCTCTATTTTTCCTAGTCAGCCTGGCAAGAAAACAGCTACATAGAAAAATTTTCCGAAAAAGTTTTTTTATGACAAATAAATAAGTTTCAAAACTTCGGATCATGGATTATCACAAGTGTCATGCTGAGTAGAGCCGCCGGAAGATTCGAGAGTCGAGAGCTCCATTCGGGGAAAGCGCATTCGTGAGAGACCTTTCTCTTTCAGCCGTCTCTGATATTGCTCCCTCGAAGTTTGAAGAACCGAATGACATCGTTCCGGAACTCGCACAGTCAAGCAGTTTCTCAAGGCCAGATCCACGTCCAAGAAATCTTAAAATTCTGTTTCTATAGAGTAAAATGAGGCCTTACGTGAGTCACTGCCACGTCTTTCCGACCTCGGCGGTGACGGTGTTTCGGGCGAAATGTCGAAATCAAATTGGGTTGGTTTGTCAGGAATTAACGACGATGAGTGGAAGAGAGGAGAGCGACAGACCTAAAAATATTTATTGATATTACTTTCACTAACCTGAATTGGAGGCTTGGCAGCAATGTTATGACTGTGCATATACGAGACCATTTGAGCCGGAACTTGATGAAGAGCCTGTTGAGCAAGACGAGATTTACTCTCAGGAATGCGGTTCTCAGTCTCTGCCAGTATTTCGGAAACCAAAACGACCTAAACTTTCGAATTTTGAAGTCTTTTCATGTGTGTAACCTCCGCACAATCCCGTCGACCCTCCTTTCTTCTGCAGGCTTTCTGGAGAGGTGAAAAATCGACCTCGTCTCCGATACAGATAAAAATGATGGAGAGAGGAGCCTCACTGGCAAGTTGAATAGTCGAACAGAGGTCTTTTAGATCTGACGGAGGCGAGCAAGTGAAGACGGTGAGAACGTGATAGTGCAGACCTTTGAAACCGGATCGCTGAGACAGTCTGAATACTGGCTTTGCTTGCCTCTCTGTCTCTCACCTCGTAGCACTGTGAATGATTGGCGCAAATTTGGCTTCCTTGGTCGGTGTGATGATGGCCATAGCCTTTCGGAATGCCTCGAGAACGCCGTCTAGACCTCGGCATGCCGGATCCAACGTAAAGTTCAGATGAAACTCGTGACTCTCGTGAAAGGTCGGTGGAATCTTTGCTCCCAATCCGAAAGCTGGGAAGAGACGATTTCTAAAAAATGTTTTTCTGGAGAGACAGAGTTGTTTGTTCAGTTCACAGTACTGCTTTTGTCACAGATAGACATGGCTGACGGGCCTGGGCCTGAAAAGCTCGGGGAGATTTTGGAAAAGGCGTGTTTTTTTTAACAAAATCTGCATTTTTTCGTCATTTTTAGTAAAAAAAAAAAGTTCAGCAAAATATAACAATATTATTAATCTTTGATTTAGTTCTAGAATGCGATAAAATGCACTAGAATATGACCATCTTCATTTTTGGTCATTTTTGGTCCGATCCCGGTCCGACGGCCAAGTCTGGGGACCGGGCCGAGGCGGGCTGGCCCGGCCCGGAGCCATGTCTAGAAAAATTGATTTCAAAATTCTACAAGACGTTTTTGCAAATGTTCGAGCTGTGTTAGTGTCCGTGTTCGTATTCGCGAACAAACATTGGGAAGGCGAGCAGTTCGTGTTCGGTTCGCAGGAGAACAAAAAGTTCATGTTCGGCCCGTGTTCGTTCGTTCAAAAATGTAAGGGGCTGTTCGGTTCGTGTTCGTGTTCGCCCGAAATTCCGATGTCCGTGCAACCCTGATAGAGGTTCTGGCCTGACTTGTAGTCAGTTCAGAACTTTTTTAGGTCTTGAGACTCTTGAAGTTCCCATTGCATCTATTCGTTTTACAGCAATCAGACTGTTACAGTTAAAAAACAAAGTCTTGTGCTCACGGTGTGTAATCTCTCAGAATTCCTCCAATAGATCTCATTCCGAGCTGAAATTGCTGGTCAAAGTAGCCGAAAGGCAGGTCGTCTTTGCCGGCCAGGGAAAAGTCTGTGGCTATTTCGTAGTGCAGTTGCGTTCTGAAATTGCTCATTTTTGTCCTATATTGCTTTAAAGGACTGTCCTGAATAAACTACTTACCCCGAAGCAATGTAGTCCAAAAACGAGCAAAAGGCAACATCGGTAAAGCGGACCAGCTCCATTTTGCCGCTATGTTCGTAGCTCTTCTTCTGTGCCTTTTTCTGCTCATTGATCACTTGATAAATGTTATCCGGTCCCGGTCCATACTTCATCTTTGCATACGTTGTGAGAAACTTCCCAATGTAGCCCTCTTTTCCGTCCACATCGCGGTACATGACCCAGACTTCCAAGAGCCTGTTACGATTGTCTGCCGCATCCTGAGCCCCCAGATGAAATTCACCCCATTGCGGATGAGAATGGTTTTTGATTGCTTCGCTCTCATAGAGCAGTACCAGAGAATCTTCTTCATTTCCTTCTTCGAGACGAAAGACCTGAAAATACGATGACGTAGAAGAAAGAGTAAGAGAGTAAACATATCACGCGACTAATTGGATGCATCTTTGAAGAAAAAAAAAGACTTACTCTGAAGAATACGGCAGTCTCGTCCCAGAGAAAGTCTTTCCGATCGAGTCCTTTTCCATGCAGCTGAACGATTATCGGCTGCTCCTTTTCGGGAATTTGACCGTTTATGTGAACAACTCCAAAAGAATCCAGGGCTCTGTTGGTCATCGAGAGAGCCGCCGCGATGGAGGCAGTTTCACTGAAAAGACTTCGAATTTGATTTTTTTAAATAATATTTACGTAATCGGTTTCCTCAACTGCAATCCAAAAGATCCAATGAGTTCGTCGACTTTGAAAATACAGCTTCCTATCACATCGTCGGAGCAACTCGGAGCCAAGGAATCGGTACTTTTGCATCTGAACAAAATTTCTCTCAAAATCAAAAAGAAATCTTACAGATCCACCCGAATGAGCTGAGTCTTCTCGAAAACGTAATTGAAGCGAAACTTTTCCTCAAAGTGAAGATTTCTTTTCCTTGGAACTAAAATTTGTAAAGTTTTTCTCCAAGAAGGAATCATACTTGTGGCTTTGGAGTAGCCAATTTGCCTCCATTCCATCTCGGACTCGCTCTCATTCTCCCAGAGAATGCAGATGAAGCGCGGATGAATATCAATTAGTACCAGATCCCTGGAAGGTTCCGGAAGTTACTCTGTCTCTGTCTCATTTTGTACCTGATAGAAATAGTAATGTCGATAAGATGAGACGAGGAGAGCATTGGTAGTCTCTGGACGCTGGACTTGCGTCGTCTGAAAACTTGTGATCCCCTTCTTTATAAGTCTCTCTCCCTGATATTTGAGCACGGAAATAGAGGGGGAGCTTGCCCCTCGTTAGTGGGATTACGAGATATCCATATTTGGCTGGTAGACATGAGCCATTCTGCTCTCGGCAGACAATGACTCCCACGTCTATATATTGAAAACTGAGAATGCCTTCTTGATCGTGTAACTCGTTTTTTCTCTTCTTAAAGCGTCAGCCACAAGTTAATTTGTTCGCGACGAAGAGAGGATTAGAAGAGACGGAATAGTTGCTAGACGAGAAATGATGTACTACGTCAAAATTGGAATTGTTCGGAAGACGCGATTCTCGAATGTATCAAACTTTCGGGACTTTTCCTAGTGCGTGCCAAACCTTAGGTATTTTTTGACGCGATATTACGTAGTCATTTTATTCAAATTTCTACTGTATTTTTCGTACGCAACTTTGCGTAACGAAAAGTACGTAAGATCAAGATTTGGCAACAGCTATAGCTAGAAAAAAGAAAGCCCGCCCTGAAAGTATTCGCACCGCTTCGGATCAAGTTCATAAGCAACCCATTTTTTTCAAAAGTGCCGCAACTACTCCTGTCTTTTGAATTACAGTAGCTCGAGAAAATCTTGAACAGGAAAATAGGAAAGGCATCTTTCCCTTCCTACTCTTTCGGTTCGAGACCAAAGCAAAGAATTCCAGACAAGAATACAAGTTAGTTTACCTCCTACTTCTCCTGCTAGATGGCGAACGCATGATTTGAGCCAGGGTCACAGAGAAGACTGAGAGCTCTCTTAGAACCCCCTTTATGGATAAAGGCTCTCGGAGTCAATTCAATTGAGACTAGAAGTAAAGAAGAAGCGTGAGAAGGACGGTCACATGCAACCTTTACTTCAGGCAATGGGGCGGGGATCAAGAGAAGTGGCTCTCTTTGTCGGTCGCGGGGCGGAGTTTTAATTGTGGGTCCATGGATAATCATTTTCCCCGACTTTTGTTCCTTCTCTTTAGGCTTGGCCTATTGATCTCCAGCTTGCAATTAAGGGGGGAGGATGGCAACAATCAGTTCCGTCTCTGTTTCTCTGACTATACCAACTTTACAGAAAATTCTCATCCTACTGGCTAATTATTCATACATCTTAGTCGGAAATTGATTAGTCAATGGCAACTAGGATTTGCCTTGCGAATGTTTCCAGCGCGAGAGGTAACACTCCAATTATGGACGAGGAGGGAGAAATTCGAGAATGCCAATAACTCGCTGGCTTCTGAGACAAAATAACCAAGCTGTTTATTTGCTTGGAAAAGGTAAACACTCTCGTTGCAGAAGAAATAACAAAATTATCGTTCTTATTTTGCAGATTCATGGCTCTGAAGAAATATAGAAAGTTTGAGAGGACTGAAGAAAAAAAGATGATTTCTACAAAAAATTAATGAAAGAGAACCATGAAATGAATGAGACGGCCGAGCAAAATCCCTAATTTCAAGGAATCTAGAAAAAGAACAAAAATCACATTGTTATCGAGCTCGTTAATCGAATTACGCGCACTCTCCGAAGAGATTTATCGGTCAAAGTGCGTACTACCAAGCGGATATGTTGAAATTCCCTCCGGGTCGTGTATCTTGTTGTCAATTGCCTACCTCATTGTCTCGTTGAAGATCGAATTTGGAGAAGAGTCAACCATTATGCCGTCGAAATGATATTGTAGCCGGCCCCAAAATGGAGAGGGACTAGTGGCCCCCAGCTGTCAACATAGCACAGAGGGAATTCGATTCTCGGGGAGGAGCTTTAAAGGACTGCGCGAAAGACAACATAATACAAACATGTATGCCCTCTCTCTCCAGGCAACCTGGCGCCTCTAATCTCAACAATGTCTTCGACACTTTGCTCTGGCAAATCGGAGGGAAAACAACGGAAAAGAGGGGGAAAAAGACATAGAGGCAGAGAGTTTTGTTCAGTTCACAGTAATGGGGGCACACCGTCTTGTCACAGTTGGATTCCTACCAGAGTTGGGCGGGCGTTCGTGTTCGGTTCGTATGACAAACACGAAAGTGTAAAAGTTCGCTGTTCGAGCCTCGAACAGACTTAAAAAGACGGACGAACACGGAAACTTTTTCCACTTGAAATTGTCAAAAAATTGCCAGTGCCAAAGTCTAAAGTTTTCCATGGCCCAGGCATTTCCAAACTTCTTTCCGTCTATTCACCAACCAAGTTTTTGATAAAAGTTCCTTTGACTAAATGTTCAAAGTGCCTGATTTGCTCTAAAAATTGAATTTTCGAAGTGTTCGTGCCGTGTTCGTGTCCGATGTTCGTCGAACAGTCCGTCCATCGGACGAACTTTGGGACACACGGACGTCCGTGTTCGGTTCGACTACGAACAAAAAGTGCTATGTTTGGTTCGCTCCAAAAAACTATGCGACTGTTCTGTCCGTGGTTGTGCAAAAATCCGCTGTCCGCCGTGATAGGATCACCTCCCCAGTGAAATCAGCTTTCGAGCTCCCTCCGGAAAGTGTTGGAGGAAAGTGCGGTGCCTATTGACTCTGGTGATTGGCAGGCCATGATCGGTCTAGAAAGAGCTGAGGTCTGGCAGAAACAGGAGCATTGAACGATACTGCAGGTTATGACCTGACTAATTGCCAGATCAGCTCTTTTTGGATCATTAAACTGATCCAAAGCTTTCCGTATACTCTCGGTCAGGGCACCACTTTCCCTCTATTTACGTGGCCTTCAGTCATAACGAAGCTGCCCAAATGAGTTAGCGTTGATCTTTTCGACACAGCCACGTGCTGTTTTTGTTTCAAAACAGTTGTGTCCTCAAGCCATGACGGGAAAACGGGAACGCAGAAAAAGGTCCATGTGACATGCCTAATGATGACGGGATTAGAGCTAAATATTTCTGGCAGGCGCTGTTGACTTCCAGCTATTTTTAGGGTTGAAGAATGGGAGAATTGAGGCTTTGTGCAAGATCTGGGAGAGGGAGATTGACCTCATTAGCTTTTAAAGGATATAAAGATAGCAAATTACAGTGATGGTTTTGAACAGGGTCTATACAGTATTGTTACTGGAAAACACATCCCCTGCTCCAATTGTGGTTTGGTTACTTCATATTTGGAATGTGAGTCAACCAGTCAACCAGCCGAGTTTTCCCTCTAGAACCGTGGTTATCGACTATCATCCTTAGCACTTAGCTATAGTCTGAAAGTAGCTACTGAGAATAATTAGACCTTTAAATTTAACACAAAAATGTCGACACGATTTATGTAGTCCTAATCGTCTCGGGACCCAAGATGTTTGTTCTAAATTTATAGGACTAAATATTCTCAGTAGCTACAGACTATTTACGGGTCCCTGTGTGTCTTTTAGCAGACGTTTTAGTAAAAAAAACGTTGCAAAACTCACGGACTGAGAGGAGAGACTCGCAGTGCAAAGGGCTTGAGATAGGCTTCTGCTGTTGACCATCTTCTTCGCGACATCCACTAAAAATTCCTCATCTTTTCTGAATCGAGACGGAAACGAAAACACAGACCAATGGTGCGAATTCAATTATGTACGGGAGATATATTGTGGCTGTTCGGCGCCAGATTTATGAATGTGATTATTTTTATGAGCTGGACTGAGAGTTCTTCGAAAAAAGCACTTAATTGTTTGGAGCACCATTTTGGGGAGCAGATTTCAACATATCCGCTTCCTTCTTCAGTCTTGGAATCGGCGTAAACGTAAATAAGAATCTGAGGGTGAGGAAGAGAGGACCTACAGCAGTTCCAACTAATTGCAACAATCAGATGTCGCTCTCCGAAAGGGCTAACAACAGCTCGAATACGTTCTAAAGTTTTCCTGAAGTTCAGTAAAATGTCCGCTAAAAAGCCCTTCGACAATTGTTTGGTCTCAGCCATGCACTTTTTCCCTCTACCGATCGAACCGTGATCTGTCGCAGTAAAAAAGTAGGAAACTTACTAATGTGTTAAAAAATTCGCCGCAGCTGGAAGGCGATAGCATAGCAGCAATGAGGTGAATAACAAACACGCCTCGCAGCCAGGTATAGAGACTACATGGCCTCTTTTCTAGGGCTTCAATCTATCCTTTTTGTACTTGAATACATTAAGAGTTTTTTGTTTTGCGGGATTAGAGAAAAAGGAAGTGACATAGAAGAGACATTTGAACATCTTCGACGAAAAGATTTATTGAATGTCAGCTGGATGGAGAGAAAAGTCGCATGAATTATAGGGGGCAATAAAAATTCATAGAGGGTCGGAAATCTTGATTTCGATTCTTTATTAAAAAACAAAAGAGAGTCGGCTTTTGGACACTGCAAAATTTTTCGGGTAACCTTGACAATGTAAGCCAGAGGAATGGGATCTTTCAGTTTGGTGGTTTTAGTCACTGGTTACAACGGAGCTGTCCCTGTCCCTGTCCCTAGACAAAAACTGGTAGTCAACTAGAAAGAAACGAATCGGAAGCAATGGATATGAAATGCCCTAGAGCCGGCCACCACCTGCTACTCCAATTGAAAATCTGCATCTGCTGCCCTAAGTTATAAAAAGTGATGTGTCAGAACCTATAGGCTGGACTGGAGCGAGTCTAATTAGAACCACACACTCTGGTCTCTTGCTCAATAAAAGGTGCATTGGGCTACGACAGAGAGTCGGAGTGGTCGTTGTAAAAAGACCTAGGCCCAAATCATAAACAGCTCGATGATCCCCCGCGCAGCCTGATGTCAGTTGCAGTAGACAGAGGGAGAGGGAGGCAGAAAGACAGGCTGAATTATGTACAGCACGCGAGTCGCAATCAGAGCCACGTGTGACACGAAACTGCTCTGGCAGTTATTTCGAGGCTAGGCGACTTCCGATCCAGGGGCCATTAAATTATTCACGGGGAAATGAGCACAGACATGCTTTGGAGCTTTCTGAAATCACGAAAATGCTTTTTCCAAGAGCACCTGCTACTTTTCTCGGTAGATTACAGTTTCTTCTAAGTATCAGGTTGGTCCACAGATGTTGCCCAACTCGGTCATAACTTTTGATCCAAATGCGCAAGAGAGCTATTTCAGGAACCAAAAGAACAGACAAAATCTGGATCTGTGAAAAAGCGGATTCTTTGAAGAGAAAGGGATTTGTCTTTGCCTTGCGTTTTACTGACCGAACAAAAAGAGAACAATACTTTTGTATGAACTACGCAACTGGACAAAAAGGGAACAATAGCTCTTACAAAAGTCAAATCCTGGTCTTTTCTCATAGGATCACTCTTTTATTGTCTGCTCAAGAAAACCTGATTGTAAGATCAAAGAAAGCACACCAAGTTTGACCCACATCCCAAAATGACCTAGTGAACAATGTTTAGCGCTCAACGATACTGCACGCTATTTTAGAGGAATGAAACTGTTGTGGGTTTGGCTCTTAGGCTGTTTTGAAGGCTGTTTTGGAAGAAGTTTGTGTCCAATAAAAAATGTTACGGGAGTCCAGTTACAGAAATTTTCCTGATGTTTTGTTCTCGTTTATCACACCTGGTAGCAAAGGTAACTAGTTGATAGCCGATACAACAAGTAGAATAAGAAACCGAAGAAAAACAACTGGGTTCTCTCCCAATGAAAACGTCTTATCTAATTCTTGCCCCTAACTCGACAGCCCTCTCTCTTCACTCCTATGCAGTTTGTGGAACAGACAATAAAAGAGTGATCTTATGAGAAAAGACGAGGATTTGACTTTTGTAAGAGCTATTGTTCTCTTTTTGTCCAGTTGCGTAGTTAACACAAAAGTATTGTTCTCTTTTTGTTCGGTCAGTAAAACGCAAGGCAGAGACAAATCCCTTTCTCTTCAAAGAATCCGCTTTTTCACAGATCCAGATTGTTCTCGTTTTGTCAAAATTCATGGAATTTATGAATAACGATTCCCTATACACTGAAGATGTTTTTCGGAGCCTGAACTGGGATGAAGTCGGAGTGAACGTGAATGGAAAGATGCTGCACAATTTGCGATATGCCGACGACACTGTGGTATTTTCTCACTCCGCCAGGGAACTGGAAGAAATGTTGAAGGATCTAGCCTGTCACAGTTTAGCTGCTGGGTTAACCTTGAACTGTCAGAAGACCAAACTGATGACCAATTGTGATCACGTACCAATTTCTGTCAACGGAGAAGTAATACCATACTGCCGGGAGTACATCTATCTTGGAACCAGGGTCTCGTTCGACAGGAACAACATGCTAGAAGTAGGCCGCAGAATCCGGTCTGGTTGGTGTGCCTTCAATAAATTCCACCAGATGTTTACGATCCGAAGAATCCCCCTTGGCCAAAAGAGGAGTCTATATATGACGTGTCTAGAACCATGCCTGCTCTATGCCTCAGAAACCTGGCCTGCACGACAATCCGACCTGACAAGGTTGAAGACGGCACAGCAGAAAATGATGAGGAAAATGGTAGGAGTAACTATACTGGACAGAAGAACCAACGAATGGCTAGAAGGGACGGTCAAACTACCCGACATAAGAAAAGAATTCGCTATAAGGAAGTGGAACTTGGCTAGAAAAGTGGCAAATATGCCAGATGACAGATGGACAAAATTCATCGTCGAATGGAGGCCGTGGAGACGAAGAAGAATGGCTGGGAGACCAAAGGCTAGATGGAAAAGCGAGTTAGTAGATTCGATGGGAGAAGTTTGGCCGAGAGTTGCTAGGACAAGTCCCGACATTTGGAGAGCTAGCATGTCGCGACATGTAGAAAATACATGATCATCGTGAAATAAATCTAAATCTAAATCTAAATACACTAGCAAAAAGTGTGAACAATCTTTTTCGGTACGGTCCGATTCGTTTTTTTGCACCGACACCAGACCGGTCCGAATTTTACCGCACCGATGTCGAGCTGCTCCAAGAAATGATCGAGACCGGACCGCTTTGGTTACAGATCATGCCTGGTTAGCATCTCTTACAATCAAGTTTTTGCTATTTTGGTTGTCCAAAAATGCAGGGCGTAGAGGTGTGATCCGGGTCGAAAATCAAAATTCTAAAAGATACCCCCTCTGAGATACGGTTAGTTATACCTCTATCCAAAATTTCAGAGAAAAACTCGCAAAAATGAGCCCGCAAAGCGCGTACAACCGCGCACGGCGGACGGCGGACGCGGGACATTTTGGAAACGTGGTTTTTTATCCAACTTTTTAGTGTTTTGACTTATCGGCTTGAAAATAAGGCTCTAGGGGTAATTTTTTACGCTGAATCCGCTGGAACAGATCCCGGAACCTGAAAATGCTTCTGGCGCGCGCTGCGCGCGATTTTATGCTTAAAGCGTTCTGCGCTAGTGGGAGGCAAAGCCAAATCCACCGGGTGCGATTAGCTCTTTTTGGCCATGTATAGCGATCAGAAGGCATAGTTCAATAATTTTGATAACCAGTCAAAAAGATGAAATTTAGAACGCAAAAACGTTTTTTAAAACCTGGCAAGCGCACATCCCACGCGATTTTAAAAATTCGGACAGCGCAGATCTGTGCGCTTTGATAAGTAACGTTCTCAGCCGAGACCCGATTTCCAGGAAATTTTTTCTGACTGAGCACTGGGCGGCTCAAAAACCCGAAAGTGATCAACTTCCGGCTGTTGCACAGCCTTAAAACAATGGTTTTGAAGGAATCGGCCGATGCACCGTGAAAGAGCTGAATCTGGGCTACAAAACCCTGCATAGAACAAAGAGGGTCCAATGGAAAAATTTTCGAGAAACGCGCCTCTGGATCAAAAATTATGACCAAGTTGGACAACATCTGTGGACCAACCTGATACAACTTTTAATTTGTCTGTGCATCTTGGCTGAGTATCGAATGTTTACGTGTTATATCTGCTAAACAAAGGTTTATTGTGAAATAATATATTATGAGAAGCAGTACATAGAACACTGGCGAGTAACAGCGGTCGGACCCGTGAAACACCACGAACTCTCTATAGAACAGAGAGAAAATCTTTACATAGGGAAGGACACTTTCAACTTTTTCCGTTGAGCAACCTCGTTCAGGACCTAAAAACTATTTTTTTTCTGTTTGGTAATGACACTACCTCATTGACGGTCCGTCGACTCGTCTCGGGACAAAGAGCCCACATCAGAACCATGAAAACGGCGGTGGGAATGAGGAACATCAGAAGAGAAGACGCTCCTATCACATTGGCTAAGGGATAGAAGCTAAACTCGACGGCGATTTTCGTCAGAGCTTCGAACATTGTCAGTGTGGAAACTGACGAAAGGAGAAGATTTCGCGGAACCAGTTCGGCAGCATAGAACCGAGAGACGGAGCCGATGCCACAGGCGTTGATGAGGAGAAGGACGGCCATTCCCATAAAAGTTGCCATCTTCCAGTCGGCTCCCAAGTCGATTCCGAGCATCATCGCCAAGAGGGCGATGAAGGAAATGGCTGTGGAGAAGATCATGAGAGGACGGCGACCGAGACGGTCGACTAGGAAGACGGGAACTAGAGTGACGGGGAGACGGAGAAGGCCTGGAAGTAACTGTGGTTAGACCATGAGGGAACACAGCCCGCGGCGGCAATGGAGCGCGCGACATGGCGCCCCGCGCCAGTTTTCGTAAGATAACTCAGCCGTTTCTCGACAGATTTGGCTCAAATCTGGACAGGAGAAACTTGAGATGATTCCCCAGAACGTTTTTTTTCGAAATTCGATTTTATCGCCGAGAACCGACATTTACAAAATTGAAACGATCATCTTTCGGCCAAAAAAGTCGAATTTCGAAAAACAAAAAAAAATGTTCTGGGGAATCATCTCAAGTTTCTCCTGTCCAAATTTGAGCCAAATCCGTCGAGAAACGACTGAGTTATCTTATGAAAACTGCGGGGGCGCCGCGCTCCATTGCCGGGCTGTGGGACAGAGATAGAGAGACATTTAAACTTCAGGTAACCTACCAACAATAAATGATCCATAAAGAGCGTGCTGGAAGTGCCATCCTCCCATGGTATGAAGAATGAAAGTACTGTAAGATCTCAGACATCTGGCTCCGGTGAAAACATAAGCAATCTTGACCATGATTCCCAGCCAGGCAGCATGTCGAATGACTTTCGACATTGGATCATTGGCCTTCCAGGGATTGAACATAATCGTGGCACCGCTGTGTTCATAGCCATCAGTCTTGTTGTCCTTTGAACGGACGGCTTTTTCACAAATTCGCAGTTCAGCTTCTACTGAAGCATCGTCTACTGGAACTCCGTGGTAAGCAGCCAAAGCTTTCCGGGCCTAAATTTTGATTGTGTTTTTTCTCTAAATTAGCATATAAACCTTATGTTCGTCCCGATCTCTCTCCATGATGTACTGTGGCGATTCCCATACGAAGGCGAACATAAAGAGTGAAATTATGGTGACGAAGACGTTAGGAATGAAGACGAGAGGCCAGAGCTCTTCTGACGAGAATGGTACTCCGACGGCTTGAGTCAAGAGAGATCCAATTGCCATGAAGAATTCCTGCATCGCGGCCATGCGTCCCCGAATTTGTGGCGGAGCACATTCCACGATCCAGACTGTCGCATTAACACTGTTTATCCCGTTTGCTAGTGACCTTAACCCCTCATTTTTAAGATTTTTGAGACTGGATTTACCACAAAATTCTGCCAACAAACAAGAGCTCAAAGTAGTTTCCAGTCCATTTGGCCGATGAGGACAATAGAGCTGCTGGAATGTAGAGGGCGGAAGCAAAGATGGCCGTCCGTTTCCTGCCAAGCCGTTTGCACATCCAGGCAGCCAGAAACTGTCCGAAAATGGTGGCAACGGGGAAGGTGACGTTCAAGAGGGACCAGACCACGTTCTGCAAGACAATAGTCTCTCTACCTGTCTCTCTGAACTCACCAAAGTCTGTCTCGGCATCTCTTCTCCAGTCCTCTCGACCCAGGACTCATTAATATACTGCTCAATGTACATATAGGGCTGATTCAGAACCGAAGATATGTAGCCTTGCTGGAAGCCGGACGAAAGACATAGTGCTAAGGAGAGCACATGGATTGAGAGCGATGGCATCTGTAAAATTGTACGTTTGAAAAGCTGGCTTGCAAAGAGAAGGCATACAGCAAAATGTGTAAGAGACTTTAAATAGTCGTCTGCTACGCAGAATGCAAATGAGCGGGTGGGAAGTACGAGTCATCGATGATTGTATAATGGACATGAACTCCGATCACCTTTCTCTTCAGACAGGTTGCATATTTTGGAGCAGTCATGGGCGTTGGTTCCTTCGATTTCGACCATACACTTTCGACGCTTTTTCTAGGGCATTTTTATGATTTTCTCATAGTTAGGGCCGATCACCGGGGTGGGTCTTTGTTTTCCACTTGTTCAACCGACTCCCGGTGTATGAATCTAGAAGACTTTTGAATGACTCGGGGTATCCTAGCTGCGCTTCAATCCTATCTCGTTTAAAAGTGCATTTTTAAGTGTTTTTCACTCGATTTTTCGTTTCTAACGTGTGTTTATTCAATTCGGTTCAAAAAAACTACCCCAGATACTTCTATTCAGAAGTCAAAAAGTGAAAAAAAATCGAAAATTCTTTAGACCTGGCCGGGTCAGGCTAGCCAGGTTTGCCATACCTGTTCGGATATAATCAGCTGCTCTCCCGATTATGGAAAAATAAGAGCACCAACCTGCTTAGACTCTGGGAGCAGACGCTGCCCCATCATTGGATTTAGATTTGGGTCTTTTCGTCCCAGGAGCACAATGAGACTGAGGCGTGAGAGAGGCGTCCGGTCAGTTGCTGTGCTATTTACTCAAGAGTCGCGGAGAGAGAGGAAAGAAACCACCCCGTTTCGAACACACTCTGTTGTCTGTTCGGATTATCGCGCTACTAAATGGCAGACGGGAATTTAAATGAAATGGTACAGTTCGTCCAACACAACAAGTTTTTTTTTCAATTGTGGCGCAAAACTGGAGACGGCAAACCAGTGTCTTCGAAGACAAACATACTCTCGCAATAAAAACAGTTATGCTGCAAAAGAATGAAAGAGAAAGCGCTGTTTACTAATGTGAAAATCGTGTGAAAAAGTCCAATCTCATTGATATTTTGATCAATTGCGGCGGGAACGAAACTATTTTGGGGCGGTGCGTCCTTCATCTCTCAAAGACTAACCGTTGAAAATAATGGAGACGGTGGTCACTAAACAGAGGGAGAGACAGGGAGAGAGAGAGAGACAGATGAATACCCAAAATAATCTAAAAGCTTTCGCGGAAAGGACAAGAATAACGGGAACGGCTGATCGTTAACTGTGCCTGGAACGGGAATAGTGTGGTCAGTTCGAAAACCGAGCGCTGGCCCAAAATATTGAGAGAAAACACCTCGCGAAGGTGTTGCGCATATGCAAATGAGTCTCTTGCTCTCTTATCGTTATCAAGCTGACCCAACGACTTTTAGAGAGCGCGCAAGAGAGAAATATTGGGCGAATGGTGGAGAGACAGAATGGTCAAAAGTGTTTCCTGTTTAGCCGTCCAGTCCAAAGAATGATCAACTTGGTCTCTTTTGTGTCGAAACAACAATAGGTTCAGATGGTTTAAACTGACGGCACACATAGGATTGAATAAATTTCATGTTGGTTAAAAGACGATTTGAAGTAAAAAAAACTGCAGGGTATATAAATAAGCTTGGAAATACAATAAACAGCGACATTAGCCAATTTTTATACCATACGAGTCGTTCGGCTAAATTTTCGAAGTTATCCTTTCAGTCATTCTAGGGGTAAATTATGACGTTCGATAAACATAGCTAGAAAGTGAAAAAAATGAGTGGAAAATGATAAAAACGCGAAAACTGGCTATTTGGAACCTTCCCGCCAAAATATTTGAACGAAGGGGGGCCTGTCGAACTATTACCGAAAAATTGCGGGTCTATAAACTACGCATTAGTTCTGTCTTGGAAAAAATAAGGAACTGAAATGAACACTGAAGATGAGTCATATCACGTTGAGCGCAAACTGGTTGTTCCAGTTAGTTTCTTATAACTATTTTTGACTACAAAGCACAAATGAATCGGGTTGTTGAGTCGGAAGAGACACGCTGAGAACGGGTCAGCTGTCGGGTCGGAAATAGATCAACCCGCAGAGTCTTTAAACATTCATTGGCATCTGCTATAGACCCTTATTGTAGTAAAGTTCCGTTTGTTTTGTATTCTTCCGAAGCTCTGGCTCCAATTCTGTGACGAGAATCTGAAAAACGTATCAGATACCGAGAGAGAGAGACAGAAACTAACAGTGCTTTCCTGTGGGAACAGGGCAAGAGCGACTGGCAGTGAAGCAGCAAAGGATAGAGTACAGACGATGGCGTTTACAAAAAGATGCCTGAAGGGAGATCCACTGACGAATTTGGTTCTAAACTTTTTTTTAAACTGTTATTTTAGGAAAAAGACCCACTTTTCCAAGAAGGGCATAATACAAGGAGGAAGAAGTAGAAGAGGAACTGGCAGAAAGGCTCTGACCATCGTTGTGTCTCTTACTGCTCTTTGAGCAGCCTCTTTCGAAACGCCAACAACCGTTCCATCGCGTTCGTAGACCCGAATACCCGTTTTCAGTTCAGTCCATCTCATACAGATGCAGTTGAGGGAAGAAGCCAAAGATGTGGCCGGGAGAGGGACGAATCGCTGGATAATGAGACGAGTAGTAGGAGGTAGAGACGAGGCCTTCTTGATACAGTATGTCAGACCTAAAATTTTTGATCATTCGGTTCTTTAATGATATACTGACATCATTTCCAAGAGTCCATCTGTTCACTAATTGTTTGTTGTCAATTACCATCATCTAGATTATATTTTTTAAACTTTGACATCAATTTGGCTTCTAAAAAGGGGGAAATTCTTTTTAATCCTCGTGTATTGTTTTCTAGGGCAAAGTTAATTGGCTACCTATTTGGCTAAAGCAAAAAATTGCTCCTAATAAATAGTTTGATGGATTCATGGACTTTTGAAAAATGGTGTCCGTCTATCACCAAAGAACAGATCATTCAAAGGAAACTATGGAAATCTACCTCCTGCAATGGTACAGGCAGAAGTGACGGCAGTCCCGTAGGCCATGATGTACTTGGACATTGGCTGGGGCTGAAAAAAATCTGTTTTTTTTTCTGCCTTACTGTCTTTCTCACCTGAGAAGCGTTCCTATTCGCATAGTTGACAAGAGCATTGTGAGACTGATTGATCCACTGCCAAAAAAGAAGAGTTGGCCAAGAGGGATTGGGCAGCAACATTCCAGTGACCTGAACTTCTAACAGTTGCTAACAAACAATCTGCGGTACCGTTATCCAGCCGAAAGGCACGTATCCACTCATTCTGAACGGTTGGAAAATTTTCTCGCCAGTGTCTGGATGAAGAACAGCTCCGACAGTCTTCTGTGCCTGCCACAGTTCTTTATCTGAAGCCTTTGTCAGACCCGCTCGATTGGCAGACAGCAAGTCTTGACATTCTTTCAAGCGTTTCTAAAAAAAATTTATAAAAAAAAAGTAACAGGGAAACTTACATCGCTAGTGAAAAGTGTAGAAGGATCGACGACGTCGAGATAATGAAGATATCGACCGAGGAATGTTTCCTGTGGGAAACGTGGTCGTCCCTCTTGAAACTGTGGATATTTTGGGAAACCAAAAATTGTGTCGGACATCTGCAAAAAGTGGTCATTTTCCGGGGACTGTCTGCTCTTCGGACCGGCTATCAACTTATCAGTCATAAATTGACGCACTTTGGTCTGGGAGCGGAAAACAGTTGGGACGGATATGGAACTCATGGGAAAGAGAAAAAGAGCAAAATCAAAAGTTTCCACTACAGATGACTGCAATAAAAATATAAAGAAACAATTTTTGGTTTTACTTTAGCTGACACCTACGTTCGTTCAAACTGGCCTAAAATTGGGGTTTTCTTCGTTTTCCTTGTATTTTCCGCGTTTCTAACCACTTTTATTGAATTCAGCGTGTAAAACAACACCCTGAACATGAAATCTGATCGAAATTAGTAAGAAATAGACGATAGCCATTCACAAGACGTTCTTGAACATCCTTTTTTCAAAAATTTAAACCATTTTGATTGTTCACCCCAAAATGTTTTGAACGAACGTAGGTGCCAGATAAAGTACAACCTTTTTTTTGCCAGCGGGAAGTCTTCAAAAAACTCTTCGAGCAACAGAATAGCCACAACCCAAACGTTACTGTTTTTTTCTTACTCATGCGTTTATTTTCGAAAACTTTGAAACCTGAACCCGGCCACAGAAACAAGTAGTCCGATCATCAATTTCAGCTTGTTTAAAATTGTTCTCGCATCTTCAAAATCCAAAAAAAGAAGCAAGTTTACGCCGCTTTGCAAACATAATACCAAAAGTATTGTTCCTCGAAAGACAATAGAAAATGGAAGATAGCGGAGAGAGGTGCGACAGAGTGTGTAAAAAAGAACGCGAAATGATAAGGACAACACACTGAACTGGCAAGCCAACAAAATCGATGTCTATATAAACAATGAGAGTCAAAAGTGCAGCCTGAAGAGATTGAGGGTCAATTGGTCGCCAGGCGCCTCTATTACTGCAGGAAGGACACAAAAGAAATGGGCCGAAAATTCACGTGGCAGCTGACGGAAATAAATCAAGAAAAGAGCATGATTCGGAACTTTATTTGGCTTTTTTTTCGAGAAACCGCCAAAGACTAGGGAGTTTTTCGGGACCCGGGGCCCAAGGTTTTCAGACTTTCCCAAAATTATTTGGAAAGAAGACCAGAGACTGATTGTGAGAGAGACAGCCTACCAATCTACCCAACATTTATTTAAAATCTATAATTATCTGAGATCAATAGTTTCAATCAAAGAAAACACTTCAAAGATATTTGGCCAAGAGAGTGGCTCCATATCTTTCCAACTGATCCTCATGAATGAAGGCATATTCGCAAAGAGTGTGGTAGACTCCATTGATCTCATAATTGAACAAAAGATATCCTTTTCGGGACATCATTTTCAGAAAGTCGTAAGCTTGTTGTGGCTCTCCGTGCACCTCGATCATTATCTGAAAGGTCCTGTTCACCACCGTTTTTGACTCATTTCAAAACCTGAGCCGGAGTGTACTTTTCCAGGAACGGTTCCATGGCTTGGAATTCTGACCCCTCAATGTCAATCTTGAGAATTTCCACAGAAGTGGCATCATTCTTCTTGAGAATAGTGTCCATGGTCATCTTATCCTGTTGGTCGACGTTGCTGACAAAGGTTTTGACGACAACTCCGCGGATCTTTGCCAGGGCGTCAATGACGGCCTGGGGCTGTTGGCCCTGAAATTTGTTGTGTCTCTCAGCCTCTCTATCAGGATAACTCACACTGTCAACTGAGATGACTCTGCACCGTTGATCAGCATATCTCTGGATGTCCACCTCGAAGGTGATGGCAGCACTGATTCCCAGCGCGAAAATGACACAGTCGTCGGGCAGGCTGAAAAGATGGTACAAAAAATACTAGAGCGGGAGATTCGCTTCAAAGATACGCTGCGCTCCGAACCAAAAGTCGTACTTTTGAGACATCGGCCCCAAGCAGGGATGGGCGGATAGTTTTACGCAAAAGTGCTAAAGAGTGGTGTAACTCGTGCCTTACCAAGTATACAAACAAATATCCATCCAAACTATTTTTCTTAGGCTTAGAGAGCCCTAACACTTCTGCAAAAAATATAAAACTAGAAAAATAATTATTTCGGAAGAAATATAGCCACTATCCGCAAAATCCGCATCCACATCCGCACTTGCGGATTGCGGATAGTAGGCTATATCTCCTTCCAAGAAATACATTTCTCCCTTTTCATATTTTTTACTGCTCGATCAAACCTTTGTGCATCTTGGAAAAATACAACCTGGATAAATAGCTGGAATTTAGATAGCACGAGTTCACTCTTTAAGCACTTTTGCGTACAACTATCCGCGCATCCCTTGTCCCAAGAGCTTCGATTGTATTTGTTACGTTTTGTTAGTAGACACTGGCAAAGCGCCTGTTGCTCTAAATGCTAAAAAAATCGTACTTTTGCGGCGAACACATCCACTTTCCACCATCATCAGTCGTTCCGACTTTGATCTTTTCAGCACAAAAGACCTCGGGAGCCAGATTGTTGTACAGATGCCCGTAGCCGAACTGGCTCGTCTTGTCCTTGATCTGGTTGAGAAATCCTCGTCGTGCAGAGACCTGGAATGGAAAATGGAGAAGAGAAATATTTAGTGTGAACCTGTCTCTGATATTCTTTTACCAGTAATGGACATCGACATATGTCGAGAGGAATCTTTTTGTGAGAATGAATGTAGTAGATAAGAAAAATTGTGAAGAGACCGACTAGGGCATAGGCAGCAGTGGTCATTTTTTGGCCAAAGGACTGCTTATGGTTGCTATGATACTCGCGTAAAGATCTTTGGTTTTGGGCTGTTACATACAATCAGGGTTGGAATCAGGGTTGAATCAGTTGGGCCGGGCCCGACTTTCCAGACTTAGCTGAGGAAGGGGGCGGGGACAAAAATAGTTACTCATATTATACTGTTTTTTTTAGTATATTTTAGTACTAAGTAAGGAATGAATAATAGAGTATCAAATTATGTTTTTTTTCACAATTTTAACACTAGAACCCAGAAAAATATCCATGTTTTCCCAATTTTTTCCTTCGAGCCCGTTCTGAGATTTCAGGCCCGTTCCCAACCCTGGATATTACGACCGATTTTATTCAAGGCAGCTAATCCGGCTAATAAACATTCCTTACCTGTTTTCTATGAGCCTCGATCAACCAGTCAGTAGGTTTAGCATAATCATCCGAGTCTCTTCTCTTCTTCTTTGCCACATTGTCCAAGAAAATGTAGTAGAAGAGGACCATAAAGACGAGCCCGGCCAAGAAGAGAGTGGCTTTCGACATCGTTTCTGAAATTTATTTATCGAATGAAAAGATTTAAAGTTTTGCTGAGAATAGGCCAGAAGAAGACGGACCAACGCACTGTGCTTCATTTTAAACACACTCTGCGGATCTCGCTGTCTCTCGAGGCAAAAAATCTGATAGCTATCTATCGAGCAGCCAATTTTCGGTTTAAGTCTTCCGTTCGCAGTGGAACGAGAGATGGAACACGGATCAAGGCAGCGAGGATGGAAAGGAGAGAGTGCGTCAATCTAGAAACCATGTTTCTTATGTTCAAGACAGCATTATTAAAAATGAAACTTTTCGGACTATTGCCCAAAAACTTTAATATTGCCAATTTGGGGTTAGCTCTTGTAAAGGCGTGTGAATTGTGTGAAAACGCCGCAGGTTGTAGAGAAAAGTCTGATGAAAAAAAGCGCTTTTTATCCTTCCCGTACAAAAAATCTGATAGCTATCTGTCGAGCAGCCAATTTTCAGTCCAAGTTTTTTCCGCTAGCACTGGACGAGAAACGGATTAGAGAGCGAGAGCGTGAGGATGCTAGTGATCTAGGGAACTGTTTATAGTCGTGTCGTCTACTGTTTGCCTAAAATTGAATATTCAGGGTATTACAACTAGGACTGATCTGCAGGGGGGTAGAAAAAATGGGAAACAACTTATGTTTTGCCATTCAGAGGCCATTTCATTCCTTCTCTGTTTATCATTGTTTTTCAGTGGCAAAACGTCCCGGTCAATGGCAAAGCCGCAGTGCCCAAAACTATTTCATTCAAAAAGTTTGCATACTGTTACAGGAGACGCGAAGTAGACAAGAGGTTTATTCGGAGTCCCAAGCTTGAAGTTCCGAAAAGCGCATTTCTATTACAATAATAGAAACACAAAAAACAACACTAATTATATCACAATTACTCGCTTCACAACACATACATCGTAATTTCCTGTTTCCGCCCCCTCCCCCTCTCCAAATATTTGTCCTTTATGGCAAATGAAATATCTATCTATCTATCTCTACTATCTAAAGCGCAATGGTGTCTGTCGTGCACTCTGTGGGGGATGTTTGTTTGTTTGCCCGAGGCCACAAAAATTTGGTGTATTGTTAAGAGTCGCCGTTGTTACCCAGACGACCCGGGTTCGATTCCCCTCCTCGCCAAATATTTTTGCTAAATTGTTTTGAGTAGGAAATAGAGTCAGGGTAAGGATCAAAAAGGGACGGTTGATCTGACTAGGGAAGGGATCGGTTGACTGGGGAAGGGATCAGAAGGAATTGAGAGTAATCCGTTCAAGGAAAAAAATTGAACAGCATGAAAACGTTGCTACTCAGGTGCAAAAAATCCGATTTGATTCACAAAATGTTCTCTTTTCTTAAACAGACTATAAAGGCGACGAAGTCGCCGAAGGCGGCTGGTCTATTATGAAGCTACAACAATGAAAATGGATCTGGATCTGTGAAAAAAGTGAATTCTTTGAAGAGAAAGGGATTTGTCTTCACCCTTTTTTTCTGAATTCAACTGAAGAAAATGAGAACAATACTTTTGTGTGACCTGGACAAAAAGAGAACAATTCTTTTCTGTGAACTATGCAACTGGACAAAAAATGAACAATATATATCTTACAAAAGTCAAATCCTCCTCTTTCCTCATAGGATCACGTTTTTGTCGTCTGTTCCAGAAACTATAAAAGCAGAGAAATAAATAAAAGGGTGCGCTTAGAACTTTCAAAAATGGATAAAATAACATGATTCCAAGTTACACAGAAAGAACAAGGGTAAGGATTGGACAAATCTCTCAATCGCTCTGAAGATTTGGTACAGAATCCTTGACGGAGGCTACTTGACCTCACTCATTGACCTCCACTACTAATCTGGACAACTTAACTGGTTGATGTTTGTCCTTCCAGTCTTTGACAAAACTTCTAAAGTTCTCAAGATCAGTCTTTCTTTACTAAGCGGAAAAAAAGATTGCGCTAAAGATGAAGAGTCTTTCGACCTATTTTGCATCCGCTAGAACATTTAAGAAAATAATTTGAAATCTTTGTAAAGGGTAATTGGTTTACAGAGATAGGTATGGTCTGTTCATAAAGAAGAGGGATTACGGTAAGATTTTAGCTCTTCCCTTCGAGACCCACTTAGCACACAAACATTGGATACTCAGCCAACAAATTCCAAAGTTCGCTGCGTATCTTTTAAATTTGTTGGCTGAGTATCCAACTTTTGCGTCTTGAAGAGAAGAACAAACATTTTACGGTATTCCCTCTTCTTTTTGAACAGACCATATGCGAATAAAATGTGTTCACAACACCTTTTCGATAGAAAGATCAGAGTAGCGGCGACACAATCGACATGTTCAGAATTGTTGTATCCATTCTCGGTGTTGAATGGCCGGGAATTCGTACTAGTCGGACAGAGAAACATTGTGACAGATCTAGGCGTCTGGTCTAGGCGGAAATGTACCAAGTATCTATATTCGTAAAAGTTTCTATATGCTCTACCCTACCATTTGTCGTTGCAACAGGTGAATTCCCTTCCGAGGACGCCCTGGACAAGCGCGGGAAGTATGTTCCATTCTCCGAGGACAAGACCATCATCGTCAGCCTACTTCTATCACAGGAATTGGATCCGACCTTGACTGTCCGAAGAGCCGCTCTCGTCGAAGACTTGATGAAGCGAATAAATGAATGAATATTCGTCAAATATTTATGAGAATTGTACAGGGCGGACCCTAATTATTTGCGTTTTATGTCGCCAAATTTTTTCCGATTGAGATATTGAGAATCGCCTTGTTGCAGCTTGTAGCTAGTCTCTGGGGCTATCTTCTGCCAGAAATTCAGCTACCTAGGCTGCATTTCCAGAAAGTTACAGCATTTCCGCCAAAAAATATTTTGACCCCTTGATATCAGCCCTAATAGAGGTGCGGCAAAACATGCTGGGAGTTGGATCGACTAGCCCTATGGTCCACCAATTACTGTGCCGAGTTTTAGACCGATCTGTTCACACATCTCTGAAAAATGTGTCGCGCCTACTCCGTTTTTGAACCAACTTCTACCCTTTGTATCTCGGCTATTTCTGAACCAATTCCACATTTTTAAAACGCATTGGAAAGGTCTTGATGAGTTCTACAAACTTGTAGAACATGTCAAAACTGTATTCGTTTGTCTTCAGTAAGTTATGACTCCGTGAAGTTAGTATGTCTCCTATAGACTGACCTGTGACCCCCTACTCGTCCTATAAGGCATTCTCAATATCTCAATCGGAAAAAATTTGGTGACATAAAACGTAAATAGTTAAGGTCCGCCCTGTACTTTTTCACACATTTCATTTTGACACATCGATCCCGCTTCGGCCCGTTTTATCAGAGAGAAACAGGATTGAGAGCTTTCACCCATCCCGACGGCTAAGAATTTATCAGTTGTCCCCGACCTGCGACCCCCCGGCCGGATGCTGCTACCACTTTCTCTCATTTTCGCTACTTTTGCGGCATCCGCTGCCCTTGAGGAAGTTCCTCGTGCTTCTGGCATCAAATCTGGCAAGATTGTCAACAAACAGATTCGGAGGTTTCTTTATTTACAAATAATATTTTTCGCTTTCAGAGCTCCGATCGCCCCTGCCGAAGGTCTCAGTCTCGTTCCCCATGCTCACAGAATGTCCACCGGAGTCAGACGCGCTCCCAATGGAGCTACTGTTCCTCAGGTGAAAGTAGCTCCTCGTCCAGCTGTCCGAATGGTTCGACCTGCCGCTCCGGCTCCCATTCCCATGCTCCAGCTGTTCCCCCTCCAAATCCCCCTTCTGAACCTTGCTCCTCAGCCGGGTCATCCAATTCCAACTCTTCCTCCAATGACCTTCCCTGCTCTCCCGACTCTTCCTCCCGGACCAAATGGTCCCCTCACTTTGGCCCCGATGCCAACAATGCCTGGATTGACTATGCCGCCGTCTTTCCAACGACTTCTGGGAATGACCACTCCTTCCCCAGCTCCTGAGAGAGCTGACAGACAGGAGAGACGAGAGGAGCCGGTTCGAGAGGAAAAACAATACGATGAGTAAGTTATTTTTGTATTTGTACGACTTTTCAAAGCAGAGAACATTTTTTTTTCAAAAACTAGGTGGAAAATTTCGATATTATTATGACTGGTTCAAAGCTCGTTTTTTCCAGTGAGCGAGTCATCAAAACCAAAAAGCGAGGTCTCTCTACAGTCTCTTCTCGGCTTCCCAAGTACGTGGACAATGAAGACGACGTCGTCGCTCCGGAAAAGAACGCCGACTGGATCGTTCCATTCTAATAAATCAATAATAATAAAGCGTTGTTTCAAAGCACTGACCTGTGGTCATATATCAGCGTCGCGTCGCCTCGTGAGGTCAGCGTCCTCTCTCCCAGCTCACAACAAATGGACTATGACGAGGTTCCTTACCAGCACATCTTTTCGGATGGATTCAAATTGGCCAGCAAGAAGGAGAAGCGCGTTGAGGTAGGTTTCTGTTTAATTAATTTGTAAAATCTGAAAGACAGAGAGAGAAATTTTTTTTCTTCCAGCTCTTCATGAAAATCATCTTCGGTTTCCAAGTCTTCTCTTGTTTGGTCTCTCTTTTGGTGGCCATCATAAGTCAAGGCGTCTACATGGACATCGAAATTTTGCTTGACTTTGCTTCCGTTCTCATTCTAGGAAATGCCATTTTCGGAACCAGATTTCGCAAAGGCTGTCTCTCTGTCTACCTCTATCTCTTTGCGGTATTTCTTTTTTTCGATTTTTCAAGTCAAAATTTCAGATCGGATACGCTGTCATTCTCGGCATAGCCTTCATTACATTCGTTGTAAACTTCTCCCACTACCGTCAGCTCTTTGTCGAAAAAGACCGAGGTAAGCTTCGTCCAATAGCAGAATCTAGTGTTTTCAGAGCCCGACGAAAAAGACAACCTGTCAATGGTCTTAATTCTGCTCTTTCTTCTCTTCGAAACCGGCTACAACGCTCTCGTCGCCTGGTGTGTCTACCTCTACAAGAAGATGAAGTTCTGAGTTCTCTACTTTCAATTAAACCGTCGAACAATTTATTATCTACCATCTATGAACACAAAAAAACTGTTACCTGAAGATTTCTTTCACAAAGCGGTTAACTACAATATCACAAAAATGCTGTCTCTGCTTCAAATCCTTGTCCAACGTGCTCATCTTGACTGGATGTTGGCCGAGATAGGTGTCCGTGTAGGTCGTCAAATTCCAGCCACGATCGTCTGCCCAAGAGGAGAGGAAACCTTTTCCTCTGAAAGCTCGACAGCTTACAGTGAGAGACAGAGATACCCACCTGTCAAAATCAACAGTGTGCAAGATTTTCGGAATAGCATTTTCCACAAACATTTCGCTGGGAACTAAAAGTTCGATCAAATTAGCGAAGTAGTCCATTTGGCTGGTTGGAATATAAAGGCTGAACATTTGTCCAATTTTTCGGCTTGAATCTACTCACAAATCTGCACAAGCTTTTCCCGTAAAGTTTGTCAAGTACTCTTCTCCAGTTGACGTCAAATTTTTCTCCTTGACTCGCCGTTTCATCTCCTCCCAGCTCTTCTGCACTTCCTCATCGTTTTTGAACTTTCCACCGAGCAGTTCGACGGCATTCCGGCCAAATTTTTCGTCCCACCAGAACAGAGAGCCGTAGTCGATGCTTAGTGGCATGTTGGGTTTATTCAATGGCAGCTCGTTCCAGAAATTGAAGACCGTGTCATCGGACACGAAGAAATAGCCTAAAATTATCTTTTTTTTGTGTCCTGAACTGTCTCCCTAACTTTCAAGGCAAAAGTTACCGTAACCCCCACAGAACGTACCCGTAATGTTTTGAAGACGCAGATCTCTCGCTTTACTAAAACAGTAGTGGAAGTAGTACCCTCTGTTCATTTCCTCGTTCGACATGTAAATGTAGTTGATTGGTTCTTGGATAGACAGTGTTTCTACAACATGGTTTTAGAATGACCAAAAGTACCGATACCATCGACCAACTCTGTTCGATTCCATGTCCCGCAAAAGATGACTGTGGCGAAAAAGGGGGAATAGAGACGCTGAAGGAGACCAATCGAAGTCTTCCAGGGATAGTTGTTTATGAGAATTAGTGCCTATAATTTAGTGAGTATGTCTCTTTGTTATCGTTTGAAGCGACCGTATCACTATGTGCATTATCTCTGTGTATCATTATCGCCCTTCATATATCCTAGAGACGGGGCCGCCAAGCCTTTCCGCGTGGCCTAGTGGCTAAGTGATCGGATAACAAATCTAAATATGGCTCAGGTTCGAATCCTTTTACGTTAAATCTTTTTTGCTGTTCTGCAGAACTCTTATAAACTTCTCTGGGAATATATTGACCTAAAAACTTACGAAAAATCATCAATTTTCAGTCTTTCATATTTTCCCACTTTGCGCGCTAAATTTGAACGGGGTATAGAGATACGCTCGCTTCAAAGGAATCCTCTGGGCTCGAGTAGTGCAACCGCTGCGGGACCAATTGCACGGGTCCCGACACGATCTCATCCCAAAATTTTTATTTTGGCATTTTCGACGTTTTACACTCGTTTTTTCATTTCCAAACCATGTTTAATTGATTCGGCATCGAATTTTACACCAGTTATGTCTATTCCGACATCAAAATTATTGTGGAAAGAAAAAGTTAGGAAATAACGGAAGCGCTGTTTTCGCCTTTTCCTTCCAGTTTTACTGAATTTTTGTTATCGGGATGTACTTATCTGTTGTATAATGTGATGCCAAATCGATTAAACATGGTTTGGAAACAAAAAAAACAAGTGTAAAACGTCGAAAATGCCAAAATAAAAATTTTGGAATGAGATCGTGACGGAACCCGTGCAATTAGTCCCGCAACGGTTGCACCAGGCTTGTGCCGGAGCTGGGGCGGGCGGGGGAAATTCAGCGCTGACTTCTGGGGCCGGGCGGGGGCGAGGTGAGGCCAGCTCCAACAAAATGAGCAGAGTTTTTTGAAACACGCTTGAAAATAATCACGAAGGATGGAGATACACCAAAAGATTCAGCGCTGAACTTGGTCCGCCCCACCCGCCCGCCCCGCCCCAGCCGCCCCATTTGGCACAAGCCTGGGTTGCACTACTTCACTCGATCCCGGAGGCTTCCTTTAAAACTTACATTATTCTGTCGATCCCTCAAAGTTGCATTAGTCAGTGACTCTGAGAACTCCAAAGACGGTGGAAGTTTTCGATCTGTAAACAATAATACACTGACAAATTTTTCACACCTCGAGTCATCGACTTTTCTCCACACCAGTGTAATATTTCTTGGTAGTTTGCTACTGCTTGTTGTGCCAGCACATCCTCCTAAATAAATTTAATTTTTTTTCGTGAAACGATACTTGCCTTCCTTTCGTCCAGCTTATGACTATACCGGCCGATTCCGAGATCAAGATTTGCCCTTCTACAGTTTCCAAACTTTTCAGTTTCGTTTTCGGGGTATTTATCGAAGACGAGAGTTGTCACTGGAGGAAAAGTATAGTTCAATCCTTTCAAGGCTGTGATCCAAGCGACAATGAGATCGTAGTCGTCGCTTTTGAAGAAGCTTTCTTCCCTAAAATGTTAGTCTCATTTGCTCCATGTTTTCACAAAAAATTCTGAAATTCCCTAAAAAACTAACACAAAAGCTTTTGCAAGTTCCAACGTGCATTCGTCAGCCTTTTTGTACGGACAGGTCCAAGAGTCGAGGAAGGCGACCATCAGACCAGATTTTTCGTAGACATCTCTAGAATAATTTTTTCCCGAAGTTTAAGTATCCTTTCACATTTCCTGATCCAAATCTTTCAAATAGTTGTGGGCATTTCTGATCTGGACGGCGTTGACCGGATAAAATGCCACATTTTCTCCAATGAGATGAAGAAGTTTCTGGGCAAAGTAGGATCTCCAGATGTCGGTGACTCTGAAAGTAGAAATTTCAATGAAAAAATATGCTGAACCTGAAGGCGACAGTAGTCGGCAGAAACATTGTAAAGAAGGCCTTATAGTGGAAAAGAGTATTTTGAGAATTCCACGGAGAATATGTTCCTCTTTCCAAAACAATAGACGGTGCTATGCTGTTAAAGGTGACATGAAGTCCTTTTTTATCCGCGTGCAACAATCTGAACTAAAATTTAAAGGACTGTATCAATTTCTACCGATAAATAGCATCCACATCTGGATCGTTATGCACGACGCCTTGTTGAACAGCTGCCGTCGTCATGCGCCGGCAGAGAACCATATTGTCCTGCCCGTTAGTGTGATTTTGTAGGAATTCGAGAGGAAAACCGCGTGGCCACATTTCTTCAAAGCCGTAGAATTGGTAGGGATTGAAGAGCCTTTCCTGAAGATTAGAGGAAGCCGGCTTGTAGCGCAGACCCGAGATTGTCGGACCGTAGTCAAACTGGTCCAGACCGCGGCCTGAATAAGATTTTTGTCTAAAATTTTAAGCGAGTTCTTGAATATCCTTACCAGTAATTAAAGCGCCCCGTTTGAATTCGGCCTTTATGGTACAGAAATTTTTTCTTGCCAACTTACCGTAAGGCTTGTTGTCATCGTCCGTGTCGTAAATCCACTCGGCTCCATGTTTGATAGCATACAAATATCCTAGATTCTTCCTCGTGTAGCTCTTGAACGGCAAATTTGAGGCAAACTCTCCAAAAACTTCCTGGTCTTCGATTGACAGAAAATGGACATGAGGATGATGCCAATCCGTTGGAGTTTTCCGATCAGCGACTACTACAACTTGCCAGCCGGACTGGGAGGCAAGATTCTAAAAATTTTGACCCTACTAAACAGAAAATCCTGTACTTACTTTTACGTCTTGCGTAGGCAACTGTATTGACGTAACTACTATCCATTTTTTAGAGTTTGTTGGTCTCGGAAGTCGGTCAGCTATTTCATTCTCCTCTCTGAAATGGTCTGATAACTCAAAGAGACACAGAGACTCACCGACTCAAAACACTGAAAACTTTATGCACTTTGAACCTGTCCTTTATCAAGGATACTGTAGTTATAGATCCTAGTATACTAATTGCGCATATAAGAAAAAGTCTCGTTTTGTTCGGTCGGTGAATCATCCACCTGAAAATGTTTTTTGACAACGTGGAAAAAATGAGAAGCATGGGACCGTCCGATTCGGACAGACAATGAATGTTTGAAATAGAAGATCAAGATAGACAGCTATCTATCTTGATCGGTCAGCTATTTTTTCAGACTATAGCACTTGCATATTTTAGCCAAAAGTCCAAGCTAAAGGTGGATCAACATCCCTTTATACCAAATGACCCCGAAGTTTGTTGCTGGGACTCTCTATCGGTCTCGGATCTCAACTGTAGAAAAAGACTGGTGGGCAATGGGAAAGAGAAGAAACATGGGTATTTTCCACTAAAATCTTGTTCTAGTAAAGATACTGTAAAAGCTCTAATAGAAAATTGCGTACGCATTTTTTTCGGGTTGAGGAATTTTTTTTCCCAACTTTCCGATTATTTTTCCCATACAGATAGACATCTCAGCTACCAAGGAAAAATAAAATATAAATTGAAAAATTTGTCTTCACCCCGAAAAAATGCGTACGTAATTGCGTACAGGGGGTGCTTCTATTAGAAGATGTTATGTTCTGTCGCTCTGTCTCTGGTATGTTCTGTCGCTCTGTCTCTGTTTCTCTATACCTCATTGAGATTAAAAAAATTAAAAGTTGTAGTGCTTTTAGGAGGACGAGTTGAAAGCAATTCAGACTGTCATTTTGAGTGGAATATATATGTGAAACGAATGTATTGAAAACTGCGTAAGGCTCATATTCGTGGAACATATGTGCCACATAGTCGGCGGACTAGTCATTTTCAAAACATCATCATAGACATGTAACTGTTAGCAACCGAAAAGAAGACCAAAAAGAGCCGTAGAATAACATAACCGAACACTTCCCCTACTTGACTATTCTATCGCCGGCCCAACTGTTTTTCCAACGTGGAAATTAACTTGTTTTTTTTGTGTTTTACGCATTGTCAAGTTTTTTTCTTAAATAGTTAACTAACCGTGTACAATGATTTCGCAGGGATTGCTGCCAGTTCATGACAGGATTATTGAAAGTTCTGAGTTGCGAAGAATTTTTTTTGCAGATGACTTCTTGTTCCTTATTAATATCCTAAACATTGTCTGGGGAAGAGCGCTTCTTGTCTTGAATCATATTTTCCAACACGTTCTTGTGAATTCATTATCTCTTTTCTGTATTCTGGACCAAATATCGGTCCAAGGTTTCTCCCTATTCGATTCTTGGAAAGACATCTTCTCCACTGAAATGTTAGTCAAACGTTTTTGTGATAACTGATAACTGCCACGCAGGATGGGCGTGGTCGGACGCAGGGCGGCTGGCGCTGAGGGACGAGACGGGGCTCTCGTACAGGGAGACGGTGATGGCTGGTCGCCTATCTAATCCATAAGCATAAAGATATTTCTACTTGCCTCTGACACAGTAAAAGCCAAAGTTTGTAAAAACTCCAAGTTCAACAGTGACTTGTTATCTAATCTTGACAACTCTTCACTTACTACGACGATTCTCGTGGCCATTGACAAACAGACAGTCAATCCCAGACATCATAGCTTTTTAATAGTTTATATGCTCCATTCTTTGTATTCTTACAACCTCTTTGAGTTACCTTTTTCAAAACAAGTCAAACAGCAAAAAAAACAGTTTTAGAGCGAAAAACTGCCCAGAAACAGCAAAAACGAAAATTTGAGAAATCCCGCGGGATCCCGCTCGGGACACGGGATAATTTTTGGATTCATAAATCCCGTCCCGCGGGATATTTTTTTTCCAATCCCGCACATCTCTGGTACAAATGCCACGGTATTCTCTTCTGCGACTCCAGCTGTTTAACACTTTTAGTGAAAACCTAGAAATACTAAAATTCTTCAGGTTTTTCAAACCTGTGAGCAATGAAATGCTTCAGTATAGTCCAGCTCTGGAATCACAGTCTTCTCCAAAAGTTTATAGCCAAGCGGCTCAAAGAGTTCGTCTTCCGCTTTAACATAGTCTCGCGCCCCGAATGCTGCTTCAAACGGCGGTCTTAATTCCTTTTTTGTGTTTTAAGAGTAAAATCACTCAAAATCTCTGATCCAGTCATTCACAGCTACCGTCCAAATATAATCTTGCACTGCTGTCGGGTCTGGACTTTTTTTGTCTCTGGTTTAAAAATAAAAGTATTGTCAGTAGAATAGATTGAAGTAGCTGAAGGGGAGATACTCTGGAACTTATTTTACAAGTCGTGATGATGTAATGATGAAGATGCATCATAGCGGAAGAGAGTCAGGATCATCTTGAAAGTGAGATTTGATCGGACCCGCGCGAGAACAGATGGTTCAGGGAGATATGTCAGTATGTACATTATGTTTGGCGATAAAGATGAAAAGATGAACAGTATACAGAGAAGGATGAGACCTGGTTCAGAACAAGCCTCTCTGTATCTTTGTCTCTCTGTCTCACCATATTTCCAACTGGTTACAATTTGTTTCCCTCGTTCTGGATCCACATTTCCACTTGATTGTTTAGCTGTATGCTTGTGCTAACTCAAAATTTTGCATATGTCAGAGTTTTGCATAAGGCCACGCCTGTGGGCTTCTTTCAATTACCGTAAAAGCTGTAATAGAAGCACCCCAGTACGCAATTACGCACGCATTTTTTTTTCGGGGCGAAGACATAATTTTTCAATTTATATTTTCATTTTTCCTTGGTAGCTGAGATGTCTATCTGTATGGGAAAAAAGTCGGAAGGTTGGGAAAATTTTTCCTCAACCCGAAAAAAAAATGCGTACGTAATTGCGTACAGGGGTGCTTCTATTAACCTTTTACGGTACATATTACTAAAGTTTCTAGTTAAAAAAGGTCCGAAAAGAGTTCATGACCATCTCGAAAGAGCGGAAGCGAACCCTCGAGTGAAACGGAAACGGACAGCCCCGATGCCAAACTGCTGACCACACTGCGAACTTCGATCAACATGCGACGCCTAAAAATCCAAGGTAGTCTCGTACTCTCCCTTATATGACTTCAGTCGTTGATACCAAACTAATAATTGTGTTGCTGATGACAGCTACAATCATCCTTTACAATGTGGTCCATTTCAAACGGAACAAGCCGACATATTACGAGTACTGGAAGAATAAAGGAGAAGTTGTTGCTTCGACAGCAGCAGAAGGCTTACCAAAGTCTGGGAGATTATTTTGTTGGGTTCTGACTGGAGAAGCACACTACAGTACGAGGGTGAGTCAGAGGGACAGAGAGACAAAAAATAATAGATGGGGCCGAGAATTCGTTCAGGACACAGTACTGTGGGGGTTCTGGCCTGCCTTCATGCCAGGTCAGAACTCTTTTTGGATCAATTTTTAATTTTTATTTATAATTTTTATCAACCCGAAAAAAATGCGTATGTAATTGCGTATAGGGGTGCTTCTATCAGAGCTTTTTGGTAATCTGGTCCAGTCTCAAGAATCAAATTCCAGGTGCCGGCAGTCAATTCAACATGGCTCAAGCGGTGTGATCACGGCGAGTTCTTTGTGAAGTCTTCATTAGCTGATAGCAATATTCCCTACAGAACGATCTTTGCCGGAATGGATGACTCTTACGAGAAGCTCTTCTACAAGACCATCGAAGGTTTCTGGTATGCCTACCACGAGATTTCCAAAGATTTTGACTGGTACTTCAAGGTAAGACTTTGTAAAGGCAGTCCTTAACGAAATTTAGGCAGATGACGACACGTATCTAATGGTGGATAATCTGAAAGATCTCTTGAAGCATTTTGATCCCGAAAAACCGTACTACATCGGATATTTGTGGGACCACGCGACGGTAAGTCCACTGGAATGTCAAAATGACGCTTTCAGTTTGGGAAATATCACTCTGGCGGATCAGGATATGCCCTTTCAAAGGCCGCCTTGAAGCTTTTTGTGGAACAGGCCTATAGAAATCCCGAAATTTGTCCGTTTGATGCCAATGAAGACGCTGGTTTGGCCCGGTACTGTAGAACTCAGTAAAATCAAATGGATTCTTTCAGATGTCTACGGAACCTGGGAATCGAGGCGTACAACTCGGAGAAAGTGCTAGAAACTTTTGTCCCGTTGAAGATTAAAGATTTTCGGCCGAACAGATCTCTCGTCAGCATACATTACCGGACACCGGCAGAGATGCATATTCTTGACGAATATTTTCACGGAAAACAAAAATATGTATTTTCATGACTTGGTGGTAATAAAAAAAGAGCCTGATGGAAAACCTCTGTGAGCAAGAAAACATGTACGCAAATTGGCGTCTCGCCTGTGCGTCAACTCGTTTCAGGCGCGCTTCTGAACTCTAGGAGAAAAACCTATCATTTCTGCATTTTTCTTTATTTTCAATCATTTTGCATAGTTGTTGCTCCTTTTTGTGTACAAATTGCTGAAATATAGTAGCTACTAGTTATTCGTGTGTCGTGCAACAAAACATGAGACCGACGACGTAAAACCATGCAGCAGTCTTCGCGTTTGAATCAGTTTTCGAAGTCTTTGCTGGTTTTTTTCGATGTCTTGGTGTTTCTTTTCTTATTTCTTATCAATTTCACTCATTTTATACTTTTCAAGGATGACAGACTACGACAAGTACGCCGAGCATCTTCGCCATCCAGAAAATCCCGTCGTTTTCCTCGAAATGTCGGCCGGAGGAGCCCCGATCGGCACAATTGTGGTATTTCTTTCATTTGTTGCGAGTTTTACTCAATTTCAGATTGAACTTTATGCAGATGTGTGTCCAAAAACGTCGGAAAACTTCAGACAGCTCTGCACGGGCGAATACAGGTTTCTTTGGCTTTATTATTGTTCAAAATATCGTGTTTAGAAAAGACGGCGTTCCACAGGGATATAAAAATAGCCAATTTCACCGAGTAATCAAGGATTTTATGATTCAGGGAGGAGATTTTGTCGCTGTAAGTCATTTTTCACTGCAATTTGACTATTTTCGCTTCAGGGGGATGGAACAGGGCTGACAAGCATCTATGGCTCCAAATTCAAGGACGAGAATTTCGAATTGTCTCACGGCGGGCCAGGCGTCTTATCAATGGTTCGCTCACTATTTTTTTCTCGTAAAAACAGCAAATTTAAAGGCAAATGCCGGGCCGGACACGAACGGCTGTCAGTTTTTCATCACTTGCGCCAAGACGGACTTTCTCGACAAGAAACACGTCGTTTTTGGCCAAGTTCTCGATGGTCTTCTCACGGTCCGAAAAATCGAAAATGTTCCTACCGGCGCCAACAACAAGCCTAAAATTCCAATTATTGTGACCCAATGCGGCCAGCTGTGATCTCCTTCGGTTATTTTGTTATCTAATCAATATCATATTCATCTCTATCGATTTTCCTGCTTTTAAAAGCGGTTCATATCCATCTTTTCCTGAAACTTTAGCTATTTTTACGAAACTGCAATAGAATGACCACTGAACATCGGTTCAAAGTGGTCCTTTTGGGAGAAGGAGCCGTGGGAAAGTCGTCCCTCATGCTCCGCTACGTGGAAAACAAGTTCAGTCCACGACATTTGTCGACAATTCAGGTGAGTCAACTAAACGCATCGTTTTCTAAATTTTTTCCCGTTTAAACATCCACTGGCCAGCGTTTTCGTCAAAGCAACACCATTGAAAACTGAAACAAAAGTTACAGGCCTCTTTCCTCTCAAAATCGCTGGAAGTTGACGGCGAAGAAGTCGAATTGAACATTTGGGACACGGCCGGACAGGAAAAATATCATGCTCTTGGCCCAATCTACTATCGGTAAGCAAAAAAAGTAAAAATAGACGAAAATCTTGCAGAGGAAGCAACGGAGCCCTTTTAATCTACGATATCACGGACCAGGGCTCCTTTGAAAAGGTCAAAATGTGGATCAAGGAGCTGAAGAGGGCTTTGGGAAAGTCCTGCTCACTTCTAATCGTAGGAAACAAGCTGGACTTGGAGAAGAGCAGGAGTGTGCCGATCGATCAGGCTAAAGAATAAGAAATCGGTGAAAATTTAAAGAGAAAAATCCTTTAGATATGCGGCTTTCGTAGGAGCAGATTACATGGAAACTTCGGCAAAAGAGAACCTCGGAATCTCAAGCGTGTTTGAGAGCTTGTGTCGAAGTGAGTCTTTCTGAATCCGCCTTTGAGAAATGCCTTTTTTTGCTTTTTTTTTCTATTCAACAGTCAAGATCCTCTAATTGTAAGAAGACTTTTGCTTAATTTTAGCCATGATGTCGGCAGTACAACAACCCGACTCTCACCGGGTCACTGAAACTCCTACTGGTCGTCGAACTATTCAGCTCGTAGACGATGAAACCCCGCAACGACGCAGATGCTGTAAATAGTCTATTCGAGGTCTTCTCAGGCCATTTTTGTATATTTATTCTTCCAGTCCATCTACGGGATAAATGTGATGCACCAAGATTAAAACTTTCATTCCGTTTAAAGCACCAAAAAGGACGTATATACAAACAGAAAGAGAGAGAAAGACACATAATCACCGGTGAGAAAATAACCGTTTTATATTGTCGGTCGCTATGAAAATGACCGGAAGGAGCAAGAGGGCATGGAACATTCCAAGAAGACTGACTAGGACGACCGTCTTCCAGAAGACTGCTACCACGTAGGCTTGAATGAACATTAATGGGAACATTCCTGAAGAGTTTTTGGCGACAATCTGAGAACTAACCTAAGACTGTACTGAAACCGCTTTGAACAACGGGCCACCCAACTCCGTTCAAAGTGGACACTATTCGGGAGTGAGTTTGCGAAAGCTTCTGGTTTGAATGGCCGTCTTCTATTGAAGAGTTGCTGCTTGTCTGGAAATTGAGCTTGAACAAGGATGGACAGAGAGGGTGAGAGACAGAGAGAAAGATAGACAGAAAAAGCTAGACGTAGAGAGACAGTGAGACTGACCTCTTCTTCATGAGCAGCATGAGCAAAGTAGTGATAGCAGACATGAGCCGAATAGTCGACCGAAAAGCCGATACTCATCAGAATAGAGATCAGGGACACGGCATCCAGATGAACATCCCACAGATGAAGATAAGCGATGACACCCAAACAGATGGAGATGATGGATACGACGACAGAAATGATGGCTTCGAGGTTCATCACGAAGAGCATAACGAGGATTGACATCAAGATTACGGCGGAAACTGTAAAAAAAGAACTGAGGTTACTGAAATATGCTCACCGACGGTTTGAACAAAGTTTGCAGGAGCTGCTGCAGCGGATTCTGTAGGAACTTTTTCGAAAGGATGGTGGCTAGAAATGTTGAACTGCGAGTACTCGGCCAGAATAGCTCGACGCTGCTCCATCATTTTCTCTACTTCAAGAAATGAGGACATGTTGTGGTAGGCATGGGAGAAGAAGAACCCGTCCATAACTTCTCCCTCATCCGTCGGCCTGAACATTCTGGGATCAGTTCCAGGGTTGGGCGGACAGCGGATTTTTGCGCGAACACAAACACGGACCGAACAGAGCACTTTTTGTTCGAAGTCGAACCGAACACGGACGTTCGCGTGTTCCAAAGTTGACGGACAGTTCGACGAACAACGGACACGAACACGGCAATTCGAAAATTTCCACTCAAATGCAATTTTTAGAGCAAATCAGGCACTTTGAACATTTAGTCAAAGGAACTTTTATCAAAAACTTGGTTGGTGAATAGACGGAAAGAAGTTTGGAAATGTCTGGGCCATGGAAAACTTTAGACTTTGGCACTGGCAATTTTTTGACAATTTCAAGTGGAAAAAGTTTCCGTGTTCGTCCGTCTTTTTAAGTCTGTTCGAGGCTCGAACAGCGAACTTTCGTGTTCGTCATGCGAACCGGACACGAACGTCCGCGTCTTCCGATGTTCGACGTCGAACACGGACTGTTCGTGTTCGTGTCCGGCCCAAACGAACATCGACCACGGACGTCCGCCCAACCCTGATTCAGTTCTGTCTGTCTGTCTCCCAGTCTGTGTCATGAATTTCTAGAATCAAAGAAGTCACCTAGTTATGACGAACTTGTCCTCCAGACCATACTCTCTATAATTCTTCAGTAGCTCACTAGATTCCCAGAATCCTTCATCCTCTCCCCAAAAAGCTATAGCGTTCGAAAACTGTCTCGTCCAGATATTTGTATTGGCCTGTCCACCGCCATAGTTCGGGAGAGATTCCAATCTGACAACCATAGCCTCAAATTCGTTGCGGACTGTCTCGTTGGAAAAGTCGGGAAGAGGCTTGACGGCAAAGTTGACGATGAACGCCTCTCGAAGGAAGAAGTCCTAAAGAGGTTTAGAAATTGAATAAGGATCTACCTGCATTTTTCGGGAAATGTCCGTCAGGGGAGAATCGGCCAAATAGAGATTTTCCATGTCAAAGTCAGTATTCACTTCTGTGGCATAGTAAGAGCAAATCTGAAAATTTGGACATTTGTGTTTTCAATATTTTTTTGGCAATATTTTCTGAATCCGCCTTAAAAATGTCAGAAAACAACGCAAAAAACACTTTTGCTGGCACAAAATTGGTTCGAAGATTTTCTTCAACATTTTTGAGAATTTTTTTTATTTCTTGTGTCAGATTGTTCCTCATATTTTTCTCTAATAAATTCCAAATGTTGAACAAAATAGTTTCCTGAAACTACGAAAAAATAGGTTGCACCAAGTTTGCGCCTTCGTTGTCGTTATAGAGAGAGGGTTCACTGTAAGTGTTGGACTCACCGAAATGTGTGTAAGAAACAGCGACGCCACAAAAATTTGTGCAGTCTTTGTATGCAGCCAGGAAACATAATAATCAATTTTTGACATCTGAGGGCTAGACTTTTCTTTCTCGCCGGCAGAAATCAAAGACATCCAGGACATTTCTTTGATTTTGGCTTTCCATTTCTCTAGAGAAGATACCTCGTCCTGAATTATTTTATTCTGCTCAGACTCCAGATTCAGACCTTTTCCTGACTCTTTTCCATGTCTTGCGTCGTCTGCTTCCGAACAATGATACCCATCAAGGCTGTGAAGAAGGTCATCTGGTAGACGTAGTCGACAAACAGGGCAACAGTGGTGTAGAGACAGAAGAGCTGGACAACGGGGAGGTTTGAAAAGAGTCCGATGGCGAAGCTGAGACAATCTGTGACCGAGGTGACAGTCACAGAGGCTCCAGAGATGGCAACTGCTTCTCCTAGACGATGCTCGAGAGTGGCTCCTTTTCTGGAAAATAAAGTGTTAAAAAAGTTGGCCCAAAATCATTAGTTTTCACCAATGCTGTAAGTTTGTGCGCCGAATTCAAACGGGTTTAGGGAGACTAAGCTTAAATATGAAATCAGACGACTTCGTCGCCTGCCTGCGTCGTAACGCCAGCCTTCTACCTGATTTATTGTTTTCTAAAGCTTTCTACTTGCCTCTAACACAGTAGAAGCCAAAGTTTGTAAAAACTCCAAGTTCAAAAGTGACTTGCTATCTAATCTTGACAACTCTTCACTTGCTACGACGATTCTCGTGGCCATTGACAAACATACAGACAGACACACAGACAGAGTCAGCCACAGACACCATAGCTTTTTACTAGTTTAGATGAAAAGATTGAATTCTCGAAGAGTAACTCACGTTGATTGTCTCCATCCAGCCAGCACTAGAAAGGCATCATCGATGCCGATGGTAACGACGAGGAAAGGAACAACGGTCAGAATGTTACTGAACGGGAAGCCGGCCCAGAAGAGAAAACCTCCAGTCGTCCACAGCGCCATTCCAGGCGAAATTACAGCAAAGAATGACTCGAAATGCTGACTTCGGTAGAGGGGAAAATCGATGAGAGTGATGAGCATAAACACGGTCAGGACCAGTGTGGTGAGACCGAGGAACGGGATGGCAACCACCGTGATTTTTCTAAGAAAAAGGGTAAAAATAATATAAAGTCTTACCTTTGTTCTTCTAGCTCTCTTGTGCGGCTCAAAAGAGAGTATTTCAGGTCTTTTGACTCTTCTGAGAATCGACTAAAAAGTTCTCGCAGCTGCATTTCAAAGTCGTCAGCAAGTTCACGGCCATTTGGTAACGTTAGGTCAACCTGGATTTTTTATAAGGTACTGTAATAGAAGACACTTACCATGTAGTGAAGAATAATAAGTTTTGCCTCGTCAACCTCATCAGCCGGCTCTTTTTTGTAAGTCAAATCTCCTAGCGAATATCCAATGAAAACCGTCTTCTGTAGAGCTTCGGCATTTGGGAATGTTAGTCGGACGGAGGCGGTTTCTCCTCTCGACTCTATCACCGTCTGTAGAAGAAATTTTATGACACCGTAAAAGCTCTAATATATTATTATGCAATTACGTATGCATTTTTTTCCGAGTGAAGCCATAATTTTTCAACCTTTTTATTATTTTTCCTCGGTAGCAGGGATGCCCATCTGTCTGGGAAAAATAGGCGGAAAGTTAGGAAAAAAGCTCTTCAACCTGAAAAAAAGCGTACGTAATTGCGTACGGGGGTGCTTCTATTAGAAGAAAAGATCTACCTGAAGAAAGGCCAACACGGCTGCATTGCTCTCATTGCAATAGAGCCCACAGATTTCCTTGTAAACAAATTCTCGTTGACCATTGGTCGTCGTCACGTTGTCGGCAATAAACTGGAAAATGAACAGAAATGCAAGAATATTTCTGTTTACCTTATGATCATCGGATATTTCTCTCAAGATGTCTGATTCCAGTAAATTTCCGCCATCTTTCCTATTCACCAATATTTGCATCTGAAGAGACGATTGCTTTAAAAAACCCAAAAAAGTTACCCTATGATGATGAGCTCCACTGGCAAATTCAAAAGGCTTCAGTGCTTGTTCTTCTCGCCTGGACAAGCCATCCAACGGAGCATAAATGTCCCAAATGTCGTCCTGACTGTGAAAGTAAAACATTCCATACGATGCGAATATTGTCAGAAGGGAGGGAATAATCTAAAAGTATGGATCTCTTGAAAAAAGTTGACCAACTATGAAGGGCCAAGGATGCCGGGCGAGGACTTGCCCATATTTCTGGAAGCAGCGTTCCAGAGGACGCATTACCTGAAGAAGGGAAGATAATGGCAATACAGCTGAACAGAGAGACAGAGAGAAGGAAAGCAGTATTCTCGTTTTGCCGCAGATTTCTGACATGCGCGTGAGAATGACCGCCAGATGGCATGTTACGCCTGGGGAACCCGAAAGAGGTGCACATGCAATGGGAAAGGACAGTTCGCTGGATTATTTCGATCTTCCTATCGTTTTCTTTCACAACAGAAACAGCGCGGATTGCATTGTAATTGCGTGTTAGGAACCAGATCCGTCGTGGTGACGGAGATTTGTGCCAAAGAAAGAGACCAGAGTCAGTTGTTTTGTATCCCGGATATCGAGTCATAGTAATCGAGAAAAAAGAGAGAGAGACAGAGGAACAGTGAGACAGAGCGACGGAAAAAACAGAGAGGAAAAGAAATTCTTTAAAACTCTTAAAAGTTGCAAGCAATCGGAAACTCTTGCAAACTTTTGGAAACTAAGCAATTGAAACAGGTCGACCGGTCGTAGGACACTGGGGTGTGGGGAAGACACATACATACAATTCTGGCTATGTAAATGACGTGGCCAAATGGATCTCCATGTACAAACAGAGACAGAAAAAGAATACGTTCGCCGTCGGCAGATGGACATCAAAACGGTTTTGCTAGAGGTGATGGCATCGGATGCGAAACGGGCCAAAAAACGAGGGGATGCGGATCGCAATCTGGAAGGGGACAAAAAAAAGGAAAAACTATAAATTCAAGTGAGGAAGTCAAAAGATTTTGCGGAAAAGTTTCGCATGCGGCTGTTATTCAGACGGATTGACTGTGCCACAGCCGGTGTGGCCAACTGGTTCTGCTTGGCTTTGTTCGGTCGTCGAACACCTTGGGAGACACAGCGGAACACGGCAGCACTGTGAGCGAGAAAACTTGGGGGGACAGAAGAACGGGCGAGATCGAGCCTTGGAACCTGTCGTCTGTGGCAATAGACAACGCCCGAAGGCAACAGAGAGAGAGGGGGGCCGAGATGACAAGGTCACCTAGATGAGGGCGACCTTGTTTAAAGAACAGAATGGGCTTACAGTCGAGGGAGAGGAGTGTGAATGGGACGTGTTTTTGCAGGAAGCAAAATGCCCGGGGGCGACGCTACAACAATTTAACGGGGAGGCTAATGGCACGACTTATATATGCGGTCTTTTTTTCGAGGAGAAAGTGTAAAAATTAGCGTAAGCTGCATTCCTCGAGGGATTGTCACAGTTCAGTTGATTTGGGTCTATTGGAGATGTTGATGTGCTACAGATCGAGGGATATGGGAAAGTTTATGTGATTTGGGTCTCTGTCGCTCTGTCTCTCTGTCAATCTGACAAAGAGAAAAAAAAGTAACACAAGACATTGTCCAAGCCGTCCAGTTGCTCTTCTGATCTCGTCTTCCCACCGTGTAGGAGGACGCCCTTTTTTGAGGAATACTGCTTGTTAAGTTATAATCTTTCAGTTAGATTTTGCTCATTTTTCAGCAGTTTGGCTATTACACGTCCCGGTTAAAGACACAGCCCGAGAGTTTTTAAACTATGTTGATTCCTAAAGTTGAACTGGTACCCTCTGCTATTCCCCCTTTGCATATTGTAACAATGTTTTGCCTATGGCAAAATGAATATTCTATTCTATTCTTTTACGTATACTTTCTGTCTCTCTGTCCACTTTGTCTCTCTGTCCTTCTGACTCTCTGGCTACCTTTTATCTGATATTTCGTCAAAATGAGCCCTTTCTCCTGACATACCGTACTCCCAGAATCAGTTTTCATCATAATTTAGGAACTTTGGAAGCTTATCAGTCTTTTTGCACTTATCAACGCCTGTCTGTCGTCCAGTTGCGCAATTCTTCGTAGGGCAGCGTGCGTGTGTAAATAGCGGTCAAGCAGCTGGGCTCCCCCCGTTCTTTCGAAAATGGCTGATTTTAACAGCTCGAGAGAGAATCTAATAAACATTGAGTGAGTTTTTCTTTCTTGAAAAACAGTGGATTTTTTTTCCAGCAGAGAGAATGTCCAAAATGAAAAGAAGGTCTCGTTTCTTCAACTGGTAGGTATTTTGTCAGTTTTCTAGGACTCTGGTCCAAGTTTGAGAAAAATGTTAATAATCTGAAGAAATTATACTTTTGTCTCCCAAGGAAAGAAAAAAAATATTAAAAAAATATTTAAAAAAAAATGAAAATTTTCAGTTCCGATTCACATCCAAATTCGACCGCTTGCTCCTCATATTCGGCAGTTCTGTGGCTATGTTTGTCGGGCTGTCCAAGCCTTTCATGGGCATCATTCTGGTAGTTTTTCAATCCTCATCACTGAATTTCTCATTTAGGGAGATCTAACCCAGGTATTTATCAACTATGCAAGAGATACAGCCCCTTTAAATACTACCGATCCCGAGAGGGACAAAATGTACAAAGAACTACATGACCAAGTTATTTATTACATTTTAATATGGTTGGCGCTGGCTGTGACAACGTTGTTTAGCGCTTTCTTCAAGGTAATTTTTAAGAAAAATATAAATCCGTCTTTAGGACTTGTGCTTCTTGACAGTCAGCGACAATATGATCATTCGATTGAGGCAGAAATTCTTAAAATCTTTGTTACGACAAGACGTCAGCTGGTTCGATCAACAGAAAACTGGTGCTCTTACTGTGGAGTTGTTCAGGTAAGAAGACCGTTATTTACTCAAGAATTTTAAATTTGAACCATGCAGTCTAAAGCCAGATATAGTCGGTACAGAAAGAAAGTTAACCGCGGGTTACTGTAGATTGCTAAAATTCTAAAAACAGCTCCCAAAGTTAAAAGGACCGGTTGGTGTTGCCCCTAAAAATCTATAATAACCAGTCAGCTAATTTTCCTTCTGTGCAGGCCATAGTTCAATTTTAGACTAAAACGGGGCTAAACTGTAGCTTTTTCGAATCAAAAGTTACAGTAACCCTTACTGATCCCAACTTTCTCCAACATTGCTGAACAATTACATAATTTGTTCGGTCACGCTTCAAAACAATACACTCTCATTGCAGTAATCTCGAAAGGGTAAAAGAAGGAACTGGTGATCATATCGGCTATATGGTGCTCATGCTCTCCATGTTTTTCGGTGGCCTCTTCACGACATTTGTAAAGGACTGGAGACTGGCATTGGCCAGTACGTCTCTCGGTCCACTTGTGACACTGTGGGGCTGGTACCAGAATAAGGTAGCTTTCCATATATCTCAAATATAAAAGTTGTAAAGAAAATGCTCGGCTTGACGACGGAACAGACAAAGTTGGATGGTGAGGCGGGAGCAGTGGCCGAACAGGCTCTGACCTCGATGAAGACAGTCATGTATTTCAATGGTCAGGATCACGAAATAGACAAGTATGAGTTCAAAACCTTGGTAATACTTCGGCTGGCTCTAAACTCGCGCCAAACGTCCAAATGTTCAGTTTTTTTATCTTTTCCAATCATTTTTGCGCTTTCTAAGTCATTGAGTTCTACGTAAAAAATTACGCCTAGGCTGTAAATGCACTTAGAAAGAGCAAAAATGAACGGAAAAGATTAAATAAACGGAATTTTCTACGTTGGGCGCGAGCTCCCGCCAAAAATATTCAAGTAAGCGGGTGCCAGCCGAAGTATTTGACATATTTCGGGTATTCAGGTATCAGAAAGTTCAAGATAGAGGCATTGCTCTTGGCATACGGTATGCATTCTTCAATGGCCTCTGGATGTCAGGTTCCATGATTCTCTTGGACACTGCCATTGGAATCTGTGTCTGGTATGGAACTGTACTGGTCTATGATGGAAAGATTGAAGGAGGAACAGTTATTACGGTAGTTTGAGGAATCAAAAGAATAGTAATAATCCTAGATTTTTATCACCCTTCAACTTTGTATGAATCGACTCACACAGCTAGGCCCCATTTTCACGAAAATCAATCGAGCTCAAGGGGCTGCCCGCTCGATTTACAATATCATTGATAGAGAGCCAGAGATTGACTGTTACTCGACTCAGGGACAGAAGCCTTTGGTTGATGGTCGGATCACAGTCCAGAATCTGTCCTTTACGTATCCTACTAGATTGGACGTTCCTGTTCTCAAGGTATGTCTCTGTCTCTCTGTCTACTTCATTTTTTTTTTCAGAACATGACATTTTCGGTCGAACCCGGTCAAACAGTAGCACTAGTCGGGCCCAGTGGAAGCGGAAAAAGTACAATTGTACAGCTTCTTCTGAGATTCTATGATCCGACAGGTGGACGAGTTAGTTTGTCAGTACATATAGTTCATACTAACCCAGTGCAGATTTTCCTTGATGACATGGAAATTGATGAGTACAACATCAAGTATCTCCGAGAAACTATTGGAGTCGTCTCACAAGAGCCGATTCTTTTCAACACGACAATCGAGGAGAATATTCGCTACGGAAGAGAGAGCATTTCCGAGCCGATGATTTGGGCTGCTTTGAGAAAAGCAAACGCTTTCGACTTTGTCAAGGCCTTTCCAAAGGTACGAGCTCTGGAAACTGAACTTCTTCGTCTTAGGGTCTGAAAACTCTGGTTGGTGACCGAGGAGCTCAGTTGTCCGGAGGCCAGAAGCAGAGAATTGCGATTGCCAGAGCTCTGATTCGTGACCCGAAGATTCTTCTCCTCGACGAAGCGACTTCTGCTTTGGACACTGAGAGTGAGAGAGTTGTTCAAGAGGCTCTGGAAAATGTAAAAAATAGCCCAACCACTAAAAAATTGGTCAATTATAGGCTTCCAAAGGAAGAACCACAATCGTTGTGGCACACCGACTCTCAACAATCAGAAATGCAGACAAAATTATTGCCATGAAGAACGGAGAGATTATTGAGGAAGGAACTCATGAGGACCTGATCTCAAGAAAAGGACTATATTACGATTTGGTCAATAATCAAGTTTTTACTGACACACTGGATGGTGAGAAATTACTTACTGTAAAAGCTCTAATAGAAGCACCCCTGTACGCAATTACGTACGCATTTTTTTCGGGGTGAAGACATAATTTTCCAATTTATACTTTATTTTTTCTTAGTATCTGTATGGGAAAAATAATCGGAAAGTTGGGAAAAAAATTTTATCAACCCGAAAAAAATGCGTACGTAATTGCGTACAGGGGTGCTTCTATTAGGAGAAATACGGTATTTTGTTCAAGCTATGGTTTTCTAGAAAAGCCAGAGTACAAATGGTCTCGATCCATCAGTTCTGAGGGAACAATTCCCGAATATCGTCGTCTTCATTCAGTTGAGCTGGAACCAGTTCAGGAGGACGGTGTTCTGGAAGATGAGACCATGATAAGGCTGAAAAATGAGCTGGCTGAAGAAAACGCGGAAAGAGTGTCAATTTGGAGAATTATCAAGGAGACCAGACCGGAATGGAAACTGCTAGCAGTCTGCTTTGTCGCCACAACGATGGAAGGAATAGTCTACCCACTGATGGCTTTTGGATTCACAGAACTTATTACGGTACTTTTTAGTCAATCTTTCTATTTTGACCTAGAATCTCTTACAAGGGGATGTTTTTAGTCAAATCCGGGATATTGGAACGAGCTTGGTACTATTCGAAAGAGCATGAAAAATAATGTTGTTTCCCAGATTTTCAGCTGCCGAATTAATTGCTGCTGTCCCCTGGAGCCATTTCAATGTTCAAAAAACATTTTGGTCGTCCAAATAAACTCCAAAATTTGAGTCCAAAACGTGTTTTTGGTCGCAAGTGATGTTCTGCAATTTTGTAGAGTATACGTTTCGCTACATTTTTGTAGAACATACAAAAGCTGTGAAAACACATCTTCAGTTAGAAATAAGGCTTCCTTCACTATTTCTAGCGTTGTTTGGCTTAACTGTTTCCGATTGAAGATGTAAGGTTTCTTTTTAGATTTTCTCTGGCCCAAAGGAAGAGATGATTCAAGAAGGAAGACTATATTTTTTGATATTCACCGGAATAGGCATCTACTACGCAATCGTACAGCTTATTCATGTTAGTCGACCATTTTCCAAAGGCAACAATTTTCTAGACCCCTCTGTTTGGTGTAATCAGTGAGCGTCTCTCCAGCAGATTACGAGTCAAAGTCTATAAAAATCTGATGCGTCAAGACGGGGCCTACTTTGACAAGCCGAACCACGCTCCTGGTCGTCTAATGACACGCCTCGGATCTGACGGAAGTAACATTAAGCCGGCTATCAACAGTCGTCTTGGAATAATATTTTCTGAAATTGCTACAGATCTCATTGGAAACGGACTATCGCTGTACTTCTGCTGGCAGATGGCTCTCGTTGTAAGGGTTCATTCAAAATTGGGAGAGTATCGTTTCAGGCAATGCCAATCTTCCCGATTTGCTTTTATCTCATGACTGTGACGGAAAAGTTTATAACGAACAAGCTTTTGAAGGACGAGAAGGAGATGGAAAACTGTGGAAAGGTAGGGAGCAGGGCTGGGCGAATAGTTCGCAATTCGCGAATATTCGCACTATTTTGCGAATTTCACATTCGCATTCGCAACTTGCGAAAGCTGACTATTTGCATCCGATTCTTATACGCATTTTCAGAAAAATGACTATTCGAAATTCGCATTCGCGTTTTTTAGTGCGAATTTCGAATATTAGCGCGGTTATTTTTTAGATGTTTCTTCCAACTCGCGTTTGTGAATTAGCTGTGAATTTTTTTTATTCGCATTCGCGAATATTCGCACTTTTTTTATAAATCCGCATTCGCATCAGTTTCGGCTTTGCGAATACATTTGCAATCCGCATTCACACCTGATTTTACTATTCGCCCAGCCCTGATAGGGAGACAGAGAAAAACAGACAGAGAGACTGACAGACAGATCTCGTTCAGATTGCCACGGAAGCAATGGTCAACATTCGAACGGTACAGGCTCTCAATCTTCAAAGCAAGATTTATGACAACTTCTGCTTCCATCTGACTAAAATAACAAAGAGCAACTTGAAGAAGAATCTGATGCAGGTAGCTGATTCTCAAACTGAACACGTCTCATTTTTAGAGTGCCTGTTATGGCCTGAACCAGTCGCTGTACTTTTTCGTCTTCATCATCTGCTACAGTGTAGCTCTGTTCTACGTCGCTCACGATATTGCAGAGGTTCAACCAATCATCCGAGCCATCTATATGACGGGATGGGCTTCTTGCAGCCTCGGCTCAATCTCCCAATATCTTCCCGACTACACAAAGGCCAGAATGGCAGCAGGCCTTCTGTTCAAAATGATTGATCAGGAGCCTGGAATTGATTCCAGCAGCACAAGCGGAAAAAGGTCAGAGTTTGAAGGAAACATCACGGTGAGCAGGAAATAATAACAATTCAAAGTTTCACAGATGAGCAATGTCCACTTCCGATACCCTCAACGAGAAGATGTTGAAGTTCTGAAGGGAGTTGACTTGGCACTGAAACAAGGGCAGACTGTTGCGCTGGTTGGGGCCAGTGGGTGTGGAAAGTCGACTGTTGTGTCGCTTTTGGAGAGATTATATGATCCGGAAGATGGAGAGATTGTGAGTTAGAAGAGGACAGGGACAGAGAGACTAAAAACAAAGAGACGAGAGACGTGAGGAGTATACTTGGGCAAGCGGCTCGCTGACGCATACTTGGGGGAATATTTCTCTCGAAATTTCTTCGAACAAACCTTGGCGTCATTTTTGTCAGACGTCAGTATATCCCTCAAGAAGTTCCTGCAAAAATGACCCCAAGGGTTGTTCGAAGAAATTTCAAGAAAAAATTAGATAGCTCGACGGTTCGGGCTTTTTCATTTCTAGCCAAACGTAGTCGTACAACGCTTGGCGTCATTTTTGCTGGAGCTTCCTTAGGGCTATACTGCCCTCTGACAAAAATGACGCCAAGGTTTGTTGGGAGAAATTTTGAAAGAAACGTTCCCCCAAGTATGCGTCAGCGAGCCGCGTGCCCAAGTATAGTGAGGAGGAGAGAGAGACTCAGGTATCTTTTAGGAAATCGACGGGAACAGTATGTCCTCATTGAATGTAAGACATTTGAGATCAAACATTTCTATTGTCTCACAAGAGCCGGTTCTATTCGACATGTCGATCAAGTGAGAATCTAATTATTCTAATTTTTCAATACATTCAGAGAAAATATTTTATACGGCATGTCTGAAACTTCAGTCAATCACATGACAATGATTGAAGCTGCCAAGAAAGCCAACATCCATGAATTTGTCAGTTGTCTTCCGGATGGCTACAGTACCCGAGTCGGAGACAAAGGAACCCAGTTGTCTGGTGGACAGAAGCAGAGAATTGCCATAGCAAGGGCACTGGTCAGAGAACCAAAAATTCTCATCTTGGATGAGGCCACTTCAGCTCTAGATTCCGAGTCAGAAAAACATGTTCAACTGGCTCTGGATCAGGCAAAGACAGGCCGTTCTTGTCTTGTGATAGCCCATCGGCTCTCAACCATCGTCAACTCTGATCTTATTGTGGTTTTCAAAGAAGGAAGGGTGGCGGAACAGGGAACTCACGAAGAGTTGCTTCAACACAAAGGAGTTTACTTTACATTTGTTCAGAAACATGGGTCCTCATAAAGTTTTTGTTTTCTTTCCCCCTGTTGATCTTGTGTACTCTCTCTCCGTTTTTATTTGCAGTGTTTCGTAACAGCCGGTCACTCGACCAGTTCGTCTAGGAAAAGTTCTCTCTGTTCTCATTAACCTTCAAAAAGTGTGCCTGACTCACAGCCGTAGATTGTGAAAGAGTGTGGAGACGAGAGAGACAAGCTGTTTCACAACCCCCATATCCCAATGATCAGTTCCAGTTTCCAGTATTTAAGCTGACCGTTTAAAACAGTTCCCGCGCATCATTGGTTTCTCCCAGAGACGATGTTGAAACGCCTTGTGATCTCTGACTGAGCACACACAACGAAAAGACTACCCTAAACTTGGGTAATTGAACATCTCTCACACACATTTTCGAAAATCAGTCGTCTCTGTCTATTCCGTCATTCTCTCCTCTAGTATTACCCTCTCTGAATTCTACATTTTCGGTAAAAACCAATGCCTTCGGAAGATCAGCAGAATCTTCTCCCACCCGAGACCAAAAAATCGACAGAGGTCTCATTCTTACAACTGGTAGGTTTTCTCAAGCTATTTCGAAAATCTATCCCAGTTTCGCTTCACGTCAAAATGTGACAAACTTCTTCTGATCATTGGTAGTTTCGTGGCCGTGTTTGCTGGACTGGCTCAGTCCTTGTTGGCCTTCTTCTTGGTTTGTAGCTGTCAATTTGAAAATGGCTGTTTCAGGGAAAGATCTCACAGTCTTTCATAAGTTTGGCCAACGAGGTTGCTCCACTGAACGACACAGGTAGTCTCCCTCTCTCTGTTCCTCTCAAAACTAAAATTTGCTTAAGATCCCCGAAGAGAAGTGATGTTCACAAAATTTCACAGTGAAGTCGAGAACTATTGCCTGGTTTACATTGCGCTTGGAGGCGCCTCTTTCCTCATTGGATCTCTACAGGTTTTAATCTTCTCTAGACAGAAAACACTCCTCAGACATGGTCATTTTCCGTCGTCGGCGAAAATATGACCCACCGCATCCGTTGTCTTTTCTTCCGAGCCATTATGAGACAAGAAGTGGCCTGGTTCGATAACCAAAAGACGGGAGCTTTGTCTTCTCAACTTTTTGCGTAAATTTTACAGATATCCGGCAATTTATTTTCCAGAAACATTGACACATTCAAAACGGGCAGCAGTGAACACATTGGCCTGATGATTCGAACCTTTTCCATGTACACCGGAGGGTTTCTGATTTGTCTCTACTTTGATTGGAGACTGACACTGATCGGAACATCAATGTCTCCAATAATTGGAATTTTGGGCTATCCAATCAGCAAAGTAAGGCAATTCCCAGAAGACCAAACATTTGCAGAAATCAATTTCTTTGTCCAAGGAAAAGGAAGAAAAGGGAGCTGAAGCCGGAGCTATAGCTGAACAATCTCTGTCTTCGATGAGAACGGTGATGTATTTCAACGGTCAGGAATATGAGTGCTCCAAGTAGGAGGACGTTCTCTCCTCAAAATTTTCCAAATTCAGATACCTAAAATGTCTGGAATCCATCAAGAAAATAGCGATCAAAACAGCTCTACATGAAGGCACATGTATGGCTCTTTTCATGGCTCTTCTATACTTTGCTTTCTTCCTGACAGTCTGGAAGGGGACAGACTATGTGTTTGAGGGCAGACTTGAAGGAGGCTTTGTTATTTCGGTAAGTTCTTTCCTGGGATTACTAGACATAAAGTTTGACATTAGAGTGAGTTTTTTTTCTCAAGCCCCGATTAAAAGGCCACCCCTCGTTTATGGAAATTTATGACCCGAATTTGTTGTTTATGACGCGAATTTGTTGTCTTTACTGTTGAGTCGCTATGTTTTATTACTAGTAGTATTGGGTAGGGAATCCAGAGAACGAAGTACTACTAGATAGGAAATCCAGAGAACGTCGTTTTTTAAAGTTTTGTCGCCTCCCATAAGGGAAGCTCTCCAAAATTTAAGTGCTAAGGCAAGCCAAAGCAACACTTTTCAAAATTACAGTTGATTTGTTCTGTTGCCTCCCATAAGGGAGGCTCATCCAAAATGTTAAGTGCACCGCAAGCTAAAAGCTCGCATCACTTTCCAAATGCTGACTAAGTTCTGAGCAAAAGTGCGCAAGCTACCTCAATGAGTGAAAGCCGGATTAAGAGTACCTTATTGTTGAGAGTTAAAAAATGGAGGTACTAACGTCACGATCTGTGACGACACGAGACGGGAGTGACCGAAGAATTTTAAAAGCCCGCGGAAAAGGTCAGGATAGTAATCACTAATCAGGAGTAAAAATTTACGCTGAATCCAATGGAGTAGGTCTCGAGTCTTTAAAACGCTCTGGGAGCGCGCTACGGGCGTTTTTGACTCCACGAGCTAACAAAAAAAGAAGGATATTCTACCCCTAAGTTCTTGGTGCTCCCGCTAAGTCTTTTTATGGTAAAGTAGACGGGCTTTTTCCTGGTCCCACCAAAATAATACTGTTTAGCTCTTCATGATCATCACAAACTGCACTGGTCGTCTTGACAGGATAACTCCCATTCTGTCCGGCGTTTACGCCTCGAGAGGAGCCGCTGCTAAGATCTACGAGGTCATTGACAGAGTAAGTTTTTACGTTTATTTAGTAGAAAAACCTTAAGGAGCCTGAAATTGACAGCCATTCTGAGCTTGGTGATCGATCTCCCATTGAGGGAAAAATTCGAGTTCAAAACCTCGAATTTTCCTATCCGACCAGACTGGATCTTCAAGTTCTGAAGGTGTATTTGATAGTTTTATCTGGAAATATCGTTTTAGGACCTCTCTTTCACAGTTGAAGCTGGTCAAACTGTCGCACTTGTCGGAGCCAGTGGAAGTGGAAAAAGCACGATTGTACAACTGTTGTTGAGATTCTATGATCCCGTTTCTGGCAGTGTAGGTTTTTTCTGAAGAGTTTGTGTTTGTGAAGTTCTTCCTACTGATTAAACCATCTGTTCTTAAGATCTCGATTGACGGCAAAAGAAGCGAAGAGTACAACTTGAAATATCTGAGAGAGTCTATCGGAGCCGTCTTCCAAGAACCAATTCTGTTTGATACCACCATCGAGGAGAATATTCGCTACGGAAGAGAGAACATTTCAGAAGAACAGATTTGGAAAGTCTTGCAACTGGCCAATGCATACGACTTTGTCAGTTCTTTCCCAAAGGTAAGACGGCGGAAAACTAAAAAAAAAAATAATTTGCTTTAGGGTCTGAAAACTCTGGTGGGAGATCGTGGAGCTCAGTTGTCCGGAGGCCAGAAGCAGAGGATTGCGATTGCCAGAGCTTTGATACGAGATCCGAAGATTCTTTTAATGGACGAGGCCACTTCTGCTCTCGATGCGGAAAGTGAAAGAATTGTTCAACAGGCTCTGGAAAATGTTAGTTTTTTTTCAGTTCAGATATAGGTTTCGCCGAAATGACCTTCAAATTTTGGTTCCGCGCGCCAAAACTATTTTTTCCTATTTTTCTGGCTTTAGCAAACTTTTTTTGCCATTTTTTTCTTCCATTGTCACATACGGGTACAACTCTTGATACTGTCACAAAAAACTGATAAAAATCCTTGATAAAACCCGTAAAAAGTGAAAAATAGTTTTGGCGCGCGGAACCAAAATTTGAAGGCCATTTTGGCGATACCTATAACAATAAATTCAAGGCATCCAAAGACAGAACCACTATCGTCGTGGCCCACCGACTTTCGACAGTGAAAAATGCATCAAAAATTATTGTCATGGAACATGGAAAAGTAGGGAATTGAAAAAGAAATTTAGTCCTCAGAATTCAGATTGTTGAGAGTGGAACCCACGCCAAGCTAATGAGTCTAGCTGGCACATACAACAATCTTGTCACTAACCAGGTTTTTGAAGAAAAGGAACAGGAAATTGAGAGTCTAATAGAAGAAGGGACAATCGAGAGAGCAGTCCCACTGACTGTGAGTTTATCAAGAGCAAAAAGAAACTAGAATACAGGAACATGAACAGACTGAAGAAGAACAAGAGACTGGAGTTCTGGAAGACCCGACAAAGAAGAGACTGTTGAAGGAGATAGCGGAAGAAGGAATTGCGCCAGTTTCTTTTTGGAGAATTCTGAAAGAGGCTCGTCCGGAATGGAAAACGTTCCTACTGGCAATGGTAATTGTTCTGGCTGGAAGTATCGTCAATCCGGGATATGCTTTCCTTTTTACCGAAGTCATCAAAGTAAGCAATTTTCAAAGCAAGCCAGCATAATTTGACATCACTTTTCAGGCCTTTTCCGGTCCCAAAGAAGAAATTCTTGAACGAGGACACTTTCTCTCATACTGTTATCTCTTTCTTGGAGCTTGCTATGCCATCACCTTGGCTGCTAAGGTGAGCCATATCTTTCGGTGTTTAACCTTCTTCAGCACATTCTCCTTGGACGAGTCTCTGAAAACTTTGGTCACAACCTTAGAATGAAGACATACCGGAATATAATGAGACAAGATGCCGCCTTCTTTGACAAACCAAACCATGTTCCCGGTCGACTTCTTACTCGTCTGGCGACGGACACAGAAAACATCAAACCTGTAGTTTTTCCTCTTTTTAATTACAGCTACAGTTAAGGCTCTGAGCATTCGTCTGGGATTTGTTATCAGCTTCTGTTCCTCCAACGTAATTGCCACAACTATTGGACTGTATGTCGGATGGCAAATGGCTCTGGTTGCTCTGCCTCTCTTCTCTCTCAGCTATTGCGGCATGTTCGCCAGATTCCGATACCAGATGAGACGGAATATGCAAGATCAGAAGGATATGGAGGCCGGTGGAAAGGTTCTTTTGTGGTCAATCATTTGACGGGATAGTTTAGATTGCCACGGAGGCCATTCAAAACATTAAGACTGTCCAGGCCCTCAACTTTCAAGAAGCAGCCTGGGCAAAGTTCTGCACGCAATTAGAGCGGCCGTTTTTGAAATCGAGAACCAAGTGTGTAATCCAGGTGAGATTGTTACAAAAAAAATTATGCAGGTGCCCAAAAAATGAAATTTTGCTACTCTCCTCAAAGGAAGTGCTTTCAAAAAAAAAATTTCCAACCTCCGTATTTGCAAGGGTCCCATGGCCGAGTGGCTGTATGACATCGTTGTCTGGCAATCAAATGTCACAATGGGGTTGTTGGTTCGATTCTCGCCGACAAAAACCTTTTTTCCTTTTTAGTTTCTAGGGTTTCCGAAGGTGCTGAACACGATTATGATGTCTGTTTTCGTTTTTGTCGCTTCAAAAGACTTGCTTTCGCTATATTGTTATTATTGTCGACAAGTTCGAAAACGAGACTGCGATCAAACTTTGTTCAGGGCGTGTCTGACGGTCTCATCCTCGCACTCGACTACTTTACCTACGCAATCTGCTTCCGCTGGGGACTGTTTCTTATCTACCACAAGTACATGGAAGCGCATTCCATGCTCCAGGCCCTGATTCTGACTGGATGGTGTTCACTAACTGTCGGTGCTTTGGTAAACTACCTGCCCGATTACGCCAAGGCAAAAATGGCTGCTGCACTAATGTTCAAGTTGATGGACGAGGAGCCGAAAATTGACGGAATGAGTGAGAGCGGATCGAAGCCGGAAATTGAAGGCAATATTAAAGTTAGTACCAAGTAACTGATTCTTAAAAAGTTTTAAGATTCGTGACATTCATTTCCGATACCCAGAAAGGAGAGAAGCAGAGGTTTTGAAGGGACTGTCTCTGGAACTGAAGAAGGGAGAAACTGTCGCCTTGGTCGGAGCCAGTGGATGTGGAAAGAGTACTGTAGTTTCTTTACTGGAAAGACTCTACGATTTGGATGAGGGGCAAATTGTAGGCTCTTAATTTTTCAGTATAGTCTAAATTTAGACCATCGATGAGCATCTTCTCACCTGGATGAATCCAAAACATATAAGAGACAATATTTCAATCGTTTCGCAGGAGCCGGTTCTTTTTGATATGACTTTCAAGTAGGTGTTTTTTCAGATCAATTTTTTAAGCACGGTTCAGAGAAAACATTTTGTACGGCTTGGCTGAAGGCTCTGTCAGTCACACCACAATGATTGAAGCAGCCGTGAAGGCAAACATCCATGAATTTATACTTTCTCTTCCGAATGGCTACAGTACCCGAGTCGGAGACAAAGGAACCCAGTTGTCTGGTGGACAGAAGCAGAGAATTGCCATAGCAAGGGCACTGGTCAGAGAACCAAAAATTCTCATCTTGGATGAGGCCACTTCAGCTCTAGATTCCGAGTCAGAAAAACATGTTCAACTGGCTCTGGATCAGGCAAAGACAGGCCGTTCTTGTCTGATTGTGGCTCACCGTCTTTCAACGGTCAGAAATGCCCATCAGATTGTTGTCATGGCGGCTGGAAGTATCGTTGAGAGAGGAACACACGATGAGCTTCTTCGGAAGAAGGGCGTCTACTATAACCTCGTCCAGAAGCAGACCTGCTCACTCTGAATAAAATTCCTGATTGTACTGCAGTAAGCGCCTACCTTCGTTCAAACTAGCCCGATTTCACGTTTTTCACTATTTTTCTTTCATTTTTCGCGTTTGCAAGCATCTTTATTGAGTTCAGTGTGTAAAACAAGCATCTTGACATGAAAATTGGTCAGAAGATCCCGAAAACAGCCAATTATTCTCTATATGCCACTCTGCGACATCTTTTGCTTATTCCTGAATATGTTTGATCAATTTTCTCATCCAAGGGTTGTTTTACACGCTGAATTCAATAAACCGGGCTGGAAATGTGAAAAATGAAAAGAAAATGGTGAAAACCGCTATTTTGGGCTGATTGGGGGAATTGGCGCCAAAAATTTTGGACGAAGGTAGGCGCCTACTGCAGTACAACCACCTTCCTTTTTTTCATAAAAAATGTAGCCCTATCAATGTTTACTCACCTTCTTATCGATACTTGTTCTTTGCTCTCTCATTTTCGCCAATCTTCGAAACAAACTTCCCCCCTTTCGAATGACTTCGTCCAAGAGAAGGTTGTTTATCATGTTCCAATTTTTACAATTTCTCAGAAATACAAGTCTTCGATTGCTTCATTTCACTTCAAAATCTGATAAACTACTAATATTTCTTGGCTGCTTGGCAGCTATAATTTCCGGGTTGAGCAAACCTCTGCAAGGTCTTGTGACGGCAAGATATTCTTCTTCCAAGTATAAATGTATTTTTAGAGTAACATTTCTAACGCCTTCATTCACTACACACAGTCTATTAGAGCTAATGCTACTCTTGGCTACGACCAGTTGTATTCCGAAGTCACCTATCACTGCTTCTTATGGTTTCTGCTAGCAACTGGGACTTTTGCTACTTGTTTTGTGCAGGTAAACACTGAAATTTAACAAAAACTATAATTTAGACCTATTTGCTCCAACTAGCTGGCGAAAATCTCTCAAATCGGCTACAGAAAGCCTACTTGAAGTCGCTGCTCAACCAGGATGTTTCGTGGTTCGATTGTCAAAAGACTGGCAGTTTAATCACCGAAATGATTAGGTTTATTTCATTTTTAAAGCGAGATTGAACTGCTACCCCGGGTTGTCTAAATGTTCTAAAAAACCGCTGATTTCTATCAATCTAGAAGGCAAAAAGACTCTAATTGTGGTCACGATAGCTTCACAAAAAGGAGAAAAAAGTTGAATTTAATTGGAAACGAAGTTTTCGCCAGTTTTGCTCCTGAATCCAACTTCTAACCGACTGCAAATGCGATCGGTGTCGGACTGATATTCTTAGATTCTCTTTGAAAATCAAGAATTTAGGAATCTGGACCGTGTGAAAGAAGGAACAGGCCCGCATATCGGATACACCATTCATAATATAGTCCAACTGATCGGTAGCTTTTTCGTCTGTATGTACTTTGACTGGAAACTGGGGCAGGTTGCCACCTGTCTGATACCACTGATAACAATTTATGCAAAGATGCAGCAAGAAGTAAGACGACATTTTGAAGAAATGCAAATTTTTCAGACATTAGCAAAATGTGAGAGAGACAGTCAACTGGCGAACAGAGAAGCCGGAGAAGTGGCTGAACAAGCATTGTCTGGAATCAGAACTGTCATGTTTTTCAACGGTCAGGAGCAGGAGTGTGATAGGTGACAGTATTTCTTTCGGGCGGTATCTTTACGTCCCCCCCCCCTAAACCTGGGTTTTTGAAGGTCGGCGGGGGAAAACTAAATTTTCCGGTTCTCGCCTGCATTTTCCAGCTTTGTCTCTGTGAGCAAAGTTGTCCTACTATCCGTCCATCCCTGTTCACAATGTTCTGCAAAGTTGAGAGCTTGATCAGGGCTACAGCTTTGCTCACTGAGACAAAGCCGGAAAATTTAAATTGCCCCCACCGCCCCCAAAAATCCAAGTTTAGGGGGAGGGGGGGGGGGGGGGGGAGAGAAACCTGCCCCTTTCTTGCTCCAACGCTTATCTAGATACCAAAAACAACTGAACAAGATAGCATCCTCTGGAATTCGATTAGGTTTTCTTGAGGGATCTTTCTCCGCTTTTAACAACTTTTGTATTTTTGCCTCCTGTGCTCTTACAGTATTGTACGGAAGTTATTGTGTTTACGATGGAAGAGTCGAAGGAGGAGTCATTGTCATGGTATGCTTACCGAATACTGAAAGACACGCTTCTCAGATCTTTCTCCAATTACGAATTTCTTTGGTTCAAATGAATAGACTTGTTCAATTTACGGCAAAGTATACCAAAGCTCTCGTAGCCGCCGATTGGCTCTTCCAGGTCATTGACAAGGTTTTCGTTTCATTTCATCCGAACCACCTATTTTCAGAAACCAGTAGTCGAGATATCCAGTGGCAACAGTCTGTTTCCAAAACTTTCCGGAAATATCTCTATCAAAAACGTTAATTTTTCTTATCCGTCCCGTCCGGATGTTAAAGTTCTAAAAGTAACTTCAATAGATGACAATTTCGAGCAAATTGCAGAACTTTTCTTTGTCGGCGGAATCGGGGCAAGTTGTCGCTATTGTTGGAGCCAGTGGCTCAGGAAAGAGCACTGTAGTTCAACTTCTAACTAGACTGTATGATGTTCCAAAGGGGGAGGTTGGTTTACGGATTTTTATAGAGAGAGACATGCAGAGAGACAGAGGGACAATATGGTCTGCTCAAAACGAAGAGGGATTACCGTAAGATTTTCGCTGTTCCTTTCGAGACCCACTTAGCATTGAATACCCAGCCAATTAATTCGAAAGGTACGCAGTGAAAGTCGTAATTTGTTGGCTGAGTATCCAATTTTTGTGTGCAAAGTGGGTCTCGAAGGGAAGCGCTAAAATCTTACGGTAATCCTTCTTTTTTTCAACAGAGCACAATACAGAGCAACAGAGATACTAATACCTGGATTTTAAATAGCCCTTATTATCTTTCAGATTCTGTTGGATAACATAAACATGAGGAACATTGATCTGACCCATCTGCGTAACAAAATCGGAGTAGTATCACAAGAGCCAATTCTCTTCAATACAACCATAGCAGAGAACATTCGTCTTGGAAACGACAAAGTTTCGGAAAATGCTATTTGGAATGCACTGAAAGAAGCCAATGCCGAAGACTTTGTGAAGCGATTTCCTTTGGTTTGTCTTTGCAAAACATTAGTAAATTTTTCAGGGTTTGAGAACTATTGTCGGAGACAGGGGATCACAGTTGTCGGGAGGACAAAAGCAGCGAATAGCGATTGTCAGAGCTTTGGTTCGAGATCCGAAGATTCTTCTCCTCGACGAGGCGACTTCAGCTCTCGATATTGAGAGTGAACAGATTGTTCAAGAAGCTCTCAATAAGGTAGTGTACTTTTTTGGGAACACGAAACAAAAATACAGATAAAAGTTCATAGCACTCTTCCCCAAGGAAATGTTTTCAAAATTTATTCAACCTTTGCATTTACAGGGTCAGAGTTATAGCTCAAGAGCTTATTCTTGTAGAAATTGGATTTTTCCATAGGGAGTCATTAGGCAGGCTTGACGAGACGATACCTGCTGTCAGTCATTTCAAGTAGCCATCTCACAATTGTCTTTTCTCGAAAAGCCCGACCGTTACGCCACGGCCTTCTTGTTGTGGCGTTTCCGAGCACTGTGGTTCCTTGACCGAAGCAGATATGAAAAATTGAGAGCAAGAGTTGGATTCCTTATCAACCAAGCTTCAAAATGATACCATATATTAGGGCCTACAGATACACCCTAGCCAAAGGCTTGAAGACGGGAGAATACTTTTTTTACTTTACTTTTCTAGGGCCTACAACACACTGTGAGAGGAAAAAAACAGCTGTTACCGTAATTTTGGACCACCCTGTACTAGCCTTTTTTCACACCTTTTCTTCCCTTTACCGAAAATCTCACAAACTTGGGGCAAAACGACTTATTTGCTCTGAAAACTTGATTTCGTCAAAATTATGTGAAATGTTCGAGTTCGTGTGAGCGAGCGAACATTGGGAAGGTAAAGTGTTCGTGTTCGGTTCGCTCAAACTTGGCGCTGTTCAGTTAGTGAATGATGACCGTTTCCTTTCGATTCCAGGTCTCCAAAGGACGAACAGTTCTCGTCGTTTCACATCGTCTTTCAACCATTCAGAAAGCCGACAAAATTGTGGTCATGCAGAGAGGACAAGTTTGTATTCCCATGGTTCCTCTCATAATCTAATAGGTGGTGGAGACTGGAACGCACCAGGCTCTCCTTCAACTCAAAGGAGTCTATTTCAACCTGGTCAATTCTCAGATTTTTAAGGAGAAAGAGACTATTGGAACGAATACTCGTGTTTTAAGCAAAGAGGAGGAGATGACAAGTCATGCCACTCGGACAGAGGAGAAGAAAACGAAGAAAGGATCCATATTTTGGAGAATGTTTGAAGAAATTGGTCAGGACAAGAAACTTTTCACCTTCTGCATTCTGATCTCCGTGCTTCGAGGAGCAGTTCAACCGGCAGGCTATTACGTCTTTGGAGAGTTGACCAGTGTATCGGGGCCATTTTCTAAAAATGAAAATATTTCAGATCTACTCGGGACCTAGAGAAGATATTCTGGACAAGGGCCTCAAATTCGGTCTGTTCTACCTGGGACTGGCATTTTTCCAAGCCGTGGTTCAATATATTCAGCCAGGATACTTTACAGTAGTCGGTTGCCGAGTAGCTAACCGGCTCCGTTCCAAAACATACCGTAATCTTATGAGACAGGACGCAAGTTTCTATGATCAAGAGACGAACTCAGCTCCTCGAATTTTGACCAGATTGGCTACTGATGTGGAAAGAGTCCAGCCAGTCATCAACGTCAAAATTGGCAAACTATTTCAAGAAATTTGCATCGATCTCGTTGGTTACTCCATGGGGATCTATTATTGCTGGCAAATTGCTCTTTTGGTAAGATTTTGAAGAGAAAAACGAGAAAGTACCCAGGTTTGTGTGCCGGCGTACGCAAATTTGCGTAAAATCGACTCGGCGTGCCTGTTTAAGAACTACCAGAAAGTTTACTGTTTTAGTCAATTCCCTTATTCCCAATGGCTGTTCTGTGCACGACGTGGAGAACGTCCATCTTGGCCAGAAAGATGAAAGAGAATGAGAAGGAACAAGAAAGATGTGCCCAGCTGGCAATGGAAGCTGTTAGTCAGATCAAAACTGTCAAACTTTTCAATCTGCAACGCCCTTTCCATGACAAGTTTTGTGGATTGATGGAAGGAACGAGACAGTTTCATAAGGAGATCATCTTCACCCAGGTAATCGACTTTCTTTTCAATAAAAATCGTCATAGAGCTGCTCCCAAGGAATCCTCATCTCCGTCCATTATTACCTCTACGCATTCCTGTATCTGGCTGGTCTATTTCTCATAAAATACGCCAGCGTCGATGCCCAACTCTTTATAAAATCCATGTACTTGATCGGCTGGGGATCCGGAAGTCTGGCCACTTGGCTCAATTACCAGCCAAATTTTTTGAAGGCTACTGTAGCGGCAGAGCATGTCTTCGAAATGATGGACGAGAGGCCAGGAATTGACTCTATGAGCCCAGAAGGAAAGAGCCCTGATATTAAGGGAGAAATTGCTGTGAGTTCACAACCTACCGTATATGGCTCTCCTGGATCTTAGCCGTCCCATGAAAAAAAGACCGTCCGGGGAGAAAGACCGTCCCAAATTTTTTTTTTTTTTTGGAAATTTTGTTTTGTTTGCTGAAATGTTTTTTCAGTTAATTTTTACATCTACTGGGATTTCAAGTTTTTATGTTCTCCACTCAGCATTTCAGACACTGACAATTAAAAGCTTTGTAAATAATTTAAATACACACATCTAACAACTGGTTCTTTCAATAAATTGAGATCATAATTAGAGTGAGACAGAGCGAGACCGCGCAAAAGTCAAAGAAATTTGGGAGAAAGCAGGTTTAGGAAACGGGGTAGTCTGAAGAGAGCTCGATCATGATGAGAGCTCGTTCATGAGGCGACATTGAGATTGAGCAGAAAGGCTCTCTCGTCGTATTCTGATCGAATATCATCCACGCTACTTCGTTTCATGTGTATATTTAAATTATTTACCAAGCTTTTAATTGTCAGTGCCTGAAATGCTGAGTGAAGACCATGAAAAGTTGAAATCCCAGTAGATGCAAAAAATAACTGAAAAAAGATTTCAGCAAGCAAAACAAAATTTCCAAAAAAAAAATTGAGACGGTCTTTCTCCCCGGACGGTCTTTTTTTCATGGGACGGCTAAGGTCCAGGAGAGCCCCGTATTTCTTCTAATATAAGCACCCCCGTACGCAATTACGTACGCATTTTTTTAAGGTTGAAGAGATTTTTTCCTAACTTCCGCCTATTTTTCCCAGACAGATAGACATCCCTGCTACCGAGGAAAAATAATAAAAAGGTTGAAAATTTATGGCTTCACTCGGAAAAAAAAGATGCATAAGTAATTGCGTATGGGGGTGCTTATATTAGAGCTTTTACGGTATCTCTGTCTGTCTCTGTATCTCATAAAATAAATTACAGATAAAAATTGAAAGATTCTGTTATCCGGAAAGAGAATATACGGAAGTTTTGAAAGAAATTTCCTTGACTCTGAGACCAAAAGAAACTGTTGCTCTAGTGGGAGCAAGTGGCTGTGGCAAGTCGACTATTGTGGCGTTACTTGAACGATTATATGCTCCTAGCAAAGGATCCATTGTAATCTCGAAATTTCACCCAAATATTCCATGTTTTCAGCGAATTGACGGTACTGACATCGCTTCGATCAACCTGAATCATCTGAGATCCAGCATGTCCATCGTTTCACAAGAGCCAGTACTTTTTGACATGTCCATTAGGTGGGTCCTGCAGTTTTATATAGGAAAATCAAGATTTTAGAGAAAACATAACCTACGGACTCGCTAAAAACTCAGTTAGCGAAGAGATACTCTTCCAAGCAGCCAGGAATGCCAACATCCATGAATTTATACTTTCTCTTCCGAATGGCTACAGTACCCGAGTCGGAGACAAAGGAACCCAGTTGTCTGGTGGACAAAAGCAGAGAATTGCCATAGCAAGGGCACTGGTCAGAGAACCAAAAATTCTCATCCTGGATGAGGCCACTTCAGCTCTAGATACAGAGTCAGAGAAGCATGTCCAATTGGCACTGGATCAAGCAAAGACAGGCCGTTCTTGTCTGATTGTGGCTCACCGTCTTTCAACGGTCAGAAATGCCCATCAGATTGTTGTCATGGCGGCTGGAAGTATCGTTGAGAAAGGAACACACGATGAGCTTCTTCAGAATAAGGGAGTCTACTATAACCTCGTCCAGAAGCAGACCTGTTCACCCTGAAAAAACTGTTTATCTTTATCTTTATACGTATCCTAACTCAAAAAATATATCTGTAGGAAAGAGACTTCTATTGTTGGGTCGTTGGGACATTCGTTATTTGCTTTCGACTCGGACTGTTGGATTTCAACATCGCTCTACTGAGACAGAATTGCTACCAAATCTCGTCTCGTCTTCTGCACTAGACGTTCTACTCTTCCCAAGAGGACGGAATCACAGCAGTTTTACTCTACCACCAGTCGTTGCAACAGCTGATCCCGATTCACCTAGCACTGAAGAAGCTCGGATCGTACTCTTTATCTACGAACACGCCTGGGAACGCGTAGATCAACCCCCTCTCGACGACGCCCTGGACAAGCGCGAGAGGTACTGTTCCACTCTCCGAGGAATTTATAGCACCGCCATGGTCTGTCCGAAGAGCCGCTCTTGTCGAATATAGACTTGATACAGCGAATATACTTGTATAGTTGTGTCATCATCCAATTGCCAACCTTCTGAACTCTGTTCAGGACGGTCTTCTGGCTGTAGATGCAAAAGTTGGCCCAACTTTTGAACTTTTTTTTTTTCGGGGTCCATTCTTCGACAACTTTCATCCAGCTGTTTCCTTTCTCATTTGACACTTTCCAAGCCCAACCAAACAATCTTCTCTTGTGTACTTCTACGACGTCTTTCAGCTTTGTCCTGTTGCGGATTTCTTAATTTCTACATAAACTTCCTCTTACTCATCATTTTTTGACTTTCCTCGTATATTTTTTTTCTCTCCCTTCATTGTTATTGCAACACGTAATTCCCATAGACACATACCATCATCTTTTTCTTCCTTTTTAATCTTTCAGTCTTCTCGTGATTTATTCCAAGGAACACTATTTATATATCCAGGCTAGAGGTGTTGTCCACCTTTTTCACCATCTTGCGAACCGTTTGCGAATCTTGCATATGACCTTGCGCATCCATACGCAGCACTGTTTCAAAACAGTCCCCGTCGCTCTGTCTTTCTGTCTCTCACTCTATCTGACTGACTTTCTGTCACTCTGTCTTTCTGTCTCTTTGTCTCTCTGTTTCTCTCCCATGTTCGCATTCTCCCCCAATTCTGCACAGTCCTCCCGGCGCCACATTCTGAACAATGGCTGTCAGCCACGTTGGCATTGGTTTTTGCTTATCACTGCTTTTTCTTACAAGCTGCGAGACTGCTCTTACTTTCTGGGGTCTAAACAGCTGACCACTTGTTTTCACGTGTGGTCAGCTGTTGTTTGTTTCTTGTTTTCACATGTGGTCAGCGGGAGGGTCAACATCGATCGCCGTTGACCCCTTGGAAGCAGGCGCCCTCTCTCTTTGGAAGCCCTTTACACACACGTATGGCCCGGTTTTGGGATTCATTTGTAAAGTCACACCTTTCGTGTCTCAGCAGAGATATCAAAACATCTTTCATCTTTTCCTTCCCATTTTCATGTTGTCTTTGAAGAAAGCCATTCAATGGCAAACGCATTGATCCGCCAGCTGTCCAGGCTGTCAATTATCCCCAGTGTGTTCTCTTGTCCGTTCCTCTTATTTTCCTTACAAATTTTGATTAAAAAAAGCGGTAAACTGCTTTTTGAATCAGTCAGGGGAAGTACGTAAAAAGGACAGGCGGACAGGCGGCAGATGCAGAGCATCTGCAAACAATTGAGCTCTCTATCTCTCTCGGTGGTCAATTATTACTTCCTTGCTCGCTTTGATTGAATTTGTTTAAAAAAAACGCAAAAAATTTATTTACAAACTTTTTTATAAGTTTTCAAAAGCAACAAATACAAATGTTGAGATTTCTAACACGACGCTTTTCTACTGTAAGTATTTTTTGACAGTGTTACAGTATCATTTGGTAGACAACATCATCTAGGCCTTTGATGGCTTAAAATTGTTTTCCAACTTCCTAAATCAGCTGTTTTGCTCACTTTGATAACCCCTTCCCTGACCGCTGATAAGCTCCTTCTGTTACCGCAAATAGTCCATGGAGGGGCTGTCCCCGTTTTCGACTGTCCCTTTCATATCTTCTTCGTGGATCTGTTGAGATAAGAATCTTTTGTCAACTTCTTCTTTCCCTGGAATCAGTCTTTGGCGTTCCAGATGTCTCTGCAGGAGTGGCCTCAACTGCGCTCTCCGAGGACAATCGTCGATGTTGTCCATGGAAATATTAATCTTTACCATCCTATTGATGTTCTCGTCGATACCAAGGTGAGAAAGCTTTCCGAACAAAGAAAATTTTCTATTTTAGGAGTTCCAAAGGCTGAGAGGTCTGAAACAACTTGGACTCACCGCATTGGTCTATCCTTCAGGAACCCATACTAGATTCAGTCATTCTCTTGGGTAGGTCCTTCTAGAACAACTAACTGTCATCTTCAGAACTTATCATCTGGCCTTCAAACTAGTCGACCAACTCCGTCGGGTCAACCCAGACTGGAATATCGACAGTCAGGATCATCTCTGTGTGGCTGTCGCTGGCCTCCTTCATGACCTCGGTCACGGTCCCTTCTCACACCTATTTGATGGTGCTTTCAGAGAGGAAATGGGCAACAAAATGCCGAAGGTGGAAACTTTCAAAGCTTGCCATATTCTTAATTTAGCACGAGGCCGTCTCTGTCAAGCTCATCAAACGTCTCTTTGACAATTCTAAAGTGAAGAAAGCCTTCGAACCGTATCTGGGATATGGTGGTCAACTGGATGTGAACGTACAGTTCATCTGCGAGCTGGTCTCTTCGAAACGATTTGTGAGTTTGTGTACCAGAGACAGAGAGGCAGAGATCAGACCTCATTTTGGATCAGAAAACTGATCTGAAGTTTTTACGCCAAAAACTTTGATTTGTAGGATACAGAAGGTCATTGGCTGCCTCTTGGAAGAAAACTCGAAAAGTCCTTTCTCTATGACGTCGTCTCAAATGACTGTGATTCGATCGACGTCGACAAATGGGACTATCTCTTGCGAGATTCCCTGAGTACTGGCGTTGGCATCGGCTTCAACAAGCTCTCCGCTGATCGGCTCATTGAAAACGCCTGGATAGCTACTTCGGAAGAACGACCTGATCATCGTCGGATAGCCTGGTTCGGGAAGGTCGACACGACGCTGTCGGAAATCGGTCTGGGAAGGCAGCAGCTCCACGATAGACTCTATCAGCATAAAGTGGTTCGAGCAATCGAATCACTGGTGGTACGGTCTTTCGAACTGGCTAGTCCTCATCTTTTGTTCCGTGGAGACGACGGTCAGCTCTATCCTCTCTCAAGAGTCACAGAAGATATGGGAGCCTTTTTGAAGACTAATGACAGTATCTACGAGAGAATCTTGAACTCTACTGAGCCGGAATTGTCCGAAGCAAGAAAACTCCTGGAAGCCATCGAAGATCGCCAAATCCCACAAGAACTAGACTCTGAATCCTTCAGTCCCGTCAAAGCTGATTCGGTAAATTACTTGAAGATTTAACAAAACGAATCTTTAGCTGGCTAACTTGGACACTAACCCCTCTGACAGAAAGGTGGAGGTATGATAACCAGATTTAACTTCAATTAACCTCAGTTTCAGTTCATGGTAAAATCTGAATTGTTCCGTCGACTTCGTGAGCAGGACATTGAGGCAGAAGAGTCCGATATCATTTTAATTGTAGGTTAAAAATCACTCTGTCACTCCACTCTCCTTTTTCCAGACTCGAATTCTTCACTGCGGCCTGGGCCGAACAAATCCAATGGAAAAAGTCCTGCTTGTAGACAAAAATCAAAATGCTCGGACCATTGCCAAGGAAAAGGTAGGAAGAATATTTTTGAAATCTATTAAAATTTCAGGTTCTTCTGAAATCAGCCGAGACGGCAGAAGTTCGCTGGCTCGGGCTGTATGTTCCTCGCGGACATCCCTCATCCTCATTGGATCAGATCAAGGACACATTTGATCAAATTCTCGTCAATTTTGGTCTTCGATCCACTTCAGTAAGTCCTTTATAACTCTCTGATTTAACTCAGTTTCAGTTACGTTCATCCCCATCCAACAGTCAGTGTTCCCTCTAACTTCCCCGGTCTTTTCAAAGCCTTAATACAAGGTACGAGTCCTCTTTCGACATATCATAATGTTATAAAAAAATTACTTAGGTACAAATAAAATCTTTATATGTTTGATGTGTAAATGGAAAGCTTGTGGCCGTGGAACGGCTCGATAGAATCCCGTATAGACGCTACAGTTATCGACATGTAAGACTCGCAGCTCATAGGAAGACGGCACCAGATTCGATTTTGGAAGAAGGAAGATCATGAGGAATGCCAATCAGTGTTGAAGATACTGTTGGCTTCTTCCAGGAGGCGCGAGATGGTCTCGGCCGAGTCCAACTCGTCGGAGAAGCCGAGTTCTACTCGCAGACGTGACATCTGGAAAGTTTTGATAAAAATTCAAGTCTTTTCTCGTATTCTACTACTCTTTTTTTGCTCAGTCTGTTCCAAAATAATCGAGGAAGCTGTGGATAACCGACAGTAGAGACTACCGTACGCTCTCTCACAGCTCGTGATTTTTTTCGGATGAGCGGAATTATAGCAAACTTTGAGCCAAACAGTGGCATGAAAGCCCGGGAGATTTGAAGTCACCCAACAATGTTTTTGCGACTTTTTTAATGCAGTTATAGATTTTGCCAAATCTTCATCTTGTGTACTTCTCGTTACGCAAATTTGCGTACCAAAAATGCAGTATATATTCGAATAAAATGGCTTGCCCGCGAGTACGCAATATCGCGTCAAAAAAGTACGTAAGGTGAAGGTTTGGCACGCGCTATTATCAAAAGTTCGTTCAGACATAAAAATTCATGGTAATTGACTCGCGCTTTTCTAACTTGCGAACAAAAGTCTTTTTATATCTGAGTCTCAAAAAATCAAGTGAAAAATAGAAAAAGAACTCACGTCTTTGATGTCAAATTCGACATTGGACACGAAAATGCCCTTTTGCGGATTACAATCGTAAGAAATGTTTGTTTCAGGCTTCAAAGAATCCATCAAGTGCTAGAATTTAAATTCTGTCATTTTATTACCGTAACCTACCTCGATTGCCGCATTTGCCGGTGAATTGTCGCTGATGAAGGCGCGGGACAAGTTCAGAACTGTCTCAATCTAGATTTTTTTGTTTTAGAATAGTTTTATTGAACTTACACTGTCTGTAATCGTCTGACAGAGTTTATCTCCCGCCTTTCCGTACTTTGCGATTCCGTTCAGCGTGGCACAGATCAGGTTAAAGTGATTGTACTCGGTGATAATATTGATGGTTGTGGGATTTGTGCGGGACTGCATAAGACAGTGCAGGATGTATCGCCAGAGTTTCTGAAAGAATCAAGTTCCAGAAAATTTGGAAATTTACCAAGAACGGGTAGATGATGATAATTCGGAGCTGGTTCATTGGCATAACAACCTCATTCACGTCGATCGTCCTGTTGATCTGGCTCTGAAAAACTAATCGGTGAGCATTTTGAAAATCTGAACAGACCGCATAATTCTCCAGGTCCATTTTAAGCCAACTGTAAGTCTTCAAGACCATATGACCGGCGATGAGGGTCTTGAACCAGTCCACAAAGTAGTCGTTTAGACTAAAATTTTACAGTTTAAATGAAGTGAGTTAAACCCACGTATTTTCCTCAAACTTTTTCTGCTTCAATTGGAAACAGTCATGGAACGTGGATCGTGCCATGCCGATGAGTTGCTTCAGGAGACAGTAGAGCGAGTGGAAGCGCTGGAAAGAAATTTTGCGAATGGAGAAACAGAGAGAAGGACGGACCACGGCGTGTTACGACAGTGCAAACGACGGCCCAACATTTTTTGCGCAGAGGAATCGGCGGAAAATTCAAAATTTGTTGATTTTTCACGTTCGATTACAAGCCTCCATTTCCATACAATTAATCCTCCTAGCTTTAATTTTTACTGAAAATGAAACAAAAGGGTATATTTTGCAATATTCTTTACACTAACAACAAAAATAACAATTAGGATCAATCTTAATACACATCAAATTTTCGCTGATCAGGATGAATATGCTCAAGAAGTGGCTGGCTAGGCCTACGCGACGCATTGGACTCGAGAAGTGGCTGGTCAGACCAATCAAGGGGCAGAATGAACTCGAGACTGGGCTGATGAGGCTGCTTTTCTGTATTTTTTGCACTTTTTGCCCATTTGGAAGGATTCCAGGTCTTTTTTGTCGGTTATGAACAGCAAATTAACTGAAAAGGAACGAGAACGAGAAATACCAAGAGACATACAACATCAAATTCCCTCCTTTCTAGGTATACGGTAATAATGGAGGCTGCCCGCCATTTTCAGCTCGTTTGAAAAAGTTGGGCCGCTGGGGACAGAAAGAGACTCACCTGAAAGAAGGAGCTGACTTCCCTCCAGCGCCTGTGCTCAATCTCAGAATTCCTCTTAGCGAATTCTTCTTCAGCAAGATTTTTGAGATCACTAAACTTGATTCAGTCAATCGCATAGCGCTAAAGTCTTACCAATAAGATGACAGGTTCAGAGCCTTGACAACAATGAGTCGGAACGTGAAGGCCGACATCCCCAGACCTGTCGAAAACCACCAGGTGACAGGCTCACATCGATTGTCTTTCCGATTGTCCTCTGACGGGAAATGGAATTCTTCGTAGATTCCCTTGAAGATGTCCTGGTAGACGTCGTGACATTCAGTATGGATAAGTTCTTTAAGCATGGTATTGATGTTCTCCTGGTAAATTGATGCGTACTTTCTGAACTGACAATTATTTTTCTCGTATAAAAGAGTCACCTCTTGATGATCAATTTGATTCTCATATGATTTAAGAGCTTCAGATTCTGGTCCCAGTCATTTTCTTCCGTCACATTTTCCTGACGGCACCATTTGGCGTGTTCCTGAGCTACTCGCGTAGATTCTTCGTATACTTCAATTGAAATGGGACTTGGAAAGACTGGCTCTCTTGGAGCTTCAAGCGGCCGCAATATACCCTCGTAATTTCCATAGATTGTCTAGAAATTTGTCGTTTGAGAAAAAAAGTAGAAATCCAATTCACATAGTCAGCTTTCGGCAGGAATATCACCTCCGGATCAGGTTCGGGAGGAGGTGGTTCCAGTGACTCTTTGTACTTTTCTACATCCCGACAAAAGTCCATATTGCGAACTTCCACAAAGTCGCCCAAGTCAGAGGGGAGACTCTTGTGTCTCTCTTCGCAGGACTCTGCAAAAAAATCGAATTACACTCTAAGGTCTGTTCAAAAAAAGAGGAATACCGTATTTTAAGAATTCCTTTCCCCGCGAGACCAATTAGCCAGGCCGCGCATTCAAACAGTTTTTTTTCAATATTTTTTGAGCAAACATTCTACCTTTACGTCGTTTTTTATCGGTTTTATGTACCTTTTTGTTGTCATTTTTTATTTGGGTTCCTAAACATACGTCTAAAGGAAATATGGAGCCGAAAAAATGTTCACCTCGTGGTCTGATTACTAGATTACTGTTAACGATGATGTACATTCCAAAAGGCAAACTTAATATAAAAAAAGGTGACAAAGAAAGTTACATAAAACTAGCAAAAATTGATGCCAAGGTCGATCATTTGATCGACAAATACTGAAAAAATGCTGCTTGAATGCGCGGTTTGGCTAATGGGTCCCGCGGGGAAGGGAATTCTTAAACTACGGTATTCCTCTTTTTTTAGCAGACCTTAATCTCTGTTTTTCTGTCTCTCTGTCTACTTATTCAGCAAAACTCACCATTAGAGTCTGACAGAAGATTGCTACTGGAAGCCTTGACATAGCAAAGAGCATAAGCCGAAACTCCAGCTCTAATGCTTCCTTTGGCTTCACTTGCCACATGTTCCCAGCTCACCACCTCCACTCCACTGTCATTGAACTTTTTCCACGCGTTCTGATCACATCGAACGTAGGTCCAATAATGACCGCGGTTGGCTTCTCCTTCATGAATGATAATCGAATGGAGGGTGTATTCTTCCTTCTGCAGTGGTTCCAAGTCAAAGAGACCGGCAAGACTCTCATTCAAAGCGTCCTTTTGCTGATGACACTGCCGCTTCTGGCTGGCTGCATCCTTACAGAGCGCGTTGAAAATGTTCAAGAACCCCTCAACTTCCTGTTTAGTCACAGTTAGATGAGGAGTTGGCAAGATACGGTCTGGACTTGGGACAGGAAGATTTTCGGAGCTGACAAACATCTTCGCGGCGTTCATAACTTCCACGAGATCAGCTGTGCCGTTCGTCAGTGGAAATTTGTCGAATCTAAATACAAATACCGTATTTCTTCTAATAGAAGCGCCCTGTACGCAATTACGTACGCATTTTTTTCGGGGTGAAGACATCATTTTTCAATTTATATTTTATTTTTCCTTGGTAGCTGAGATGTCTATCGGTATGGAAAAAATAGTCGGAAAATTGGGAAAAAATTTTATCAACCCGAAAAAATGTGTACGTAATTGCGTACAGGGGTGCTTCTATTAGAGCTTTTACGGTAAGTGAAAAAAACAGAGCTACTCACCCATTGCATCGAGCAGTACATTCAGCCAGTTCCTGTCGAAGAATTTCGCGTTGCAGATGGATGTTTTTGACTGTTTGGTAATTGCAGTGCATATAACGATCCATGTAGATGGTCTGCGGAATGCTCAGCTCTGTGTGAATTTTCGAAGTTCCCGCCTCTTTGTGGTAACAGAAGCGGTTGAGACTGACGAAGAAGACTTGTGGAAGACTGTCAAGATAAGTCTGAAAAGTTACAGTAATATGGAGACAGAGAGAGAGAGAGACAGACCTCATTCTTGTCGTCAGTGAAGTGATTCTCGATTGCGTCGTGAAGACTGGGCTTCTGGACATCACAAGTAATACTGGACATGTCAGTCAGAGTCGGTGCCTCGAATTCCGGACTGCCAGAGTCTAAACCTGTCGTAAAACTAGTTCACATCAAAACATACCGGAAGCAACTCTTCGCTTGACCCGCATGTAGTGAAACAGTTCGCTGAAGGGACTCTCGTTCCAGACCGTTTCGTTCGCTGAAGCTTCGGTTCATTTTAAAATAAAAATCGGCTCTTACGCGGACATTTGGGAGGAGCAGTAGACCCGAAAAGATCTCCAACCTCCATACGATCCTCGTCTTGAATTCCGCTCGTAGACACATCCATTGCACTCGACTGGAAAGTAAGTAATAAAACTGAATGAATGATTTTACCGATGAGATGTTGGGAAGTTCGACATCGAGAGGAGTCTGGTTCTGAGTATCGTAAGCCTGACGAAAAGCACGTGTAACAACGGCTATCACTCGATCTCTCATCTCACTGGCGTCCTAAAAGAAATTCTGTTTTCTGTCTCTCTGTCTAAAGAAAACTAACGTTCTGATGTCCCAGAAGAGGACTACCGTACTCGTCTTCCAATGCTTTCATGGCAATTGTCGGGTCAACTACTCTCTTATTACCAGCATCCAAAAGCGCAAAGAGTTTTCGCAACTCGATGAGAAATTTGGCCTCTGACGTCAGTTGCTTAAATTTCTTCGTAAAATTCAATATTATGCACTTACAGATTCATCACAAGTCGACCAGCCTTCGGGGAAATTATAATACAACACTTCTCTGTATTTCGGAATATGGAACAGAACTTGGATGATGCAATTGAACCAGCACGTCTGTCCAACATTCCGAATTCCTACCGACATGTCTGTCCTCTTAAAGTCTTCCGGGTTGTCCGAGAGTATTGGCAGTCGCTGTGTCTGGGAACTCTGCAGAGACAGTTGGATGGCCCTAAAGATAATAACTTGAAGAAAAGGGAATGGGACAAACTGTTGCAGCTCGTTCTGTTCGCTTCCCGACTCTGTCATGGTAAAATCCGCCGAGCTCGAAGCAGCGCCTGGCATTCGATGCGGAGCCAGGGGTCCGGGAAATGTTGAGGCAGTTTCCAGACGGGGCATATTGTCAGTCTGGGTGGGGCGCTCAGCGCAGCCTTGGACCTACGATCATTATATTGAAACCAAAAAAAAAGGAAAAATACCGGTTTAATTTCCTCAATTTCCATGATGGCACCTGATGTTAGCAAAGAATCCACAATTTCGCTGACAATGTCGTCCGATTTTTTCTGTCGATGAAATGGAATTTTCTGAATAAAAAGGTTTAAAAAAACCGACTAATTTCTTACCCTCAGTGCTTGAAGGATGCTAGCCTGTGGAGTTCCCGGCAAAATCTCTGTGACTTGAGCACAATAAGCCAACTCATTTTGTGTCGGAGCTGGTGCCTAGAGCGCATTTTTAATTATATAGTCTGTTCAGAAATAAACTGGCGGGATTCTGTTTTTTTCGTGTCAGGACAGTGCTTTAAACTTAGGGAGCTGTTTTTTTTAGCATTTGTCAGTGTTTATCTGACGTCTAAAAGTATAAACAACATCAAAAAAAAATCCCCGATGCAAAATGAGGATCACGAAAATTCAAAGGCTGTGTGGTTTGTCCCGACACGAACTACAGTTAATTTTCTTTCTCAACCGACGTTAGTTTGGAAAATGACTCACTCCAAAAGTGACGCGCTTCTTTCCGCCGTCGACTGACGGTGGCGGCGGAGATGAAACGTTCGGTGGCATCATTTCCTCTTCAGATTTTGATTCCATGTTGTTCTGAGGCGTAGTCGACACTTCTATTATGGTCATGGCTGGAAAAGTTGGTAAATTTCTGACTTTGGAAGCTTTTTAAAGCAGAAACAAGATGGGAATTGATTACCCGCTTTACGCTTTTCGAAAATGGCAGAAACGCTTCTGACTCATTGAAATCAGGTCGAGAATACGAAGCCATCTTCAGAAGAACCCTAGGTCACACATTTCGAGAAAAGCACAGATTGAAAAATGAGGTAAACAAGGGAAAAATGGTCCGAGGGCGGGCTTTGGCCCTTAGCCAGGTCGCAATAGTTCGTCGCGTGAGGGGAGAGGCTGCGTACGACATTTTTGTCAAGACGCAGCGCTTACAACAGCTAGAAGCCGCTTCTGATCGCTCCCATTGATTTTTTGTTCAATCTCAAAACCACTTTGGAACCTTCCTCAAAATGGCTCGTCGTACCGAATACGAACCTCACACCGGTGATCCGGAAAAGGATATCGCTTATGAGAAGGAACGTCGCCGCGCCTTGAGTAAATTCCCATAAAATTTTTGCTCAAAAAACTTGTTTAGCCGATGACGAGTGCCCTGCCGAGGTCGGCAAGTTTCTTGAATACTTTGCTCAAGTTATAGAAGACGAAAACGTTCAGGAGATTTTCTCCTGTTATGATCAAGCCTTCCCCGAGTACACTGACCGGTCAGTGCTATCGATTTTTGGATATTTTAGATATATTTTTAGATTCTTCCGGGAGCGTATGTGGCCAGATGAGAGCGTGGTGGAGAGCATTGTTGGACCTCGTGAGTTTCTTTTTCGACAATGGGCCGAACTTTAGCTGAATTATACAGCCTTTTCGGTATATAATCAAATCAAAATGGAAGACGGTCCAGTTTTGAGAGAATTCTTCCAGAAAATCGTCTATTCATCATTCTGTACAAGGAACTTTACTACCGTCAGCTGTACGCTCGCAATCAACGCGGACCCCAGCTCAGTCACCGTTGGGAATCATTCATGAACTACCAGGAGCTCTTTGCCGAGATTCTTGGCAGCAAGGAGCCCGTTCCTCTTTCTCTGCCTAACGTCTGGCTCTGGGACATTGTTGACGAGTTCGTCTACCAGGTTTTGTCTGATCTTTCTATCTTGAAAACAGTATTCAGTTCCAATCTTTCTGTCTCTACAAGGCCAATCCGGGAAAGCGGTCTTCCGATGAGAATGAGGATCTGTTGACAATTGAACAGGACCAGAATGCCTGGAACATTTATCCAGTCTTGAACATTCTCTACTCTCTTCTTTCCAAGTCTCAGATTGTTGAGCAGCTGCAGGCTATCAAGGAGAGAAGTGAGTTCTACCTGAGAAGCGACCGGTACAGTAATCTGCTTTTTTTTTTCGGTGCGAGACAATTTTTGGATACCCGGTCAAGATACGAAGCCAAAATTGGCTTGGGATCTCCGCTGAAATTTCAATATTTCTTTTCCAGGGAATCCGGACGACGTTTGCGACGAGTTCGGTCAGTCTGACCTCTACTTCAAGATGGGCTACTTTGCTCTGATTGGTCTTCTCCGAACTCACGTTCTTTTGGGCGATTACCATCAGGCTCTCAAGACTGTTGAACACGTCGAGATGGACGCCAAGGGTCTTTACAATCAGGTCCCTTCATGTCTCGTTACTCTTCATTATTTTGTCGGCTTCTCTCACATGATGATGAGAAACTATGCCGAAGCGACGAAGATGTTCGTCAATTGTCTGCTGTTCATTCAGAGAACCAAGTCGCTTCAGACTCAGCAGCAGAAAAATTTCCAGTACGATGTGGTTTGTGATTTGATTGTATAGAAAACGAGGAAACATCCAGATTGGAAAGACTTATGATCAGCTTTTCTTCCTTCTGGCCATCTGTCTGTCCGTTCAGCCACAACGCATCGATGAGACGGTCTCGGTCCAGCTTCAAGAAAGATGTGGGGACAGAATGAATCGCATGGCCAATGGAGATATTGGAGAGTTCCGTTCTGCTTTCCAAATGGGGTAAGTTCAGTCTGTTTTTCATTTTCCCGATTTTTCCTTTTTTTTTCCTCAAATAGCTTTTGGACAATTTAGATTCAGGAGGAAAGTTAACTAGAGGTTACGGTAGATTCTTTAGCATCGAGACAGCACCAGTCCTTTAAACTTTGGGACAACTTTTATTCTGAACAGACTATAAAAACTTCTTCCAGATGTCCCAAATTCCTGAGCCCCACGACAGCTGCCTATGATGGTCCGAGCATGGCAAAGGAACCTCTCCTTCGCCAGTCTCAGTGCTTCCTTGAGGGAATCCAGAGTCAGATTGCTCTGCCAATTCTTCGTGGCTATCTGAAGCTGTATACTTCTCTAGAGATCAAGAAACTCGCCTCTCTTATGGATACCAGCGAGGGAGACTATGATTCCTTCCTAGGAAAACTTCTCTCTTACAAGGCGAGTTTTCAACAAGGCAGAAGAAAAATCGTGTTCAGATGATTGTGAACCAGCTGGGAAAAGATTCGACTACTGTGGCAACCGACGAAGATGAGCCCAATACTGACATTGACTTTTACGTTGACCGTGACATGATCCACATCGCCGATACGAAGGTGGCTCGTCGTGTCGGAGAGCACTTTATTCGCCACATTCAAAAGCTGAACGAGGTCCAGCAGATGCTTACCCGAATCGATGTTAAACCTTGAATCCACTGCTTGTTTTAAGCTATTCCTGTTGATTTTCTATTATCTCCCTTTAATTAAGTACTGCTCGTTTTCTTAATAAAGTATTGGGACAAAACTCTTTTCTCTCTGTGTCCAGCTCTAAAATCCAGCGTAGTAAGCATGAAATTATGGCAAGCAGAAGCCAAGAAAGAAACCCGAGTCCCATCCATAGGAAAAAAATAAGAAAAAAAGTAGAAAAAATATCTCAGCAAGCAGTTTGAAATACCGTCTAAACACGAATCTGTCACTTCGTCATTCTCTACATCTGTGTTTCCGCTACCGTTGCTAAGATTCCATAATCTCTGGTCCCTTCTTTTTGTTTCACGAAAGACTCCATAGCAGCAGCGCCTTCCCGCCACAACCCTATTTCCCATTTTTTCCTCCACAATGAGTACCAAAACTGAGAAAAAATCTGCAAAGCCAATGATGGCGATGCGCGAAATTCATTGGAAGTGTCTAGTTCTCGGTTCAAGCTTTCCAGAAGATTTTGACAAAGGGAAATGGATGTCTCCACTTGGGTAAGAGATGTTTTTGACTGTGTCAAAGTTTTTTTACAGAGAAAATTTTCCTCTGGACATCGTTCTCGGCCTTGATAATATAACGAATGTCTATAAGGTCATTCTGGATGTCGACGACGACAAAATCCGTAAGTCTCGGTCTGAATCAACATTTTTTCCAAAGCAAGCCGTGTTGACGTTACCATCGGTCTTTCGGACGTTCGTCTACCAATTTCGTACAAAGCCGCAAGAGAAGCCAATTTTGACCGTCCAGTCAGGATGGAGTATCGGAAGAGAGATCGGGGACAGGCTAGAATGGAGAGCAAGTTAGTCTCTTTCTGGATTACTGTACTCTGACTAGATCGGCTTTCACTGACACAATTGGACAGTATGTCTGGCTTCAAGTGAGCGCTGCTCTTCAATCGACCGAGAATCCATCGAAACAGGTATGGTTTATTCAAAAAAAAATAACAGAGCTCAACCGTAACCCATTTGTTTCCGCGCGAGACCCTTATAACACGGAAGCGTAGGATACTCAGCAAAGTTTTTTGGTGTTATTCCGGTCTCGCAGCGAACTGGGTTACGAAATGGGTTACGGTCGAGCTCTCTAGTTTTTTATAGTTTTTTTAACTACGGAAAATTAAGATTGGAATAAACAAAGTGACGGTGCTTGGATATCCACTGAACGAGGACGAAATCAATGAAATAATGAAAAATCAGAGGTGAGGGACAGCAAAAGTGAGAGTGACAGTAATATTAATAGTAACAGTATCAGTAACGGTAACAGTGAAAACTTTCTTCAGAGATAACTTCATGGACTTCCGTCCCCAAACTGGCAACTCTGTCCGTGGACTGGAATTGCCTCCTGGTAATCTGGAAAGAGCTCCTTCAAGAGGAAAAAAGAAAGTGGAGAGGTATAGTTAGTGAGTGCTTTCACTGGTTTGCTGTGTCCTCACAAATGCTTGTCTTTTCCAAGCAAGAGCTTCTTCCACCCATTGAATTCAGCAATGGAGATGGAATGACAACCAGTGGGAGTGCTTTGGCACAAGATCCGTTGACTTGTATTCAAACTGTGAAACGGGCAATTGAGCAGAAAAAGGACCATGCTAAGGCTGTAAGAGAAATTTTTCTGCATCAGTCAGTTTGTAGATCGGAAAAGACGTCGAGGCGACAGTCTGTCTACGAGCTCTCCAACGTTTGACTGAATATGAAGCCATGCTGGAAGATTTGTCCTCAAGAAGAAGTAACGCTCTCATTCACGAAGAATTCGATCAGGCTGAAAGATTTCGACAAACAATGGCTGACTGTAGGGATACGGCTCTGAGAAGCAGTCACATCGACCTTCTTTTTGATCGGACAGAGGTGAGCTTGCAATGGCAGTCGGACCGCTGATTTCAAGATGAAGAAATATTTTTTTCAGCTTTATGATGTTCTGCAAAGTTGTAGCCATTAATCTCCCCTACAACTTTACAAAACACCAAAAATCTAAAAAATGTTGTCTTGCGTACGTAAATGGGCATTTGGTCCGAGGTCATCTGCAAAGTTTCAGCTTCGCGCCGTCGGAGTAACGTCGGACTGGACTCAACAAGCGTAGAATCTTTATAACTGTCTATATATTGTACTCGTATGAATCACGTGAAATGATATGTGAATAAAGTGACTAGAGTTTTAAGGCACCGTAGAAAATTTCCTGAAGGAAGGATCGGGATCGCGGCTTGAAGCGGTACTCGTCCAAAAGTTCGAGGACGTCGGCGTAGAGACACGGCCATTCGAAGAGCCAGGGGTGATGGGCGCGAAGACTGAAAAAATGGTTGTGGCTCAAAAAAGCTAAAAAATAAAGTACCTGATGAGTTTCTTCTCAGGAGCAGATTCTTTGACCTCGAGCATGTCCACTTCATAAAGAACTTGTCGTCTGAGAGAAGCTACATCAACGTCAGTTGGGAGAGGCCATTCTGAAAGTGACATTAACAGAACTTTTTCCCAAAACTCACTCTCAGTATTGGATTCACAGTAGAAACATCTGTAGGAGGAGTGAGAGAAGCCGGCATCGGTTCTCTGATTCTTTGAATGTCCACTTTTTGCGCCTCGGTCGTTCTCGTCGGAGAAGAGTTTTTTCGGATGGAAAATGTTCTGGAAGAGACTTACTTCCTCCTCTGTCACACCAATCCCCTTCAAAACAACTACCAGCCGTCTTTGACGGCTGTCGCCGCCCGTTTTCTTTTAGCATCCTTATTTTCATCATATTCGATCTCAGCATGGTCAATTACCCTAGAAAAACCTCTATACAAACGATTTTTAGAAATTTTGTTTTTTAAACAAAAAATGCCTGTAGCTACGTCTAGTCGAAAAAAAAATCAAAAATATTTTAGCATATTCGGATTCAGCATAAAAAATAACCCAGGGAAAAATTTAGCAAAAGAACTTTTCGAGAAAAAAGTTTGGAGTGGAATCGAACCCGGGGGTCGCGGCGTCTAAACCCTTATATACGCGTCAGCGTGGCAATAGGCCAGCCACAGAAGAGATCTTACCCCGCACATGACCTGAACCTCCGAAGGCAAAGCCGATATATAGACAGGTTGTTTCACAGCAGGCCTGGTCAGTGTAGCAGCTGCTCCCAAATGACGAGAGAGCCAATCATCATGCAAAAGATGCTTCCGATACTGGGCCACACATTCCTCTTCACTTCGCGTCATAAAAATGTACCGAACCGGATCCCCAATGTTTCTATTGATCTGGAGGAAGCGTCGAGTCTTGAACGGGGCCAGTCGCCATCGCTCTCTGTTCTTGCTAGAAAAGTGGGGATCCCTTAGGAGATCGGCGACCTGGAAACGGATAAAGAAAAGAAAGGGGTCTGGATTACTGTTCCTTCCGCTTCTAGACGACTCTTATCGACCATGAGTCCCTGGGAGAGACAGCGAGCGATGGTCGAGGATCGGGAACGAGGCTCCATGTCCTCACACTGACTGGTGATAGTTGTGGCTCTTCGTCTATCTGAAAAATGAGCCAGAATTTTCTATCTCTCTGTCTTTAACTTACTTCCAATTGAGTCGTCAATGAGAGAACAGGAGAAGCCACTAGTGATCCCGGACTCTGTCGTCATGGCTCGACTTCTCGTATTGTCACTGCTGTCATACTCTGACATTGTTGGACTCTCACTCGTCATGTATTGTAGTCCATAATCACTGCCACTGCGTCTCAGCTTTGGAACCGACTCCTGACTAATCTTCTGAGCTGACCAGCATCCTTCACTCGAAGACCGTGTTCGGTTGTACCTCTCCATCGGTGAGTCTACTCTCCGAGGCTGCTTTTCCAATAAGATTGATACTTCCGGGACGATGGGAGTGGATACTGTAGCTCTTCTGACTTCTTCCTCCTCTCCAAGCTTCTCATACTTTCGTCGGGCCTTGTCAACTACCCAACGATGTTGATTACTCTCCCAGCCGTAATCACAAAGAATTTCGGCTCCGGCTACCGAAGTCGCTATCATGTTCAGAGCCCAGAAGGCTGCTCCTCTGACGGATAGAGTCGCGGCTTCTTCGGCCATTCGAACAATTTTTGGAATGACGTCGGGAAAGAAGAGCTTGATTCCATTGTGTGCACTGCCAATCTGACCTAGGGCCACTAGAGCTCCTTTGACTGTCGCCATGTCCTTTTCGTCTGTCAGTTGAATTAAAAGCTGTCGGACAACTTTCTCGTCTTCCAAGAGCCATTGACCGTAATCGTGCTGCGCTAAACTTCCTAGAAGGTGAGCTGGGGCACGGACTCCGAAGCGGGTTCTAAAAAATATTTTTCTCAGATATTTTTGCCAATGCTACCTCTCATTGCTGGCTCTGGAAAATTCTCCATTATGAGAGCGTTTCACGTTGAGAAGAGCCACTCTCATATCTTCGTCCAATCCCTCAAAATATCGCGTGTTGAAGCTCTAAAGCAGTTTTATCGTAAAATTGAAAGAAATCCCATACTGTCATCCAGGTATGGATCGCGTCCATCACGTCGTCGTGATTAGTCCGACAGACTCCTTCGTCCATGTAAAGGTAGGCTTTCAGTAGCATTCCGGCTTCTCCCAAAGTGCTCAGAGGAGCGGCTCGTAAGTTTCGAACACTTTTTGAGTAAATCTTAACCATGAATCAACACTGAAGTACACAAACTAACAGGTAGCCACTGATGAAGAGTTCGAATGGTCAGACGAACAACTTTGACCGACTCGTCGCCAAACTGCCTCAGAAGGAACGAGATTCCCCATTCGTGGAAATCTGGTAGGCGGAGAGCAGCCACGGCTCCAAGGAATCGGGTACACCAGCGCCGGGAAGCCTGTATAATTTATGAATTTTTGTTTCGGTAAGCCTGTATAATTTAATATTTAGCCCTTTAAAGCGTGTCTCCGGCTACGAAAAATCGCTGTGAGACCAGTTGCGCAGGTTCCGTCACGATTACAACGGGTCCCGACATGATATCCTATCAAAAAACAATTTTCGCTCTTTCGACGTTTTACACTCGGTTTTTCGTTTCCAAACCGTGTTTAATCGATTCGGCAGCAAATTTTACATCATATGCGTACCGATAGCAAAAATCTAGTAAAACTTGGAAGAGGAAAAGGAGAAAATAGCGTTTCTGTTCTTTCCTATTTTGTTCTTTGCTAATCACAGTAATTTTGATGTCGGAATAGACATAACTGGTGTAAAATTTAATGCTGAATCGATTAAACATTGTTTGAAAACAATAAAACGAGTGCAAGGCGTCGAAAAATGCAAAATATGCATTTTGGGGGGGCAAGATCGTGACAGAACCAATGACAATTGGTCCTGGCATTCTGGCACAGTCCTTTAATCTGTCAATTTCTAGAATTTTCTATGGTTCAAGTCAACATACCTCATTGCAAGAAGTGAGGGCTTTCTGAAGCACAGTTCTCGGCAGATATTCGCTTCCGTCATTGGGACTGTAGTCGAGACTGGCGACGACGACTTTTACCAATTCTGTTGGAGTTGTATTGTTCATCTTTTCCAGAAAACTGAAATATTTGTTCAAATCCAGTCCCTGCGCCACATAAAGCCTTGCATGTTTCTTGTTGTGTTTGAAGAGTATAAACGCGCTATATGCTTATAGTGGTGGCTATTTTTATTTCCTCCTCCTCGGCGATCTGCTGTCCCCATTTCGTTCTCGAATGCCCCTGTTTAACAAACGGTCACTCGCTGCTTTTTAGTAGTCGCCATTGCTTCACTTTCACATTATCAGAGAGGGAGAATGACCCTCTTAGCGCGGAAAAAGAAGAGGGGACCCGATTCCAATTCAGATTATTGACAATAGCAGAGAGTCATAGAGACCGAGAGACAGAGTCATTTTAAACTATCCCTCTTCTACATATGGCAAATCACTGGACAGGTTCTTACCGTTCTCTCTCTCGGCTAGCCGGGCGCTTTTCACGCCTCGTCAAGGATTTGTCTCATTGTCCTTGAGAGATGGCTACTGCCCTTTTTCCCCCGGCTTCTCTCCCTACGGCACAATCTCCGCGTTCCACAAGAGATGAAGCGCAAGATTCAGTCCAACCGCCAAAATAACAGCTACCAGAAAAAGTTTTCAACCAATCATCTTCCTACGGTCGATTTCAATTAGCACAGTTGCTTTAAAATGTAGGATCTCTTCCAAAACTTGCAACATCTTTGAGGGCCCGTCTCATCGGCATGGCGCTGTGTCACGACTCGTTTTGAGGTCGCCGGCGGCTATGAGAAAGTGGGAGGGGAACGGTCATCGGCCAATTCCGTCGGCACAATGGGGACAAAACTCCAAGGCCTCGCTTTCCATCACTTTCATTTGATTTCTCCCTCTTTACCTGTACTGATCAATATCTTTTCTCTCCTGGTTTCTCAGTTTCTCTCCCTTTCCCCCAAGTATCCAACAACCCCAATCTCAAAACCGCAATTTTGCGTGGCATCGCCCTTTTTCGGTTCTTTTCAAATGGCGTCTCACTATCCATGTCTTGAATCATCGGTAGGGGGAGAAGACGATCCCGGATCGGGAAAAGGGGGAAACTTGTGGCCGGGAGGCGGCGGACTGGAAAGCATCAACACACTAGCCGTCGGGAAGCTTTTTCCATGGCGCCGCATCTGAGAGATCCAATTTATTCCAAAGCAACATCCTCAGGGTTATAGTCCTCTGTTACCAGTAATATTCAGCTTTGATCAACCTCTCTTCTCTCAGTCTTGATTTTCCAACAAAAAAACTATGTGCCGGTGGAAACCGCAGAACCAAAAGCTGGAAGGTGTTCTTGAACTTTTTTTCATCTCTAATTGTTCAGTGAAGTTTATTCTTCCCCAAATTTTACCAGCAATCCTACTGATCTTACCAGATTCCCTTTTTAATGTGAAACTCGTTACTGAACTTTCCAGATGAATTGGGTAACAACACTTCTCCTAACGGGTCTGGTTGGCCTCGTGGCTGCTGACTTGCCCTCCTGTGAGAGAGCTCGTTGTATCCACTGCGAGGTGGAGTTCATCAGCCGGATGTGTCCTTCGGCTTGTGGAGCTTGTGCTCGTCCCATAGCGAATACTCATCAAACCCCTCAGGTATCCTCTCCTTTATTCCGACTCACAGCCTTTAGCCACAACGGTTACCCGCTGTGGTAGCGACCCTTCCACCCCAGCCGCCGGTCATCTGGCAGCCAGCTAAGCAGGTTCCTGCGGTCCGACAGGCCGGAGTACAGACGCAAGCCTATCAGCAGGTCAGTCGAGACTTGCGACGGGAAGTAACGACAAGTTTTTAGGCCATCTATCAGCGTCCTGCACAGGCTTTTGCTGCTCCGGTACAGAGCTATCCTCAGGCTTCGACTCTGGCTCCTTTGATTGAACAGCCTGTTGCTAGTCAACTCAATCCGCAACTGGCTAGTCGACCGGCTGACCTGGCTCAGCCTCTTCCGGAATACCAGCGCCAGTTCAATGCTTACAATCAGCAACCTGTTCAGTACAACGGCTTCCAAAACTTTGGCCAACCCCAGAACTATCAGTATGGACAGCAGCCGCAGCAGAACTTCAACTATCAGCAACAGTCGCAGCTCTTCAACCCGTTCCAGCCATTCATGAGCGCTGCTTATAATCAGGGTGGACAGAATCCTTTGGATCCTTTCGGTCTCTTCAGCTTTAACCAGGCTCAGGCTGCTCAGCCAGCTAGAGCTTACGTCCCACCAGCTACTGCCGCTGCTCCGGCTAGTCCTCCGGCCACTGGAACTGCTTTCACTGGAAATTACAATGCTGGAATCCAGCAGGTCCAGCAGAACTACCAACAGCAGGCTCAGGTTGCTCAGACTAGACAAACGCCTCAGCTTCCTCAACAGTCACCTCTTCAGCTTCCTCAGATGCCCAACTTCTTCCAGGCTCCTCAGCTGCCACCCAGTCCTCCAGCTCCTGCTGTTCTCGCTAACACTCTGTTGCCGAATGTTCAGCAGCCACAGCCAGCTTATGCTACAAACAATCAACAGGCTCCTGCTCAACAAGTTCAGCCACAGCAGCCTCAACCTGTTCGTCAGCAGCCGCAGCAAACACAACAAGTACAACAACTGCAGCCACAACAGCCGCTACCCGAAACTTCGAACAGCATTGACAGCACCGGAGCCACTTGGTACAACAAGTACGTCGATGGAAAAGGACCGGCTCCAGTTCCTGCTCCTCCTCAGGTGCGCTTTTATTATACTCAAAAAAGGTGTATTTTGTAGTGTCCCCGACAGCCAGGATGGGCTCCCTGCATCACCAAGGATGTGGCTAACGAGAGGTTCCGAAACTGTTGTGCTCGACTGGGAGAGGGATGTTCACAGATGTGTAATTACGATGCCACTTTGGCTACTGTAAGTCATAGACAGAGACAAAAAGAATCTGCAAAAAAGTTGTGAACACAGTTTCCTTCAGATGCAACTGGCCGTCTTGACCGGTCGCTGTCCTCTGAACAAGGTGGCGGACATGATGGTCTGTGCTTCCGGCTACGAAGACGCCACAGCTTGTTGCGAAGCCTACAACGTCTTTGAGCCCGGATACGAGCAGTGCCGACCCTACTGTAACCCGGCTGCCGGTCTACCTCAAGGAGGACCTCTCAGTGACAAGTACAAGTGCCTTGTGAAGCTCGGAGCAATCCAGCAATGTTTCTACGTCAGTCAGAAGCCTTAGATTTTCTCTCGTTTAATAATCGTGCAATACGTTTTTTTGTGTCTTTCCACCATCACGTGGTGCCATTCTTTCAGAGTTGACTGTATATAATAAAGACTTGCATTTGAAAGATTCCTTCCTTTTCGAGAATTTGCATTCCGGCCTTGTGACTCGTATAAGTTCCGATCAGAGCAAAGTGGTACATCGTGCCGTTGTAGACGAGGTTCTTGACATTGTATTGGTCCTAAGATATCTGTTTTTTAATCAGAAGAGAGGGAAACCTACTGTGTAGGCCTTTTCCTTAAAATCATCCACAAACTTTGTCAAATGCTCATCGATTTCTGTCGATTTCGCGGACAGCTTCATTGCCAGTTGGATGGCTCTTTTTGCCGCCAACACAAGCGTTTTGTTTTCGGCCCATCTCGGTTGTAGTCCTTTTAAAGGAGACGCATCGGCCAGTATCTTCAAAACAAGCAGTCTCTCTCTCTCTCAAAACCCAGTCAAGTTTCCCACCTTTCCAATAACATCCACCACCTCATCCAGATTATCAGTTCTCTGACAAATTGAAACATCTCTCAGAGCCTCGACGAACATCAGACTGGCCTTCTCTGCCATAATTCCATCGTCCTTCCAGCAGCTTTTGACCAGAGCCCCGAAACTTTCGTCCGTTTTCCATGGCTTTCTTTCGGCTAGCTGAGGTGTAAGGGCGCGGTGTTCCATGAACAGAGAGTAATTGGAATCGTAGGGAGGCTCGAGGCTCATATTATGAATCCAGACTCTGTTCAAGGTGTCAAAACGGTGGAGAGCAATTGCGGCATTTCTAAAAGTGGTCGCATAAATTCAAGTTTTTTTTCTTACTCTGAATTGACATAGCTATAAGTGTCAGACGTGTCTTCATCAAAAGTTCCATGAACAGCGGTCGCAGCTGTGCTCCCAACGACGGCTTCACAAGCTGATTGGAAAAGGCTTGGCATTGAGAGGACGGTGGCTCTCCAGGTCGAAGGAACTACTGTTGGAGCCTAAAAAGATGATTCCTTTTAAAACTTTGGTAAAAACTTACTATTCTCAAGAAATCGGAAAGCAGAAGGGTGGCCTTGATAGCACTGGGTGCATTGGGATTCGCCACTATGAGTCGAGCCAATGACTGTGGAAGACCGGCATTGATGAGGACAACAAAGGCCAAATAGCGAAAGGATGCCAAGACGTCGACGTATTTCACAAATTCGGGATCATTTCCGATCAGAATGTCACTCTGAGCCAGAACAAAGTCCTCTTTCAGGGTGTTGGAAAAGATGTCCGGAACGTTCAGTGATCCTAAAAATTTTGTAAGACTGAATACCGTAAAAGCTCTAATAGAAGCCCCCCTGTACGCAATTACGTACGCATTTTTTTCGGGTTTATAAAAACTTTGGTTCTTTGATGATACATGCAACACTTTTCCCGAAGCAATTAAAATTAAATTAAATTAGTACAATTTTAGCAACATTAGAATATACAGAATATTAATAGTTTAGATTACTGTTTTATTTAAACTTAGCTTTACTTACCTAACAAACTATTTATCTAACTCGATGTCAAGCATGGACATATTCTCCTTACCAAGAACTCGATAGCTATTTTATGGAGTATCTTATGGAGTTCCGATGGCGAGAGCTGGTGAAGGAGAAGAAGGGCATTTTTGAAGAGAGTACTGTTGCAGAGTTTTAGCCCCTCATTTAAATAGATTCAATGGATATTTTTGTACTATTTCGGTATTAATAAAACTGAAAATAAAGTAAATCTTGTTTAATTGTAAATCTTCCTAATTAATTGTATTTTAATTGCTTCGGGAAACGTGTTGCATGTATTATCAAAGTACCAAAAGTTTTCCCAACTTTCCGACTATTTTTCCCATACAGATAGACATCTCAGCTACCAAGGAAAAATAAAAAATAAATTGTAAAATTATGTCTTCACCCCGAAAAAAAATGCGTACGTAATTGCGTACATGGGCGCTTCTATTAGAAGAAATACGGTAGTTTGACTCTCTTACCGTAAAATGCTACTGCCTCCTTCCAATTTTGAAAATTCTTGGAAGCATAAGGAGCTTCCATGAAGTCGCAGCAGATGTTGACAATCATGTCCCGAATATGATCCAGATTCGCATTGCCGACTGTTCCCAGGCCCAAATACTCTAGTAGTCTGAAAAATAAAGCAAAATTCAAAAGAAACAGAAGGACTACCTGAGAGGAGAAGAAGCAATAACATTGCTGTTTGGTCCGACAGCGGCACAGGCGAAAAGGCCGGACCAGCTGCGAAGGATGCCAAGAAAGGAGCGAGAGAATGTGACCATGACGCTTTCGACCATCTTGTCCACCCTGAATACTGTATATTTCTCTATCTCTGAAACTGTTCCCACTTTTCAGAAGAATGAAAATTTTTCTCAAAGAATCCAAATTCGATGAGTGGAGCGAAAATCTGTTCTAGGACGAGATGAAGCTGAGCCATGTTTCTTACAGCTGGATCATCGAGCCAATTGACGAGAATTCGACCGACTAGTGTCGAAATGCTTCGATTCACACCGGAATTTCCTGTGAGAATCCGGACGATCCAGTCCGTCCCACTCATGTCAATGATTAGACGCGGTTCGTGGATACAAAACTCCAAAAACATGGCGATGCATGAGAGTCCGAGTCTGAAATTTTCTTGTTTTAATCCCTTTCCTAAAAACCTGTCATCTGGCTCGCTATCAGCCTGCTCTACATTGTTATCAGCGCTGCTGCGAGGACGATTGATGGCCTTTAGTGCAATGGCGATGACGGGCTGCATTATAGACTTCGGGAAGGCGTACTTTCTGAACGAGACGATGAATTAAGGACCTTTGAGGCAGTCTTACTTCCCAGTGTTCTGAGCGATCGAATCTTCGATGAGTTTCTTCAGAAACGAAGTCTCATACACGTTGATCATGTGTCCAATGAGTCGGAGTGCTTCACATCTTTCAATTTCGTTGTCCACACAAAGGTCGAGAGATCTGTATATTTTTTAACAAGTTTAATTTTTAAAAAAGTACCTGACAACGTAGATATCAGCATGATTGTTCAGAATAAAAGTGAGATTTCGTTCTGTGAAGAGACATAGTCGAAGGATCCGAAAACACATGGCTCGGATGGCTGGATACTCGTCTTTGAGGAAGAGGAGCATTCTAAAAGAGAATTTGTAAAAAATCACAAAAAATGGCTCACTTGAAACAGATCAATTCAAAAAATTCTGGAGTGTTCAGGGACTCTGGAATCGTCTCGACTATCAACTGATGAAGCTGGTTCAAAAACTCTGCCCTTTCTTCATAGCTACCGCCTAGAGCAGAGTCAATCCGCTCGTAGATCAGCCTCTCACAGGCCGATTTGTCCAAATGCGGAACGGTTATTTCCCTATGAACACGGAACTCTGAACAAAGAGAAAAAATAAATCAAAGTACTAAAAACTCACGACTCGATTTCCTCTTGGTCTTGGCAAAATTTGGCTTGTATTCTCGGAGTCGAGCTGATTTCGGCCGCAGTTTGGCCAAACTGGACGGCCGCTCGACGCTCTCGCTCATGGCAAATTACCTGAGAAATTGATTTACAGTTGGTCTAATCGTATAGAAGGAAAAATACGAAGAGAGGATGCAAATAAATTGAATTTTAAAAGTGACTTGGTCGAGTACGCAATTGCGACCTGCTCTTATGCAAACGGGGGAACGTTTTCTATTTACCATTTTTAGCACTCCGCACTCATTTTAGGGGTCTGCTTGACTATAGATCGATTAAACACGAGAAGAGATCAAAAAATAGTAGAAAACGAAGAAAAGCCGAAATTTGATTACCCACGCCTTCCCTAATTTTCCTTGTTCACTAGGTCTTACTGTCTGACAAAATCTCTTGCCTTCTGACAGAAACCAAAACATGGCAGAAGAATGACTGCTCCAGGAAAATAATTTTTTTTGCTCCGAAAACGGTCGGAGGGTGTCATTGAAAATCGTGAGTTTCGTACAGAAATAGACGAGTTTCCGGATCAGGTCGAGAAGATTATCTTCGCTGGAAAGTTTTCTCTCGATGTGGAGAAAATATTTCAGACCGATTTTCAGTTTTCAGCAGCCAACGGGAAACCCAACCACCCTACAAGTCGAAATTCGGACAAAAATCGATTTTTTTATTCGTTTCCTAATAATCAAGCTCCAGTTTTAGTGGTTGGGGCCACGAAAATTTTTGGTCGTTTCGAGTTCGAGTCCAGACTGCTATCAAACTTCCAGTGTCCCAGTGAGACCATCTTCAGGAAAGAGTGTCGTATCATCTGATTCATCGTCAGGAACAAAACGGGATTCAGGATCTGGTTGATGATTGAGCAGCTGAAAACCACGCAGTTTTTAGGCGACGCTTCTGATTACCTATAATTGATGATTGTCCAGACCCAGGCAAACCACGTAGATACGGCAATCAATGGCGTCAACAGGCTGAAGAGCTTGGAGAGCTAAAAAGAGATGTTCATTCTTTTTAGAAGGAAATACCTCGAGTGTGACAGTTATAGCCAAGGCTTGCCAAAGAAGAATACGATCCTGTCGTTTTTGTCTACTACTCGACTTTCCACGCTGCTTCATGATGACAAAGACGATGACGGCGTACATGAAAAGCATGGCCAGAGGGACGACAGTTGAACAGATTGTGAAGAACTGGAATCATTTTTGTTAGAATAGAATCAAAGAAACAGAGACAGCTGGAACTGAGGGACAGAGAGACAGAAAGACTGAGAGACAGTACATACCGTAAAAGCTCTAATAGAAGCCCAACCCCTTTACGTAAGATACGCAATTACGTATTCACATTTTTCAGGGTCAAGACGACACTCTTCAGCTTTTTGGTGTTTAGCAAAGTTGTAGAGGACGTCAGGGGCTACAACTTTGCAGAACATTACAAAGTCAAAAAATGACGTCTTGGCACAATAAAACGGGCATACGTAATTGCGTACGTAATGGGGGGGGGGGGTGAACTTCTATTAGAGCTTTTTACGGTACCTGCGTCACGGCGTTAACTCCAAGGATGGTCTGCTGCATGGACAGCTTCTTCGTCTCCCACTTGTTCACCATTCCATTATTCACATTCCACCACACAATGAAGAGAACATAGACCCATACAACGCAGCACATAATCATCAGCTTTACTCTGAAAAGAATCAAGTCAGTTCAGTTTGATTCTTGACTCTCTCTCTCTCTTCCTCAAATTGACCCATTCAACTTTTCGTAATGTTATCCATGACCAAAAACCTCTCAAACTCACTTGGTGAAGGCGAAGATCAACGTGGGGGCACAGAAGACGCAAAAGCGATTGAGAGTCATCAGCAAGGTCAAATAAAGAAGAGCATTATCTGCCACATCCATGATTCTAGCCGACCACATGTACCAGTCATTTGCTCCATCACTCCCGTCAGTTATCATGATCGGAAGAACCGAAGAGGCTACACAAGCTACCCAGGCGGCATTTGCGACAGTCATATGGTAGACAATTATGAAGAAGGGAAACTAAACGAGATTGTTGAGACGGATCGAGAGTGCAAGTACCTCATTGATCCGTTTGCGACCGTAGATTAATGTGGAAACGAAGCAGACTATGGACAGACTTCCAATGACAACAAGGGTCGTGAAGGCGATCCCGGCAGCAGCTACTGGGACATATTCGACGGCGGTAATGTTTAGATTTGTGATGGAGTCGTTGATGACCAGGGAGAGATCGCCCTGAAAGGTTTGATTCGTTTTTTTGAAGCCGAAAAATCACGCGTCTTTTTCCGTCGGTAAGATCTCAGTCTGTTAAGAAAAAGAGTCAGATTTTGATGAAGTTTTTGTCCTTTTATGAAAACCTCCGTAAAACCTTTAGGATGTCAGTGAAAATCTCGAATACTTACCCCGACAGGGTCGACTACAGCCGCTGTCACAATATCAGCCGTCGTTGGACTTTGAGTCGTCGTGTTCAAAGCTTCCATAAAAGCTTCTAGAACAATGTTCCACGTTGTATTTCCATCAAATTCAGACATCTAAATAACAAGATAAAGTCGGTCGAGAAACCAAGCGAGAATGGGATCGGAGATCTGAATGAGCCTAGGCGCCTGGTATTTATGTAAAGCTGAAGGGAAGACTGATTGCCCGGTTTGAAAGGTGATGTTTTCTTTGAAATCTGTAGAGCCAACGAAATAAGTGTACATCAGAGAGGGAGGCAGCAAATGAACCGACAGTTTTAGAATTTCCCGGATCAGTAATCAGAACAGTTTGAAAGGAGTGTGGGAGCCAGAAACTATGCTATGGAAGAAAGCAAAAGATGTGTGCTTTTTGGTTATCTTCACACGGGGCTGGAAGTAGAAAATTTTAATTTGAGAATCGAGGAGAGTCAGGAAAAATCAGGAAAAAATGCAGTGGAAAGAAGAGAGTCGCAGAGATCAGGATGTGCCTCAACTGCATCGTCAATCAAAGTTTTCTGAAGTATAATGACGCGAGCTGGTAGCTGGATGAATTAACAACAAATTGCAAAGCTGTAGCAGCTTCCCTGATCTCGAATTGAATACGACTTCCAGTATGCCATGTTTTGAACAAAACATCGTTCAAGACGGAACAGCTGCATTGCAGGTAATTGCATTGCAGATAAATGCAATTGTCATTCTAGACGCATTTTTTCTAATTAATCATAAGTGTTCGAGAGACTCGTAAAATTGAAAAGGAAATCACGAGGAAATTGACGCAGTACTACGTGAGCTAGTAGAACGAGGACAGAAAACAGGAAAAAAAGTAGAGAGAGGCAGAGGTAGACATGGCTGACGGGCCGGCCCGGGCCTGGCTTGGGCTTGCAAGTTGAGGCCCGGACCGGGCTGAAAATCTCTGCCCGCGGACAGATTTTAGAAAAAGTTGTGTTTTTTTTTTACCAAAATCTGCATTTTTTCGTCATTTTTAGTAAAAAAAGGCTAGCAAAATATAAAAAAAATATTAGTCTTTGATTTATTTCTAAAATGCGCTAAAATGCACTATAATATGACCAGCTTCATTTTTGGTCCGATCCCGGTCCGTCGGCCAATTCTGGGGATCCGGCATAAGAGGGCTGGCCCGGGCTACGGCCTGGAATCTCCGGCCCGGAGCCATGTCTAATCAGAGGGAGACAGAGAGACAGATATGAAGGAAGAGAAGCCTACAGTAGTGCAACCCGAGTGCCGGATTTGTCCTCACCTAATCAGTTTTATATAGAATGAGTACAGTCAGACTTCGTGTGTCCTATGTTTGGAAAAGATGCGACTCGTTGATCACTTCGAAATTTATACTAGCCTAAGACTAATCAAGAAGCATTGAGAATACAGCGAAAACAGCACATGGTTAGCAGCTCTCTGAACTTTTAGAGGGAAGAATGGAAGAGAGTCTAATGAGAGCAGATCCTTGATCAAGACTGGAACTTATAATTTCTGTTCGAAAAGGTCTGTATTTTGCTGAGGTCGAGTAAACTTTTAACCGATTATTAGGCTAAAAGTCGAAGAGTTTTCTGTCTGTTTACCTTGAACTCCGCGTGAGGCAAGTCTCCAGTAATAGAAAGTTTTACAGAAAGAAAAATCTCTTTTTTACCTGACTTTTATAACCAAAGATTTAAGATTAAACTGTACCACTCCTTTTTCCCATTACTCAATCCCAATTGTCCCCCCATTCATCCGGATACTGTTTGTAATCAACCCCAGCCTTTTTTTTCCTCTTCTGACTCAATAAAAAATTAGATTTTTATACACGTATTTAGGTGGAAACCATGATTGAGAGGGCGATGGCAAGACCAGCTACCAGACCGACAGAGACCAAGACCACGACCTGTCGGACCATTTCGGCCATGACATGGTTTTCGTCCTTCTCTTGAAGAATGTCCAAGATTAGGAAGAAAATAGTCTGGATGTTCATCAGGGCTACGGGGATGAGGACAAGAGCCAATTGAAGGCCTGGGTTGCCCCAGTGACTTCCAATTTGGAAGTGGTAGGCGGCTACTCCGAGAGCAGTTGCTGAAAAATGCTAGACTCTTCCTATATATTTCAAAAACTCACTGGCCAAGATATAAGAAACGATCCCAATCAACCTGTGTGTCCAATTAAAGATTGGTCTGTTTGGTGTATTTGGATGACATCTAAAAATATCGTCTTGTTGTCAATAACATCCATCTACCTCATGAAACTGACAAAAGGCTGCATCCAGGCAAAGATCAGGGCGAAGAGACCCGTCATCGTATGAACCTGACTCCATTTGTTGCTCGAACTTCCCGGTCCCGTCCATTTCCAGCTATTGCAGCACATTATGCAGACAAAGGATGCAGTCATTAACAAAATTCCGAGTAGATTACAAGTCCGGTGGACCTGAAATTTTTAGTAGTGAGAGTACTGTAAGAATGGAGTACGTGGAACCAGATGAGAAGACCTCCAGGCTTGACGAGAGGCCAGCTGGAACGAAGGAATCGAGCGAAGAGAAGGGCTGTCGGGACGAAGCAGATCCAGGCCAGAATCATCATGACAGCTGAAGTATTGCAGTTTAAAACAAAAATTGGCTTTCTCTGCTTAATTTAGTGGTCAGGGATCGTTCTGCACTGCTTGTCTGAGTATCAAATGTTTAGCCTAAATCCTATAAATTGAGAGGGCTTTCGTCTCCGTCCGTCCGAAGCCTTTTGGGTTTCAACGAAAATGCATACGCAACGAGGAAATTGTTATTATTTTGCTTTTTCATAGAACTTTTGCCAATTTTTTCATGACTTTTCTGTTTCTAAATAAAAAGGCAGGTGACTTTTGCTATATTGATACGAGAAATTGAGAAAAATTAGCGAAATATGAGCGTGCGAAGCGTTGGCAAAACTTTCCACAGAAAATACGCAATCATACAGTATGCCAAATTCTGACAACAAAAAGGTTTCATCATTAAAGACTTCAATCGCTGCCTCTTCCCCTCTCTTTAACTCTTTTCTCTCACCGTGAGCATGAATCAGTCTCAGTCGAACTGTCGCGTTCATTCCTCCACTTCTGGCAGTTCCAGCTACGGTCAAGTTCAAAGCTTTGTCTGTCGCGAAACGATTGCTTCCGTGAAAGCTGAGACCTAAACCGAATTTTTAAATCACGATGTTTTATTTGTCTTGCCACTGGACGAATCTGATCCTTGTGCCAAAATGAGGTAATAGTTCTGAGATGGATTCCAATGGAAGACTTGAGAACTGATGGCAGAGCCACCGACGTTGACTCTTCCCTTGCAATAGATTAGTCCATCACTGACTTTATATGTTGTACTTGTAAAGTAAGTACTTTCAAGAGGCTACAAATTTAATTATCTCCTAAACATTGCAAGCTACCTGTTCACCAGGAATCCTTATATTAGTCGGATCTCCATTGTTGTAAGAGAACTTAAAACTGAAGGTGGAGGCTCCGAGTTGGGAGCATTCAATAACGGGTGAATTGCCCTAAACACCGTATTTTCGAATAACTTACAAGCCGTTACTGGCAGACACACAAGCAACCAAAAACATCATGGCGCATTAATATTTAGGATCCACGTTTTCACTTTGACCGACGCATTTTCGAGCTTTGCAACTTTGCAGAGCATCACAAAGCTGGAAAATGCAAGCATGAGCTAGAAAATTGAGATCTCCTTGGCTGGAACTAAATGCCCTGGAGATGCCCTGAGTAAGCTCCTCAGCGTTGCTTCCACTTTGGAGCGGGGAGGGTCCATCTGTTGGGGGGTATCGTTTGCGTACCACACCAAACCCACAGGACATGTCCGTTGATCCGGCTTTCATTACGGAGGTAGCTTGCGCACTTTTGCTCAGGGCTGAGCCACATTCAGAAAGTGATGCAAGTTTCCAACTTGCGGTGCACAACTTTTTTGGATGGCCTCCCTTATGGGAGGCAACAAAACTAAAAAAAATGGAGAGTTGCACGAAATATGTGTTTTATTCTGTACTTTCGCCTTGAAGTATCAATTCAACGGATATCTGTGTTCGACTCTTCAAATAAGAAATAGTTTAAAGTTTGTTGCCGCCCTGGCGCTCAGAAGTACGAAATAAATTCTTTCGAAGTTCTAGATTGTCCTCGACTACTCCTTTGACAAAACCTTACTTCTCATGACTACCTCGCTTTCATTCCAATTTCAAAACTAACTATCTTATCCTGACAACTTCTGACTTCACCAAGATTATTTGAGGTCCCGGACAAACAAATAAACAGTCCACCAAGACACTATTGCGCTTTTGTAGTAGAGAGATAGTCTAACCATTTTTCCGTCAGTTGAGAATCCAACAGCTATGTAGCCAGCAGATCCTTGTCCCATCAGCTCCATGTCCATTGTTGTTGCATCGACGTAAGTGTAGGCAAATCCGAGTCCAGTACATGAAGGTGAATTATTGGCGAAGAAACATCCTTTAGAGCTTGAGCATTGGGAACAGACAAAGTTCTGGAATGAGTTGACTGACTGACTGACATAGAAAACTGACTGTATTATTAAGAGGCGTAGTCGTCGGCAAAGGAACTGCCGTCTTAGTTTTCAAGTTGTAAGGGGAAGAACTGACAGCAGTGTCCGAGTGAAGAAGCAGCTCTAAAATCCTTTTTCATATATTTTGGCCTACTTACGCGTAGCATTTGTAGCTCCTTGTGCCAGGAGCAAAAAATAATTTAGACTGGAGTTGAACTTGAAGACTTCAGGCAAATTGGAACCTCCGACATTGACAGTCGCTCTACAATACAGTAATCCATCCGTTGTGTTGAATTGACTATTTGTGAAGTAGGTACTCTCCAAAGGGATCTCTCCGTCAATGCGAATATTTTTCGGGGTTCCATCATTGTAAGAAAACTTGAAACTGAACTGTTGTCCTTGCAACTTTGAGCACTCCACGACATTGTCATTGCCCTGAGTATGGTATTTATAAAATGATAAGTATTACCATTTTATCGTCACTAGAGAATCCTACAGCAATCCAACCATCTGTTCCTTTCTTCATCAGCTCCATGATCATGACAGTGTCATTGACATAAGTCCAAGCAAAGCCGAATCCGTTGCAATTTGCCGGATCGTCGGGGAAGAAACAGCCCTTTCCTTTGCCACATTGTGAGCAGTCAAAGTACTGAAAATGTCTTTTTTTACTCTTTTTTTCAACTTTGCTCCAAAAGAAGACGGTTTTTGACCGAACGGCTTGTCGTTTCGAAATTAATTCAGTTCTGAACGCCAACAGCTTTTTTTTCGGTGGTCCCGTCATCATCCCATTCTTTTTTAACAGACTAAATAGCGCTTGCCAAATCTTCACCTTACGTACTTTTTGACGCAATATTGCGTACGCGCGGGCAAGCTATTTTTTTCGAATTTGTACTGCAAATTTGGTACGCTTTTTGGTACGCAAACTTGCGTAACGAGAAGTACCCAAGATGAAGATTTGGCAAAGGAATACCTTACCGGATTAGTAACAGGCATAATCTGTCCGGACATTAGATCAAATGGAAAGTCGGAAACCACGTGATCGAAATGCTTTTGAAGTCCAGAAGCGCTGGTACGTCCACTGGCCAGCAACAAGTAGTAGTCCTTGTTTTGATCGTAAGAAAAGATTCGGTCGTTGCCATCCACGCCGGCCACATTGACGGTAGCTGAACAGTAAAGACCTCCGTCGGTGAAGGCGACTGTCGGATTTGTTATGAGCTGGCTTCTGACTTGCTAAAACTTTGGTTCAATTTAAAGGACTGCCTTTTTACTTCTTCTCCAGTGATTCTTGTATTGTAACGATCGTCTCCGCCGGTGTTGTAAGAAAATTTCAGGGAGTAGTCTGAATTGTTGAGGGAGGAGCACTCAATCACGTGGTCATCTCCCTAGATTTTTTAAAATGAGCGCTGGAAACCGGAAACTGACCATTTGATCATCCAAAGAAAAACCGAGAGCCACATAGAATCCGGGGGCTGTTGCCACAGAAAACAGCTCGATTTTCATCAGAGTCTCATTGATCATTTTGAAAGAAAAACCCATGCCATTGCATCCCATGTAGCATTCGGTCGGCACGAAGCAGGTCTTATCCTGACCGCAAGTGCTTGGATCAAAGTAGGGCTCAAGCTGGCTCAGAATCAGCGACTTTTTGGCTACACAGGATGATTGGTGAGGGAGTAGACCGCTAGAGTTGGTGGGACCTCTTGCCAACAGCAGATAATAGGGCTGGGTGGGATCGTAGGTGAAAATCTGAATATATCTTTGACGAGAAATTACTGGACGCGGCGGTTTTGGGGTTATTCACTCATTTTCGAGCCTCGGCATGTTCTACAAAGTTGTAAATTAGGATCTGTTCTACACATTGTAAAAAATTACAAAGTTCTACAGGGGTGGGCATATGAAAGGCCGATATTACCCCCAAAGTATCAGCCAATTTGATTTAATTATCTGGTTTTACGGGTAGATTTACTGATGGAAGTTTTGGTATTTTTTCATGTAATTTGACCATAACTCCGTTATATAGCAAACTCCCGGCTTCTCAATACCCATCTTCTATAGAGTTTTATAGGCCGCATTCCTGTGCACAGGACCAGACTGTCTGGTTTTGTGCTTCAAAAGTTTAAGTTTCCCCAATTGATCCATTTATGTCAAAAGTGAATCGTAAATCGACCCGTAAAACCAGATAATTTAATCAAAATGGCAGGTACTTTGGGGTAATATCGGCCTTATGTAGGGCAAATATGAGCCAGAAATGCAGACCAAATATGAGCCAGAAATGCAGAGCTCACCATTGGATCGTTATCATATCCGGACACTTGAATAGTAGCTGTACAGAAAAGTTGACCGTCTTGGTAGTAGCTGAAATCGCTTATGTAGCTGCTTCTCATATTCTAAACTATATCGGATCAAGTTACTGAATCTGTACTACCTGCTCTTCAGGAATCCTGACATTGGCTGGGGCAGCATTGTTATAGGAGAATTTCGTGGATAAGGCTGCTTTTCCCAGTGACGAGCATTCAATCACGCTGGTATTAGCCATTTTTCCCGTCTTCGAGAATCCGACAGCCACATAGTTGCCCGTCCCAGCTGCAGCAGTTCCCACAATTTCCAACTGTAGGTGGGTTTGATTCTTCATTCTGAAAGATTTCTCTTATTCTTTGACTCTCTGACTCTTTGTTTCTCAACCGTTATAAAATTCCTTACAAATATGAGACCATCATTTCAGGCTCCGCCCCATGACATTCATCCGCAGACGGTATGAAGCATCCTTTTGTCACTCCACAGCCATTCGGGTCAAAGGACGGATGAATGTCAGCTAAGTTGACTGCGGAGGGGGTTGTGACGTCGTGGACATGGTGCTTGAGGCCTGTAAACAGTTATCGTGACGGGGGCGAGAGTCTCGGATCTTTCAACCGTTCAAAGGTTTTGACTGATAAGAGCGAGTCGCTCATCAGATCAAAGGCGATTATTTTCGCTCAAAGGTTTTTTGTCAGAGAAACACAGACAAATACCTACCATTTTTATCAGTTGGCCCATTAGCCATTAGCAGATAGTATCTGGCATTAGGATCAAATTTGAAAACTTGGTAATTGCTCGGAGCTCCAGTGACATTGACTGTTGCGGAGCAGTAGATTTGGCCATCATTGTAAACGATATTGGAATTTATGAAATAGTTGTTGTAGGTGTTCTGAAAAGAAATAATATCCCCTCACTGAGACTCACCTGGTTTTGAATACGAATGTTTGACGGCTCGCCGCTGTTGTTGAAATTTGGAATGTTGAAGCTGAATTTTAAAGAAGGAGCGGCTGATCCAATAGAAGAGCATTCGATCACTGAGTCGTTGCCCTGGAAATGGTTATGGGTCCAGTGTTTAAAACCAAAAACTTCCAGAAAATTCGTCGTTTACAATTTTGCAGCGTTCTGTAAAAAGATCTACTCTCCTATGCAAAAGTTTGACAACACATGATTTTTCAAACAAACTATACGAACGATTGGTTTACAAGGTTTGGGACTGTCACCAATCGACCAATCGATGGTCAAAAACCCGCAGAAAAATTATCAGCAAGATATTTTTTTGATTAGTGCACTGTGAAAAAATGCAAAATCAGGCGCGGCAAAAGTTTGGCAACAGCCAGTTTTGTAGCTTTTAGTACTTGACATCGCTCGACAAGCACCGTGCTACTCGAAAATTGGGAAGAAAACATGGCTGAATATCCAATGCTGTTGTCAAATGGTCTCGCAACGAACTCATTTTTACAGATCTAACTCTGAAGTATGTACAGTACAGACTATACGTTTTCTTAGCAAACAAAGTCATGTCATCAAGCTTCTAAGAAAAATGATGAAATCTATTCGCGGGTTTCGAAGTCTGCTTCAAAATCTTCCTCTGATTGTTCATATAAACTCAAAAGTGAGCTTAGCTTGAAAAACCGCCCGAAGATTCTGCCAAAGTTGAACTTTTTTCACGGTTCATCTACTGGCAGTCCTTAGCAGATAAGAACTGTATGAAACTATAGCTTATCTGCTCAAGAAGAGTCCAGTTTTCTGATTCTCACGCACTGATCAGAGCCCTTTTGATGATTATTCGACAATCTCTTACCATCAAAGTGTCGAGGGAGAAACCAACTGCAAAGTAGAAGCCTTCAGCATCGGCTTTCGAGTTTCCGAACAGTTCAATCTGACAGCAAGATTAACAGTTTATAAAAGTACAAAAAACCTTTAAAAGTTTGTGAGAATCGTCGGTGAAAACGTAGGAAAATCCCATTCCATTACAGCCCATATAACAGTTGGCATCACTGGGCAGAAAACACGCCTTTTCGAGGTTACATGTGCTCGAGTCAAACTGAACGCGAGTTTTTTAAAAGAAACTTTCACTTACCAGACTACCCGTGGCTGTTACCACAAGAAGAGCCAAAAGAAGAAGACAGAAGGTTTGCATTTTCCCCTCGTCCACTCCAGGACCGTGTCTTCTTAGCCCCAGCCTAAAATGGTGGGTGGAGTCAAGGTGTGGCTTATGTAAAGGCGGGGAGGGTGATAAGGAAGAAGGTGGGAGAGTTTTTGAGCTTTCTTTGGAAAGTATTGGGGAAAGTTTGGGAATGAGAAATAGACTGAAAGGGTCTATTCTTTCGGAGGGAACGAGAAAGTAGAAGAGGGATAGGGATAGGTAGGGAGCCCGCGGGCCGAGATTTGGAAAATGTTTAGAAAAAGGGGTTTTTTTGACCAAAATGTGCATTTTTCATCATTTTTAGAGACATTTTTTTTCTTTTCGTAAAAATTTTTCATTTTTGTGCTAAAATGCCCTATAATAGCTTCATTTTTGGCCTGATCCCGGTCCGATGGCCAAGTGTGGGAACCGGACCCTGGTGTGCCGGCCTGGCCCGTTCCCATGCTAGAGACAGAGACAGAGAAACAGTGACTCAGTCGCAAAGAGTTCGATGATAAAAGTTCTGATCCAGATTTGCAGAGCATTACAGACGCCCTTCCTGCCAAAAGAAATGTCATCTTGCCTACAAACTAAACGTCTTATCTGGAGGTGGGAAAGACTAGTAAAACGTCACTTCTTCTTCCTTTTTCGTCTCGGTTCAATTTATGCCTCATTTTGCACCAAAATATAAAAATAAAAATGTTTATTACGATATATTCACAGAATATGTACAAACGAACCCACACGAACAAGACTAGAAGCTCTCACGATGGTCTGGTCGCCATTACCTGAAAATTTTAAACGTTCTTCTCGAATTTCATTTCTCTTTGGTGCACCGACAATTGCAATCACAGAAGCTCACATTCCCGTTTTTCTTTCATTGGTTCTGTACAAATCGCTCTAGAGGCGTCTATTCACCTCCTGCGACCAGTTGTCGAATTTGACTAGACGGAAGACGTTGGCACTCAGATCAATGTTGTCCAGCGTCTTGTAGGCAAGGTTCTGGAACATTTTTGTATTCTCTGTCTCACAGTCTCTCTGTCTTTTAAAAAGAAAAAAAACTCACAACAATACTGGCGAAAAGCATACTTATCCTTGCCACTCGTAACGCGGCTCTCATCTCATCTCGTCCTCGCTGTGTCACAATTTGCAAAAATGCTGTGAAGGTCTCGGAAGCCTCGCCGATAATATTGATTCCCTCCGAAGACGTTCCCAACGCCGCATTGCAGAAAATTGTGACCAGACATCCGATGAGAACTTCATTTTCGGAGAGGTTCAGCTCCCTCAATGGCTCGACAAGTGTCTCGACTGACAGCTGGGTAACGCCACTGTAACCGCTAATTATTGATAATCTAGTCGCCGTTTTAGGCAACTCACTGTATGTCGGGGAAGGCCTGCATGTGAGGATCAGCAGGGTGAAAGGCACCGTTGGCGTAGCAGACCCCGTTGCAGCCGGCTCGAGCTGACCAGTTCGAAGCCAGCCACCAGTAGAAGGGAGAGAAGCGGCCTTTTGCCAGTAGCATCTGGATTTTTTCATTTATAGTTTTAGAAACAGTCGGGTTTACCCTATCCGTTTCACAGAGAATAGAAAATTCCGGGATTTGTACTAGGAGATCGGCAAAGAGCACAAAGACTCGATTAAAATCTTGGAGGACATCTGACATGGTGGCTACACGATGTCCTGTCGGGGTAAGCTAAACGAATCGGTCAATTTTCTCAAACGTCTCAGCAAACCGGAGTTCTACAAGCAATCAGGGTCGGATTGTAGAAGGCTATTTGAAAAGGATAGTTTTGAGCAGCTGGATGACGAATCGGATTGTCAACACGGGCAAAAATCTGTCGAATCTTGTTGAGGAAAAATTCGAGACCACAGCTTCGACTGCTGTTGGGGATGAAACCTGGTCGCAGTTGCATTAGGTCGTCTGTTTGGATGGCAGTGTCTCTGAAAATGAAAGATACTGTCCCTGTCCCTGTCTCTCTCACTCACTTGTTTTCGACCTCCTCCTCAGCCTCTTCTTCTTCCTCATCCTCATTACTCTGTCTCTTTCCAATTTCTCCCTGTACAGCCCGCGGATTCATCCCGACCCGAAAACATTCCTTCAGCCGACAGGCTCGACACGTATTTCTTTTCTCTGAATAAGAAATCACATTTGAGTATAGTTTCCCTTGACTTACCAACACTAACTGGACAGTCACCTCCATACCGACAAACATACTGCCGATTCTTCCAGATCGATCTCCGAAAGAATCCTTTACACCCATTGCAGGCATTAACACCATAGTGCTTTCCTAGAGCCTGAATCGGTAAATTTTTTTATGATTTTGCTGAAAACTTACCGAATCTCCACAAACGACACATCGTAGTCCATTTTTTGACTTTGGATGGCCTTTTATATGCGTTGAGGAAGATGTCCCGGGAGCTTCTACTTCCATGGCCATTTCTGAAAATTTTGAATTAAAGTTGGAAAAATAGAGAAGAAGGAGGGGAAGAAGACGAAGATTTATACTGGCGGGTGCTCTTATGCTGTTTTAATCCGGGCTGACTAATTGGTCCCGTGCTTTCACATCCCTGTGTAACCACGCAAAAATACAAATGTCGCGGTAATGTCAGATAGGAAAAACACGGAAGAAACGTTTTGAATAATAAGGAAGCAAGAATTTATGGGAAATACCAAATTTTGTAGGGAAAAAACGGATTATATGTGTCCATTTTTAGAAACTGAACTATCTGAACTCTTCAACAGAAGAGAGGCTCAGCTCAAGTTTCCAAGTCTTCAAATCTGAAGAACCTGAACCAGAAATCAAGGCTTTTTGTTAGGTACTAGTACAAAAATCGAAAACCAGGTAAAGGTCACTGGACGATGCGTCGATTAATGGATACTGCCGGGTGCAAAAGATCGCCCGAGAGTGGAGAGTGAGTAAGGAGAATGGCCTCCGTCTTTGGGCTTGTTTGTTTTGGCGGTATGCAAGAGAGAGGGTAGGAAACAATGCGGTTCAGATTATATAGAGAATGTACAGAGAATCAGAGGGACAGAGCGGCAGAGAGTCAGAAAGTCAGGGTTAGCAAACCTAACCGGCCAGGTAGGCCAGGTTGGACTTTGCGACGCGCTAGAAAAAATTCATTAAAAAAATGGAAGAAAATCGAAAATTGACGACAAAAATAAAAGAAAATGCGAATTTTTGACGAAATTCGGTAAAAAAATGCAATTATCTTCGATTTTCATCGTCAGGTTTTTTGTTTTCTGGAAATTTTTCAGATGACAAAACTAAATCTAACCGGGGGACGTATTTCGAAACAAAAATATCAGGAAAAAATGGGAAATGAATTGTTTTAGCCCGCCGCAGTCAAGGCATGATTAATGCCAAAGGGGAAATCGCTGTACGAACCGGGGGATCAGAAATCGGGGAAGCTAATTAAACGGAAGGACTTTTTACGAAATGGACTTTTTTTAAACCAGACAAGAAAAATGTATCTTATCGTTGGACGGGTTGGTCTCGCCTGCGCGCTTTTCAAACTCTGGACAGCGCGTGACAATAAAACTATTTATAGGAATTTTCGTGGTAGGAATCGATAAAATTCAGTCGACTGGACTTTAAAGGATTTTTAGATCAAGGATTAGTGACGGAGCTCTTTTCTCTGAATTATTCAAATAGCAGGCTGATGGCTCGAGAAAAAAACGGGCAACTTTGGCAAGCTCTGAAGGTCGACACGTTCCCGATAAGAGTGACGCCAAACTGTCGGTAAAACGTTAGGAAAAATTGTGGAAGAAATTGATCAGACAGCAAATTTTGAGAGAAAACTGTACTGGGAAAGGAAAGTACGTTGTAAAACGGAGAGAATCCAAAAAAATTCTCTGGTTTTTATAACACAGAAGCAGTCTACTCTCTTGAACTTTGTAGCAAAGAACGGAATGATAATTCTTCCAGCCATCTGTTCCTTGCTCCCCTTGAACTCTAGAATGTTTACAGTAGGAAACAATCAAAACTCTGACTTTAGGTAATATCAAAAACAATCCCACTCTATACTTAGCAGGATAACGGACGGCATTCACAACGTTACTCATTCAGGCATGGGAAGGCTCGACGAAGAGAAGAAGCCCTTTCGGCAGAGGATAGGATGACAAATGAGCGGACAAAGTGTACATTGGGATGGAACAGTTTAGTCGGGCTAAATTTAGAGAATGGGTATCTGATTGATATGTGTCTGTTTTTGACTGTCCTTTTGTAAACGGCCATGAGAATCGTCGTAGCAAGTCAAAAATTATCAGGAAATAAGTTTTTTTTTGAATTTTCTACTGTTTAATATATTGCTCTCCTCGACTACAGATCTTTTCAAAAATTTCCCACAACCTCTGCATTCACAGGGTCAAAGTTTTAGCCCAAGATCTTTGAACTTGTAAAAAGTTAAATATTAGATTTTTCTATGGGTCCCATGGCCTAGTGGATCGAGGGTCCTGAACTCGATTACGATTTTGATTTTCGTTCTTGTTGCTTTAAAACTGGTGGAGGGTAATATTGGAAAAAAAACAGTAAAAAACGTCAACATCATTGTTTTCGAGTACCATGAGGGATCTCTTATTTCAGAGAGTCAGAGAGACTGGTTAAAGATAGATATTTTCCACATATTTCAATGTCATTTTGGATTTAGAGCTCGCTCAGAGATTAAAATTGTTATTTTGGAGAAACACTGCTTATGTATCGGAAGGAGACTGCAATCCTAATTAGGAGGAACTTCCTGCCAGCAACGTGTTAATGTTTCCCGGCAACCGCCAGACGAGGGAGCGAGATCATAAGCATGTGTTATATTGAATTGACGGATCAAGAGAAAAGAGGATGAACAGTCTAAAAATCATATTAAACTATTCAAAATCAAAAAAAAAAGATGGTCGTTTAACCCAAGTGATCAATGTTCATGATCAATGTTCATTATGTAAACAGGATAAGTCCGAACGGAAGAGGATGTTCCCTCTGACAGGAAGATATTTTTAAAAACAACACACCTACTCGTTATTTTTTGCATAAATCTTTTGGATCCTGCTCAAAACGCGTCGCCCAACACTGTTGTGTACTCTTTTTAAAATAATCAAGAGTTCACACTTTTTCTGGACCCTCTGTCTGACAATACTGTAAAAGAGAAGCCAAATGAAAGAAACGTTAGTCTGCATGGGCTTGCTCAAAGGTTTGCCTAACTGCTCGCTCAAATGACGAAAGACAAACAGAGCGAGAGAGAAAGAACAGTTTCAGAGGACCAGAGGAGACTCGCGGACATCGCGACCGAAGATTATTGTTTCCCGAGAGTCAAGGACAGTCTAGACAAGGAAAATGAGGTAAATCAATTTCAGGAACATGATTTGTGGGAACTGGGATTAGAGGCCAGAGAGGCACGAGTGAAATCAAACACTGGTGACGCTGGGAAGGAAGAGAGCACGGCCTCTGGACTAGCAAGAACATACCGAGACACGGGCGTGTTTATTTCAATTAGAAGCGGAGGGCAAGGAACACATCGCGAGCAAAAACGTACAAGGGGGAGGACTTTGAGCTCAGGTTTTTTTTAAATTCCGCGTCCAGACGGATCAGAGATCGAGTTTTTAGGTAATACTCGAGCAGGCAACCTCCTCAGTTCAAATTTTTCCCCCCTGGTGTTCATTTTTGATGTTTTTACCCATTTTTTCCACCAAATTTTACAGTTTTCGAATACGTTTATGGAATCCTAAAACAACAGGGGGTTGACGCGCCAATAATTTGAAATGAGGGGGTTGCCAGCTCGAATATTTCCAGTTTTTATCCCAGAGAAGGACAGAGACATGAAGAGACAGAGAGACAATAAAAAATGGAAACTCTATAGCCAATAATGACTCCGTTGTAGTCTATGAATAGAGTCATTTCCGACTGAACCAGATGACCATGAATGAAAAAAAGGAAAGAGAAGTCGCCGCTTTGAGTAGCGATCGATGAAAGTACAAATAGTGTGTTCAGTCACAAAGGCTGGGGCACGGGGGCCATGGGGGAAACCGGTGCGAGCGTGATGCCAGCGTGGCCTCCCCCAGCCGTGCAGTCTCATCATTGTGTCCTTTGCTCTCTCGCAGCCTATTGAAGCCAATTCGGAGGGGGAAGAAAGGAAGACAATATAGCGAATGGTGAAGGGCGATTCGTGCAAACGAGAGCGAACATTTTGACCTCGATGGTTTGTAGACACAGAAACAAAATGGCACAATGACGAGGGGCCGCCGAGTTGGAAAGTTTATTAGAATAACTCGTGACGATAATGTAGTTCATTTGATGTGTTGGTCTGCTGATTAGATAAACGGACTGGCCGACTGGCTCTGAACGAAGGCTGAGCAATGATAAGGGTCAGTCTGATCTTGTGGTTAAAAGTCAATTTTGAGGACAAGTAATTTTTTTTTTGAAGATAGTGAGTAAACTTTTAAAATGTCAGTCAAACTTACTGACATATCGGGCAAAATGTGAGTATCTTGATAACTGGCCGTGGTAATCCAGAGTAATCTGTAGGTATTTAAAATTTTTGCTCGTCACATTCGAAGAGAGTACAGATGCAAATTGTTCAAGCACAACGGGATTAGTCAGCTTGGATACGGGAGAAAATGAGACTGGGAAAATCTAAAAATACTCGTGGTCAAGGGAAAGTCGACTGTCTCTCTGTCTCTCTATGAAAAATATAAGGAGAGGAAGACAGGCTCAGAAAACAAGAGTATTGAACTATACTGCTTTCGTCAAAGAGGTTCTGGTTTGACTTATTGTCAGTTCAGGACAGAGTTGGGCGAGCAGCTGATTTTTGGACGAGCACGAGCGAGCAGATGTTTGTTGCTCGCCTGCAAGCCGAGCACGAGCGCTCGCAACTTTCAGTTCGGCGAGTGAACTGCTCGCGAGCAACGAGCAGCGAGCACGAGCAAAAATACAAATTATTTTCGTAAAATTTGCAGTGTCGCTGGTTTTCGCTTGCGTGACGATTAAAGTTGATAAAGACCAAAGAGAAATTAGTTATTGAAGAGAAATAAAGTTTGGTTTCCATCAGAAAAAAATAATTTTCGGGACTCAAAAAATAGTAATACAAAAAAAAGAGAACGATATGCTCGTACTCGCTCGCTTTTTTAGCCCTGCTTGTCCACGAGCACGAGCATTTTGCGATTCTTTGCTCGTCTACGAGCCGAGTACGAGGGCTTGTAAGTTCGGTTACTCGCCTGACGAGTGAGTTGCTCGTGCTCCTGCTCGCGCCAAACGAGCTTGCCCAACCCTGGTTCAGGGCTCTTTTTGGATCAGTCAGACTGGTTGGCTTAAATTAAGGTAAATTAAGGTCTCTCTCAGTATCTCTTCCCCTGAACGTTTCCAGCCCAATTTCTTCAAGATAATTCAGTTCCCTCACTGGGAGAGAGTATCACTTTACGCGATCTACTTGACCATCTTATCTCTGGCCCCGAGGTGTCTTCGCCCGTTGGCAGGTCCCAATTAGGCCTGATGGATGGTGGTAGGAGGAGAAGAAGAAGAAGGTAGGCTGGAGATTGCCAGCGGCCGGTCTCGGGATTCGCAACCCGTTTTTGTGCGGTCTGACCCATGTGGCGGCCTTTGTCTAACCCAATCAGAGCGCTATCAACACATCCCGCATTCTCCGAGATCCTTCTGGTCATTTGCCATTTGTATATCCGGCGTGTGTCAAACACCTGTTAGACGGGAGAGTGTTCGCAATGAGGCGAGCAGAAGCGAGAAGAAAAAGGACATTTTTACGTCTCTCGCCCACTTTTTCCAGGAAGGGCTGCTTTTCTCCTGCCTCATAACGACCAAATTCAATTGCAGGCTCATGTCCGTGCCTTATTCCTTTGGAACTTTCAGTCATTTTTCAAAGAAACGAAGATTTTCGTCGTTTCTTTGTTCAGTATGGTAGGGTCAATGGCCTAATACCACAAATGTCTCAGACTGGACCAGTCTTCTTGACCCAAAAAAACTATTATATAGGTTAGTCTGTCTGTCAAATATGACTTTTATGAGCTTTTCCTTTCTCTCCCATAATTTTACTTCTTTTCCATGTCTTTCATTCCCCATGATTCACTTCTCTTCCTATTTAACCACCTGCCTTATTGTTCTTCCCGCCAGCCAGCATCTGCTTTCCGAAAAAGCGACTGTTCTTCTGCCTTCCGGTGAAGTGTGTCCTTCTTGTCACCTCCAATTAAGCGTCCTTTAACTGCCTGTCCGGTGGCAGTTTTCAGCCTGTGAGCGGATTGTAGCCTCGCCATTGTACAGCACACTCTCTTTTTCTGCCACCGCTCTCGGGCCCCCGCTCTCGCTAATGTACTTTTTGTCATGCAATACGTTCACACTTTCACACATGATATGGGTTCCTGATTCGGGTGCTTTTTGTTCCAATTCTACTAGAGAAAAAGTGGTATAGTTCAGTAGGCAGCACCGTTCGTTCAAATATTTTTGCGCGAACTCCCCAAACAGCAAGAACTTGCCTTTTTCACCATTTTCCATCCATTATTGAGCTTACTAAGTGTGTTTATCTTCTCCGTGTAAAACAACCTCCTGGACGTGTATTTCAGCCAAAAAATGCCAGATTTTAACGAGATTTCCCAACACGAGGTTTTCTTGAAGACCTCGTTTCTTTCAATTTCAAATTCCAGGGGATTGTTTTACACGGAGAATTTGATAAACACACTTAGTAAGCTCAATAATGGCTGGAAAATAGTGAAAAACGCAAGATCTTGCTGTTTGGGGAGTTCGCGCCAAAATATTTGAACGAACGGTGCTGCCTGCCGAACTATTACCGAAAAAAGTACTCTCTTTTTACTGTCACTTTAGTCTTTAAGACAGAGAGTCAGAGAATCACATAACTTGTCCAGACACGCAAGATCCGTCTGCTTTGAACCTGACTCACTCGAATCCCCTCTTTCCAAAGCAAAGGTGTTTGTTGACTGTTCTTCCCCCTTATCATCCTGCCCAGAGACATCCTCGAGGTCAGCGGCGGTTCATCTCAACTACTAATAAGCGTGTTCTAAAGACACTTCGACTTTACTTGACCCTGGCACTTTTTCAGCCGTTTTTCATGACCCTGATAGCGTCTTTCTGATTGACATTGTCTGACTCAGTCCCTAAGTCGAGGGCCGCTCCCACGAATGAAAACATCGTCCGGTCTCCTCCCGAATAGTTTATGCCCTCTCATAGACCCGTGGCCTCTTTCTTCGAATTCATTAACACTTTCACTTTTAGCTTTCTCTGTGCTTCTATCCATATGCCTCTCTATCTCTCAGTTTTTCTGTCTCTCTGGAAAAGAGCCAGATGTTTGATGCCGTACAGTCCTCCCATGACGACTCGAGTTGTTCACGCCCCGTACCGCGGCTGTCAATACCTCTGAGAATGTTCTCCTCTTAACATTTTTCTATTTTTATCCCTCAAAAAACCAACCGGTATCTCATCGATTGCTGCCAGAGGGCACACTTTTTTAAGGGGGATATTTGCACTCCATAACACGCATTGCTCGGCGAACCCCATTAATGGCTTTCTGTTTTCGTAGCGGTTTTTACCGCAGTCTCCGGACTGATTGTTAAAACACTGGCATTGGTCACTTATTTTGTGGGCCGCCGACACGGACAGCTGTTCTTCTTCCAGCCCTTTGGCACTCTTCCTCGGCGCGGCCATCACTCATTCTGTTCGTGATCAACATGACTAGTTTATGTGTTGTGAGGCTACTTTCACTTTACTGAGGAAGTGTCTCCTATTCAGAATGTTCATCTAGGCGTGAGGAAGGTAGCGAAAGGCTTGAGGAAGCTGCCTCTCTTTTCTGAGTGTAACAATTTACTAAAATTTATATCTTCCACTATTTCCCGCTTGTTTTTTATTCGAAATACTAGTATTTTGAAATTTATTCTCAAACTTTCCTTTTTTTTAAAAGCATGTACCATAAAAGCTCTAATAGATTACGTAAGATGCGCAACAAAAAAAATGACGTCTTGACCCTCAAACACCGTGAATACGTAAGTGCGTATCTTGCGTAAGGGGGTGGGCTTCTATTAGAGCTTTTACGGTTCTTCCCTTGGTTCTGCGTACTTTCAGTGACGCGAATTTGCGTACACATAGAAACATACGCAATTTCTCGTAAATGGAGGCATCTGAAAATCCAAGGTTCTCCCCAAAAAATATGAGATTCCAGGTAGCTGCTAACCTCATAACGGAAGTGTATCCATGTGTCACAGTTCCTGTCCCAGCTCTGGTATATCTGTCGCATTACGTCTTCGAGTCAATAGCGGGCTCTTTTTGAATCGAATCCACGTACAAACATGCGCCGGGTCTTGCGCAACCTGGACCATTCATCCGAGGTGTTACTGACGAGAAGAGAGAGAGTCTTATCAATCAAGACCATGCATCTGGCGCTTCTTCTTCTTTTGTAGCCAGCTGACAGACACCTGTCCTCGCCGAACAGAGCCCCTCACTAATTTCGAATACTGTTTGTTCTCCTCTCTCCCCTTTTACTGCCTCTTATCAATCTTCCCCTCATTCTGGCTCATAAATCGTAATTGGTGTTTCCGTTGCCCACTGGCCTTCTTCCGGCCTTCTTACCCTCATAAGTCGAGCCAATTGTATGGGACTCGGCCATTGGGAACAGATTTGAGACTCATTTCTGGAGGGGGCAAGAAGCAAAATATTATGATCGTATCTCTTGATGGCAGACTGGCACGCCCCAGCAGACAGTGGTATTTAAGATTTGACTCATCCGGCTCTCAGACTCGTTTTTGAGGATTTTCTTAGCTTGAAACTCTTTTCCTGGTTTTGATATTGGAATGATACGTTTAACTCTCTTCTCTAATATTCTCATCCGAAAGTGCAGGTCACCTTGGTAACAGAAATTTGTCTCACACTCTTCCTTTGATCTCTTGAATCTTCTACTTGTACTCAGAACTTTCACTCCATTACACCCGGCCTCTATCAACAAAATCTTGTAACTTATTTGGATTTTAAAATCTTAAGATTTAAAAATTAAAATCAGCCTATATTCAAGAAAATTATAGTTTTTTCTTTTTTTTAGAAGCTGGAAGATCACATTTTCAGTCCCTAGGCTGTGAGGTTCCTCGTTTTAATAAACGGATACTTGTTTTGGAATGGCTGTAACGAAAAAAAAACTTTTCTTTTTTTAAAACATTAAAGCTTTGTAAAATCTGAAAGTCCCATTACATCTCCCTCTCCGCCGAAAGTCTTTGATCTCTCCAAACTTTTCAAATGTTTTTTCTGGGTTTGAAAAGTTTTGTCAACTTCAGATGTACTCCAAGATTATCTCAAGCCTACTCGGCAAGTCGCATCACCAGAAAAAGGAAAAGGACAAGTTGGCACAAGATCAAAAGGTGGGAACGTGGCTGGCGGTCATAATTCCTAGCGCCCATTTGGCTGTAAATTCCCTTGAATGAGGGCTCTGTAGTGGTCCAATTTTTGCACCTCCTTTGCGGAGCATATTTTTCTTCAAAATAGGTAGCTTTTTAGTGCCGAGGTGGCAACACGAGTGGCCACGCCTCGTTTGCCTCTTCCGACTCCGCCCCCTGTGAGCACTGTGGCAGGACAGCACTGTCTCACAGTTCTGACTCTTCCACCAATACGGAAATTATGGGACACAAGGACTTTGTCATGCGATGGAACGTTAAGGTGAGTTTTTGCTTCTTTTTATAAAATTTCTGATCAGACTCTCACAATAACATTGGTATGCCAGTCCTTTCCAAAACGTTGTTCCATTCTTCACCTGAGCCATATTTTTTTGCTTAGGAGCAGTTCGAAAACAGATGATTTGGGTCTAGTGTTACTAGTAGTTTCCGTCTATTACAAGCCTATCAAGGGGATTTTGTGCAGAACATTCTGGCTTTACGTTTTACCACTTTCCCCAACGTACTTGAGGTAAAAAATTAAGGATATTTTTGACACACTTCTTTACGAAATTTTGTCTAACTGGAAGTACGCGGGATCTAGGTTTGTCGCATCCTATATGTCTGCTGCTTTTTTATATTTTAATCTTTTCTGAACGTTAAGGACAGCACTGTTTTCTCATACCACCTCATTTTCATTCTTTGTTCCGCCATTGTAGACACCTTTTTAGTTAATTTAGCAGTAGTCGGTGATCTTTGAGAACGATTAAAAATATTTTAAGTTTGTAACCTAATAATGAGTTGACTTTGTAATGGCCTGAAAGCATGGTCGCTGTTACCGTACTCTCTTGTTCCCAATTACTGTCTCTCTTGCGTAACCCGACCAGTTCTCCCAAGGGAAGGCTCAGAGGTGCGATTGACCCAATGAGTAACCTGATCCATCCTGCCATTGGCGCTTCCCCGTCGTCTTCTCGGCTCTTTTTGTGCTACAGTATCAATATGTGCAGCTGTTCAATGAAACCTGAGCCCCGATTTGAACGCTAGCTGGTAATAGGGGGTAAAAGGCGAAACCACCTGGTGTCATCCGGAGGGGCTGATATCATCTCTAACCCGCAACAGCTGGTCATCGTAGGAATACTTTTACGGCTGTGGCGGAACGGTTTTTGAAGAGACGATGGTCTCCTTGACTCTTTGTTTATTGCTCGAACAAGCACTAGGCAGTGGGCAAGTGCCATTCACGGGCCAAGACAAACAAGAGGGACAGGGTACAAGTGTTTTTTTTTGAGGTTACAGAAAGATCCGGTTACAAATCTACTACTTTTCAGTACCTTGGCTCATTCCCCATCTCCAACACGGCTCCGGATCATGTAGCTTCTCGTCTGGACAAGTTTCGAAGCTGTCAAGCTACTCCAGCTGTCGTCGCCGTCTCCATGCTGGGTGTCCGGGTTCATGCGGACGATGTAAGTAGAAAACAAACAGCGGCGTGCTTAAATAATTAACGAGCCGTCAAAGAGACCGGTACGTATTGTTGCGCCGCTAATTGGCGAGGAACAGGCTGCTCGTTTGCTACATAACATGGGATATAGCTGCTGCCAAATTTTTACCTTGTGTTGTCGTCACGCAAAGTTACGTAAGAAAAGTACAGTAGAATTTCGAATAAAATAGTGTACGCAAATTCTCGTCAATTAAAAATACGCAAGGTGAAGATTTGGCACCCGCTATAAAGCGAGTTTCCTTGAGTTTGAATCATTCTGTCAATCTGACATTTGAATAGTCTCTTGACACCTTCTTTCAAAGCCTTGACCTTCTCTCAAATGACCGATGTTGCGCAAAGGATTCGCGTGATCCTCTCAATATCCGCTTCATGTCAGACATGACATCTCAAGGTCTCATTTCAGGAGCTCCTTCTACAGCATTCTCTCCGTCGCGTCATCAGCGTCGTCGGTCGACCGGCTCTTCGAGAAGTAGCCTACATTGCCATGGAGCCGGCTGGTCAGACGTACCGTCGCCTTTGTCACGTCTTCAGAACACAAGAACAACACAACGTAAGTCGGCGGTTCCCAGATGACTCAAAGCGGGTGGCACTGGCGCCAGTGTTCCGTCTAATTAGTCGGACAGTTAGTCAGACCCAACAGTTGTTGGCAAAAGGACGAAAATCTGTTGCACTTTCTAAGGGAAATTTAGCCTTGAGTTGAGAGAACAAAGACTTGATGCCGTTTGGCGCCGCGGTCAGCGAGATAGCCATCTTCAAAATTGACCTCTTTGGATTGCTGCCAGTCGATCCGGCTGATAAGCTGGCCACAATCCAATTTTACTGCTCTCAGAATTAGTCAGTTGATTTATTGCCTTTTTAGTGAGACCATATGCCGTCCAAATGGTCTGACAGCAGATTAATTACAGGGAGAGAGACAGAGGAACAAAACAAGAGTTTTTCGCAACATTCCTCGCTCACTTTTTCTCCTCTTACTTTACGTGATTTATGCAGGTGGAAGAGATAGAGGCCGTGCTGGGCAGCGCCTTCCAAGCAGCACTGGCGCGAAGTCGTCTCGGACAAGTCAATCCTCAAGCTACCAGCACACCAATCCAACAGGTAATCCCCTTTTCTATTCAAAATAAAGTTTATGGCTCCGTACTCATAATAGCTTAAGAGAGTTGCCGCCCTCGTACGGTTTACGATTAGCCACCCAGAGCGAATTTTATGGTCGGTGGTGGCCTTCTGTTGTTCTGCCGTCGGCAGAAGGAGAGCAAAAAATACACAGAGACAAGGACATTACATGGCAGTTTTGACAGATGGCCGTGTCCAGGGCCACACTTTTGATTTTGCGCTCTACTATTTACTCTTCTCATTAGTCAAAAGTGATACTTCAAACCTCCCCATGGGACTATATGGGGCCGTGGATCACATTGTCAAGCCAGAAGCCACCTTTAGTTTGAACAGTCAACAGTCACTCACATTTTGACGGAATTTCAATGATTTTAACGCCAATCTCCCCCAATTGGCGCGAAAGGCTCATTTTTGAAACATATTTTGGCGTGACCTCTAATTTTTTTCGCCTGATCTTCTGTAATTCATCCCATTTCAGATGTCCGAAAAAAGAGCGAGCAGCTCGGCCTTTCTGAGCCGTCTCATCGGTCGCAGCGGCAAAGATGGGACCATCGCTGAGGACGAAAAGAGCAGACGAAAACGTCGGCCAGTCTCAGCCGTCTTTTCTGCCTTCCAACGCTTTTCCTCTTCGGCAACAATCTCGAGTTCTGCTCACAAGAGGGTCAGTTCTTTATTTTCGTTTATTTGGCAGATTAAGCCAAGTGCATTGCGTGTACCGCTCTCCTACTCGCTAGGTGGTCCATTTGGTTATTTACCAGGAGGAGAGAGAGAGAGAGATACTGTACAGGTCCCAGACGGTTACACAACCGGAGGGTCAATTTGTGGCTGTGCCGGTTGCGTAAGGCAGGGGATCACTTTTCGCACAGACACAGATCATTAATTCGGTGGCGCAAGAGGAACGGCGCACGGCTGCCAAAAACAGACTCATTGTTCGGGAGATGGGTCACAGGGGTCAGAGACAGAGAAAATTTTTCAGGTGACCTCATTCGAGCCTCTGACTACCCACTTTCCTGAGACTCCTTCCACCCGGACTGCTTCCTCAGCCTCTCCCGTCCCAGAAGAACCCATCCCCAGCCGTCATAGCAAAATATCCTTCGACCACGCTCCCGCGCCGGTCTTGGTCTATGACAAAGAGATTGGAGAGAACATCTATCCGGTAGACGAGGCGCTACGCTCTCAGCTGGACAACGTCAACTACTACGTTAAGCTGCCCAGCAGGTGAGAGAGATCGTTTTGAATCAAAAAAGAGACACGGTCAATTAGTGCGTGCAGTGCACCGAAGAGTTAATCCTAACATCTGCGCATATATGAGACTTGGTGAGGGAAAGAGATTATCAGTTGAAGCCTTAGTTATTAAAGGGTTTCTACTTTAAAAAGTGTGTATTAAACTAAAGCTTTTTCTGTCCTACAGACAGCTACTCGACAAACTGCATTGGAATCAATACAAAAAAGGAGCCAATCTTTTGAACTATCAGGTGCGGCAATAAGTTCAGATACTTTTGATCGTAACTTTTTCTTTTTTCAAGCAAATCAAGCGATCTTTTTTTTTTAAATGGTCCAAGTTAGCTCTTTTTAATGGTGTATAAAACTCAAAAACCCTAGTTGAAAAATTTTGAGCACCTTTTTGAGCAGAACGGTGAAATTTAAAACGATAGTTTTGTCACCGCGGAGGCCAAAGAGCGTATTCAAAAATTCTGTCAGCGTAGTTTTATTGTTCTTAGCAAATAAGAACGCCAGCCGCGACCCGATTCCTAAGAATTTTTTCCTCGCTGGGATACAGAGGGTCAAAGTGGCGAAAATGACAAACTTCAGAGGCATGCACAGCGCTTATCAAATCGAATTAAACAAATCGGCCGATGCACCCTGAAAGAGCTCAATCTGGGCTACAAAATCATATATAGAACAGGAAAGGCCCAGTAGAAAATTTTCGAGAAACGTGACTTCCAAAATCAGCGCTCTTAGTCATGATGGGGGTATATAGCCCAAGTTTGAAACTGAGACTATCTCTCACAATAGTCGGCTCTCTTGAAGACTGTCCAACGTAATCCGCGTTGCTTTATAACTCATCGAGTCGGAATTAATTAGCCTTCGGCTTGCCCGCGTCTGACCGCAGCAGGTGGCTTACCAGTAATTAGCATGCCGACAGTCCTGTTCAAATGTTGCCAATTTCAGAGAGCTCCTGGTCCGAAACCTTCTCCAGCACCCGGACGGTGCCTTTGTCGTTCGACTCTCGGAAACGAGGAAGAACTGTCTCGTGCTCTCCATCAAAGTGCCTCCAGCTCACAATGCCTCATGCATTAGTCATTACGTCATTGTTCGGAATGAGGCCGGGTACAGGATCAAGGTAAGAGCTCGATTAGCATAAGCAGTCCTTGGACGGGGGATGTTAATTAGGCATAATGTAGGGGGAGCTGACTTTGATGGGCGGACAATGAGACAAGCGTGTCACTAGCAGAGAAGCTAAGAGACAGAGGGACAGACAATAACTCAAGACTTTCAGGGTTTCCCCAAAGCTTTCCCCAGCCTCCAAATGCTCATCACTCATCATTCCGTCCTGCAAGAACAACTGCCAGTGACTCTGTCCTTCGTTCAATGGAACAAGGAAGACTGGAAGCCGAAGGAAGTGAGAGAAAGTTACAGAATCTCTCGACACAGCTACTATGATGAGAATCGTATTCCCGACTGGATCCATCATCAAGTGACTCCGAGAAGAAGACCAATCTCCGTGGCTAGACACTCGCGGATATTCGAGTTGGAATAGATCACACAGTCAGAGAGATAGTTTCTTCAGACCGGTAGCCATTGTTTTTTCGAGAGCAATATTTTTCTTTGTACATAGAGAATAATAATGAAGCTTTTACATTACTTTGGAGATATTGGAGCAATCTGTGAAAGTGGCCAGAGACAGAGTTCAAAGTAAAAAATAGAGACCTTCAAAATGGATGTGTGAGAATCACGCTAAAGACTACCGGAAAAAGGCCTACCAAAAAAGGGCTAACGAAAAATGACTTGGAACGACTCTCTGAAAAGATTGTGGGTGACTTTTTCTTCATAACTTTTGAAAACAAGCAGTTAGGTATGATTTTAAATAAGGGAGCATCAAGTTCATAAAAAGGGGGCCGCCGCAAATACAAGTCCTTTTTGTTAGCACCATTTCGTTAGCTCCTTTCCGTTAGCCCCTTTTTTGGTAGGTTTTTTTAAATTTACGAATCAGGCAGGCAAACCTTGGAAATTAACTCAACGAATAAGTCGACTTCACAATATTGAAACAGATGTTACAGTACACTTTGAAGAAATGAGCTCTTCCAGACTTCTTGATGCCAAAAGGATCCTCAAGTGTTGTACCAAACACCCCACAAAAGTCAGGCTACTACCTAGTGGCGGATTCACTAGATAGTGGCCCATTGGCCGTCTCAGGTCATCAAAAAGCACAGGACTAACAAAAAAAGAAAAGTAGAAACTACTGACCTGATTGGAGAGAGCAGAAGCAGACGACCATCAGGAGCAGCAGCAGAAGCGAAGACTGCTGGTTTTGTTCTGTCAAGAGCAAACTTGTCGAAACTTGTCAAGTTTATCTCAGAAGCGAAGTATGTCGAACCTTTTATTGCCAAAACTGTAAAAACTTTGCGATATTTAAAACGTGAAAATTGGCTACAAGAAAAAAAAAATACCATACAATATGTACAAGATCACAAGTTACTAGCGTGAATAAATACAAACTACCCCTACGTCTGAAGAGACCCATTGTTAGGTAGAGGAAAAGATTCTTATTGAGGAGAGCTTGGAGTCTGTTCCATGGTCAAGGACATGAACTGTTGCGCGAGGGCAGCAGCCCCGTTTTCCAGAAGCTCCGCGAAGGGAGGATTGGGACCAGTGTGGACTTCCTTGATTGCTTGACTGACGGAGATTGAATAGTCTTGAGCCTGCTTCCCATCGGCCTTTGAACGGGTCTAGAAATGTCAGACAAACTTGATGTAAGCCTGTCTCTCAGTCTCTCTGTCTCTTACAATTAGTCTCACTCTCTCACTGTCTCTCACAAGGGAATGTATTTAGTCAAATCCGGGATGTCGGAACGAGCTTGGTACTATTCGAAAGAGCATGAAAAATAATGTTGTTTCCCAGATTTTCAGCTGCCGAATTAATTGCTGCTGTCCCCTGGAGCCATTTCAATGTTCAAAATACCATTTTGGTCGCCCAAACAAACTCCAAAATTCAAGTCGAAAACGTGTTTTTGGTCCCAAGTGATGTTCTGCAATGTTGTAGAGTATACGTTTCGCTACATTTTTGTAGAACATGCAAAAGCTGTGAAAACACATCTTCAGTTAAGAACAAAGCTCCCTTCCTTTCCTATTTCTAGCGTTGTTTGGCTCAACTGTTTCCGATCTGGATAACCTACCTCCAGCACATGAATGACTTTCGAATCGACTGGAAGCAGTTGAGAAAACGAATCGACGAGACTCCCCTTCCATTCCAGAAGCAAACGTGTCGCTGTGAACTGTCTGAATAACTCTCCATATCTCAAACTTTAATGAAAGACTACCTGTTCTCCAGCTGGATAATGAACGGCTGCATAACCAGGACTGGAGCACTGGTTGGTACTTGCTTGGAGGCAAAAACTCGACTAGATCTCTCCCGGCACATTTCCAGAGCGTAAGCAGATCCATTCACCAAAGGTGGTAGATTTTCTTCAAGAGGACTACGGTGGCAAATAACCGAAAGAAAGTCAAACCTGTGGCTGCCGGAACGGGTCGAATAAGAACACTGGCAAAGACTCTCTCAAAGCCGTCCTTTATGGCTCGAACGGTACTGGCGTCAGTTGCCACGACATACAGTTCCACCTAAATTGAACTTAGCTTTTTTCCAAATATTATATACTGAGCCTACGTTAGATACTCAGTCCGTCAAGCAATTTGGAACCAAAAAGACAAAGTGCTTGACTGGGTCTTCTGTATTGTGTTGTGTCTCGCCAACTATGCGGACACCACGACGGACGGACAGACGGACGGACACCATTGCACTTTAGTAAAGAAAGATTCCACGTTTTCAAGTGACAAGTTGTGCTGCACCCCTCCGGGGCTAAGTGACTTAGTTTTGTCCTTTTCAAAACAGATAACAGTTAACAGTTCGCTATTTGATCCCTCTCCAGATCAATTAATAGATAAGAGTAGCTTAAATACTGTACACGAAGCAAAAAGATAATCTGGAAGGACTGAAAGTACAGAGACAGATCTCTGTCCATCTGTCCCTATGTCCCTCTGTCCCTCTGTTCCTCTGTTTCTAATTGCTCGACACTTTCTCTCTGTCCGCCCTTGCATTCTGCAATGTGCTCTGCTCTTCCCGGTTTTCTCGTATCCATGCCTGTTCTCCCCTATCCCTGTTCTCCAGCTGTGATATCACCCCGTTGGAGCTAAAGTCATAGTAGAAACCCCCTTTCCCGTATTCCTAATCCGCACTTGATTCTCTACTGTCTGGACACTATCCCCAGTCAAAAATAATCAAAGCCCACGCACTTTAGAGCTGCTCTTTTTCAAGTTCTGCAAATTGCCTTGTCTAAACTTGTTACACTAACTCCTTTCCCCCTTAATTGTGCGCACAAATTGCTCCATTTTGATTGCCAATTAAAGCTTCGGACAGACACACTAACACACACACACACACAGACCTGGGAGCAATTTAATGTGGATTTTGGGGGTTTACTGTAGGTAAAATTTTGAGCGGGACTTTGCCTTATTTGAAAAGGTTGCCTCATTTGGAAGGACCGTAAAACGCCGTGCAGCTTGGGCGTAGATTCCGGGGTATATTCCCGTGAGTATTGTTTTTTCGATTTTTGCATCTTTCTGTCTTTCCCGCTAGAAAAGTTCACTGTCTTGACCTACCGTTCCATCGTCAGAAAGGAATCCTCTCATGCCGGGGTCCAGGGTCGTAAGAACTTGTTCAATTCCATGTTTCGTCTTCTCCGCCACGTCGCTGAGCAGCTTACTCTCAGCCACCTTGTTCGTCAGCCAGGATACCAGTCCTCCAGTCATGTCTACCCGTCCCTCGGGGCTCTTTTCTTCTTTCTCTTCGCTGCTCGTCGGAAGAACAGCCGGAGAAGTGGGTGGAGAAACTTGTACTGGCTGCGGAGACGGAGGAGTCAAGGGAACGTCGGCACTTTTTACAGGTTCTGGAACCGGCGACGGTGACTTTTTCGTCTCAATTGGAGCTGGTGGAAGAGTCACAGAAGCCGGTGGCGGAGCAAAGTTTGGAGGATTCGGCTTCGGCAAGGGACTTCGCTAAAAATTGCCATCTTACTGTACTTTTTGGCGCCAACCTCTAGAGTAGGGGGTGTAGGACGAGCAAAGGGATTTCCTGAATTGGTCTGCGAAGCTCCAATGGTCGGATGAAGAACAGGAGGACGAGGAGGAACAATTGAAGTTGGAGGAGGTCGAGCTGCAAAATCTGATATTGCTGTCGGAGGAGGGATGGGAGATGCTCAAAGGGAATCATTTGTAAAACGGAGCCAAAATCAGATGAAAAACGACAAGACATTTCACGCACTTTTGCGTACTGAAATTCGTAGATTTTTCTCTTGGAAATACTGAAGGATTTCACTCTACAGTGCCATTTTGAAGGGAAGAACATATCCAAACGCTTAAAATAACGAAATTAGCCGGAGATGAACTCCTTTTCGCGGCAAGGACATGCTGGAGAAGCTAATAACCGAACAATTTTGTGCATAGAACACAATGTACAAGAAATGACCGAAAAATCAAATTTACGAAGAAAACGCACCTCTAGGTTGACCGTCGCCCATTTTGTGAGGTTAGAAGAGCTCAAGTTGAGTAGACGGAGACCCAGCAAATATTTGTGCTTTCACGCGAAACTGCGTATGCCTCATCTTGCGTATCCAGAGCTTTTGAATAGAAAGCCTTCATTTCCTCGGTCTTATTACAATAAAAAGGGGATAAAATTAGTTGGAAAGGGCAGTATGAGCGGCAATCCACGAGACCATAAAGGCAGCAGAACCTTCCATGATTCCTTCTTGATTCAGCGTCCAAATTCCGCCGAGGTCTTCGACGTCAATCTGGAAAAAAATTGATGAAACTTTTGATGATTTTCTTATTTTTACGCTTTTTAACAACGTTTGTTGGACTTGTCGTGAAAACAAGCCTTTGGAAGCAAAAAAGGCGAAAAGTTGACAATTTTAGCTCAAACCGACTCATTCTATGAAAACGTAAGCTTTCTGCTGGGAAAAATAGCGAAAGCGGTCAAAAAACTAACCTTTTGAATCCGAGAAACGTATACTTTGATTGCTTTGAGGCACAGAAGAAAGTACAAGATGATAGCCCAGAACCCGGTCACGTGGCTTATTCCTACGAGCAGGCCATAGAAAACGGAGAAGATCTGCAAAAAAAAGATTTTTGAGCGAAAAGAACTTGGTTCCTACCTGACGGCCCCAGTATATGACATCAAGGAGCTCGTCCGTGCTGTTCCAAGTGGATCCGGGCGTCAGTGATCGGGTAATCTGAAAATTCAAGCCATTTTAGGCTCAATATTACCCATTCGAGAGTGTTTTTCTTGCCGTTTTCAGTCTCTTCCGTTGCAGAATTCTTCACAGTCGTCATCTGAAAGCTAATGATAAGTAAACTAGAGGAAGGAAAGAATAAGGATTTATATGGATTTCGCTGGCAATTTTCTCAAACACAGTGCAATAAAGCTGTAAAAACTATTAGTTTTCAATGTTTTTGTCGTCAAGTAGAGAGAAAAATGCGGAGGAACAAGGCAAAAACGTGAAAACCGGAAATTGCTGACGAGTACGCAAAAGTGCGTCGCGGCGGTCTACCGTAATCAGTGCGCGGCAAGATTAGGCGCTAATTTGAACTGATAAAATTCAATTTTCCATCATTATTTTTGGTGTTCATGTTAAAACTAACCTTTTCTCTTTACCGCCTAAAATAACCGAAAAAGACAATAAAATGACTATTTATTAAGAAAAAAGGGTTCGTTTCAAACAGCTCGTGTGTTTAGAGATTCAAAAAAAAAGAACTCTCATGGGATCAAACTTCTCAATCTGTTTCTCATTTACCTCTAGAAATACAATTTGCAAAAAATACTGAATATACACGAGTGACTAATAAAATTGGGGTAAAAGCACCGGTTGAAGCTGAATGGATCACGTTGGTTGCACCTGGTCCTGTGAAAAAACAAAGGCAAGAAAAGATAATACTGTGCGCAAAAAAAATTGGGGAAAGACTAGGCTGTTTTTAGGTAAAAATGGTACTGGGAACGAGGCCCTCCTTTGAAGCCATTCCCGGCGTCAGGACGGCTTTGGAGAGGAAGTTTAGCGGGAATTCAACGAGAGTTCCTGAATTTTTGGGCTTTTTCCAAGGAAATGGCAAAAAAACCTCGTAAATCGCGTAATCGTTCCTCAGCTTGAGGTGGCTGATATTCGGCTAGCGGCATTTGAGACGTCCACATCTTGTACTCTTCAAATGTTTCCACGTTGTCCGTAGGATAGGCTCGGAAGACCTGGAAATTGAGTAAATAGTTCACGAGACATCAATTCAAGACATTGTTGGAAAGGTGGGAAACTACAGTAACCAAAAAAGAACCTACCTCTTCATAAATCCTCGTATTTGTCCTGGCTGTCGCCTGCCAAATATCGACGAAAAATTCATCGGCCACGGGATCGTCACACGTCACCTCGTAACGGAATTTGACCGGTCTCCGCTCATTCGGTAGCAATCCGAGATGTTCTTTCATACATCGAAGACGGAGACTTTTCGCAAATTTGCCGGCCTGATAGGGCTTTCCGTCCATTGTGCTCTTTTCATGCTGGAGATCTTGGAAGAGGAGGCAGACTTCCGAATCGCGATTTCCTACCTAAATTTGGTTTTCTTTCAATTTTGTTTAGCAAAAAAGCCTACCTGTGATCGATCGTTGATATTGGCCGAACCAATAATGACGTACTCGTCATCGACAATGATCAGCTTGCAGTGAATGTAGATCAGTTCCGTTACGAGCTTTCCGCAGAGAATATCATGCGTGCGAAGAGAGCCAATGTGCAGATATTCGAAGGGGTCCGGAACTACCTGAAAACAGCGTAGTTGGTAAGAGTGGCATTTTGAGCTGAAATAGCCATTTTCTTAATTTTTTGTCTGGTCTATCTGGTTCACAAAGTTTGAGTGAAAACTCGAATTCAGAAGCTTGTTCTACGAAATAAGTGGGACTTTTAAATCTTTCGAAATTTCTCTCAATATATTTTAGTGCCAATTTGTTAGAAAAATACAGGCGACTCTAATATTTTTAGCTCATTGAGTGGGGGAAGAAATTGGTGAAAAAATGGCAAAACTGGGTTTTTGAGAAAGTTTTTAAATGAACAATGCAGTCTATGCATCTAGTACCGTGTTTTGGCATGGGAACACTTACCGCCTGAAGACGCTGTACCAGCGAATTAGGGCCTCTGCTTAGCGACTGGTACGTCCAGTGAAGAACGGCTTGAAGGGACGATCCGCCGGGAGCTCCGACGTCTCCTTCGAATCCAGGAAGCAGTGGAATCATGATGTAGACGCGATATTTAGCCTTTTCTCTATAATTTCACTTTTTTTGCGTTAAAAAGGGTTCCTACTTGTAAGCACGAATAATCCTATTGCAAATGACTTTGCAGATTTCGTTCATGACTTCTGGCACGTCGATGAGCGAGACGAAAAACTGATTTTCAATGTAGAGATAGTGCTTCGAATTGGCGATCAGGGAGAGGTAGGCCATTTGGATGGAGTCTTCCGTCTGATTGATTAGGCCGGACCAGTGGGACAGCGAACGTAACACCTGTAATTTCAATTTTTAAGTAAAAAAAAGTCTAAAAATACCTGAACATTGACGGCTTCGCTCAGCGGCGGACTGCGGAACATCCGAGGAACTTTGAGATTTTCGTACGATTTCGGCAGCAGGAAAGGATAATTCGTGTCGTCCTAAAATACGGTAAAATGGTTTAAAAAGGGGTAACAACCTTCAACTTCTCCGTTTTTGTGGCATTCCAGCGCTGAATGAAATGCCGGGCCACATCTCTGGCAGGCACTCCATAGGTGACCGAATGGATGTCGTGCCAGGGCATTCTGGGCGTGATTCCTCGATCAACGAAGTCTGCAAAAAAAGACTGATTAATGAAACTGGTAATTTTCAACAACCACTCATTTATCGGGCATTTCGAAAATTTTGGCCTTTTCCCATATTTATTGTTCCTTCCACTGGGGAATTTTCTTGTTTTCGAGTTCGATGTTTCATAAAACCTGTTGCTCGTCACGAAACGAGCAAAACAAAGCGGTGTGACTAAGATTGACCGTTTCCGAATGCTACGCTGGCTCGATTCCACGTCTGTCTGTATCTCACAGAAAAAGCTGAGAGAACACGTTTTGCAACAAATTCCGCACCTACCATGAAAAGGCATGTTGACCTCGACGAAATCTTTGTGAATATAGTTGACGTAATCTTTTCCTATCCAAAGTTTCGTCCCGCCGTCTACGTCCTCTTCTGGCACCATTGACTGCAGTCGCAGCCATTCGAGCTCGTATCCGGCCATGACTTCGTCGTTGTCCAGCACCTGCTTCCATTTTCTCTTCGCCCTGTTGCTCTTCCAGTTCGAGACGGCCCGCGAGACGCGACTCTCCTTCCGGTTCATCGGCGGCGTCTGGGCACGGTGTTTCTCTCGCTGAACGGCCCCGCTGGCAACGTATTCCTTGTATTTTTCGGCCGCCGTCGCCAGATCCATGCCACTTTTGGCGGCTTTTTCGAACATTGACGGAGCCGGTCCGGCGCGATCCAGCATTTCCATTGGCAGCTTGCGCGGCATCGACGACGACTGAAAACAAGTTTTTATCGATAAATCAGAAATTTATTATAGCCAGGAAACTGAATACTTTTGGCTGAAGAATATTCTGCCCATATGCTGACTAAAAAAAAACCGTACTTTTCTCTTATTGGCATCTTCGGCCTCTTTCACCACCCGAAACAGACTCGTCGCCCTCTTCGCCCCTGTCGTCGGCGTCGGTACGGATGCTTGTGTTTTATAATCGGCTCTTTCACGCTCCGGCATCGGCGAACTGTGCCGTTCTTTCGTTATTTTGGCTGCTAGTGGCGTGGCTAAAGTTTGTATTTTCATCTAAACAAAAAAAAAGCTAACCTTTCTTCCATATCCTGACACGGACATTGCCGGTCTCCTTGTCCGTATAGACGGCTTCCTCCTCGCCCTCGGGAATTTCTCTCAGGATGTGCGAATCGACCTCGTCTTCTCCGTCCTCTCCGACGTTTATTGTTGTCACGTGGCGAATTGCCGTCGGATCTGCAGAAATGTTGGGTTTTCAAGGAAAAATAACCTATAAAAACAAACAAAAAAACTTCTTGCGAGATCGTTCCACCATTTTTAGTAAAACTGGCCGTTAAAAAAGAAAATTGTACCTGTCCTTGTTGAACTGCCACTATCTCCCGCTGCCGGATTCCCAATATTCTCTTCGCCTCTCGGCACGACAATTTCGTCTTCTTCCAGTCCCAGAGGTCCTAGCGTCAGGGGAGCCTTGACCAGCGCCCGAAGACCCGTAGCCTGAAAAATTATTTTATTCGAAAATACAAACAAGTACCAGCGAATGATCCTGAAGAGCATGCTGGCCAGCAAATTGTACTGAGCCTAGATCCGTCAGGAGGTGATGTTCGTCATCCCACCGCCCAAAACATAGGTCGACGCCTCCAACGAACGAAATAAGCTGGTCAATTACGATCAGTTTTTCGTGATGAGCCCAGAAAAACGTCCCTATCGTCATCGAGTGATCCGGGTGGCGCATGACGCGAATATTCGGATGTAGGCCTTGTAGCGTTCTCTTTGTGTAGATGCTGTTTAGTCCCAGAGCCATTTCCATCTCCTTGTACAGCAGAATAAAGATCTTGACACCTTGTTCGGCTTTGCGCTGAAGAATCTGGTCAAGACGCCATTTTGTGCCGGCCAGAGCTGGTCGTTTCATGTAAATCTCGGGACTGAGCCACCAGTCGGCGATGAAGATTTCCTCGCGAGCAAGTTCCATCATATCGGCGGCGAAGGACATGTATTCGCGGGCGTCGACGAACCTGAAAGCACAATTGTTACTAGATGCAACTGGCGGCAGTCTACGCTATTTTACTACTACGTTTTGACTGTTTGAACCTTTAGAAAGAAATACTTACCACTTTCCGTAAGAATTTTCTCGTACAGGAAACGACGATGCAAATCGATGCGGCTGAATCCAAATATTGCCCATCTGTGAGGCCATCGACTGCTCAATAATCTGCTTCCAGAGCGTCGTGTCCTGTATTCTTCGGCACTTTAGATGCAATTCACTGAAATTTTAGCGGTTTTTTTAACCAAAAATGGGCCTACTGTTGAGCATTCGTGATTATGAGTCCGGTTGGAATGCCTTCGGCTTCCCGACCTCCAGCCGCCACTTTAAAATCCTTGTCCATCAGGAGAACCATGCGAATCTGCTCCGTCCGATGATCCATGTAGGCGACGAAGGAATCCCGCACCATCAGCCATCTTTTGCTCCAGGGAACCAGATAGCGGACGCAGAACTGTCGGCAGCCGAGAAAGACTCGCGATCCACCGGGCCTCTTCTTGACGAAGCCCTCGGTATGTTTTCCACCGAGGTCGTTGACGAAGGAGAAGCGACTGATTTCGAGAAATTCGGCCTGAAATTGGATTTTTAGTAAATGATTTGGCTGAAGAAAAACGAATGGCCGTATTCAATAGCTTTTCGTTATGAGACACATTTGGTTTACAAGAATTGGATATTCAGCCAAGATACGCAGTCAAATTAATTATTCAGCTCGGCAACTTCGCTGAGTATCAAACGTTACGGTCCGATCGAAAAATATTCGAAAAACAGAAATCATACCGTCTCGTGATGATTTCTGTTGATCGGAATATGGAGCAGCATCTGCAGCCAATTTTCCAGCTGTTCCTTTCTCGATTCGATATCGGTCACCATGTAGTCGGGAAGGCGAGGAAATGACGGCAGCGTGTGCTTTTTCCTCGTTCGCGTCTTCGGCTTCTTCGTATTTTCCTGCAATTGTTGTATTTTTTAAGTATTTCAGACACAGGTTGTAGTATCACGACGACATTTCAAGGAGTGAAGCCAATCATTTTGTTCAGATTATTGCCAATTAGATAGAGAGAGAGAAAGAGGACAACAATCATGCTAGAAAGTTAGATAGAAAATGGAATTAGAGAGTGAAAGATGGACATGCGGTTATATTCGGAAGCGGATAATATACCGGGAGTAGGAGATTTCGAGCATCGCTCTCGTGCCACATCCCTTCCTGTGAAAAAATTGTCGTTTGAGAATTAAAAAAAAAGAGGAGAAGTTTCCATGCTACTACTTTTTGCCGAAAAATGATGAAAATGGTACCTCTTCGGCTTCTGGCCTTTCCTCCTCCACAGAAACCACATTTCGGCCGGTTCGTTTGGCAGGAGGTTCTACGGTTTGTGTGGTTGTGCCGGTTGACGATTCTCGGAGGATTCCGGCTGAAAATTAACTGTTTACGGCTATAGTTACAGTAATCTATTTTTGGGTTGATGTCGTCGCTGTTTTCAAGCAAGGAAAAGCTTGAATTTTTACACTGCGGTAATTTGAAATTTCGGCTTTAAAAAAACTCACACTGAACAGCCTCGTCCATACTGATCCTCTGCGTCTGAACTTCATCCTCTTCCGGAGGCGTCAATGGGCTTTCTGTCAGAGCTAGAGGTGCAACCGTCCCGTTCTGTGAGTGACGCGATTTCTCTCCAGTCCCGTCTAAATTGTCTGCCTCTCGTTTTAGAAGCTGCATCTGCATTTTAGCTTTAAAAAAAACCAAAAAACGAGACAAACCTTTGTAGTCTTCTTTCGATGTTGTTTCTTGTAATAGGGGCAGTCCTCCTTGTGATCAGACATGATGTCGACACCCATTCCTTCAAGAAACGAATCCACGCGCTCTTGGGCTCTAAATTTCGTGGTTTTTCTTATAATGAGGTTTGAAAAGGACATAAAAGCCGACGGCAATATTGCTTAGTGCTCGAAATCATGCAACAACAGCTCAATCCGTTACATCCACACACACGCACATTTTACAAGGCAAAAATCGGACGACAAAAACTTTCTCTAATATATGGCTTGTTATTCACACACGAAACTTACTCGACAACTTTCGGATGACCGCGTAATCTGAAGACAGAGAAAAATGTCAAGCGGGTTAGTCTTGGTGTAAAAGAAAATCAGTGAAAGAGAGTTCAAAATCAGGCACGACAGGCTGTTAATCGTCAATTTTTCACATTTTTCTGAATATTATTTTAGACCCGGAAACGAAAGAAGGGTCAAACAAACCTTCTGACTGGCGCTCGTATCCTCTCGGCTGCCCTGTGAGCCATCAGACGGTTGTTCAGCAGCGTAAAGTCCTTGTAATTGCGAATGACGCTCCATTTGAATTTGCCGTGCTCCAACTCGATGGTATATCTGTAAACTTGAGTTGAGATTGAACGCATTTCGTTTTTGTCTGTTGATTTTGTATCAGGATTTGAAAAGTGCGTGTTTTGTTACGTAAACGGCTTTCTACGACAGAAAATGGGTTGCAGTCGCAGTCAAGACAATTAGACAGCTATCTCTTGTTAGCCATAAACAAGACAGTTTGGCATCGATAATGTTGTGGCTGCAGTTTAGAAAGTTAGGCAGCAACAAATTATAGTTTTGGCCAAATAATAGTTCCAGCCAAGACAGTTACACAGCAATCTCTTTTTGGGGCGCAAACAAAATTTTGACAAACCAACTATTTTGTTCGTCTGCGACCGCAGTCAAGACAGTTAGACAGTCATTTCGTTGTAGCCGTAAATGAAAAGGTAGACAACCGAATCGAGTGATAAAAAAAAAACTAACCGCAGACAAGGCAATTAGTCAGCTATTTCACTCTAGCCACAGTTAAAACAGTTAGACAGCCATATTGTATTATTGTAGCCAGAGCCATGACAGTTCTAACGAAAAAGTGCTTACTTGAGTGTATTGATAAAATGAATGCCGCTGTCCGTGTTTTTTTCCACTTTGATGATTTTGGCGTTGACGGGAACTCCTGGAATCCAGTAGCCGCGCTTCCGTGCTTCTGCCTGCGTCTCGTAGATTGACGTGTACGGAATAATTCCTAAATTTCAATATTTTACAAAAAATGCAAAAGCAAACCTTTCTTTCCGGGAGTTCCTGGCAAACTTTTGGACAGGGCAACGGCGATACAATCGCAATACTGGATCTCGTCATCGTCTGAGCTGTCGGATTCTTCCTCTTCCTCCTCCTCATCGTATTTGAGCGAATCCGGAGAGGACACCTGGAAATTGGTTGATAAATATAACACTTCCTGGTAATTTTACGGAATTGCGGCAAAAAGGAGCAAAATGATAGCTTATACGACCGATATTACGAGTCTGGACCAGCTGTGGAGGCCGTCATTTCGACAAAGTGTTAATAAAATACCTCATTGACTTCTATCGTCTTTCCTACGGCGGGAGCTCCGTCTTCTAGCTTCAGGGAAGACGGCGGCGGCTGCTGGGATGACTGTGAGGCTGCCGGCGCCAGGCCGTTCATCTGGAAACGACCGAATTACCAAAAGGAGTTGTGAATAAAGTTAAAGAAAGCGATTTTGAAGTGAAAAATTAAAAGAAAGGCATATTTTGGCTGGATAGTAAGATTCCAGGTCGTGTCCCTGGAATATATGGGACAAAATGAAGAGATTTATGACAGGACGGATTTTTGATGCTGAAAAGTTGCAAATGACATCATTTGGCTTTAATTTTTCTATGCATACGTAAACATAGCTTTTTCGTTATGAACTGGAGCAAAAATGTGAAAAAGGAAAGAAAAGCAAGCTGAAACTGAAGAAATTGGGAGAAGTTTGCAAATATTTTCTTAGAAGTCTCCCGCTATTTGGAATTTGACTTTTTAAAAAAGCGGGATTTTGAATTTTTATCCGTTTTCTTGTTTTAAGGAAAAGCTTCCAAAAATAATGAATCACGAGCAGAATAAAGCACGTATGGAGGTGTAAAAGAGAAAACCAAAGCCGTTCTGAACCCTGTTAATTGAATTCACTCGCAATTTATGATTCTGAGCGGAAGGATCAGAGTTGCATGATCACCAAGCTCGAAAGCTTGCTGATTTTCAAGTCATTTAATCCATTTCTCTTCAGAAAACTAATAAAAACAGTATGAGTAAGACAGGAAGCCATAGAAAAAAAGAGAAAAATAACAAAAACAACCAGGATGGCCGAATAGCGGACGGGAATCGATTGCTGTCAACCCGTGGACCACAAACAGCCAAATAAACACGGGTTAACCTTTTCCCACTTAAATACGCCTAGATCATTAAACTTTCGATAGTTTTAACAAAACAAAAAAGGTTTTAAAACATCCACAATTTGACTGGCAGTTACTCACATCGGAACCAGATGTCAGCAGAACAATCAACTTCAGACCTCCGTCAAGGTCAACAAGGTTCCTTCGATTGTGGGAAAAATGCAGTTCTCTGAGATTTTTTGAAGAAAAGTAAAGTCTGGTGGAGAGAATTATTGCTTCGATAACAGACCAAAAGGAGAAGAATGACTCAACGTCGGGATTGGAAATGGGCCGTTTTTTTTTTTTTTGGGGGGGGGGGGGGACTGGTCAAAATATCAGTTGGATCGTCTCTCTGTCTTTTGCTCAAAATGTCTAAAAATTAGTCTCGGAAAGAGAAACAGCGAAGCGACGTAATGAAGGGGCTTCCAAATAATTGAGACTGGCGCCCCAGTGTTTTCTGCCCTGCCCCTTCCTCTTTATTCCGAGCGAGAGAGAGCGAAGAACAGGATGTAAATCAGACTGAACATGGATGCGGAATCGATTGACACAGCTGGGGGACAGAGCAAACATGACTCTCGGGCAGAGAGAAGAGCCGGGGACTTTTTGCATGGGTTTGACTGATTTATGACGCCGGTATCTACTCGACTGGAAGATGTACTTTCCATAATTAGTACTGAAAAATTAGAAAAATCTCAGGTAGTCAAGCAAAAAGTCTGAATATTTATTCCACAGATCAATATGACCCAGTTAGGAGATAACACGCACTAATGACTTCCTCTCCCTCATTTCCCGAGAGCACGCTCCCAGACATCCAATCCGGGAAAGGCGACGGCTTGACCGGTCATGAAACCGGCATTGACGAACGGAGATCCGACTCCGAACGTGTGCTGGACATCTCCGTGCCGTGGATCAACGCCGACGTGATCATTGTGTCCGTAGTAGCCTCCGACCTGAAATTTTGATGTCATCGGAAGGGGAAAGATGACGCGGGCTAATAGTACGTGAGAGTCATTTCAATGTAAACATTTACACTCTTCGTCATTCGGAAATTGTGGTCTGAAGATGAGAGAAAGAGAGTATACCGTATTTCTTCTAATAGAACACCCCTGTACCCAATTACGTACGCATTTTTTTCGGATTGATAAAATTTTTTCCAAACTTTCCGACTATTTTTCCCATACAGATAGCCATTTCAGCTACCAAGGAAAAATAAAATATAAGTTTAAAAATTATGTCTTCACCCCGAAAAAAATGCGTACGTAATTGCGTACAGGGGTGCTTCTATTAGAGCTTTTACGGTAACTTACATTGTAACCATTATCAACCATCACAGTCCCAGCATTCCTTCCTGTCAACGGAACAGAAACTGTATTATGTTGACCGCCTTCGACTCCAAGAGACTCAACCAACGGTACGGACCATCCGTTCTTGTAGCCGTATTTGCCTTCGACCCAGTTTGCGCCAACTTCCTGATGCTGATTCCAGTAGTCTCTGCATTTTTTGATTGTCTAGTTCTTGGAAAGAGCTTTGAAAGAGTGGCGGCTAGAAAATTCTTTTCGCATTTTTTTGTTTCAAAATACGGTCACGATTTATGCCCTAAATTTGCCAAAAAAAATCACATATTTTCGATGACCAAACTAAATCTAGTCGGAGGACGTATTTTGAAACAAAAAAGTTCAGAAAAAAATGCGAAATGAATTTTTCGCAAAGTCGGCACGAGACGAAAATTGAGCGCAGCGCAGAAACAAGTCTGACTTTACCTGACTCCAACATGGTCAGAATACCCTCCGCCCCAGGATCCGAAAGGAGCATTCAGTCCAACTCCAACACCGACAGCTCCTTCTTCGTTGACTGGATAGTACGGAATTCCTTTTACGTCAATCGTGGCCAAGTTTACTCCAACCTATAAGCAAAGTCTCATCAAATTGGATCAATGACTGACATTTGAAGAAAATGCATTTCCAATAGCTCCCAGCGGATCAGCTTTTGGTATGAAGGGTGCACAGTCACGGAAATAGGCAGTACATCGCGATTTGTGTTCCTCCGCTATTTTCTTCGGCTGGCAGTTCTAAAATTTTCTCTGAACAGTAATGAAGAAAGTTTTTACCTCATAGACAATTCTCGCAAACTTGGCACATTTCAGCTGTAGTGCCCGAACATCATTGGGAATCTTCTGCTGTTTGGCATGCTCCCTGAAGATTTCGTCCGTCTCAGAAATCACGTCTTTCCGTCTGACCTGCTTCAGATCTTTGGGCATTGGTGGAGGAATTATCACTAAAGCGAGAAGCTTAGAAATTTCTGTTTTTTTTTATGTTTTTTTAAATTTTCTGTCCCTCTCTGTCCCCAGTATTCCGAACTCACACTCTGGCTCACTCTTCTCCGCTCTTCGAACTTCTCGTTGTATGCAAAATGCCAGCTTCGGGTTCTTTTTGCAAGCCAACGTTGTTAGATATTCCTTGTCGGAGACGGTTTCTGTAGATTCAAAGTAAAGAGATTGATGACTCAAAAAAACCTATTATACTGAAAAACGAAAAGATCACGAGGATAGGTCGTAACATATTGAACTAATCTCCTCTGAGATGACGGAGCGGTGATCTGAAAACGTGTTGAGATGTCACACAGAAGCGGGTAAAAGGTGACGGAGGCGTGATTCGATGATTGTGGCGTAAACAACCGTCAGTCTGCCGTTCAGTCTACAGATAATATCACACTCCTGTGATATTGACAGGAATGGGGAACATTTTTCGCTTTCTCATCTAAACTTTCAGAAAATGAGAAAAAAAAAGAAAAAAAAAGCCTCAGAGATAGTGACTAAGATGAAATTTGTGATCACTGACAATCATCCAAACATTTGGTATTTCTTCCTTCATCGGCAGGAATCGAACTCGGGTTGTGTGGCTCAACGTCGTGGACGTTTGGCACTGAACCACTTGGTCAACACCGTGTGTCACTCGGAGAGAGGGACTAATACTAGAGGGTCGAGGGAGAGCTTCGATAGGTTGGAATCAATGGGAAATGAAAAAAATATAAAAGAGTAAAGTGGAAAGGAAAAGGACTGAGAGAAAGAATACAACAAGAAGAAGACTGGTGTAAAAATCAATTGATAGAGAGACAGGTATGACTATTGTGATAGAGTTCATTGAGAATAAATTTTTTATACAGAATCTTTCAAGAATTCTGATCTTTTTTTCAACTGGAATTCCCTTATCTGACGGGAAATCAGGTGGAATTCAAAGATTTGATTTCCACGCTTTTGCAGAAAACGAAAGAGTACAAAAAAATCAAAAGATGCTAAAAATGTGAAAAAGAAAGCAGGTGATAATCAGACGGGAGAAACACGAACCCCTCTGACGGGTCGGGAAGTGAAGGTCGACTGGGTCACGGCAAAATACGTTGGAACCTGCCACAGGGCACAACGGTTGTCATTAGGTCTCACGCTGTTACTAGGAAAGAACGGGGAGACGCTGTCTATGCAACATTTCAGACTGTCAGAGGTTATTCCAATAACATACTTGACCAATTGTTTGATAAGTTTGTTAAGATTCATTTCGAGATGACTCTTGTCAGGTTTCACACAGATTGAAATGGCTCTCACTCAAGACAGCTTTCGAAATGCGCCTTACTCCTTCAACCAGGAAATCTGCTCTAGAGATAATCTGTAGAAAAACGAAAAGTCTGTGGGGCCAATTTAGGTTCTTCCACTTTCTAAATAAGAGTTTCTAAACTTTTATACTGCTTGGGAGTTTATAAACTTTTAACTTGTTCAGGAAGCCCTCTCCTGAACCTAAATCATCGCTTCACTTATTGCCCAATAGCAAACTTTTAATAGATAGTTTTTGTTCAGTGACTTTTTGTCAGGTCAAACCTCTATTTTTTGGATCAGATAGCCTGGTCTATAGAATAACCAGCCGCCTTCGGCGACTTCGTCGCCTTTATAGTCTGGTAAAGAAAAGAGAACATTTTGTAAATCAAATCGGATTTTTTTCATCTGAGTAGCAACGTTTTCATGCTGTTCAATTTTTTTCTTGAACGGTTTACTCTCAATCTCTTCTGATTCCTTCCACAGTCAACCGATCCCTTCTTATCCCCCTACCGGTTACCCTGACTCTATTTCCTACTCAAAACAATTTAGCAAAAATATTTGGCGAGGAGGGGAATTGAACCCGGGTCGTCTGGGTAACAGCGGCGACTCTTAATAATACACCAAAATTTGAGGTCCCGGAGAAACAAACAAATAAACATCCAAACAGAGTCCACGACAGACACCATTGCGCTTAAGATAGTTTAGATAAAAAGAGCTCAAAGAATAAATCTGTATTAATCTTCAGTTTAAATTCATTTCTTTCCGGCAGTTATTTTTACCTTGGGGTTGTCCGTAGTCGTCGTGGTTCCCGTCGTCGTCAATGGCGTAACCTTCGATCCCGTAGTTCCGCCCCTTTCTTCTGGATCGATGACGTGGATGGTCAACTGTTCCTTCGGCGAGTACTCGGCCATGGCAGAGCAGTTTGAGCCCATCCTGTCAATCTCGGTCGCTCCACAAAGACTGATCAGATGACAGGAAGTTCCGAAGATTCCGTAGCCGGATAGAAGAACTTGACTGCTGATCAGGACCGAAATTTTGAGGGCAACGCAGACGTCCTGAATGGCCTCTTCTCCGTAATAGTAGCCGGCTCCGGATTCGACGTCGTCAAAATATCTGAACAATTTTATAGGATATTTCTCTGTCTCTCTGTCCCTCTTCCAAACCAACCTCTTGACTGTGTAATTGGGTCGACCAAACATCATGAGAAAGGGCAGACTGTCCTTTTTGAGTCCCTGTATCGGCAGCGTCATCACCTTCACATCTTTCAAATTCGGGGCAATTCCACCATGGCAGCACAGCAGGTCATTCCCGAACGCTGCCGCTAGCGGCAACATGTCAAAGACTTCGTTGATTCGACTCAAAATTTCTTCTCCCTCCTTATTCTCGAAACGGTAGACGAGCAGCTCTATCAATCCACCCGACTCATTCATTTCGCGCCACTCCAATCCTCGAAGTATCGCAACCCGGCTCGGATAGCGCGTCATCAGGGAAAAGAGCAGACAGATCGTCTCCAGACTCTGCCGTCCACCGCAATAGTTTCCAAGAAAGCAAAAGTCATAGATGTTGAGTGGATGAGCTCTAGAAGAGATGTTGGCTGGCAGACAGAGCATCTTCTTCAGATCGTACAGCTGGCCACGCAGCTCGCCAATGACTCTCAGATTGCCTCGAGGCCTGTTCCGAAAAGCTTTTGTGCTTGCCTTCTGAATGGCCAAGACACAGAGCTTCTTCACATCGTCCAGCTCTAAATCGATCTCTCGTACCATGTACCAAGTCGGTTTTCTGTTCTTCTCCACCTTCTTCAGACTGTTTAATGCCGAGTCGGAATGGTAGAGCTTGAAGTCGTAGTCGTAACTGCTGATCATCTCTTCTATTCGTTTCTCCGTCTTCATTTTCCGCTTGTGGCTCTTTTGCAGATTGCTGGACATTCCAAAACGGATTGGCTCCGTACTTTCTCGTTCCTCCTGGATCATAAGTTCGGGCTCTCTCATCATTCGACTGGCCGTAAAGGAAAATTGCTGCTCAAAGATGCGCTGACATCCAGCTTTCAACAACAAGGACGAACTGGAGCGCATGTCGCTGTGGAAGAGACGTTGATGGTTCGGGTCATCTATCGCTCTGCGCTCTTCGAAGCGGATTCCATAGACGATTTGGCCATCAATGGTGAGACTCTCCTCTTTGACCTGGCCTTTCCCTGTGCTCTTCTGTTCTCGCAAGACTGCATCCTCAGCCTCCAGACGAGAAAGCCAAGGGAAACAAGTCTCGACATTCGGATGAAAGAACGTCTTGCCCGTCTTCTGTCGCTTCAACTCTTGACAGTTCTTTTCCTCCTTGATCAGCATCTTGTTCCGCTCAAGAACTTTTCTTGCTAGAACAATGTGTGAAAGTTTTGAGTAGAAAATGGGAGAAAAGTTGTCGTCATAGTCGGAAGGCGGCTCGATTGTGGTGTACTTTGCACGAATGTAGAATTGAAAGAAAATGTAGACGGCTACGAAGAGAAGCGATCCGATGAGAAGAATTCCGGAAACTGAAAATGGGATGTAAAGATGGGAAAGACTAGCACCGGACACATTTTTGGGGAAGGGTTTTTTTGCGAAAAAAACTTGGCACCCATTTTGAACATAAGCTCAGCGTACCATATCAAGCCTATGTTCAAATTTGGTGCCAATCTTTCATGGTTCCCCCGAAAATGCGCCTTGCTGGCACGGTCTCGGTCAATATACTTGGGCACGCGGCTCGCTGGCGGGGGGGGGGTGTGTCTCTCAAAATTTCTTGGAACAACCCTTGGAGTCATTTTTGTTGGAGCTTCCTTAGAACTATACTGACATCTGACAAAAAGACGCCAAAGTTTGTTCGAAGAAATTTTGAGAGACAAGTTCCCCCAAGTATGCGTCAGCGAGCCGCGTGTCCAATTATACCGGTCAACACTGACACGGGCCCGGTGCCCATGCCTACTGCATAGGAAATCCAAACAGACAGACTAACTTATCACAATGTCCAGTACAAGTCCTTTTGGCTCTTCGGGTTGTGGAGTCGTCGACAATTCTTCCTCCTTCTCTCTGATTGTTGCTCGATCTGCTTTTCCATCCTCTTCTTCCAGTCGGGATCCACCTTGAAGCAGCCATTGTCCTTCATATCTATCGCCTTGTGACCGTCGTAAGGCTCGATGACGAGGCCGTCCGGCAGATTGAACGACGTCATGTTTGGATTTGATCGCACCTCGATGGCACTTCCTCGTCGATGATAACCCCATCGTCGTGGCAATTTGTGCGTCTTGGCCGCCTCAGGGATGCTCCAGGGATAGATTTTTTTTGAGATTTTTGAAAAAGGAGAAATTTTGTCTTTGCGGATTCTCCGTAATGATGATCCTTCCATAGATCACTTCTATGCGTTCGTAGGGCGTCGTATTGGTTGCCTCCGTGAAATTTGTGACTTTCATATCGCCGAAAAGGTTCGCAGTCTCCGCCATTCAGGAGCATGGTTTGAAAGTCTACTGGAGTGCAAACTAATTGAAGAATTAGAAAAAACACAGGATTCGACTTACTGCAACTTTCCGAAGGTGCATTGTTCCCAATCTTCAAGCCCACATAGAAATGCTCCAGAAAGACAAATTCTGACACAGAGATTCTTGTTGTTTGTAATTTCGAAACGAGAGCAGTTTAATCGATTTATACTTCCATTGGCTCGCGGTCCCATAAAGTCGACAACTTGGTACAGATTTGAGATCATCGTATTGCCTGCTCGTCGATAATGACTGGGTTGATTATTGACCGACATCCTTCCACATACGACAAATTCGATAAACGAAGATTTGTGGTGCAATCTGAAAGATTATACATACCGTATGGCTTCTATAGTCTGTGCAATAAAAAGAGTTCACTACCGTAATCCATCTACAGGGTGACTGATAAATATGTGCGCGTTTTTGTCGCGGTCTTTGACAGAGCTGAATATTGCACGGTCGACTGTTCAATCTATTGTCAAAACGTCTCTATAACTTCGAAGTAATCGTGTTTTCAAAGGCCAGTTGCTTACAGATACTGCCAAAGCCAAAAGGTTGACGAGAAGCAAGGAGATGCCAACAGCCCGGATCTCAATTTTTCTGTGTGGGGAGTCCCCACTGGGGACACATGGAGAATCAACTGAAGAGCAAGAAGATCACAACTTTGGCCCATCTTCAACGCGAACTAATCAAAATTCGGGACAATTTGGACATTAACTAACTGCGGCGTACCGTCTATTCTGTTATCCCGCGTCTGGCGGCCCCTATTTAAACTTTAAAAAGTGTGTTTTCAACAAAAAAAAGCGTTTTTGATCGCACATATTTATCGGCCACCCTGTAGTTCACCGCGAGACCATTATAACACGCCAACGTAGGGTACTGTCAGCCAAGTTTTTTGGCTGAGCATCCTATGGCTCGGGGGCCGAATTCAAACGGGGGGCTCGCTTTAAAAATAAAAAAAAAGCACCTCGTCCTTTCGGTATATAACTCCGTGTTCGATACTCAGTTATCTCCAGGTTAAACGGCAGCAGAAGGGGATTGTTACTGATTGCGAACGAAATGTTGTGATTCGATCCCTCGGCCCGTTCTATTGTCACTTTTTTCAGCTCTTTGTTGTTCACAATCCAGACTATAACCTCGTCGTGCACTGAACGCAATTTAGAGGAAAATTAGTGAAGAAAAACTAACTGGCTTTGATTTTGAAGTCGAGCGTACGAAAATTTGATCTGTTGACCACTAGACTTCCCCATATAGTTTTCGGTCCCATGAAATTTCGTTGTCCGTCGAGTGTCGTCCTGTAATAGTCGTCTCTCCAGGGTGTAAATTCATCAATGAAATTGATTCCCATATTGTCATCTTCAAGCACTATTTCCCTTTGGCAATGGAAAAATTCCAGATCGTCTTCGCCAGTGATGCAGCAAGTTTGGTTGAGGGCAGCTGCAGCTAACAGGACCGAGAAGTAGAATGCACAGGCCACAGCACCACTCGGAAACTGTTTTTTCAGAGTTTCTGATAAAGTTTTGTTTACAAAGTTTAGCATTACTTCTTCAAGAAAAAGGTTTCAAAATAGGCAATAAAAATTACAAACTTTGCTTCTGGAGTTTTTTTGACAAGTTATTTTTTCTTTGGTTTTTCTTGATTTCCGACGATGTTGCCACGGCAAACTTCTTGACTGTCTCTTTCTGTGTTTCTGTGGCTTATTTTCAACGCCCTAATCCCGTCTTCTTTTTGTCCTGTCAGCCAATTTGTATTCTGGCCAAGTCGTCTTTTTTGGAACAGTAACTCACAAGAAGTTTTGTCTTTTCTTCTGATTCAGTACAAATTTCCTTCTCACTCTTTCCGACAGTCGACCGCGTCATTTGCCTACCATCTACAAGAGTTTGGAAGAATCAAAGCCAGGGGCTAGTACTTGAATTCTCAAGAAATTCTTCTTTACAAAAAATGCAGTCATGTTGGCAATTAGTGACAACAAAAAGAGCTGCGAGTTTACGCACTGCTTTAATTCTTTCCAGATGTCCAGGCGGGCCGCACAATCTGTCTGCCGCCTCGTCGACTTGTGATATCCCTCCGAGTTGGCCGGGCTCTGCGCCTCCGGGCTCGATTCGCACTCTCGACAGCCGACTCTTCTCTTACACTTCTCTTCTCGTCTTCCTTAATTTCGGCTCCCGGCCCCACACTCTGTCCAACTATCAGCAGGTCACACTGACTCATCCCTCCTTTGACCTACTTTTTCTACTGTATTTCAAAGGGTTCGTCTTTTTTGGAACAAAATTTTTAGTGTTTATTCCATGAGGGTCCAGTTGCATCCTAACGAAGGGATAACTCAATTTAGACAGCAAATATCAACAAAATTTGAGTTTAAAAGGAATTTTTGGAAGATTATGAAGAGACAGAGTCACAGAGAAATATGGTTTGTTCAAAAAAAAGAGAGCTCGACCATAACCCATTTAATTCGCTGCGAGACCGGAATAACAACAGAAAACTTAGCTGAGTATTCTATGTTTCCATGTTTTAAGGGTCTCGCACGGAAATAAATGGGTTACGGTCGAGCTCTTTTTTTTTGAACAAACCATAGGTGCATTTCAGCTGATCCTGTGAGCAGCCTTGCAACAAAATCTCCACTAAAACGACGGAATGACGTAAAGGCACAGACATAACAGAAGCAACAATTCGGGCCGATGAAACGTCAAAATGTCCGGACCCTGTCACTTATCGTGTGTACATTTACCTATCTACTCGTAGGAGCTGCCGTTTTCGATGCTCTCGAGTCGGACAACGAGCTTCAACAGGTTAGTATTTTCTGTCAGTCTCTGTCTCTCTTTCTCTGTCCCTCCGATTCCCAACAAAGCTATAGTGTCTCAGAGAAAACAAGGACCAAATTCAATTGGGCGACTTCCTCTCTCCCTCAAGTCCTCCAATTAATATAGTAACAGTTGTTTGGGTGGGTTTCAACTGACCCGGGGAGATGTAAAAGCCGCTGATCGATGTCCGCCTCTCATGCCGCGTCGCCCACAGCTGGCTTGACCGGAAGACGAACAATTTTTCAGAGGGCCCTGGTGGCACAAGTGAGGGAACAGCTCAAGATCAAGTATAACATGACCAATGCCGACTATGAGGTCTTGGAGGTAGTTGGGTATTTTGTTTCCTTCTAAAAAGTATTTCTAGGCAACCATAATCAAGAGTATTCCACACAAGGCCGGCTATCAATGGAAATTCAGTGGAGCCTTCTATTTTGCGACTACGGTAATCACAACAATCGGTTAGTCCTGAGTTTTTTTCTTGTCGCTTCCCACAGTAAGCTCTGGAAGCCGTTTCATCAGTTCTAGCCTAAAACGGGCCCAAAGCAGCACCCCCCCCCCCCATTGGAATCCGGGGTTGAAGTGCACGAAGTATTAAAAAATGCCGATTGTGACCAAAGTCTTAGCCCAATAGAGGTATTCTCAAGTAATTTAGAAAAAAAAAGCAAAAACTATGACCTAGAAGGAATCTAACCTGACGCATGTTTATCACATAAAGTAATGGTCAACCGGTTTGGCACCGGTTAAAGAAAGGGTTTCCAAGCAAGTGTCAACGAAGACTCGAAAGTTCTTCGGAAATTTCACAGCCTTGGTGGTGAAGACAAAAAGCTTTACACAAAGTTTATTACGCTTTAAAAACAAAGTAAAAGCTTTAGAAATCACAAGGAAAACTAACAGAGGTTAGAGTCCCGACAACAACACACTAGAATCACACAACTATCTCACTGGTACAAAGATTGACAAGGTGCGGCAACAGAAAGTTGGCGCGCACGAGAACGGGTTACGGTAACATTATAGCGGGAGATTTAAATGTGGGCGAAGGGAAATGTAATGAAATGAAAGAAAGGGGCGGAACTAACGGTACTCCTGACAATAATCTCTAACCGTGAAACGCTCTGATGAGTTTAGATAATCAGTTTTACATGGATACAATCAGCAGTTTATTAAAGTTCCCTTTAACAATTCCAGGCTACGGTCATAGTACGCCCTGTACAACTGGAGGCAAAGCCTTCTGTATGTTCTACGCTCTTGCCGGAATCCCTCTTGGTCTCGTCATGTTCCAGAGTATTGGTGAGCGTATCAACACCTTCGCAGCACAGTTTCTTCGCTTCTACCGAAGAGTAAACTTCTTTTTCTTAAGTTTTTCATTCCATTCTGTAGATAAGAAACCAAGACGACCGAGTAACGTCAGGAGATTTGATCAAGATTGCTTCGGGACTCGGCCTGGTCATAATTTTTGGAGGTACTGTAGCTTTTGCTCACTGGGAAAACTGGTCCTATATGAATAGTTTTTACTACTCGTTCACCACGCTGACAACCATTGGTAACTTTTTTTCTGTTCTGGGAAGTTTACATCAATCCTAGGATTTGGCGATTTCGTCGCTTTGCAAAAGGGTGGAGCCCTTCAGAGTCAACCGGGCTATGTCATCTTCTCGCTCATTTTCATCCTACTGGGTCTTACGGTTATTTCGGCTGCAATGAATCTTCTCGTTCTGCGGTTCTTGACTATGAATACGGAAGACGAAAAACGGGATGAACAGTGAGTCGAATTTTTAGTCGAGACACAGAGGGACAGAAGGACAGAGACAGAGGGACAGACGGACAGAGGGATAGAAGGACAGAGGTACAGAGAGACAGAGGGACAGAGAAACTGGTTATGTTTCGGCTGGCACCCCCTATTTGAATATTTTTGGCGGGAACTCGCGCCAAACGTCCAAATGTTCCGTTTTTTGATTTCTCGATCCGACACGATTTTCTAAAATCCAAGCTTTTTCGACGCAACATATTTTCTAGGAGTAATTTTTCACGTAGAATTCAATGAACGCACTTAGATAGCGCAAAAATATTAGGAAAAGATAAAAAAGACGGAACATTTGGACGTTTGGCGCGAGTTCCCGCCAAAAATATTCAAATAGGGGGTGCCATCGACGTATTACCGAGAAACTTTCAGACAAGCTGAACTGGCTCGAAAAGGTCTAGTCGAAGTACGAAACAACAATGATGAGGCAGAGGAAATTGACCCATACGCTCTTCCGATCGCTGACAATGTTTCTGTAAGTTTCAGTTTGAAATAAGTCAAACCAGAGTTACAGGTCTGCTCCTGTTCGTGCTACCGCCTGCCGTACGGCCGAAGACAGTCCAGTATTCGACGACGGACGTCAGGCAACAATACAAACCATGAAAAGACTGTCACTGTGGCACAGTCACAGCTCTAACGGGTCCTTGTCTTTCTCCGAAAATCCTCTATTTTTCTCATCTCTTCTACTGCCCCTATCACTTTACTTCTTGTTTTGCAATTGCTCAAGCTGTTTCATTAAACTGATTTTTTTCGATGAACCGTCAAAAAAGGTTCCTTTTGGTTAACTAAAATTAATATGAACAATTTATTTGCCTATCACAACCAGAACCAGTAGACCGAAAAAAATAGAACCCGAAATTGGGAGAGATCTCATTTGTCAGTTGATGCTCAGTTTTGGATTTTTTAGCGGATTGACTGCTTCTGAGTCAAGTTGTAGTAATTTCCTTTCAGAGCGATCAGTTCGTCGTGGGTTCCTGAAAGAAGAGTAATTTAACAGAGGAGACTTTTACTCACCTCTTTCGACCACCTTTCCTTCCTTGAAAACCACAATAAGGTCAGAGTTGACGATTGTTGAGAGCCGATGGGCTATCACAAGACAAGATCGGCCCGTCTTTGCTTGATCCAGAGCCAATTGGACATGTTTCTCTGACTCGGTATCTAAGGCTGAAGTGGCCTCGTCCAGGATGAGAATCTTCGGTTCTCTGACCAAGGCCCTTGCTATGGCAATTCTTTGTTTCTGTCCACCAGACAGCTGGGTTCCCTTGTCTCCGACTCGGGTACAATAACCGTTGGGAAGAGAGGTTACAAAGTCATGAATGTTGGCTTTCTTGGCAGCATTAAAGATGTCCTCTTCGGTCACGGCTCCCTCTATCAATCCGTACAGAATATTCTCTCTGATAGACATGTCGAAGAGAATCGGCTCCTGTGAGACTAGAGCCATCTGTCCTCTCAGATGGCCGGGATTCATTTCCTTGATCGAACATCCGTCCATTTCCTAGAAAATTTACATTTTTTTCCTTTTTTTTACGCTGGCTCTGTCCCACTGTCTCTCTTTCAAAAAAATACTCACAATAAGTCCATCAATCGGATCATAGAATCGTTCCAGGAGAGAAACCATCGTCGATTTTCCACAGCCACTAGGTCCTACCAAAGCAACAGTTTCGCCAGGCTTGATTTCCAGATCGAGGTCGTCCATTACCGTCACATCTTCTCTTTCCGGGTAGTAGAACTTTAGTCCCTTGGCCTTGATATGTCCAGTGATCCTTGGTCTTCTTCCAGCTTCGCTCATTCCGTCAATCTTCGGCTCCTGATCCAGCATCTTGAACAGGAGACCAGCAGCCATTTTGGCCACCATGTAGTCTGGCATGAAGCCGGCAATGACTCCAAGACTTCCAGAAGTGAAGGAGACGGCAAATAGGGCTCGAAGTACGTCTTGTGGATCCATAATCTTGTGATAGATGTAATATAGTCCGACACGGAAAGAGACGGCGTACAAGAAGAAGTGAATGGACATTCCGAAGCCGTACGAAAGTCCCTGCATCACTGCTTTCTGTCTGTTCGTCTCCATCGGTCTCTGTAGATGATGACAGAACTTTTTGTATAGTTTGTCCTGGAGGGTGAGACTCTGAACAGTTCGCATGTTTTCCATGGCTTCCATGGCGATACGACCGCAGGTTTCCATGTGCTTTTCGTCCTGGAGCCATCTCTTTTCGAGGTAGTTGCCTCTCAAGGTCCAGATGAATCCAGCCAAGGGATACAATGGAACCACAATCAGGGCCAGCTGCCATCCGAAAAAGAAGGCAACGGAGACGGCCAGCATGTCTGTGAAGCATTCAGCGAAAATCAGTCCCATTCTCTCATTGATTGCCGGCTTCATATTGTTGGCATCGGTAGCTAGTCGCGTGACAATCTTTCCCGGAGCATGAGCCGGCTTGTCGAAGTAGCCGGCGTCTGAAAGAGATTTATAAAAATAAATGGGAAGAGCGAAAACCTTGTCTCAGCACATTTCTGAAGACTTTGCTGCGAAGCCGCTTCGTCATACTCTCAGCTGCTTTTCCATAGAATGAGAGCTGGACGAGTTGGGTGAGCGCGTAGATGAATCCGAGTCCGAGGAAGCCGAAAGCAATGAGATGGCCCTCAAACTGCATTCGACTCTTGTCCTCGTAGGAGAAGATCTAAATTTTGTAAATTTTCCAACCAAAATCGCCAGTGTGAAAACTGATGTTTTTAAGCAAAATTTTGTGATGATCAGTCTTATTAGAGACTCCTGAGCGGTTGATAAAATAAAGCAAAAAAACACTGAAAGGGGATTGAACTGGACCAGATTGCGGTTTCGTAATCGAGCACGTTACCACTTCGCCACGCGGGAAAACTTGGCGGCACGTGCGGCCGTGCTCATACGTTTAGCTAAGTCAGGGATTGTTTGATGAACAAAGTTTGGTTTTTAAAGAAACTTACACGAATGAGTTGAGTGAAGAAGAGCGAAAGAGACGGATAGATGGTTCCTTCCAGAAGAGAGAAGAACAAAGCACAGAGCAGGTATTTCCATTCCGGACGGGCTTCCCTAACAATTCTAAAGATACTGGCTTGAGTAGCTCCTTCTTCAGCCAGCTCTTCTTTCAAGCGCTTGACTGTTTCGTCTTCGTCTTCATCCACTAGTTCGTCCATTATGGAGGAGAGATTCGAATGCATTCTCTGAAAATTCAGTTAAAAGGACAGAGAGACAGGCATACCGAGAGCTCATGTCTTTCAGAGCTGAAGGACCTCGAGTTGAGGGTTTGTCTTTTGGCTGGGTTTTCTAAACTTTACCATTAGAAATTAAAATGAAGTACCGTATTTTTTCTGATAGAAGCACCCCTGTACGCAATTACGTACGCATTTTTTTCGGGTTGATAAAAAATTTTCCCAACTTTCCGACTATTTTTCCCATACAGATACTAAAAAAAAATAAAGTATAAATTGGAAAATTATGTCTTCACCCCGAAAAAAATGCGTACGTAATTGCGTACTGGAGTGCTTCTATTAGAGCTTTTACGGTATCCAACCTTCTGAGTCAAAGTCAACAAAAACTTGGGCATTGACGAGGTCAAAGTAGAGTCCTTCCTTGGCTACCAACTCTTCGTGTGTGCCTTCCTCGACAATCTCTCCGTTCTTCATGGCAATAATTTTGTTAGCATTTCTGATTGTTGAGAGTCGGTGTGCCACAACGATTGTGGTTGTTCCTTTGGAGGCCTACAATTGATCAATTTATAGTTTTTTTTAACTTTTTTCTACGTTTTCGAGAGCCTCTTGGACAACGCGTTCACTGTCAGCGTCAAGAGCTGAAGTAGCTTCGTCCAGTAGAAGAATCTTCGGATTTCGGACCAGGGCTCTGGCAATGGCTATTCGCTGCTTCTGACCTCCGGACAGCTGAGCTCCTCGGTCTCCAACCAAAGTTTTTAGGCCCATGGGAAATCCTTTGACAAAGTCCTGGGCATTGGCCTTCTGCAAAGCTTTCCAGATCTGTTCTTCTGAAATGTTTTCTCTTCCGTAGCGAATGTTCTCCTCAATTGTCGTGTTGAAAAGGATTGGTTCTTGTGAAACGACACCGATTGTCTTTCTCAAGTGGTCAATGTTCCATTGGTCCACTTCGATGCCGTCAATGATGATCTGAACATATACTGTATGGTAGTACTATGACCAGGCAACACGACTCGATTTTACGCAAAATTGTGTACTGCGTATAATTGGCAAATTCAGGGTTTTTAGGTGTTTTTCACCTAGTTTTTGGTTTTCTAGCTCAGCTTATTGTTCTTATCACGATAGATAAACCTGAAAACTTTTATTCGACCGATAAAAGTAGCAAAAAAAAGCGAAAAATAAGAGTATGTCATATTCTATTTTTTTTTTATCAATTTCCACCAATTTGCGCTGAAACGCATTTTTCCTAGGTTATTTTAGACGCTGGTTAGCATAAACTTAGTAGGAAAACAAAAAACTAGTTTAAAAACACCTAAAAACACTAAATTTGCCAAATATACTCAGTACGCAAATTTGCGTCAAATCGAGTCGTGTTGCCTGTCACTACCTACCGTATTTCTTCTAATAGAACACCCCTGTACCCAATTACGTACGCATTTTTTTCGGATTGATAAAATTTTTTCCAAACTTTCCGACTATTTTTCCCATACAGATAGCCATTTCAGCTACCAAGGAAAAATAAAATATAAGTTTAAAAATTATGTCTTCACCCCGAAAAAAATGCGTACGTAATTGCGTACAGGGGTGCTTCTATTAGAGCTTTTACGGTATTACAGTTTTCTGTCTACTTACCCTTCCACTGTTCGGATCGTAGAATCTCAGAAGAAGCTGCACAATGGTACTTTTTCCACTGCCACTGGCTCCGACAAGAGCGACAGTCTGTCCCGGCTCGACGTCGAAGGAGACGCCCTTCAGTACTGGAACATCTGGACGAGAAGGGTAGGTGAAACGGAGGTCTTGGAAACTGATGCGACCATCAACATGATACGGTTTCTCTCCCTCAGTCGAGTAGGCATCAATTTCTGGTTCCTGTAGGGGTTTGAGAGTATAATTTTGAACAAAAACTCACTCGGTCAATGATTTCGAAGAGGATACCGGCTGCTCCCATAGCTTTGCCGACCTGGGAGAGAAGGGGTGCAACACAGTCTACGTGACCGACACTGAGCATCAGAGTTATGAAAACCTACAAATCTGATCAATTTGTCCAGTGCTGGAACTTACAGTAACCACGACACCTCCATTCATCTCACCAGAGACGACCATGTTGGTTCCAAAGTAGAGAGAGATACAATAGGATCCGAAGATGAGAATGAAGCTCAGACCCATCAGAATTCCGTGAAGACGGGCGTACCGAGTTCCGGCGCGACGGATCTTCTCGAGAACGGAGTTGTATCTAAAAATAACTTTGCCAGACTTGGAAAAGCTACAAACTGGTCGCACTCGTATTGTTGTCCATTGAAGGCCATCACGGTCCTGATGGAAGTCAGTGCTTGTTCGGCTATGGCTCCTGATTTGGCATCCAGTTCCTCGATTTCCGATTCTACAGCGGCAATCGTCTGAACGTTTTTTGTTGAAAGCTGTCCCTTTGTCTCTGTCTCCCTGTCTCTCTCATACCTTGGTATCGAATACACCCAAAGCAGCGATAAACGGAACCAGAGACATTCCAATCAATGAAAGTTTCCAGTCGTAGTAGAAGCAGATGATGAAGGAGCCAAGAAACTCAGCCAGGTACTCGAAAATGTATCCGATATGGTTACAGGTTCCTTCCTTGACTCTTTGTAGATTACTGTAACTGATTTTTAACTAAAAATTCCGTCTTTTTACCTAAAAAGTTCCGTGGCCAGTCCACCAGACTTCTGATTGTCGAACCAGCCAATGTTCTGTCTCAGAATGGCCTTCATAAAGTTCTTCCTCATTCGATTTACATTGTTTTCTCCGGAGAGAAGGAAACAAATGTCCTGTGACTCATTTTTTCGCTTTTTCGGAACAAAACTACCTGTACAGTTGCTGCAATGAATGCAGCCAGAGCCAGGTACAAGTAGAGCATGCAAGAGTGTTCGACCTTGCTGTGGAATTCTTCGAAAATCTTCTCCCTCTCTGGGTCTGTCTCGTTGAGCGGAGCCAGTCGATTAGTAAAGTTCATAAAGGTCTGCGAGAGGTCTCCAATGACTCCCGCCATCAGGGGAGTAGTAAATCCAACGGTGATGGCCACCACGGCTCCAATAACCATCAGGATTCGGTCAGAACATGATGTGTAGCGGAACTGGAACCCGATAATTCTGTAGTGTCCAGACTTTTTTTCGAGTATGAGTTCTGATATGGAGCTTGGAGAGAAAAACTCGCTGATTATTTTATCCTGTATATTTTATACGACTATAATTTATTCGTCTTTTTTTCGACTTTGACCGAGATATAGGCGCTCAAAGTCGCTCTCCCAGAACAAAGTTATCGTTTTGACAAGTCAAATAGTGAGTTAGGCAGAGGAATATGTAGCCGAACTTGGGACAACTTGGAGCATGTTGCTCTTTGTTTTCGTAAAAAGCGTTCCAACCGCTTTTAATTGTTGTGAAGAAGCATTTTTTGCCTCAAAATTAAGCGGATATAAGAAGAAGGAGTCACGGCAGAAATTTGAGGTTCACACCTCCTACAAAACCTTCGAATAAAAAAGTCTAGACACTAGCTTTAACTAACAAAAATGCAAAAATGGTGTATGCAGGATGGAGTCGAACCAGATGGTGGTTGACAGAAAATACTATACTTTCCCTCTTCAGAATAAATTCAGAAAACGAAAGTTTTTATCTTGCGGCAGCATTTTCACACGATTTCTTTTGTTATCTTTCTCGTCTGTCATTGCCCAAAAACTTGCACTTTTCCCCAAAGTTCCGTCGCTATGACCTCGTAAAAATCGATGTTCAGCAAACAAAGGAGCCTAGGTAACATATTAAAAAGACTCACTAGCTGTCCTAAGGTAGCTCTTCTAGGCTTATGTTCCTCGCTGGAAATTATTGTTTTCTTCCACCGAAGATACAAAAAATTACCTTTCAGAAATAAGTAGTTGGCTTGAATCGCTTCTTTGTCGCTCAAAATCGTCCATTTTGTCAGGGTTTTCGGCTGATTCATGGGAAGGAGTTCAAACGCAGATGTGTGTTTTGACCTAAAATTGGTCAAGTTGGGTTGGATGGTTGCCAAGTGCAGTTTTTCGACTTTTATAGTGGCGAAGGCGGCGCCAGAACGCAGTATTGCACAATCGGGGGAAGCCGGCGTGTTGACATCACGACGGGGATCGGAAGATCAGTTGGCGCAGACCAAAGAGTGGCTAGACAGAGAAAGAACCGAGCCGTACAGTTTTATGGGGAAATGACTCATTTCTCTCTTGTGCAATCTCGAGAAAGACAGAGGGACAGAATGACAGAATGACAGAGACAGAGGGACAGAATGACAGAATGACAGAGACAGAGGGACAGAATGACAGAGAGACAGAGGGACAAAGGGACAGAGGGACAGAATGACAGAGACAGAGGGACAAAGGGACAGAGGGACAGAGGGACAGAATGACAGAGACAGAGGGACAGAATGACAGAATGACAGAGACAGAGGGACAGAGGGACAGAATGACAGAAACAGAGGGACAGAATGACAGAGAGACAGAGGGACAAAGGGACAGAGGGATAGAATGACAGAGACAGAGGGACAGAATGACAGAAGAGCAGAGGGTCAGGGGACGGAGGGACGCAGAGACAGGGATCACTACGAAAAAAACTAGGTGCACAAAGCGAGTCCAAAATTTATCCCGTCAGGTCGATTAAAGTTACGAAATGGCAAGTGTGATTACAGAGAAGGAAAACTTATAGAATGCAAGGCGAAGTGATCGACTAGATGAAACGGAAAATGAGCAGGAGGATGAACATGGCAGCGACACCGAGAAGACCGTCCTGGAAGCGGCGGAGGCGACTGTCTTGTCGGGTCTTGGTCTTCTTACATGTCTCCATGTGATCTCTGCAAAACGTTTCCTTAGTTTTAAACTATTCTTTTTTTAGGCCACCATATACCCGTCCGTAAAAAGTTCACCCCTCCCATAGTTTGCACTTTTTCGCAGCATCATTTTGGGTTTAAATATACTTTTTGATACTTTTGTTGTCGTACAAAGTTTTGGGTCTGATTGAAGCAGAGTAAGACTTAAAATTTGACCAGCCGTCTATGGTCTGTTCAAAAAGAAGAGAGATTAACGTAGCTCTTCCCTTCGAGACCCACTTAGCACAGAAACATTGAATACCCAGCCAACTATTTCGAAAGATACGCAGAGAATTTTGGAATTTGCTGGCTGAGTATCCAATGTTTGTGTGCTAAGTGGGTGAAGGAAGGATCTAAAATCTTACGGTAATCCCGCTTCTTTTTGAACAGACCGTACAACGGCTTATGCCGCCGTGGCGCCTGCGGAGCTCAAATATACGAAACAAAACCTGCCTGGGTTCTTATGATGGAAAGACTTGACAGGTGATCAGGAACAAGATTTTTAAGGCAACGCAGACGTCCTGAATGGCCTCTTCTCCGTAATAGTAGCCGGCTCCAGATTTGACGTCGTCAAAATATCAGAACAATGTGTTTGAACGTTGTATCATTCCGACTCCCTGTTCTCTGTCTCTCTACATGTCTGTCTCTCTGTTTCTATCTCCCTGTCTCTCTATCTCTCTCACTGTCTCTCTCCGACTCTTTTACTCGCCGACAAAGAGAGTTTACCCTGTATGGTCTGCGCCTTGCCTCACTGTCATCACATCTGGACGGTGTTTATATTGGGTCAGTTTTCGGCTTGGGAGGCAGGCTGGAGTACGCGGTTTGCCAGAGAGCCCTATAATGATGGCCGGGAAATAGAGGAAACAGGCTCAGAAGAAGGAAAAGAGGACAGAGAAGGATGACGAAACTCTGAACTAGAAACATTTCATCCACAGACAACACCTGCCTAGAGGAAGCCTACACAGTTGAATAGCAGGTCTTCGTAAAAGCTTGAGATATGTACACAGCTGAGAAATCAAGAGTCTTTTTTCTAGAAAGGCGTAGGAGGACATACTGACAAACAACATGTGAATTTCACGAAATAAAGCTGTTGATAGGGGCGACCATGACCAGAAGAAGGAATCCGAAGAGGAGCATGAGAAGAACGCCAATCTCCCGGCCATTCTTCTCGACCAATGGCTGACAGGGCTTGGTAACAGTTGCTGTTGGGATTGTGGTAGTCTTCTGTTCACAGATTTTTTGGTGATCTCTGAAAAACAGTACATATTTGTGAAGATTGTTAACCTACTTCTTGTCTTCCGGCCCGACATTGGCAGAATTTCCACTCAGACGACATTTGACACTGGACTGAATCAAAATTTGATGTCATATCTGGGTAACAATACTGTCTTTGTCCCTCTGTCGATTAAAAGATAAAACCAACCTGATCATCGGACCCGTTGTGAGGGACATTTTCCATGGCCATTTTGCTCATACACTAAAAATATAAAATATATCTCGTGATGCGAAAATAGTCACATGACCGGGAAAAATTAAGGGCAAATTATTTGATTCTTCTGGAATTAAAAAGGGAAGCCGGGTTGTTTTGACAACAGAGCCGCTTCGCCATGGAGCGAGCGCAGACGGTCACCCAGGGGAATGGACATAACGAGATGGGAAAAGAGCGAATTTTAAAATAGCTGTGTGACTGGACTTTGAATAAGAATCAAAACGTGATTGAAAAAAAGTTTATTTTTGATTACAAAACAGTCATCTGGAACCTTCGTTTCCCATTACGGACCGTGACAACAGCGATTTCGGATCTGCCTTCAAAGTAGAAATATTCATTTGGCTTGAATACCTCGTGCTGAACTACTTCTTCCAGAACAGGAATCCACTAAAATATAAGATTTCTTGAATGTTAAAAAATTGAACCTCTAATAGTTTTGGATACTGTGAGCTGAGTTGGATGCACCTTTCTGTGTCCAGATCAACCGGGTCGAGGATTGCGAAGAGTCTTTTGAAATAGACGAATGCAGTAAAGTGACAGTCGACTGAGAAAATGAAGCTCTTGAGAGCGGATCCGTTGAGTTTCCAGTGCTGAAAGAGGTTTTTTGGTTGTACTGCAGTAGTCAGTTCGTTCAAAAAATTGGCGCCATTTTCCAAATTGCCTATATCTTGGTTTTTCACCTATTTCCTTTCATTTTTCCACGTTTGTAACCGTGCTTAATGTGTTTCACCTACTTTCGAAAAAGATAAGTCTGAAATAGAGGGAAATCACCAAGAACGGCTTATGAAGAGAAAGCAGCAAATTTTACGTCCAGGAGGTTTTTTTTACACGCAGAACTCGATAAACTTATTGTTAGAAATGTGAAAAAAATAAGAAAAATGGTGAAAAACGAAACTTCAAGGAAATTTGAGAAGGACGGAAACCGATTTTTTTTCTTCGTCTCTTTGTCCCTCCACGTACCATCAAGCCTTCGACGACAGCATCCAAATGATCCTTACGATTAATGTCCAGCTTCCGAATGTTCAGATGCTCCAATGACATCAGAAGATATTTTATTGCTCCGGCATCCAGTGACAGAGCAAAATTTTCTGTGATTGTGATTCTCCGAACATTCTTAACAATTTTTAGTTTTTGAAAGGCGATTACCTGTATCAAGGATTGGAATAGTTCGACTTTACTTGAATTTGATCTGACCACGAAAAGGTTAAGATAAACGTTGTCTGGCCTCAGAACTTCACAGATTCCATTCAGAATATCTGGACGAATTGAACAGAATCGTACGAAACCGCCAGTCTGATTAGTGAATCGTAGGAAATGGCAGAAGGGTTCCATATTTACTTTAACATTACTGTGTGTGAAGAATTCTTCAGAAATGTTCTGAAAGATGTTCGTAAAGCGGAGAGACAGAGAGAAATTCTCACCACATCGTAAAAACACGGTTTGTAGTTCCCTTTCAGCTCTCTTTGTAGAATCTCACTGTTTCTGAAGGCACCCAGATAGATAGAAAATTCTTCTTTCATATCAACGCACCACCGTTTCCTCTTCATTCTATCGACTGCCTGAAATTTAGATTTTTTGTCGATTGGTTACGATCTGACCTCATCAAACGGAGGTTTCCTTCCTAATCGAATAAGTTCCAGCAGCTGCTGGACTCCTTCCTTTCTCACAGGCGCAGGTGATTGGCTTCTCTCTACCGCAGATATTGTCTTCTCCATTCGATCCATTAAACGTTCACATTCAAACACTTCGGTTGTGCTGGTTGTACGGGATTTCTCATCTTCCTCTCCTCGTCTTGGTCGGAACCGGAGAAAGCGAACCAAACCAGATGGATGGTGCTACAAAAAAAAGCTTATTACGACTGAACAAAACAGTTTAAAGCGTGTCTCCGGCTTCGAAAAATCGCTCGAGACCAATAGCGCAGGTTCCGTCACGATTACAGCGGGTACCGACACGATCTCATTCCAAAATTTTTATTTTCTCTATTTCGACGTTTTACACTCGTTTTTTCGTTTCCAAACCATGTTTTATCGATTCGGATAAAGTGCAAAGCGTCGAAAAATGAAAAATATGCACTTTGAGGCAAGATCGTGACGGGACCAATGCCGCTTGGTCTCGCAAGGAATCTGGCAGCTTTAAATTTCTCAGTTTCTGTCTCTCTCTCTCTCTCTCTGTCAGTCAAAAAGCACTGAAAAAAACCCACTGAGTCAATCTCAAACCGAATTATCCAGTTATGAAATAGACTGATATTGATTCTTCCACGATTCTCCAAAACGAACTGATTGACGGCTCTGTTCGTTCTTCTCGCTCTCGAAAAGGCAGTCTGATTCATCTGAATTTTAGAAATTGTAACAATTTCAAAATATCCAAACTTTTTCAAAAGTCGCTCTGATCAAGGCATCCGGAAGTTTGTTCAGAGAAAAATGCTCATTTTTTGTTCGTCTTGGAACGAGGCAGTCATTTTGGTCCAGCTAAAACGAATATCAGAAAAAAATGAAAAAAACTAACAGCCAAATCGTTGAGAAGACAAGTTTCGCAAATATCCGCGTCATTTGGGAGGGAGGTCGTCACCATTGAGACCGAGAGTAGAAACTGCCCTCGACTTTATATGCCGAGACGCGTAGTGATGGAAACAGCGGGGGAGGAAATCACAGTTCTCTTTTTTTCTGCAGGACTTTCAGTGATTTTATAGACACAAACAAATTTGTAGAGCAAGCGTCGGCACTTGCAGTAAACACGCCCCATCTAGATTTCAAAGCTCAGGGCTGTCTAACTGTCGAGTCTGTGGCTGCCAAAGTGAACCCCATTTATACTACAAAAAAAAGTTCATTCATAGTTACAAAACAGTCATCTGGAACATTTTCTTTTCATTACGGACCGTGACAACAGCGATTAAGCCTCTGCCTTCAAAGTAGAAATATTCATTTGGCTTGAATACCTCGTGCTGAACTACTTCTTCCAGAACAGGAATCCACTAAAATATAAGATTTCTTGAATGTTAAAAAATTGAACCTCTAATAGTTTTGGATACTGTGAGCTGAGTTGGATGCACCTTTCTGTGTCCAGATCAACCGGGTCGAGGATTGCGAAGAGTCTTTTGAAATAGACGAATGCAGTAAAGTGACAGTCGACTGAGAAAATGAAGCTCTTGAGAGCGGATCCGTTGAGTTTCCAGTGCTGAAAGAGGTTTTTTGGTTGTACTGCAGTAGGCGCCTCAATTCGTTCAAACATCCTTGATGTTTCGTTTTTCTCCATTTTTCTTTTATTTTTCACATTTTTTCTAAGCAAGTTTATCGAGTTCTACGTGCATGAAAACCTCCTGGACGTAAAATTTGGTTGAAAATAGCATAAAAAAGACGCTTTCCCTTCATAAGCCGGTTATTTTCCTCTATTTCCGACTTTTTTTTTCGACCAATGGGGGTTGTGGGGGGGGGGTTGTTTTACACGCTGAATCGATTAAACACGGTTACAAACGTGGAAAATGAAACAGAACAGGTGAAAAACCAAGATAAATAGGAATTTGGATAATGGCGCCAATTTTTTGAACGAACTGAGGCGCCTACTGCAGTACAACCAAAGGGTTTATTGGGTCTGTCTCTATCCATCTCCACGTACCATCAACCCTTCAACAATCGCATCAATTTGTTCCTTCCGACTTATTTCCACCTTTTCAAATTCCAGGCACTCAAAAGACGTCATCAAATACGTGACTGCTCCAGGTTCCATGGCCTGAGCGAACTCCTCAGTTATTTTTATTTTTCGATCCTTAACCAAGTGTTTCTTTTATCTAGTATAATTACTTTTTGTATAGATGAAAAATCTTCTTTCTTGAAGGTGTTTTTAGCAATGGGATACCGAAGGTCAAAAATAATGATTGATGGCTTCAAATTGTCACAGATTCCGTTCAATATGCTGGGGCGAACCGAATACAATCTCACTGTGCCGCCACTGTGATTAATGAGGTGAAGAAACTCGATAAAGGGGGCCATGTTAACTTCATCCTCGGACAGATGCTGAAAGATTGTGAGTACAGGAAAAAAAGATACGTACCACGTCGAAAAAGCACGGTCTGTAGTTTCCTTTGAACTCTCTTTGTAGAAAATCACTTTTTCTGAAGGCTTCCAATTCGAGGTAAAATGCACGTGATGCCCATATGTGGGAAGGGTAATGGGTAATTCCTTTGGTTGGCTGAATGGATTTTTTTACTGAACAGAGGGAGAGAGACAGGGGGCGGTATCTTCACGCCCCCCTAAACTTCTGTTTTTGGGGGCGGCGGGGAAAATCTGAATTTTCCAGCTCTCGTTTGCATTTTCCAGCTTTGTTCCAGTAAACAAAGTTGTAGCCTTGATCAAGCTCTACAACTTTGCAGAACATTGCAAAGCTTTAAAATGCTGTTATCACTATGAAAAATGACTTTTGCCTTAGTTGACAAGTTTTGGCTTAGCATCATTTTTTCAGAGTGATAACAGCATTTTAAAGCTTCGCAATGTTCTGCAAAGTTGTAGAGCTTGCTGAGGGCTACAACTTTGCTCACTGGGACAAAGCTGAAAAATGCAAACGAGAAATGGAAAATTAAGATTTAAGAAAATTAAGGGAGGTTGTAAAGTCTTGGCCGATGCCACAAGAATAAAACTGCGGCACCGAGAGACAGCCCGAGAGACAAAGGGACAGAGAGACTTACCCAAACCATTTCTCGATTTTCCGCAATGTTCTTCTTCTTCTTCCCGAGCACCCTTTTGAACTTTGAAACCATTTCTTCAACCTTGTTGACATTTTTGTTGAGTTCTGAACTCTTTGGCGGCTCTAAAATCTTCTCCATACGATCCATCAAATCTCCGCATCCGTATATACAGAATTGAGACCATTCTGTATAGCTTTCTTCCCGTCTTGGCCGATACCATAAGAATGAAACTGCGGCACCGGGACACTCCTAAAAATTTCTGTACTTGAAAGTATGGAACGACTCACAAAATTGTACCCAAACTTAATGATCCAGTTGTGAAAAAGACTGATATTTATCCGTTCACGGTTCTCTTCAATAAACTGACTGACGACCTTATTCGTTCTTCTCATTCTCGTGAAAGCAACTTGATTCATCTGAATTTTATTATTTTTGAGGACTTGAAAATACCCATACTTTTTCAAAGGTCGCCTTCAGACAATCATCCGGAATTTTGTCTAGGTTGAAACTTTCTTTTTTGGTTACTCTCGGTACCAGGCGATCATTCGGGTCCAGCTAAAAAAACTGTTTTATGCGAAAAAAAAAATTACTGCAGAATCGTTAAGAAGACAAGTCTCGCAGATTTCACACTCCGATATGTGAAAATTTCTCTTTTTAGAGGCGGAAAACATTAAATTCTCTCCGCAGTGTGAAGATTTCTAAAAATTTCCAGCAGTCTACTCGATTGGAGCTGGTATTGCAAACCTGAAAATTGTTCATTCTTTTATTTGTTTCCAACGCTTTTTTTTGACTCAAAATTACTTCAGGCACGTCTATTCAGACGTCAAAAAAATTCAAAAGAGAGAACAGGCGTGCGCTGTTTACAACCTGACCCGTCCGAGCCGCGATAACCAGGTTTGCCATATACATCATCAATCAGATTTCGGAAACAGAAACAGCTGGAAAGATAAGCAAAAATAAACATTTGTGTCCCGCGTCCTAACACTCGCAGAAATCGCGCTCCATCTAGATGTTATAAACCCAGCCATTTTTCGTATGTTTACGTTTCCGGGCTTACGTTTCGCGTCTCTTCCCTTCTTTTACCCTCTTTCCTTTTCGAAGCAGTAAAAACTCAGATGACCAACTCCCAGCGTCTACCTCCTAAAGGCAAGATGCCTCCGAATATCTGTATGAAATGTCTCAAAATTGATTATCAGGTAAGGTTTTGAACAGAATTTTACAAAGTTCTTCAGAGATGGGGAAAAGAAATCTTCCCGAAGGTCTATGAAGGAGAAGGCTTTAATCTTCAGGCTGTGCCGGACAACCTGTTGAAAAAGGTTTTGATCAAGGTTTATTCAGAAAATTTTATTTTACGAACATAATGTTCAGATGAATCAGACGGCGTTTACTCGGATGAGGAGAGTGACAAAGTTCTACAGCCGATTCATTGATACCTACAGACATCTCATCAAGATTTGTCTGTTTCATAACAGGAGAATCAAGATTCATCTAGTGGTTCGTTATTTATTTTCTGGGTTAGTGAGAAACAGGTAGTGAGATAATGAGGACTGTTTGAACAATCTGCGACTCGGAGTCTTTGTTCGGCTGCTGTGTTTCAAATTTTTTGTTGGGGCTGGAGAGCATACACTCTGTCAAGAAAGTATAGACGGTTGCACTTTTTCGCGGTTGCGGCCTGTTGCAATAATTTTCATGATCTGGGACCCATCACAAATGAAAGAGCGGGTAAGAAGGTCACCGGTTCAGAAATAAACCGTCTATACTTTCTTGACAGCCTTTTTCGAAAATATTGGCCTCGGGCAAAATTTTTGGTCGGCGACTATCGGTGTTAACATCTCCCAGGGGGTTTTCTTACCCGCTCTTTCATTTGTGATGGGTCCCAGATCATGAAAATCACTGCAACAAGCCGCAACCGCGAAAAAGTGCACCCGTCTATGCTTTCTTGACAGAGTGTACGAGAGATGTAAAATTCTAGAGAAAGAGACAGAGAGACAGAAAAAAAGTAACTTTTTTCAGTCCCCGGATAGAATCAGTGTGCAAGTGGGTCCCGTCTTTCCTCTGCCACGGGAAGTTGTCTGGGAAGAAATTGATGAGATGAGCAACGAGGAAGCAGAGAGAAGGAACAGAAAACTGGAAGAGGAACGCCCTCAAGAAGACATTGTTGAAGAGCCGGAAAAGGTATGAAGTTGGTATTAGAGGCTATAATTTTCCTTTTAGACATCAAAAAGAAACAGGATTGATTCCAGCTCAGAAACAGAGCAACCGCACGAGACGGACGAGTATTCGGACATTGAAGCCTCGAGCTATTTCTTTTTGGATCCGATGAGTTTCCATGACAGGCTCAGAGAACTAACTGGGCACTACAAACCTTCTTCCTTGGCCGTGGTAACTGTCCTTTTATAAATTTTCTAAAAAGTTCATACAGGAATGTGTAAATCATCCAAGTGACCGGCAACTAAACACAGTCGCCTACTGTCTACAGTTTATGAACATCGAGGACAAGTACATTTCGTTTTCGATGGCTTCCGACTACGGTCTGCAGAGGATCAGTGAGGTTTTGGACCCGAAGAGGCTGAAAATTGAGTTGCACGACAGAGTCATTGAAAACTCGATTGTTAGGCTGCGAGCCGGGCCATTTAAACCAATTTGTTCTTTTCACAACTACCAGGTAAGCAGGACAGAGGGACAGATAAAATTCTTCAGAATCTGACTCATCTTTACATGTCCAACTCGCATAACATTCTCCCAAATCTTCCTATGAACGTTCTTCGACAGCTCGAAGTTCTGCACTTGGAGGAAAATGGAGAGGAATGGAATCAGGTCGCTCTTCAGGTCTTACAGGTAAACACATCAAACTCTTAAGGGAGCAGACGTGAAAATCAGGGACAGTTCGAGTGTCTGAATGAACAGCATAAAGTGCGCACCAACTGTTCATCGATAATTCAAAATCATTTAGTTGTCGACAAGAAATAGGAGGAAAACCGTTTTGAGATTCGAGAGCGCACCAACTCGTCTACGTATCGAAAAGTTACGGTAATCAAAGTTGATACGCAGTTATAGTCTGTTCAAAATGTAGAGAGCATTTTTTGAATTGGCCCGCGCTTTCTTCTTAGAACAATTTTCACATCAAATTGGCGGGAATTTAGCTGCGTAGCACGTTACAGCATGTAAACGTTGGATACTCAGCCAATGAAAAAGCGCGGGCCAATTCAAATAATGCTCTCTATTTTTTGAACAGATTATACTCAATATATGAGTTGGTGCGCACTGGTTCAAATGGTTCAGCTCTCAACGTCAAAGCTAACAGTTGGTGCGCAGTGTGGAATTTTTACACTTTCAAACATACGGTCTTTTCTGAAAGGAAAGGCATCTTGTTTGAAATTGAGAATTTCTAAAACTATCTTACTGCCAATAACCAACCTCTTCCAGATGTTCCGCGACGGAACCGGCAGTATCGAAGACATCGCCATTGCTGACATCTCTCCGAATGAGGCCAACAGTTTCTCAAATGTGACCAAGAGAACAGTCAATGCCTACCAATTGAAGCCATACGCCAGAAGAAATCGTCTGATCAAAGACCTTCTGGATCAATATGTCGCAGACTTTTTCCTAGTTCAAAACCAAATTACGCGCGAAATTGGAGTTATGCATATCAGTTATGAGATGCGCTTTGTAAATACCCAATAAATGTTGTTTTTTACAAACAAAACTTTTCTAATCTTATCGAAAATATAAAAGGTCACGAGACAAGCGAAAGCAATTATTGTCCTCGACTAGCTCCCCGCGAATGGTATGTTTTATAAATAGTTCTGGATAGAGAGAAATCTACTGAGGGACAGAGACAGGGACCGAAACTCCTTCTTCAGAATTCTACCACAGGCGACCATTGGCGAGCCGACGGCTGGTCGAGTTATCTGGAGGCTCTGATCTGGGTAGCCGTCTCCATCGCTTTCTTTCGACTCTGCCAGTCGCTCGTCCGCTTCTACGTCTTCGGCGAGCTCGTCCTCGGAGAATTCTCGCTGTTCGGATGGATCCGCGATCGAGCCAACTATGAGCAGGAGGAGGAAGAGATTCCCGAAAAGACCAAGTGGCGCATATCGAACGAAATCATCTCCATTCTGCACTCGGTCATCAGCGGTCTCTGGGCAGCCTATGCCATCCTGATGCAGAAGGATCTCGTCTACGACTACAAAGCCACCAACAATACCTGCATCTATCTGGTCAGTTTATTTCAGAGCCACAATAAAAGCCTTTGAAGGTATTCGTCTCGGCCGGTTACCTGATCCACGACTTTCTGGATCTCCTCCTGAACGAGGGCAGCTGTCGCATCGCTGAGCTTCTCTACCATCACATCGTCGTCCTCTGTGCTTTTTGCATCCCCTTTGTGAGTTCACTTTTCTACTGGTATTTCTCAACTTTCAGTACTTTGAAATGTTCATGGGAATCGTCATGCTGGGCCTGCTGATGGAGATCAATTCCATTGCCTTGCATACTCGAAGTCTCTGCAATCTGTACCGAGTGGACAAGCGTTCGATGCCGTTCCGCTGTCTGGCCATGTGCAATTTGATCAGTTTCGTCCTGTTTCGCATCATCGTTTCCGGCTATCTCTGCTATTGGCTGGCCGCCATCTACCGCGAGGTCGTCTTCAAGACCTGGTTCGTCTGTCTCTTCGTCGTTGGCTCCCTGACCTTGTCAAATCTGATTCTCTTCTACCGCGTCATGCAGGCTGACGGCTTTTTTGGCAAGAAGAGAGCCGACAGAAGGAACAAGAAGGATGCAAACATGAGGACCGAATGGACGTCGTCTGAATCCCAAAAAACGCCTCCATCCATCTCGTGATCTCATCGTTTTACAGTTCTGTAGGAACAACGTCGTTTTCTAGATTTTTGCTTCTCATCTTTCGTATTTACCCTTTTCGGTGTCTTGTCTATTGTTTTCGGACAATTTAGTGGTAGACTTGCGGAAAGAACATGAGAATTTGGTTCAGAACGAGAGAAGTAAGTCAGCCGCCCAAAAATCTGAAAAGCAGGCTGCCGGTTTGCGCGCGCCATTCAAGCAAACCTTTCGATTCCGTAAATGTTTCGTATCCATTTTTTAGCTCCCTCTTTTCATCGTGTTTCTTTTGATAAATTTAACAAACATGTGCTCAACAGTTGTCCTAAGCCGCCATGTCTCAAGAATATTGAGAAAAAATCGCTGTGAAACAATTTTTTCCAATGAATGAGCGTTGTCAAACATTTTCCTTGTTTTATTTATTTTTTGCTCTATTTTCTTCTTCAAACTTGCCTAAAAAATCGTTTGCAGGCACAGAAATGGGTGCAACTTCAAAAACGAAAAGTGGAAAGACGTTCAGAGCGCCGACCGATCAGGTAAGCCAACCTTTGACACATGCTGTATTCTTTCTTCGAATATTTCTTTTTTCAGGCTAGGAAACAGGATCGTCGACGTGAAAACAAGAAGAATAAGCGTGATCGAGTCCAAATTCGTCAGACAATCGCAAAATGTTGCAATGTGGACGAATGTGTCACGAAAATGCTGGCTCTCGATAGACAAAGTTTGTTTTCGTTTCGTTTCCGATACAATCAACTAATTTTCAGTTCTCGGGCTTGATGGACAACAATTTCACGTAGATGTGCTGAAAAAGAAGCAGAAGACGTATATGGAGATGATAGACAAGCGGAAAATCGTGCTGACAAAGACAAAGGCTGACGAAGAGCTGAAAATGATGAACGAGAAGCTACAGCACTACTATCAGGATGCTGCTCGACTCAAAACACTTGCTGGTACGAGTTTTTACCATAACTTTCACCAACAAGGCTTTAGTACAAGAAAGATTAGCCCGACTGGCCAATCCGGAGAGCATCCCTCTGCCCGAAGGGAATTCAGCCTCAGGAGACTATAGAACAATGCAGCTGATGGGTCCACAGGCTCCGGTTGAGCGAAAACGCGTCGATTTCCGTCTTCCACGTGGTCCGAGAGGAAAAGTCGAACCGCCAGGACCGCCGTGTGGATTTCCGCCAGCTCTGAGCGACAGCGAAGATGACGACGAGTACGATCTACACGATGATGATGATCTGGCTCCTGTTCCGAGTAAGTTTCCCGTTTTTGGCTCCCAAATCGTCATAGTGATGAAAAAAGCAAATTTTGCAATTTGGCTAAAATTTGCCAAAACGCAAACGAGGACCTTTGTAGCAAAAAAACAAGTCTTGATTTTTCAGTTCCGGACTTTGATGTACCTCCGGAGCCGCGCAGCTATCCAAGATATCCGCCACCGCCGATTCCTCTTCGAGTAGCTCCCGGACCGCCTCCGATGCCTCCTCCGCCCGTCTACAATCCGATGGGACTGCCAATGCCGCCGAGACTTCCAGCTGAAAGTGAGTTTTGCTTTGAATCTTGGCTGTGAACGACTGGAACAAGAAAAACAGCCATCTGACTTGCAAATGACCAAATTTTCAGTTGCTATCATCTCTTCCGCTCCCGTTATTCGACGAGACCCTCCGAACGTCGGTCCGATTCCGGATTCTGCTCCCACGCTGTCAGCTGCTCCGCAGCTCAGAGATTTACGCAAGGAAACTGTCAAGGTAATATTTTAGCAAGTTTTGAGCAGAAAAAATTTAAATTCAGCTCGTCCCAGTACAGCTACAGCGTCGTACGGCGCCGCCAATAAAGCCGAGAGCTATCTCTCGTCCTCAGCCGGCCAAAGCAGCAGCCAAGACGACAGACGAAGCCTACGACGATTTCATGAAGGAGCTTGGCGATATCATGTAATGCCTTTGAAATATATTGTACTCTTTCCAAAGCTCTTTTTTCCGTGAGTCGGAAGACCACAGACTCGACAGTTAGGCAGCGACGTCGTATTAAAGTAGTGGCGTCGCTAAGCCACAGATAGACAACAACATCGATGTGGTCAGAGGCCGCAGTATCTTTTGTTTGACAGCAATGCTCGTTGTCACAAAATGATTGAAGCCGCTTGAAAGAAAGTTAAAACGATGATATTTTCCCCCAGACTCGACAGTTAGACAGCGTTATGATCAAGCTGACCCGTGTTTTTTGTGTGATAGCCCGAACAACCTGTCGTCTCTCGCCCGCACCTACCATAAATTCTCGAGTTGACCGCCGGCTGGCCTTCAAGTCCAGGGAATTATTTGTACATCAGTTGTTGCTCGTTGTCTCGGCTATAAATCAGTCTGAGCTTGGCTCTCTCGATCCCGTTTCACTTTCTTCATCACCTGGCCGCAAAAGGGTCATTCGGAAGAGTTTTTTCTACAAGACATTGGGCTAATTTCAATCCAGTTCAAACCTTTCTCTCTCTCTTTACAGTCCTGTGGCAAGGACACGCAACTCTAGCAGACGAGCAATTAGCAGAGACTTTTTCCTTCTGGGCGAAACTGGAACCTCGTTTGAAAAAGGACTTTACAATTGACAGGGCTTTCGAACTTGTGCAGTGAGACACTCCCCTCACTATCTAATCGGAACAGCTGGTCTCTTTTTGGTCCGTTTGGGGGTCCATTTTTGACCCTTTGATCTATAGAGAACTTATTTTCGACTGGTTTTATACTCTGAAACCTGTCTCTTGATCCTAAACTACGGTGTCCTGTCCCATTAAAAATTCTGTTTACAGTCCTTTTCTCCAAATTCTAGGTAATCTATCTCTGTAAAACTGACACAGTAGACCCATAACTCTGCTTGATATTTTTTTATTCCCAGTCTGTTCATACTGCCTGTCCTTGTGACTTTGTTCCAGTCCCTCAGGCCCCGTATTAATTTTTTTAAATAACTTCCAGTGTCGCTCAACACAAGCTACTCGTACCGAATAATACTCCGAGTTATCGTGTCTTTAAAAAGGCTGCCTCTGGCGAGACGATTTGGCACTCCGCATTCTCCACCAAACATGATCAGACCTTGTTTTATATGCTTGACTCTGGTCTAACTTTATGTCTTATCAGAGGTCAACAAAGTCGGCCTCCAACTGGTGTAAAAGACCAGCTTTTGTAGTTTTTCTTCTGACCAATTTCTTACTTTTTAATTTAACTCAGAGTTATAGAGACAGAAAGACACAGATTTCAGCTATATGATCCCTTTACTACTTCTATCAATAGCTAGCTGGTCACTGGCAGAAGATCAGCTGTTACTGTCTCAGGCGGTCAGACTCTTTCTTACGTCATAACCAATACGTTTTAGATATTCCGGCATGGAGCTCGGGCTCCAGTTTGGAGCTTTTCGTCGGAGGAGTCAAAGAACCACTTCTACAGGGGATTAGGAGAGCTGACTGACGTAAGAATAGTTGTTGATGGAAGAGGCGGCAGAGAGGGACTGAAAGACAGATGGAGAGACTATTTTCGTTGACTAAGTAACCTTGCAAGCTGTCAGCTTTTTTTCTACGACTTTTGGCAAAAAAAAATGAGGAAAAAAGGTAAATGAGACGCTGAAGAAGTAAAATTTATCGTTTCGAATTTCGGAAGTTTGAATTTGCGGCAAATCGTAAGCTTGAAATTGGCGCGGACTTCAAAATTCGCCCAATTTTGGTCGACAGACGGAAAGAAAGGCAAAAAGTTGGTGAAATTTCGACAAATTCAAACTGGAACATATTTGGTGTCATTCAAACCAGCTCGATGAGAAAAAGACACCAGTTACCTCCATTCCACTCAGAAATTATTTTTTCGACGAAAAAAATCGGGATTTATTTTTTAAATGCCGTTTTTTCAGTATCAAGTTTCTTTTTCTGTTTTTACTTCCTGACAGATATACGCCAACAAGACTAAGAGAGTGAGACAGAGACAGAAAGAAAGTTCAGGAGGGACTCCAACAGTCTTACGACCTCGGTAAAGCTCTACGGGTGAGACTAGTCGACAACGGATTTCTAGACAAGCGATACCTTCCATCAGAGGTTAGTCAATAGTTACTGACTGCTTTAATAAAAACTTTAGGCTTCCTTCTTGAGCAGTTTCAAATCGCGATGCATGATAACTGCTTCGACTTTGGGCAGTGCTCTCTTCGATTCCATCAAGTCTGTTCCCAATCAGGTCAATGTGCAAACTACCAGTCCGAACGAAGATTATGTAAGACGATTTGGTAAACTAGAAAAAGTCACTTTCAGCTTTGTGTCCCACAGACGTCTCTAACTCAACTGGACGAAATGTACAGCGTGGCTGGAGGACAGAGATACGACAACAAGACTATTGTAAGAGAATGAGACAGAGAGCTTTTTGTTCGGTATACAGTACTCAGGTATGGCAAACCTGGCCGGCCAGGTCGGCCCGGTTGGGTTTTGCGGCGGGCTGAAAAAATTCATTCCGCATTTTTTTCTGATTTTTTTTGTTTCCAAATACGTTCCCCGATTAGATCTAGTTTTGCCATCAGAAAAATTAGAAGAAAATCGAAAACTGACGACAAAAATGGAAGAAAATGCGTTTTTTGACGAAATTCGGTAAAAATAGCAGTTTTGTCGCCTGTTTCTACGGATTATCTTAACCTGTTTTCAGAACGACCTAATGGACTTTGTTCTGAATAAATGGGCAGCCAATTCGACTTACTTCAAGGATAAAAGCAGACTGGAACATTTTGAGTCACTTCTCGTCGAGGTACCCTCCTTGATTTCAACTAAACAATGTTCAGAAACCACTGGGACTTGTGGTTCCCAGCTGGTTCAACGAGGCGGCGGAGAAAGAAGCCGAAATGTTCAGATACAGAGTAAAAAAAATCTCTCTCAGACAGTCCTTTAACCTTTTTCAGGGAATGGCCTTTGTGACGGGAACGGCCGAGTTTGAGAACAAGAAGTGGATCAAGTGCCGAACTGGCTACCTCCTCTTTACCATTCTGAACAAGATTCGCAACAAAATGTACTGCGGAGACAAGTGCAGTGTCAGAAAGTTTTATGCCTATTCAACAGTGAGTTTGAAGAATAGGTCATTCAATTTATTTTGTAGCACGACTTTATGGTAATGGCCTTGTTAAACGCTCTGGGAGTTTTGGACGAGGCTCTTGAGGGAAGTGTCCCGAAATATACTTCGACTATTTTGATTGAGCTATGGAAAACGGAGAAGGGACAGCATTATGTCAAAGTAGGGGTTTCCTAGATTTTTTTCCCGGAAGTTACAGGTCCTTTGGCGGAATCCCGGTCAGTCCTTTATCCCTCTGACACCGCACGTTCGCGGCTGTCTAAACGAGGAACACTGTCCGGCAGTCAACTTTACAAACTGCTGCAAGGAATTCGTTACGGACAATCCCAAAGAAGAATGTGTAAGTTCAAATGCCCTTTTTAATAATTTTGTTCTAGGGATCAAATGCTGCTTCCATGTCACTTCTCTCCGTTTTTTCAGTGCTGTCAATTTTTTGGAGATGCTGGTAAACCGATTAATAAAAGAGTTTTATTCTTTCAAGTAAAAAAGATGAGGAAAAAAAGGTGAAAGAGACGATGAAGTTTTAATTTTTGAAGTTTGAATTCGCGGAAATTTGCAAACCGAGAAATTGGCGCGGACTTCAAAATTCGCCCATTTTTGGTCGACGGACGGAAAGAAAGGCAAAAAGTTGGTGAAATGTCAACAAATTCAAACCCATTCCACTTCATGGTTTCCACTATTCACAAGGTTTTCACTATTCACAACAAAAAGTCTTCCAAACTGTGGAACAAAAAAGCAATGTGAATAAAAGAGACAGAAAAAGTGTCTTTTCCTGTTCTCATTCCCTCTTCTTTCAGCTTTCCAGCTGCCTATTACTCTTTTCACACACCAGGCAATCACATCCACTTACTCCTGCTCTTTATGAGTCCACTTTTCTTTGAATGTCAGAAGCCTTTCTTTCTGATAACCAGAAATCTAGGTAATCAGTCTTTTCCGTATCAAAAGTCTGTGCACACAGAAGACAAGCATAAAAGCTTGTCCATGTTTGTCAGCGGGGAGCAAACGTCAAAAACCAACCAAAACTTGTACAATTCTGATTGGATGAGAAGTTCTTTCATCTCTTGATTTTGTTCCCCGAATAGCTTTCTCCTAACTCAATTTCCTCATAACCGATTTGAGCGCATATCGTATCCAATTCATTGAAGGAAATGTCCCTCAGTCTTTGACTCTTTCAGGGCATGTTTCTACTGATTTTTGCCTCGTTCCAGTCAGTTTTCTGTCAGGACAATCTCATCCTTTCTCAAGTGGTAAGTTTTCAAAGAGACAGAGAGATATGGTCTGTTCAAAAAGAAGAAGGATTACTGTAAGATTTTAGCCATTCTCTTCAAGACCCACTTAGCACGCAAAAGTTGGATACTCAGCTAACTAATTCGAAAGGTACGCAGTGAAAGTTATAATTTGTTGGCTGAGTATCCAATGTTTGTGTGCTAAGTGGGTCTCGAAAGAGCTAAAATCTTACGGTAATCCCTCTTTTTTTGAACAAACCATAGAGAAAATATTTCAATTACAGGTCTTTCGTCACGGAGCACGAGGCCCTAATTGGGCATTCACGAGCAATGAGTCGGCTGCCTATTTCTATAAGGGACTCGGAGAACTGACAGACGTTTGCTTTCAGCCTTCGACGTAAAAGATAGCGCATTTCTAGGAAGGAATTCAACAAGGATACGATCTGGGAAGAGCTTTGAGAGCACGTCTCGTTGATTCTAGACTCATTGACAGAAGATACATTCCTTCGCAGGTTAATCCCTCTTTGGATAACAGTAAAATGAACAGAATTACTTCCGAAGCAGCTCGGCTGGTCGCTGTATACTAACGGCTGCTTCAGTAGGGGCTGGAATCTTCGACTTGGTCAATTCGACCATCCCGAATCCAGTCCTTGTACAGACCTCAATGGACGACTATCTCGCTGTGCCACAGACTACGCCGAAGATTCTCAGTGCGCTCATGACCAAAGCTGGCGGGACAGCTAGCGCGAACAGTACAACCGTAGGTGTTTTCATAGTCCCTCTGTCTCTCTAACTTTTTGACTCTTCGACCATGGATGGGCTGATCCGGATACCGGCCATCCAAAACCGGATAAATCCGGTACTTTTTGATCCGGAAATCCGATATCTGAAAATTATCCGGTACGAAAACGATCAGGCTATCCGATATCCGAAATCGGATGTTTCGGATAATTTCAATTAAATTTTTTGGAATTTCTACCTGGGAAACTAGCGATTTTCGTCTTTGTTCTACTAGTTTTGATGCTTTTATCTTTTATTGCATTTATCGTATACTCGATGTTTTTCTTCATTACTATTTTTCTCATAGTCACGAATGAATTATCCGGTTTCAGATAATCCGAAATCGGATAATCCGGTTTATTTTATCTAATTTCGGATATCCGAAATATCCAAACTCGTCTCCCAAACTGTCTCCCAAACTCTCCGACTCTCTCTGTCCCTCTCTGCTTCACTCAACTTTTCAGATCGACTTGATGAATCTGCTCTGGAACAAGTGGAAGGTCAACTCGACCTACTTCCGGACAAACGGAAGCTTCGGAGAGTTTGATACTTGGTCGATTGAGGTGAGCAAATTGCCTATGTACGTGAGAATTGTCCTTTTGCACACCAGAAAGCTGCAAGATTGCCCGTGCCGAGTTTTTTCACCGAAGCGGCTGCAAAAGAAGCAGACTACTACACAAATGAGGTTCTTTTTCAAAAGTCACAATCATTTGGATATTCAGTACAACCAGTTCCTGACCGGTACGGGCCATTACAACGATACAGAATTTGTCCGATGCCGGTCCGGCCTTCTGGCCTACACTATTCTGAACAATATCAAGATGAGAGCAACCTGTACAGATAGGTGTCCTTCACAGAAGTTCAATGCCTTTGCTACAGTAAGGTTTTTCAAAAAAGCTACAGTAATCCCTCCAGCACGATTACATGATAATGTGTCTACTGACCTCCTTCGGAATTATGGACGAAGCGGTGGGAAATGAACTCACTCCGACAGCGGCAGCTGTCCTTTTTGAACTGTACCAGCCAATTAATAACGGGAGTATGTATGTCAAGGTTCGTTATAGGTTATTGTAACTGAATAAGTGGTGCAGGTTCTGTACCGTCGGCCAGGCTCAAACTTTATTCCTCTGACAGCCTATGTTCCCGGCTGTGGTGGTCTGGAGAACTGTCCCCTTGCCAACTTTACCTCCTGTTGTGACTCTTATACGTCATCGAATCCGAAGGGAGAATGTGTGAGTTTTGTTCCTCTCTCTGTCTCTTTGTCTCTCTGTGGAAGTCAGAAAACATTCAGAACTATCCGTCTTCTTCGCCTGGTTCTTCCTGGTTACCTGCCATTATACTCTTATCATTCACCTTCTTCTGAACGCTTGGACCACAAAATCGAAATACGAATAAACATTTTCCGAATTTATAGCCTGCTTCAACCCTTAAAACGAATCTTTTCTTGACACCTTTTCTTCTCAGCCTAACCTCACACATCTTTGGTCTGGATGCACCTGATCCTCTAAACAGATCTCCTCTGAATTTGTGTCAAGATATACAGAGTAGCAAATTGTTCAATCTTCTCATTTTATTCGCGCTGAATCTGAACTTTTCCATGTTTCAGATGATCAGACTTTTGCTTTTAACAACTGCTGTGTCGTCCCAAGATACCCTGCTACTCTCGCAAATAGTCTGTTTTTTTGTAAAGCAGCACTCCCTTTAGGTTTTCCGGCACAGTGCACGAGCTCCTCTAGCAGGGCTCAGTTCTGAAGCTTCGAAAAACCACTTTTATCGAGGTCTTGGGGAGATTTCTGACGTAGTTTATGCATTCTTTTTTTACAAAAAACTCTCATTTAGGAGGGTCTCCACCTGGCCAATGATCTTGGAAAAGATCTGCGGCCAAAACTTATTGACAACGGATTCTTGGATCCAAGATATATCCCGTCAGAGGTATTTTTGTTTGAAATAGGCCATTTTCCCCAGATTTGAATAAATTGAGCCGGTCTCTCTGTAAAGAAGCCACTTTCATTTTTCTGTATCAACTTCGTTTCAGAGCTATTTCCGGAGCAGCGCCTCTGGACGCGTTATGATAACCGCTGCAGCTGTCGGATCTGCTCTTTTCAATCCAGTCAACTTGTCCATTCCGAACCAAGTCAATGTCCAAACGATGTCTTCCAGTGAAGACTGGGTAAAAATGTGTCTCTCCTGAAAACTATAATAAATCAGCTGTGTGTCGATCAGAATACTCCATGGCTCGTCGAACAGATGTACAATGCCGTTGGAAAAGAGTACACCAATGCGAGTTCTTTGGAAAAGTTGACTATGGAGCTGATGAGCAACTGGACAGCCAATTCGATTCTCTCCACACACTTGACGGAACTGGATACTGTTCCAATTGAGGTGGGTCTCTCTGTCCTTTTGTCTTTCATCCCTTTATCAATCATTGCTGTCCCTTTTCCAGAAAGAAGCCGGACTACCCGTTCCCGACTGGTTCGACGATGCAGCAGAAACAGAATGCACAAATTTAAGGCGCAAGGTTTGTGTTTGACTACCACCTCTCTGAGGCGGGGCAATTTAAATTTTCCGGCTCTCGTTTGCATTTTCCAGCTTTGTCCCAGTGAGCAAAGTTGTAGCCCTGATTACGTTCTACAACTTTGCAGAACATTGCGAAGCATGCAAATGCTGTTCTCGCTGTGAAAAATGACTTTTGCCTTGATTGATAAATTTTGGCTCACAATCATTTTTTCAGTGATAACAGCATTTTCACGCTTCGGGGCGTAAAATTACCGCTCCGATCCCAACTGTCCCATTCTTTCCAGTACTACAGCTTCTATACCGGGACAGGCGAATACCACCATCCTCAATGGACACGCTGTCGATCGGGCCTTCTTCTCTACACTCTCATGCAGAACATCCAGAGGAAAGTTTCCTGTGGAAGTAGCTGTAACACGCCAAAGTTTCATGCTTACGCCACTGTAAGTAACACACTGAGTCAAGGCAAGATAAGAATGTATAGCACGACTTTGTGATGCAGTCCCTATTAGGTTCTTTTGGTCTAGTCGAAGAAGCTCTTCGAGGAGGAATTCCTCCATTTACTGGAGCTATACTGACAGAATTGTGGCAGAGTGGCAACAGTTCTTATGTAAAGGTAAAGGTCGACAAAGTACAAAACTACAGACGTTTTAGTTGTTCTGGCGAAGTCCAAGATCAGGATTTGTTTCTCTCACCTCAAAGATTGGAAGCTGTGCTGGACTGGAAAGCTGTCCTGTTGATCCGTTTACAAGCTGCTGCTCTGATTATTCTTCAGCGGATCCTCAGACTGACTGTGTAAGGTGTTAATAGTAGACTGAGTGCCTGCCTTCTTATTAACTCTGCCTTGTGAATGGGAGTCAGAAATATCAGCTGCCTTTTTTTGGTTCTTCTTGGTTGCAACTTCTGGAAACCAAACTTGTTTCATGACTCTTCAATTCTTAGTTTTGTCAAATAATAATTGACAATAATTCAGCTCATCCGATGCCAATGACCGGCAGATTTGTGCTCAAAAAACGAAGTGGCAGCGCCGGATGAGAAAATGCCTAAAATTAGGGGTATCTTGCTGGATTTCGTGGGTACCGTAAATATTCGAATCTCGAATAGTGGCGCACCAAAACAGGGGTACTGAAAAATTGTGGCGCAGTGCCTCTATTCGAATATTTACGGTAATAGGAGAAGTATTATAGGTATTATAGGATGTGATTATCGTAATAATAATAATTATTATTATTATAGGTACAATGTTAAGGAATCTCTGTCTCTCAGTCAGACTCTCAGACTCTATGTCTCTCTGTCTCTCTGTGCAAATCAGAAAACTTTCAGAACTATCCTTCTTCCCCCGGCTCTTCTTGGTCACTTGCTCTCATAGTCTTATCGTTCACCTTCTTCTGATCGCTCAACCGATGTACGAATAAATATTTCTTAAAGTTATAGCCTGTTCTAGCCTTGAAAATACCACAACATGTCCCGAAATTCTGAGGCCTTTTCCCTGACAAGGGTGATCAAAACACTCTTCGAACATCTTTCTGTGCTGTGGAGTGTGAATCAACTGATCTCGCGGTCTGATTTGTGTCAAAAGATAAAGAGTAACAAATATTTGCAGTCCTCATTACTATAAAGCGGACCGAAATGTCAGCTTCCGACAATTTTTCCACTATTTTGGTTCTCTGCCTGAAAACTGGTGTGAATCCAATTTATCTTATATTCTTTTCACTACAAATTAGCTCTACTGAATAATTCAAAAACCTATAAAATTTATAAACAAAACAGTAAAAAGCTAGAATAACAAGACGATTTTCTCGTGTTTGTGCCAATTGTCAAAGGAAATAAACCAGAAGATGAACTGATAGTCTTTGATTTGAAAAACTTGTCATTCAGTCTATAAATCCTTCCTCCCCGATTTGTGCTCGTTTGCAAACCGGTTCTCATAAAAAGTTTTTGATCCCTTGAGCCTATTGAAAATGTTCGTTCGAGCTTGCTATAATTGTTCAATTCTCTCATTTACTCACTGAATCTGAACTTTTGCATGTTTCAGATGATCCGAATTCTGCTTCTAACAACTGCAGTTTTATCCCAAGAAACCCTGCTACTCTCGCAAATAGTCTGTTCTTTTTTTGTTTCATCATTCGCTTTAGGTTTTCCGTCACAGTGCACGAGCTCCCGTAGCGGGATTCAGTTCTGAAGCTTCGAAAAACCACTTTTATCGAGGTCTTGGAGAGATTTCTGATGTAGTTTATGCCTCGTTTTTTATAAAAATAGTAGCATTTAGGAAGGTCTTCAGCTGGCCCAGGATCTCGGAAAAGCTCTTCGGGCAAGACTTATTGACAACGGGTTCTTGGATCCGAGGTACATTCCTTCTCAGGTGTGGTTTATACAGAAAAAGAATCTAGTTTCTTCTTCTTCGATGTCTAATTGCTTCGCTAGCTAACTTGATCTATGGTCTGTTCAAAAAGAATAGGGATTAACGTAAGATTTTAGCTGTTCCCTTCGAGAAACATTTAGCACACAAACATTGGATACTCAGCCAACAAATTCCAAAATTCGCTGCGTATCTTTCGAATTAGTTGGCTGAGTATCCAACTTTTGCATGCTAAGTGGGTCTCGAAAAGAAGAGCTAAAATCTTACAATAATCCCTCTTCTTTTTGAACAGACCGTAGTGGGGCGGGTTCAAACCAAAAAATATCATACCAGTCCTGCAAAAAATTGACTATAACTTCACTGATCCTTGCGACGGACTCCTACGGTTTATCAAGTTTATTCGCTGTACCAAGTCTATATTCGACAAGAGCGGCTCTTCGGACAGACCATCTCGGTGCTGTAAATTCCTCGGAGAGTGGAACAGTACCTCTCGCGCTTGTCCAGGGCGTCGTCGAGAGGAGGTTGATCTACGCGTTCCCAGGCGTGTTCGTAGATGAAGAGTACGATCCGAGCTTCTTCAGTGCTCGGTGGATCGGGATCAGCTGTTGCAACGACTGGTGGTAGAGTAGAAATGCTGTGATTCCGTCCTCTTGGGAAGAGTAGAACGTCTAGTGCAGAAGACGAGACGATATTTGGTAGCAATTCTGTCCCAGTAGAGCGATGTTGAAATCTAACAGTCCGAGTCGAAAGCAATTAGCAAAAGCCAACGGTAAGATGTGTTAAATATTCTATAAAAAAGCAGCTTTCTTGCCAAATTAGCTCCGTTTTAGAGCTTCTTCCGAAGCAGCGCCTCCGGTCGCTGTATGATAACCGCCGGCGCTGTCGGTTCTGCTCTTTTCAATCCAATCAACTCATCTATTCAGAACCAGGTCAATGTACAAACTATAAGTTCAGATGGCGACTGGGTAATGCGACTTTTCACACAATATAAAGCTATTTTAGCTCTGTGTCCCACAGGATACTCCCTGGCTCGTAGAACAAATGCACAAAGCTGTGGGAGTAGCCTATACCAATTCCAGTTCATTGGAAGAGCTGTCTATGGAACTATTGGCCAACTGGACCGTCAATTCGACCCTCTTCAAGCATTTCACAACAGGGACGGAAATTGATGGTCTTCCTATTGAAGTAAGTCCTGATTTTCTTTTTTTCTCATTCTCTCTCAGTCTCTCTATCTCTTTGACTCTCACTCTCTCTCACATTTTTCCGATTCAGTTCATTCAAATTTTAGGTCAGATCGGGTTACTGTAGCCTCTGAATATTGGTCGGGTTACTGTAGCTTTGATCTTAAAATTGAACAAGGTCTTTGACTTTCAAAAATTGGACAGTATCGTCCAAGGTCGCCGGGAATTTTAGATAACAGCGGGTTACTGTAGCCTAGTCTGTTCAAAATGTAGAGAGAAAATGTAGGTTATTCCTTCAGAAAGACGCCGGCCTCCCCGTTCCCGACTGGTTCGACGATGCCGCAAAAGCCGAGGACATATACTACTTGAGCAAGGTAGGCTCTATAATTTTCTGTCAGTCCATTGCTTCAGTACGGCAGCTTCTACACCGGAACGGGCGAATTTGAAAATCCCCAGTGGATACGCTGTCGAGCGGGTCTTCTTCTCTACACTCTCATGAATAACATCAAGAAGAAAATTGCCTGCGGGAGCAACTGTACCATGCCAAAGTTTTATGCTTACGCTACGGTAAGTATAGGGAATAAATTGAGTCTAGGGTTTCTTACAGCATGACTTTATCGTGCAGTCCCTTCTCGGCGGGTTTGGTCTAGTCGAAGAAGCTCTCCACGGAGGAACTCCTCCCTTTACAGGAGCTATATTGATAGAGTTGTGGCTAAGCGGGAACAGCTCGTATGTAAAGGTAAAGGTCGACAAAGTACAAAAAAAGACGATTTAGTTGTTCTGGAGAAGTCCAAGATCAGAATTTGTTTCTCTAACCTCAAAGATTGGAAGCTGTGCTGGACTGGAAAGCTGTCCTGTTGATCAGTTTACAAGCTGCTGCTCGAATTATTCTACTGCGACTCCTCAGACTGAATGTGTGAGTAGACAGAGAGACAGAGATAGAGAGACAGGCAGACAGGCAGACTGAGAGTCATAGGGACGGCTGCACGGACGTCCGTGTCCGTTGCTCGTTTTGAGCGAACACGAACAGTCCGTGTTCGCGGACAAACAGAGAACTAGCGAATGTTCGGGTTCATGTTCGTTTGACGAACAAAAATATGAAAATGTTTGTGTTCGAGGCTCGAACATGGTTAAAAATCCGACGAACTCTAACATTTGGTCCCGCAACAATTTTCCGACAATGTTTGGTCCCGCAACGATTATCCGCGTTCACACTTTTCTCTATTAGAGACTGAGAGTCTTAGAGTCAGAGTCAGAGAGTCCGTCTCATCACTGTTGGATTCTTATATATTACCCCTCCCCAGTGAAATCAGCTTTCGAACTCCCTCCGACCTCCTGCGGGAAGTGTTGGAGGAAAGTGCGGCACCCTTTGACTTTCGTGATTCCTGAGACCATGATCGGGCCCTAAGATTTTTTTTTCTCCCTTTCAACGCCAGAGTTCCGAAGAATTCTCTGGGATCTTACTTACTGCGTGAGGGGTCAATCTGAGCATGTGGAAAGCTCTTACGGTAAATTCCCTTTTCAGAACTATCCAGCCTCTTCATCACTGCAACAGTCAATATTTCTGCTCGTCGCTGTTTTACTCCTCTGCAATTTCAAATAAATCGTATGAGATTCATGGTTTTCCAGTTCTTCCGGTCGCTAATTGGAAGAAAGATGACGCAGACACTTTGCCTCATTGTTTATACGCTTCAGCTTACTGACCTTGGAGCAGTCCTGTTTACTACGGCACAAAGGGCACTACAGCCGAGTTTACTGATCTTCTGAAAGGCACATCCGTGTCTCGTTTATTTACGTTCACTTTGAGACTTATTCTAAACATCTGTCGGCCAGTCTTAAACAGCGCTTCCGGCCTCTTTCGGCGGTTTATCTTAAAGTCCAAGACCATTCCACTCAGAAAACATTTTTCGACGAAAAAATCTGATTTTCTTCTTCCTTTTGTTGTCTTCGTGTTTGTTGCCCATTAGATCTCAGATTTTCCACTTTCTCACTAAATATCGTCATTTTTCAGTTTCTTTACAATTTTTAGTAAAAAAAAGAGTACCGTTTCGAATTTCGGAAGTTTGAATTCGCGGCAAACCGCAAGTTTAGGAATTGGCGCGTACTTCAAAATTCGCCCAATTTTACTCGACGGACGGAAACAAAGGCAAAAAAGTTGGTGAAATGTCAACAAATTCAAACAAATCCGTATTTGGTATCATTCGACGAGAAAAAGACACCTGTCTCCTCCATTCCACTGAGAAATGCTGTTTTCGACGAAAAAAAATCTGCATTTCTTCTTCTTTTTGATCTACCACTCATATCTCGATGGAAGACAGAACTTTGTCCGGAAGCGCAGTTGCTTCCTCCTCTCGCACTCGGCTATATGATCCAACTCATTATATCTGGGCCCTCGTGTCCCTGTGACTCTTTTACACAGCTGTGTGGTGTCTCTCTTTCTCACTCTCTCTCGAACTCGATCGATTAATTGTCGGGCGAACTTTCAATGTCCGAGAGTCTCGGGCAGAGAAGAGGGAATCACATTGGTCCCACCTTTTTTTAGGGGCCCGGGAGGCTATGGGGAGAACGCACCCTCTCGCCCCTGTTCCTCCTATATTCGTACTTTCACCGGCACGTTTTTTCTTGGAATTCGTGTTCATCAATCTCCAGGATATTCGTCTTTCCGGGGCTGTCCCGCCCCTTTGATTTGAGACCCTGTTGCAATAGCTTATGCTAATGAGCAGAGATTGCTTTACCAGATAACTCTATCCCCGTCGCTCGGAATTTCGTCAGAATTTGTAACTCTGACTCTCTCTCTCTGTTCGGCTCATAGTTGTGCCTGGTCAAGATTTCAATATCCACAGGCGTTCCACTACTGTCAAAGTTCCATGAAGCCACCATCCCTTTGTTGTCTGTTCATAGAGTTTTCCGAAAAAGTCTTGGCCTTATATTTTTCTTTCGTTCCGAGGCCCTTTATTCCACTGATTATCACAGTCTTTGTTCTTCTTTTCAAAGACGATTTCGTCGCTGCTTGACCAGTTGACTGGCTGCCACGGAGCGGAGGGTCAGAGTCATAGTCGATTTGCTTGTCGAGAAACAGGAAAAGTTCACCAAGGTTCTTTCTATTCGATTCATGTCCTGGATGGGAATCTTCCCCACTTCCGCCACTTCCAGTCATTTTTTTTCAGTCCATGACTTCTTCGATGGAGAAGATACTTTGGCCTAGTCCTCCATCAGTTGTTAGTGACTAATAATGTCATCAGTTTATTTTTTTAGCGTTTTCTGTTCCTCAGTATTCAACGCTTCCACAGCCAAAAGTTTCCCCTTTTTAGCAAAAGGACCGAAATTCCCGAACTGACCAAATGATCCTTTATCCTTTCCTTCACTCTCAACCTTTTGTAGACATTAGGAAACTCTCTGTCATGGACAGTCCAGCTGTTTACGCTAGTTTTTGACTCATAAGACTCGCAGCGGCTCCCTTTTTCATCAGTTTCTTCGCCCAGCTGCGAGGAAAGCCATGACTTTGTCAACGAAATTTGTGCGTTTCTTATCCCTCTCTTCGTCAGTTACAGTCCATAAACATATCTGCATCATTTCGCAGAGTTTTCATCACAAAACCTCTCAGCTATAAATTTCACCTTTTTCTTCGAAATCTCTGCTTCTCTCAGCCTTTCTTCGCGTTTCTCGGATAACCAAAAAAAGTTTTCCAAATGACTCATCAAGCTTTCTGGCACACGGGTGCGGAAGATATGTAAGACAGATAGGCAAAACTTAAACTTTGCGACATTGGCTCTCTCTCCCTCATGAGCGAAGCTGGTCCCGAAGATGATCGCCTCATCAATCACTGCTCATTGTCTAAAGAGATCTCTCTCATTCCTGCTCTCTGTTTATTTCTGATTTCTTTAAAAAAAACAAAGTTCAGATCCGGTGTAGCCACGGAGGCCGAGAAGCCACGTAGCCACTCCCTTTTTAGCTCAAAGCCATCGGGCCGAACAGGTCAGTTTTTCTGTCCCTCTGTTAAAACAGAAAACTTTCAGGGCCGGCCAAGTGCCTACGGATCTGGCTCCCTCGAAGCCGCGAATGGCGGCGCGAGAACGCGTCTTTGCCATCTTGGCTGTCATCTTTTTTCTACTAGCTATAGCTCTTTTGGCCGCTTTCCTATATTTATATTTTACTACACGTCAAGAAGAAGTCTGCATGACACCGGGATGCATCCGAACAGGTCAGTCAGCTCCTTTTTTCAGTACTTCCGGGGCTGTTGCCTCTCTGACACGAAGAGTGAGATTGCCCCTGCGGCTAAATCTGATGAGCAATGAGGTTACTGGCAAAAGACGGACCTCCGAGCATGATTGAGGCCAGCAGAGAGACAAAAGAGAGGGGGACAGAAGAAAAACAGCTGTGAAGTCACCTGAACCTTTCCAGTCTATGACCTATGTGTCAGGCTCTTAATCACCCTTTGATCAATAGTCAGTCACGTTGTACACAGATCGACGTCATCAGTAGGCAGTCAGAGAGACTGAGAGACTGGATCAAAACTGAGAAAACCTTTTCAGCTTCTGTAATATTGTCTTCTATGAACTCTACAGTAGACCCGTGCGTTGATTTTTACGAGTACGCATGCGGTCTCTGGATTAAGGTAATTTCACAGTCTCTCTTTCAATACCGAACTCTCCAGAATCATCCGATACCTGACGACGCGCCGAGTGTCTCAAATTTCGAAAATCTCGGTCAAGATTTGGAATTTGCTCTGAAAGAGCTACTGGAGGATAAGACGGGTCGTGACGAGGCTCTGGACACGAAGTCGGCCATTGGAAAGGCCAAGTTCTTCTACAGGCTTTGTCTTAATGAGTGTGAGTCGAAAATCTTACTTCTGTACCGCATTTTGGTTCAAAGTCAGCTATAATTCTATTCATTCATTCGAATCACGGGCCGAGTAGCGCAAGGTCGTTGTTGTCACCGCGCGAGAGATTACGGTGGTGACTTTCTGGTAAAGTGAGACAGAGACGAACAAAAATTTTCAGCAGAAATTTTCGACAACTGGAGAGAAACATTCGACGAGGTGGTCAAGTCTTTCGGAGGATGGCCCTCTCTCGGACATTCTCTTCATCCCGATACTACTATCGAGCGACTATACGGTAAGTTCTGGTTCTTTCATCTTTTGGAAGTATTTTTTAGCCGATATGGTTGCAAAATTCCGAGCAGATTCGCTCTTCAAGGCAACAGTTCAACCGGATGACAAGAATTCGGAGAAACATGTCCTGTTGGTAAGTCTCGTTCCTACAGTAAGGTACTGTAACCGTACGGCCGCAGGTTACTGTTGCTTTGAATATTGGTCGTGTACTGTAGCTTCTGGTTCTTATCCTAAAATTTGGCTGCTCTCCTCTGATCGTTCTGCCCAAGCTCTGACCCTCGTTCATGCAGTAACCGTCTGGCCGCAGGTTACTATAGCTTTGACTATCGGTAGCGTACTGTAGCTTCTGGTGCTTATCCTAAAATTTTGGGCTCTGACTATTCAGACCATTCTAGAAGCAGTCAGGCCCAATTTCCAGTAAAAACATGGTTAAACTTTTGATATTTTATTGTGTCCTGGTTACTGTACCTTTTTTTGATCTTATCCTAAAATGGACCGAGTAGACAGGAAAAACCACGCTTACTGAAGGTTTTAGCTTGGTATGCTAGCCGGATTACTGTATCTTTTTGATCTTATCCTAAAATTGTTCGAGTAGACAGAACCTCTGCCATTCCAATCTATCTCTCTTCCAGATCGATCAACCGGCTCTGAACCTCTTCGCTCGTGATTTTTACGTCTTGGCCGAGAATGAAGAACGTCTTGCTTACATGACACTCATTCGGGACGTCCTGGTTCTTCTCAATGCCGAGCCAATGAGAGCAACTCGCGACGCTGAGGAAATCATCGAGTTTGAGACTGCACTGGCCAATGTTTGTTCATTTTTCATACTTTTCACCAAAATTGAGTTCAGATCACGATGGCTGACGAGCAGCGCCACGACATTGCCGAACTGTACACGAAAATGAGCCTCGGGGATATGAAACGAATGCTGCCAAATTTCGACTGGCTTGTCTTCTTCAATAACGTCTTCCAGGAGATTCGGAATAAGGTAGGCTCCCTTCTTCCTGATTTCTCTCCAAAAGGGCCGGAGTAAATAGAGTCACCGAAAACTTGACTTAATTGAATCGGAGATTTTTGAGTTCCGGACGAGAGGAAATGAATCGCAACAGACTTTAAATAGACTGCACTGGGTGGGGAGAGTCACAAGCTTTTTTTACTCAAAAAAAATCACAATTTCTGAATTCATTTTTTTTTGACGGGCACTTTTGAACGAAATCGAAAAGAGGTCGTTGGCAGTTCCGTGAGAGACCGTACGGATACGAGACGGGGAATCTTCGACTGTAGGTTTCACATTTCAAACCTGACTGGCGAATAAACGGGAGATGTAAAATTCTAGAGAAAGACACAGATAAACAGAGAGTCAAAGAGACATACATATTAATTTCCAGGACGCCTCCCCAATCCAGTTCAATGAGAAGACAGAAGTCGTCGTCTACGGCGTAGAATTCCTGAAAAGACTGGATGTTCTCCTTCCAAAATTTGATAAGAGGTTTTTTTCTATAAAATCCAATCACAATAATCTTCCAGAAAGATCATAAACTACCTGGAATGGTGCTGGTTCTTCAAGACCATGTTGCGCGACCTGCCGGATCCTTTTGCCCTGACCATTTTCAAGTTCTACAAAACTTTGAATTGTTAGTTTTTTTTTTGAAATTAATTCAGTCAAATTTAGTGATGAACGTGCAAAAAGTTCGCTGGCACGGTTGCGTGACGCGGATAAATTCTCTGATGCCGATGGCAACATCCTCCATCTACGTTCAGCATCATTTCGATCACGAGGCCAAGGAACAGGTTAATCTCATTTTTAATAGCGATTTCTCATCTTAATCCAAAGAAAAGTATTCATGAGATGTTTCACAAAAAGCAAAAACATTTTACTTGCGTAGGGCTCGAACCAGAGTTGTACTGCTTTGCAATCGGACCTCTTACCGACTGCGCCATTCGAGACAAGCCGCGGAGGATTTCAGGTCGAGTATTTGGACCCAAAGACTTTCTCCGCCTTTTTTTTAATGAGTTCTTCAGGTGGAAGAGATGATCTCGCTCATCATGGAAGCTTTCGTCGATCTGTTAGTCACTGAAGACTGGCTCACTCCCGAAACCAAAGACTTTGCCAAACAAAAGGTCCGAACAATGAAGCAGAAGATTGGCTATCCAGATTACTTGAATGATTCAACGGCTGTGGATAGAGAGTACGCCATGTTTCAGGTTATTTCTCCATAGAAAACATGGGAAAATGAGTTTAGGTCTATCGAGGAGGGTACTACAAGACAAAATTCCAATTTTATGAACAATATCAACGGGATGTTTTGGAGAGAATCAATCAGCCTGTGGATCGTGAGAGGTATGGTCTGACTCTCTGTCAGACATGACGAACCTGGCCGAAAACGCGCCGGCCAGGTTGAACCAGGTTTCGGGGCTCGGATCGCGGCGGGACCCTCGCAGCGGGTTACTTAGCATATCGAAGAAAACTTCATTTTTCTTTTATTATTATAGATTTTTTTTCTTTTTTTCGTTGCAACACGTTATAAAGATACCAACATTGACAATAAAATAATAAATCTACAAGAAAAATGGAGTTTTGTTCGACTTGCTACAGTAACCCGCCGCGAGGGTCCCGCCGCGATCCGAGCCCCCAGCCTGGCCAGGTTGGGCCAGGTTTGGCGCGTAGTTTGCAACCTAGCCTGGCCGGCCAGGTTTGCCATTACCGTCTCTGTCACTCCCTTTTTTTGAACAAACCCCAAAGCACTCTTGGCCTCTCTTTTGCAAGACGCACCCATCCCCCGATTTGGCCACTTTGCCCCCGCATTCGTGGACTACCGTATCCGATTATTAACCTCGTTATTGCAGATGGGTAGCTGGAGCGGCTCTCGTCAATGCCTTCTATAGTCCGAACACCAACGAGATCAGTGAGCGATAAGAGTAAAAGAAAGGTGTAAACAGAACATGTTTAGTCTTCCCAGCTGGAATCCTTCAGCCAGTCTTCTATAGCAAAGACTTCCCAAGCTCCATGAACTTTGGCGGAATTGGCGTCGTCATCGGACACGAAATTACTCACGGATTTGATGACAGAGGTAATTTTAGACTGGATACCGTATACTACTTTTTAGGACGATTGTACGACAACTTGGGAAACATCAGACAGTGGTGGGACAATGTGACCATTGCGAAGTTTGAGGAGAAGGCTGAATGTATTGAGAAGCAGTACTCGGAGTATCTTTTGGAACAAATCTCAATGAAAATCAACGGAAGATCGACAAAGGGCGAGAATATTGCAGATAACGGTGGATTGAAGCAGGCTTACAAGTGGGAAAATAGGATGTGGAAGTAATCAGAAGAATTTTTAGGGCTTACAAAAAGTACGAGAAGCAGCACACTCTTCCACCAACATTGCCTGGAGTAAATCTGACTCATGATCAACTTTTCTTCTTGAACTATGCTCAGGTTTGTGTCAGAGGGACAGAGAAATTTTTGTGTTTTTTTTTACTTTTGATTCTTTTGATTGTTTTACATTTTCTGGATTGGAGGCCGGGATATCTGGGAAAAATAATGTGAACACAATTTGTTCAGTGATTTGCTAGTGGTAGACAGGGCCGGCCCGACTGGGCCCGGTCTCGTCGGACCGGGATCGGACCAAAAATGACTCAAAATGAAGATTTCATTACAAACCCTCTCCGCGGGCCGGAGATTTCAGGCCCGGGCCTCAACTTTCAGGCCCAAGCCCGGCCATGTCTAGCTAGAGGCACGAGTTACGCCACAATTTATGCAAACTTACGCACCAGATATTCGCCCATCCCTGTTCGGGAAGTTTTGGAAGAAAGTGCGTTACCATTTGAATCTGGTGATTCGCAGACCATGATCGGACTAGAAAGAGCTCTGCGAAGTAGGTAACGAATGGTCTGGCAAAAAATAAGAGTAGGGAACTATACTGTTTTTGGCAAAACGGTTCTGGCCTGATTTTTTGTCATTTCAGCCCTTTTTTGGATCAGTCTAGACCAGTTGGTTTTGATCATGGTTTTCGATTTTGGATCAGTCTGGTCCTCCGGGATGGCTACCGGTGAAAAAGGTGGTTTCCAAGCAAGTCGCTCGATGAGAAAGATTACTTTTCGGAAAAGGTTTTCAATAGTAGCTTTAATTTTTCTCGACGAAAGAAACAATATGGGTCAGCAGACCACAAACAAGATCACTAAAATTGAGAGAGAGCTTCAAGACAACTGGTTCGAACATGGTGGGGCGCGTCACCAATAAAATACGTACGTGATGGGAGATAAATCTATAAATGGGGAAAAGGCGGGAAATGAAAGACCGTAGGGAACTAACTATAGAAAAGTATAGTCTATGTATACCTTTTTAAGTAACAAAAAAAAGCAATTTCAGATCTGGTGCGGAACGATGAACGACAAGGAAGCCATCAGAAAACTGCGAACATCAGAGCATTCCCCCGGTCCCATCCGAGTCAAAGGCCCTTTGAGTAATTCTAAAGATTTCGCCCGAGCCTACCACTGTCCCGTCGGAAGTCCGATGAATCCGAAAGAGAAGTGTCGAGTCTGGTAATGTTGTATACTGTAGTCTGAAGAGTTCTATCCTCTTTTCCCACTCATTGATCTACCGTACCCGTGATTGTACCGTACGTCGCTGACACCCAGTTTTCATTGTTATTCTCCTTTTTTTGCTTTCATCTCACTCAACAGAGTTCATCCTTGTTTTCCGTAGACTAACAATAAATCTATTATCTTTTTTTTCTCTATCCCTCTGTCTCTGTCTCTGACTCTCTGACTCTCTCTTTTTTTCTCAGTCATTCTCGCTTGTCAATTTCCACAAACAGGAAGCACAAAGATAATGAGACGATTGAAGAGGCCCCGAGGTTTTATGACACTTCCAGAGAACAGCATATAAATGAGTCAGGTGTTCTTCATGGAAAACGACAAAATCAAACATTTTTCAGTTTACTTCTATGCAGATAAAGTCTCTCGTAAAAAAAACGCGTTCCCAGTAAATGGACAAAGTTCACAGCCACATTGCGTGACCATAATTTTGAAAAAATAAGTCGTTCATTTTCGTGTCTTCGTACGTGTTCGAGATGAAAAATGAGAACCTGAGGAAGAAGCTACCCACCTAGTACCGGAAAGAAATTTGACCCATTTTCTTACGGGTTTAAATGACGGGAATTGTGTGTTCTGATGTCAAACTAGAAGCAACAAATTCTGCAGAGATGAAGCCCCTGCACAGAGAAGTCCAAAATAAATTTCGTACAGATTCGAAACAGACATCCAAAATAATTTTCCCACAGATTTGAAACGAACTTCTGGTAATGGTTAACTTTTACCCCCTGAACACGTTTATTTATAACCAGTGCCCACACATAAAACCGATTCAGATTTCTCTTCTCCTTCTGAACCATTAGTGCCTGCCCTCTAGTCTCCTTGCTTCTTCATCAAGAGGCGTGGTCAACCTCAGCGTCGTCGCGACACACGCACACGCTCGGTCCTGCCCCTTCTCACCTCTTCAGCTTCACTGTAGAAAATGAGCTCCGGCCAGCTGCTTCGTCTCCTTCTTCTCCTTGTTGCCCTTTTGGCTGTGGCATTGGCACGGAATAAGGTGGGTCAAGTTTTCTTTGTTTTAAAGAGAGAGGGACAGGGACAGAAAGCCATTGCTCCCTCCAAATTCGGGTCTGCTTCGTAAAGCATTCCCCCTTTATGTGACCCATCCACTGGCTCCTCTGATTCAGGCAATGGACCCATCTCATGGGTTCTTCCAGCACCTCTTCCCCGAAAGAGCAAGATTAAGTGCTAGTTGATAATTCTAGAGGGTGGTCGCATTCGAGGGAGTCATTAGTGTGCCCGTCTTCATAAGAAAACACAGCCTATTAGGCCAGACATTCCAAAGATTACCACCATGTTTTTTTGGGATAATTGATCTAAAATTCGAGACGAGTCCAGCTAATTGACCGCCTCCTCTCTCCTGAAGATATTTGACACTCCGAGTCGGATTCTCTCATCTTCTGCTCTGGGTGTTTATCCTCTCGGATTGAACTTTTAACTCGCAGAGAGAGAGGGTCCTTATTCGGAAATGAACCTTCAACTCGCGAGCGGATATTCTCAGGCCCTTTCAAAAAGGACAGAACGTAGGCGCGGGAGATCTGACGGACGGAATACTAAGCAGTGTTTTGGACTCTTCCGGACAGGGTGGGAAAGCTCAACGTTTGGGTTTTTCTTTAGCTGGGGTTTGTTCAGAAGAAATACCGTAACCCAGTTTTCTTCGCTGCGATACTCATTGGGCAACTCAGTCAAGATGAACAGCAAAACTCCAGTTTTCGCTGCGTATATACCAAGGTTATCTGTGAACTGTGTCACGCCGTACTGAAAAGTACGCAATTGCAGTATTTTCTGGTTGACGAAAGCATTTCTAGCATTCTTTTTGATGTTCTACAAAGTTGCAGCCCTTTATCTCCTCTACAACTTTGTAGAACATCGAAAATTTGAAAAAAACTGTCTTCGTCCCGAAAAACACAATTTTTTGTCCGAGGGTTTCCTCCAATGATACGGTGGTTTTCTGGGGTTGGAAAGACTCAAAATTCACGCTTAAATCAAATTAACTTTTTATAATTTTCAGGTCTCGGCCGTGGATCCGATGCGCTACGAGTTCTTGGCCGAGAAGAGAGACTACGGCTGGAACGACTGCGAGTTCTCACCACTGAGCTGCCTTCTTCGAAAACGACGCGAGGCCGGCTTCCCTGGCTCTCTCATCTAATTTTTCAAAAAAAAAAGATCAAGAGAGAACTATCTGTTAACCCCCTTTACACAAATAAATATGGGATATAATCTTTATTCACAGATACTTTTCGTCTACCCGGAGAGATACAGAAATTCATGTTTGGGGGGAAGGGAGACTAGGAAATTGTCAAAAGAAGAAGAGAATGAGGGACCCGTGAGAATGAGTAGATGAGAAATTATTAGCACGAAGTAACTTGAACGGCCCGTGGCGTACTGAGCCGCTGAAGATCCTGCCCGATGAGAGTTATGGCCTCGCCGAACGTCTCGTAGATTCTGGAACATGGAGGAAGTGTGATTGTCACGGAAACGAGGCCCATTTACACCCACGGCTCGATTCATAGAGGATGAGCGAAAGAGCATTCTTTTGGTGCAGTTCTTTTAAAGGGATCTGCTTGGAATTTAACGGAGCCATGCTGCGCAGTGCGCACCAACTCACGCACTAATGGATTTCAACTTTGCTGAGTACCGTAAAAGCTCGAATGGAAGCACCCCTGTACGCAATTACGTACGCATTTTTTCGGTGCGAAGGCATAATTTTTCAATTTACATTTTATTTTTCCTTGGTAGCTGAGATGTCTATCTGTATGGGAAAAATAGTCGGAAAGTTGGGAAAATTTTTATCAACCAGAACAAAATGGGTACGTAATTACGTACAGGGGTGCTTCTATTAGAAGAAATACGGTAACTAGTAATTTGAGTAACTACGGCTACAGTAACCTGGCTAGAAGTTACAGTAATCCTTGATTTTCCTATGCTTTGTACGAAGATGAAGAGTCTGTCTAGCTAGATGCAAAAGCATTGGATAGGATAAACATTTTAGCTGCGTATCATGACTGAGTATCCAATTTTTGTGGTCAACGTGTTGAGTTACTGGGTCTCGAGACGAAAGAATCATACTCTTCGTTTTTGAACAAATCATAAGTGTTGAGCTTGACAGTGTAACTGCGACCCTAGTTCCCGAAAATTTTCCCAACTACAGTAATCCGAAAAATATGCCTGACTAGAAGTTACAGTAACCCATTATTTGCGCACCAACTCGTAGCCATGGAAACCTGGAAGCAAAAATAAATGAATTACCTGGTAGGAGGTCTGATCGGGACCATTGAGTCGTCCGGTCTGAAAATTTCCCGACAGTCTAGAGGAACTATCCGATATGCCGACGGAGCATTGTCTCTGGTTAAAATGGCCACTCCAACATGGCGATCCGAGTCCTCCTTCCAAAATATCAGCTTTGTCTTGGATTCCAGAAGTGTCATTTGTATCAGGCCGTTATTGAACATGACGAGGAGGTGATGAGCATCCAGATGATGGTAGACGATGTAGATCGAATCAGAGAGCGACTTGGGGGAAGAGTCAGTCAACAGATCCAGTCCCTGAAGCTCTCGATCCATGTACTCTCCGTACTCTTCAGCCGTTTCCAAATGTTCCTTTTCGGTCGGACTCAGACTTCCAGACAGACTCAGGAACTTTGGAGTCGCGAAAGGCTGGGACGTGTAGAGGAGGTATTCAGAGTTGCTACTGAAAGAAAATTTCAACTCTTGGCCTTTTTCCAGAACTCACGGCCAGCTCAGACAAGCGCCCTCATTAAATTTGACTGTCAGCGTCCCATCGGTCAGCTTACAACCAAAACCGCGTCGATTCGAATAATCGACCCATTTGGCTATCGCTACAGGAGGCATTTTGGAAGGGGACAGCATCAGACCGTTGGCTAAAATTTGGAGTATAGACAGAACAAGAAACAGTCGCTACCTCTGACATTTTTCATACTTTCCACGTACTGTCCAATCTTTTCGATCAGGTTATGGAAGGCGGCATTGGAGGTACGGAACATGTCCGATTCGGATCCGAAGCCAGAGTCGTGAGAAGCTGTGAAGGACTTTCGGCGGGACTGAACGGAATTTAAATTAAAAATTTTCGGACTCACTCTGTCGGGAACAGAAGAATTCATCATTGCCGACTTGGGACGGAGGTATCTCGGAAGTTGACACTGGTTTCCGTTGATGTCCTTTGGTATAATGTTTCCAGTTGATTTGGCTCTGAACAGTTACAGTATACACTCTCTGACTCTCTGTCTCCCTGTTTCTCTGACTCTGTGACTCTCTGTCTCTCTGACTCTTTGTTCTACTGACTATCTGTCTCTCAGACTCTCTGACTCAGACTCTCTGTTTCTCTGACCCTGACTTTTGTGCCTCAGTCCCTCTGTCCCTGTGTGTCATACCTCTGTCAGACTCACCTCATTAGTGGATAACCTCCTCCTCTCGTATTCTGTAACCAGATATAGTCGATGATCCAGTAGATTCCTACTCGACTCTCTGGATTGGGATGAAGACACTCTCTGATCAGTTCCTTGGCATTGAAACTGACATCAGGCTTCTCCGGATACCTGAAAGAGTCAGACTTTTTTGAGAGTCCCCTACTCACGAATAGTGTCCCTTTCGTATTCTATCGTAAGTCGATTCGACACTGTCCGACTCAAAAGGAGGCTTTCCAACCAGCATACAGTAGATGAGACATCCGATGGACCAGACCTCACTGGCCAGAGAGTGTCCCTCTTTGCAGATGACCTCAGGGGCCAGATAGTTCGGCGTCCCGCTGACACTTCCCCTGGTCAGATGCTCCATTTTTGAGGCGAGACCAAAGTCTCCGAGCTTGATGTCTCCATTATGAGCTAAAACTTACTGATTTTCTCAAAAAGGCAAGGGCTAACCAATGAGCACATTTCCCGGCTTCAAGTCACGATGAATGATGTTCCTTTTTGCCAAATAAATGACCGCATCGCATAGCTGATTGACGTAACGCGATCCCTGCCATTCGTCGAAATGACCCTTTTTCACTGAAAACGGAAGATGAGATTGTGTGTCCCTCTTCCCCGCCGGTAGCGGTCAGCCAAAAGAACTATACATATGGCGGGCTCGTCTCGTGACGAATGGCCTTCTTTTTGAATAGCCATCGGAAAATGATAAAGGGACGGCGACAAAAAAGGGGGTGAAGGAGAGAGTGTTTACTCAAGGCTGGACGTATGATTTATATATGTTTACACATGCAAGTCCACTTGTGTCACGGCTCGTACTTGTACTCGAAAAACTTACTGTGCTCGTCGTTGATGAGGTTGAGAAGACTGCTGGCCTTGCAGAGCTCCATTACCATGTAAAAGTTGGTCCTGTCTTGGAAGGCGTCGAACATTCGGACGATGTTCGGATGGTGGGCTAGTCTGAATATTATGGTGTTAGTTTAGAGAGACAGGGACAGAGAGACAGTGTTCCAGTAAAACTCACCTATGGATATCAATCTCCCGAAAAATCTTCTGTGTCTGTCTGTCCTTCAGCCTCAACTTGCTGACCACCTTGATTGCCACATAGTTTCTCATAAGAGCACTTTCTGCAGCAAAACATTCTCCAAAGCCGCCCTGAAAGTCAACCATCCCTTCTCCCAAAAATGAACCGGTCTGCCCTAATTTGCATGCGCCCTGTTGGAAAAAGAACGCTCGTTCCGTGTGATGAACGATCACCAGGTCATTTCACCCTCTCTCTCTATACGCCAGCGCCAGAGGCATCCATGCGAACACGGGAAATGTACAAAGGCGATGATCCGGGCCCGGTCTCTCTTTGATGTCTGTATAGACTGTCAGATAGAGGCTTCCAATTACGGTTTGCTTTCGTCTATGTGTCAGGAGGCTAAGTCGCAAAGCGAACGGGAGACGGGAAATGACGCCTAAGAGCGCGTGCAAACAGTTTGAAGATTCTACGTGAACGGATCAAAATGAAATATATTACCTTTCCCAAAAAGTCTAAAACTTTGTACTGTTCGACGGTTCCCTCAACGACATTGTGGATCAGGTCTCCGCGTCTCATCAGCGGTGCCGCACTGCTACTTTCTTCCGTCTCATGCATGTAAATGATCTGCAAGTTGTTTCTTTGCTGAAAGTTGGGAGAAAGGAGCGAGAAGGAAGAAGTCTAATGTTTTTAGATAGTGCGTGTTCAAGTATTCGTCAGAAGCGGCGCCTCTTTTTTTCCGGATGGCGCAGTCGGTTAGAGAGTTGCCTGCTGAGCTGAAAGTGCCAAGTTCAATCCCCGAGTGGGAGAAAAAGTTTCTGCTTCTTTGTAATAGGCTTGAAGGTAGGTTTTTCGGCCTTACGAAATCTAAAAACAGACTTTTCCAACTATACCGACTCCCTCAAAGCTTTCGCGCCATAGGGTCAGTTTAAAGGTCTGGAAGGTGTCGCCATATGTCAAGAGATATCGTCGCGTGCTTAGCGTCAATTAGGCCCTGAAACAAGCTCGTTGACGAACGGGGTAGTATTGGGTGATAAAGACGCGCCAGAGCCGAGTGAGAGTCAACAACGGAGGTCGCTCTGCACCGATTGTGTCTCTCCAAAAAAAGATGAAAAGGGTACAGAGATTCCGGCTAACCATTAGAGCGCCAGGTTTGAAAAAGCACATAAAGTCTCTTTGAGGGACAGACCAAACCAGTCTCAGTATAGCCATTTAAGCCCAGAAGAAGTTTTGATCTTTTTGCGGGATTAGCTGACTAAACTCATAAAGCACTACTGGGGGCAGTAAAAACAAGAAAGTTTAGGTTTAGGGTCTCCGGCAACGGTTTTATACATATCGAGGCAACTTACTACCTCCTGCGCCAGGATAGCAAGCTGCGGATTCGGCTCATTTCTGGTCGAAGACAACATTTTCCAGTTTTTTGATGTTCTGCAAAGTTGTAGAGAAAATCAAGGGCTACAACTTTGTAGAACATCAAAAAGTTGAAAAATGTTGTTTTCTACCCGAAAAGAGTCGCTTTTAGAAAGTGTAAGTCTCTTGGGGAAAAAGGTTCATAAAAACTGGATGTTGGGAAAAGAATCTACTGGAAATTCAAAATGTTGAATGAAAGAAAGAAAGATCCAGCTGTACACAAAGAATGAGTGATAGAGTAAAGAGCCGGTCAGTCCTTTGTGAATAAATAACAGAATGTTTGCTCTGGAACTTGGTCGTCTTCTGCCAAGACGAACAGCTAATCGGGTATCTAAAGAAAACAAGTGGCAGAAACTGACTGTACACTTCTCTCTCTCGAGAACGTGAAGGTCAGCTGGTTTAGCAGAAAAGTGAGAGAAAAGTGCGAAAATCCTGGTAAGCCGAGAAGGCAATCTGTTGGTTGCAAAAAGAAGATCAGAGGGATGGAATTACAATCGTCGTCTCGAGGAGACCTTTATATCAAGTGAGGAGAAACGGACAAATACTACGCGCACTGACGAGATGAGTCAGACTTCCTTCCAAAAAAAGAATGGGGTCGGCCTGACCCAATTATGAGGGTTTTGAACTGGATAACATTTGCTGTCAAATTTTGAAAAAATCAGGTTAAAAAAGCTAAAAACATTTGACAGGTCTAGAAATAGAACGTGCAAAAGAGGATCCATGTGAAAATTTTGATGTCAGGTCGTTCCAGCCAGTATCTCATGGGTTTTTGATAGTAGGAAAAAAAGAGACAGCGGGACAGAATGGCAAAAGACAAAATTTCGGAAATGCTCGAGAGAAAACCGGAAGGAAATACAAGGAGTGGCTCTCTTGCCGCTTTCGGAGAGTCCGAAAAGAGACGAGTGCAAAAAAAGACACAACTGAATAAAGCAGCTGTTAGAGAGAGGTGTGGGGACCGAATGGTTCCGACGGTTGGCGGACGGCCGAGGGTCGCCGAAGGTCAACCGGACCGGGACACATCAGCACACACACGCATAATTACGAGGGACTATGAGGACAGATTTCCGGACTGAGTGAGAGACTGAGGGAGTGCCGTCTCCCTGATACCAAAAAGGAGAACGTGATTCAGAGCTGGGAACGACCGCCCCCACGGTCCACAAAGCTTACGATTTCCCAGTTTTCGCTTGTTGCCAAAAGGAAAATAAGCTGCTTGAGGAGAAGGTGGGGATTTGGATTTAAAGTGATGAGAGCGGAACATAAAGCTAAGATATTTTTTTGCCGATGCTGGGAATCGGGACATAAAGTCCCTTCGGCTGGGGAACTGGATCGTAAGAAATTAGTGACAGACAGGTGGCTGTAAGAATAAAATTGTAGAGAGAGGAGGAGCAGATGGCTTGACAAGTACCGTACGTCCCTTTGCTAAATTGGAGATAAGACGTCGAGAGCGTATGTTTATTCGCTTAGCACAGCACAAACAGCGAGACACAGGCGGCAATATGCCCGGTGAAGAAGCAGGTTGTGCCGGATCCACACGTATATTTTACGAGGCGACGAGCAGAACTTGATCAAGTTCATCTTCAAATGCTTAGAGAGGATCAGGAAAGTCACGTTTTCACTGTTTTTTTTTTCATTGGAAAAAAAATTTCTAAGAAAAGTTGCTGTCGAATTTGTTGACCGTTACTTCTTTTATTTATTTTTTGGTAAAGTTGTCACCGTGTGGTCACAAACCGTGTTCCATAAAAATTTTTGAAAACAAATCGAAGGAAAACCACGCCAGAATAAGTTTTTCTAAGAAAAGTGGCGGTAAACTTCGACCGTGACTTTTCTTAGAAATTTTTTCTAAGAAAAGTCCCTAACCCCGTTTTCACTGGTTGGAACTGGACAGACTGTCTCTTTGTCCTTCTATCTCTCTGTCCCCGTGTCTCCGTCTCTCTCCGTCTCTCTGTCTCATGGTCAAGGAAGCGGCGAAAAAGAATCTGGGTCGTCAGTACGGAAAAGGCATACTATGTTGAGGGCTGAGAACGACCGGTTCCTTCTGACTCAGACGTTCGTCAGATCAGATTAGAAGGTTTCAGTAAATAGTCGGGGCATGACTGCCAACGTTTTGTTAGCTTTAAAACAAAAACATGCATGACAATATATAAAAACATGCTGGACTTCCCCTTCGGCAAAAGGGGATTACACAGAGCCCGACCACGAAAAGGTGTCACAGCTGTCTGCCACTCGAAAAATGATGAACGACGGAGGAAAATAGAGGGTCTGAAGAAGCAGAGGAACAAAGTAAAGAAAACTGAGTATCTTGACGGAATATCCAATGTTTTAGGGTCCCGCAACGAACACAAATGGTCTTTCTGGCTCTGATTGTTCAAACAATTTTAAACTTTGAAAGAACCAGCTGAAAGTATCGAAGACAAAAAACCCACGGTGCTAGCCGCCGCGAGCGTCCTCGGACACAAAAGCAATAAATTCGGCCACTGATATCTCTCTTCCCCCTCTGCGCAAAATCAGCTCTCCCGCCGTGAGAAAAGCGAATGACCGAACGGATGAAAAACTTGCTGGCCAGTGGTATAGAGGAGCTGACAGCCTGATGACAAATTGGGGTCAGGCTACGGAACTTTTTTTGCTGCTGTGAAATTGAGACGGTCAAGATATTTAGGACAGTCATATATCACCTTCAGGAGAACTGGAACCGTGTTTTCAGCGGATAACTCTTTAATCGTATTAACAGTTCAAGTCGGAGGTTAATCGAACCAGTTCCAGGAACACTTAAAAAGATACTAAAAGTTCCAAGGAACCGCGAACTGTTGTTCAGTTTATTTAGACAAAGGGCCAGTCTGGTCATTGGTCAGTAATCGCCATTGTTGCTCATAAACGGAGCATGCCCTAATTTTAGGACGGGAAAATAAAGATCTCAAAAAACATTTAAAAATTCTATACTTTTTTCTTACACTAGCCTTGCTTTTTCTTACACTAGCCTTGCTAGGAGCCATCGTAATACAGCCCGCCGCCGTTCCCAAAATAAACAGTTACGGCTTTTTTTCGGTCTGAAGACGACATTTTTGAACTTTTTGGTGTACTACAAAGTTGTAGAGAAAGTCAAGGGCTACAACTTTATAGAACATCAAAAAGTCGAAAAATGCCGCCTTCTATTTGAAAAATGCGAGGCAATGTGGCGCAAGTTTGAGGGAGGGGTTGCTTCTATTTAGAGCCTGCAGGTCACTCGCATCTTAGTTTTTCTAGGTCTGGTGGATCTTATTTTTTTGAATTTGAAAAAAGGAGAAATAGCAGAAGTAGAAGGCAGAAAAAGAGAGTCTCAAGTCGTTTAATATAACGCTGATCTGGGAACAGGGGGGAGTTTGGAAAAAACGCTAGCAGAACAAACAAACGTCATCACAGAAACTGCAAAATTATTTTGGTATTTTTAGTCACAAAAACATGTCAACCTTGAAGCTTGCAACTCAAAATATAGCTTGTTTATTTGCAGAAGGCAACAGTCGAAAACCAAGCATGCAAATAAGAGTTCCGACTTTTGAGACCTTCTAGCCGTATGAGTCATCTTTCGCAACAAAATTAGCTCCTTTCTGCGTCATTGTTTCACAAGCTTCGTCTTTTTTGGGTCGAGCGGAATAATTAGCTGATGAGAAAGGCTGGTGGTCAGTCGAGTGAGTCCGACAGAGAGACAGAAAAAGACAGAGAGAGACAGGAAGTAGACAAATTTGACTGGACAATCAGTCGAGAGTGAGTCATCTTCTTCGCAAAAAGACTGCAGAAACTGGCCTCTAGACCGCTATCTCTCCTCACAGCCAGAACAGTTTATTAAAGGAGTAAACAAAAGAGGGTCGCCATATACTGATCAACGGGAGACGATAAGAAGCACCCCCGATTGATCGATAGTGGCCGTAGGGAAAACGGACGGCACTCTCTCCCCTTCTGAGTCATTGACCGTACACGGCCAGCGATGGAAGAGAGGAGATGGACAGTCGTGAGAGAGATGGGATCGGTCACCTCTCTCTCTCTCTCTGATAACGAGACCAAGGTTGCTCATTTTTCATTTTGATGTGTGCCGCGCGAAAATCTTCGTAAGAGAGAGGGAGAAGGGAAAGAAGGGTGGGGTTTTTTATGGAAAATTTTAAGAAAAAAGTTGGTTCAAAAAGAAGGCAACAATAGTCCAAAATTCTTTTATAGCACTCTACTGAAGACTCCTCTCTGCCTACAGACTTTATAGGTACTCATTTTCTAGGTAGTTAAGTTGTCTTTCAGTCCCTCTTCTTTTATTTATTTATTTATTTCGATAATCCTATTATTTCCATATGTCGTTGCATGCTTTGTCTAAAAATATCGGGAGTCCTAACCGCAACACTCATCCAGTTTTCGCCACATCCTGCTGTCAAGTCGTCCTTCCATCTGGCTCTAGATGGAAGGCTCTTGTCATCTGGCTCTTGTCTTCCAGATACTTTTCCTTTTCAAGTCGGCTTTCAATCACTAGCTCTCTTACCATTTAAAGATTCCTCAAGCTCAAAAAACGGGATAGAGTTTCTGAACTAGGGTAAATTTGGCCTCATCAGCGGGTAAAACCATAACCGTCACAAAATTTTGAACTGTCAAGAATCATTCCGTTGATCATGTCTTGTCACCTACTTATCGCCTAAATCAGTGAATCATTTTGGTCTCAAACCACTAATTTTATCATCTGCCGGAAACTGGATGTGTTGTAGATCATTGAAAGTTTACGCGATCACAAGCAGAAACAGTTTTTCAATAGTTTATACAGCTTTCGTTGGGAATGACAGAAAAGATTGAGAGATCGGGTCAAACAAGTTTTATGGTCTAGGGACTAGGAGTACCGTATACCTAATAGTAGCGCACCAACTCGATAAATTTGAAATTAGCTGCGTATCGAAAAGTTGGTGCGCAGTCATTGGGTATACGGTAAACACTCCCTTCTAAAAACCCGGGTTACTGTAGGAAAAGTCGAGATGTTTTGGAAGAGAGTACACCGTAGATAGGGGGGAAATGTTTCTACCGGATAAACAAAAAGCGAAGGAAAGTGCCTATTCCAATTCCTGAGTCAAATTTTCGGCATGATGATACGGCTTCCTCTGATCGTAGTCGTAATTCGGATTGTTTAGCTGTCCAACTGTCATGTCAGTCGACGGACCGGCCTGCAAAAAATAGAGTTATTTTACGAAAAACTGATAAGAGTCAGTAATATTATGGTTTGGTCCGACGTGGTTTCAGTAAATGAAATCATTTTGAGCTCAACTGACCAATTTGTGGGGGAGAGGATAAGATATAGAGGAGACAAGGTCAGTATCTTTTAAGAAACCATCGACGGTTGGTCGGTTGTCCGGAGCCTGTTTCCATATGCTTTATCTAACTGTTATTAGCTAAGGTCTGTTCAAAAAGAAGAGGTATTACTGTAAGATTTTGGCTCTTCCCTTCAAGACCCACTTAGCACGCAAAAAAATAGATATTCAGCCAACAAATTTGAAAAATACGCAGCTAAAGGTCGAATTTGTTGGCTGAGTATCCAATTATTGCCAGCTAAGTGGGTCTCGAAGGGAAGAGCTAAAATCTTACGGTAGTCCCTCTTCTTTTTGAACAGATCATAGTAGTTCTTCCGACCCGTTTTTTTTCTTCAAAATTTGCTTAAAAAACTAGTTTTCGTCTTCCGACTTGGTTTCCTGGAGATGAAAATTTAGAACCTTGTTTTGGTGGTCGCAGCTCTAAAAAGTACACTTTCTAGACGAAAACCTAGAATTCTGTCATTAATGAATCTACGACCGAGATAAGCTAACTCAATTGGTACACTAAACAGTACAGTCAGCTCTTCTCTTTTAAATACTGTGAAGAAATCAATTTTTATCATCTCTCTCCATTTCTTCTTCCAGATGTAACATTTTATGTCTAAGATCAACACTATCTTTTCCTCCCTCCAATTTTTGCGTCACAGTTACGTAAAGCGAGCCATGTTTGGCAGCTATCAGACAGCAGGCTACAGACCGCAGTGGTCTCTCGATTAGACCAGTACGTAGGCGACTCAAAGCACCTACTTAAAATAGGAACAGGGTCTAAAAGCAGCCATTCGACGCATCTAGTGCATTTTTTCAATCTAATGTAGGCTCTTTTCTCTCCTTCTCTCTGCTTCACTGTCTCTCAGTCCCTCTCTCTCACTGTCCTTCTGCCTCTCTCCCTGTTTCTCTGTCACTGAGTCTCTCACAATCTGTCTCTCTGTCCCTCTCTCTTGTCTTCTGGTAACCACAGATTACCCCCAGCGAACAGAGTCCCGATCTCACGCACCCGCCCTTATCAAGAGCATGTTTCCGGCACGGGAGCGCCAAAATATTCGAAGATAGCTCCATATATAAGGTTCCAAAAGTGATTAGCTTCTACTTTGTAAAACCTTTCTTAAAACTTAAATTTCACCCAGTATTTATAGATCAACTTTTTTCGTCATTTGGTCCGGAACCCTCGCTATCTGCGACAAGTGGCCACAAGAACAGGCAATAACCCTGCTCCTCTTAAAGCAGCAATCAACAGAAGACATCTCGCTCAAAATGTCTCTCTCACTGGTAGATTTTTCTAGAACGTTTGTCCATATGACTTTTTAGGATCACAGTCTAGACACCAAAATCGAACATGCTCTCGGTGTCATTGTCATTTTATTAATATTTTTGTAAGTTCTGCCTTGTTTTTATCCTAACGAATAATTTTAGAGCACTTTTTATGTCTTGTGCCCTATGGTTTTCTCATCGAGCGTACAGGAGATCACAGAGGTCTGCTAAGGTAAGTGCTGAGACAGCGACAGGGACAGTACAAATTTCGGTACTATTACACCTTTAGGGCCCCAAAAAAAATTCTATTTTTACTGAAATCGACTGGAAATGCTTTCTTAACACTTTTTAGTAACTTTCTACAAGATTTGTACTCTATTTGGTCATTTCTCGGCGTATGTGTGGGTCCCGTCGCGACTTGTATTACCGTACCCGACGACAGCTTCACTCAGGCTGGCTTACGAACGTTGATTGGGATGTGGTTTTACTTTTTTGGTCTATTTTTCTGTATCTTTCTATTTTTTCCAACCCCATTCTTTTTTTTCCAGCATGACTGCTCAGTATCGAGAAAATGAATTGCGTGATATCAGACTTCGCGAAGTCTATGAAAAAATCGGTCTTCCGAAGATCGAATTCGATGACTGGTTGCGTGCTATGGGACTTCTTCCTTCCAAATGTGATTCGCTGCGACCATTGTGATGAAACACGATCGCTCGTGATAAATCAAAACTGCCAAAAACAGTGTTTTATGACTCTAAAATGACTAAATAGAGTAAAAATACTGTAGAAAGTTACTGAAAAATGTTTAGAAAGCATTTTCAGTCGATTTCAGTGAAAAAATAGAAAAAATATTTGGGGCCCTAAAGGTGTAATAGTACCCAAATTTCCAAATTCAGAGTTCAAAATCAGTCAGCACGATGAATATTGAAGTTACTGGAGCAAGTCGAGAGTATCTACCCGACGTTTAATACCATGTTAATCCTATTTCTGTTTGTACATAAAGCTTACCTGAGGAATGATGGCCGGCCCGTTGCCTCCAAAGTTCCCAACAGCTTCCAGCGAAGAAAAGGCAGTTCTGAACATGTGAGCGAAAGAGAAGGTCGAAATTCCGGGGCTGCAGGTCGGACAGACGTGTCCAATGTAGTACCAGAGAGCTCCGAGAGCGGCAAAGTGAGCAGCGGCATATCTCCAGTCGATCAGGATAATTATCAGCAGATTGACGATGAAGCCGATGAACGAAATGTACCGGTTGCTGAACATGGCGTACCAGGTGGCCGGTTGGCTGTCGATTATAGTTCCTAAGGTTTTCCACTTTTTGACTATAAACTCTTACCAGTCTCAATGCACTGTTCCTTCCTCTCGGGAAACAGCTCGTTCAGCTCTCCTTCGCCCTGAGTAGATCCATAGGACTGACCGGGGTTTGCGGCCAAATTAACAGTAGCCAGATCGTAAGACATGGCCAGAGAGACGTAGGCGTAATTGACAAAGGCATAGGTGATCATGAAGGGCATTGTGGAGAGGATGGCCAACTAAACGAGAGACTTTTTTGTAGTCAAACTATCAGATTCTAGCATATTCTCTGGATAAACAGGATGTCTGCTCCAGAACAGCTTTGGGACGTGCCCGCAAAATTTTAGGATAAGGATCAAAAAGACGATAACACGGTAAGATGGCAGGCTTAAAACTACAGAAACCCGTGCTGTTCTCAAAATTTTGTGCCGAAGGAATAATCCTTATTTTTTTAGATTTTAGGATAAGCGTCGTAATTGTTGTAGCACTGTATCAGGCCAGAAAAAACAGTAACTTGGGCTTATTCTAAAAATTTACTGAACTAGACAAATTCAGTGCATGACAGCTTGAAAAACTTTGGCAGGAAAAGTACAAAAAACCAAGACATCTGGTCCAAAAGTTACAGTAACCCTCCCTTATCATAGATTTTAGGATAAGCGTCGTAATTATTGGAGCACTGTGTCAGGCTGAAACTACAGTAGCATGTGCTTATCCTAAAAAATTTACCGAACCAGTCAAATTTTTGACAGCTTGAAAAACTTTGGCAGATACTTGAAAGAACAAGAAGCTTCTGGTCCAAAAGTTACAGTAACCCTCCCTTATCCTAAAAATTAACCAACTGGACAACCCCGCTGACCTCATTCAAGTCGCCTAACAAGACAAAGACTGAAGCGACTCCCATCAGAACCATTCCCGCCAAAACTGGATTGTTGTTTGGACCTCTCTGAAATTTAGCCATCTCATTACTCTAGGATATGACTCACTCCCTGGGCCAATGGATTCATGATGGGAATTATGCCTTCGGCTGCGATTCCTTGAAGAACTCGCGGTGTTCCGAGGAGACTTCCGATGGTCGAGGATAATGAGCAGACGTACAGACCGACCATGAAGAAAATTCCGGTCAGGGAAATCTGAAGGAACTTTCTCGTGAAAACTACAGCCGAAGATACCCCGTCTCGCACCCGTATGCTCGCTCACGGCGCTGTCAATGATCCTTTTTCGATTTCGGCTAAACGATCCCCGTGAAAAGAATGATCGGATGGACGAAATTATGGCCATTTTTTTTGCCTTTGCCAAAAGCCTTGGAACAATAGCGAGGTCGAAGCTTCTTTTAGTAAAAAAAAAACTTTATGGTTTGTTCAAAAAAAAAAGAGAGCTCGACCATAACCCATTTAATTCGCTGCGAGACCGGAATAACAACAGAAAACTTAGCTGAGTATCCTATGTTTCCATGTTATGAGGGTCTCGCGCGGAAATAAATGGGTTACGGTCAAGCTCTCTTTTTTTTTAACAAACCCGTAGTTCTCCTCATCCAGTGCAGTTTATTTAAAATCTCTTTGCGTCTCTCTGACTCTTACCTTTTCTTCAATGAGATTATCGCACAGGAGCATGGTTCTATCGACAGTCGATCCCAGAATCAAGATGAAGATGAAACAGACGGAGGAACTGACTCCCACGGCTGACAATTCTCCCAATGGGATGCTCTTGTGAGGCTCCTTCAGATCCCCGCTCATGTTCACTCCTAAAAATGACTTTTCTACTGTCCAGAGACCAGTTCTTACCAGCCAAAACTCCCAGAAAGTTGGCAAAGAAGACTCCAAAGACTTTGAAGAAGGACTGCTCCGGAATCGTGTGCTTGACTCCAACTGAACTGCAGTTGACCGCCTCGTAGTGGGGATGGGCATTGAGACGGAGACGAGAGGATGAGATACTGTAGACGCCGTGTTCTGAATCTTTTTGTATAGTCACTAGAGCAAATTACCTTCGTCAGAGGTAAAGAGGGATCCGAGACCGAAATCGAATACGGCCAAACCGATGAAAGCTAGCAGGACGAGCTGTAGACGAATGACCCAAGAGACGCCGGCCGTGTTTAAAGCTAAACTTTCTGCTGTAGACAATTTTTACAGTAAGCCTACCTGTAAGTAAAGCGAGAGTCAGGATGGCTATTCCCTTGGTCAGGAGCTTGCTTTCCGAGTCGAAGAGATGAGCCACAGACTCGGCAAATCCTACTGACACGAGTCCTGTGGCTACAGCCTGACCGAGAGCGTACATGACGCCGACAGCGCCACCGAGCCGTCCTCCCAGGACATGAGAAATGAGAAAATAGATTCCGCCGCTCTTTATGTGCGTCCGGTCGACGATTCCGATGGCTGAGAAGACGGTGATCAGAGCCAGCGATGTACAGATGATGAGAAGAAGAATGCTGTCAGCTACTCCCGCCGTCCCGACGATCCATCCCATCCTGAGGAAGACAATTATGCCGAAGATGTTGACCATGACGGTGGTGAAGACGCCATCCCAGGTGCCAAAAAGAACCGGCTGGTTCAGATTCAGGAGATTCTTCTGCCACCAGGGAGCCTGTTCATTGACCTCCTGCGAGTAGAGAGAATCCGCCGGCTCGGTCATCTTCTTCCCCCCGGCAACCCAAGCTGAAAATTGGAAAGAAGTAAAAGAGTAAGAGCAAAAGAGGGAAATTCTATAGTCTGTTCAAAATGCGCTTTCTTTATAGAACATTTTTCAAATCAAATTGGCGGAAATTTAGCTGCATAGCCTGATATATCATATAAATGTTGGATACAGCCAAAAAAAAGACGCGGGCCGATTCAAACAATGCTCTTTATTTTTTGAACAGACTATATTGAAGGCTCTATTCGAGTCACATGGCCGCCCTTTGTAATCCTATCCAATATGTCGTTCCAGTTGAATGGCCGGAGGGCACAAACAACTGGGAAACGGACCCTACCCTAAAAATTTAGGGAAATAAATCAGTGGAAGGGAACTCGTCAGAGACGGAGCAATAGAGAGATTTACCATCCAAACATCAATTTTTAGCTTCTTTCTGGTTAATTAAATAGTCGGAAACATTGAGAAGTCGTTAGAACGAGAATCAATTGGCTCTCGGCCGATTAGCCGTGTTATTAGAGTCAAGTCCCAAGGGTCTCATATTTTCGCGATAAAAAAGAGCGGGAGAGGTGTTGAGAGAAAGAACTAAAAATTCAAAATGAAGTGGAGGCTTGGATTCATGAGCGCCAGCTCTCTCTCCTCTCGTAATTAAGGCAGCCGGGTGCCGGATCGATAGCTCTAGCCACTCTCTCTGAAGCGGTCATGCTGATGGGTAAACGGTTTAAGGCTGGTGGGGGCAGAGGGCTCTTATGCCCTCTGGATAGAATGACAGTTTTTTTTAGTAGAAGAAGAAAGAAAAGAAGGCGATTATCATTACCAGCCATGTTTGTCGCCGCCCTGTTTTCACTATGATCAAAGCATTTTCGAGCTTTGGAATGTTCTGCAAAGTTGTAGAGCTCCTTAAAAGCTACAACTTTGCAGAACATCACAAAGATGGAAAATGCAAGCATGAGCTAAAAAATTGAGATTTCTTCTTCAAGTTCCCGAATTCTGGAGGGAAGCGTACTCGCTCGTTCATGTCAGGAATAGATGGACACACGCCGTGGGGTTAGTACCCAGATGTTGGACCTCTCGTCAACAAGGTATTCCTTGGCTGTAACTAAATTTCCTGGAGATGCCCTGAGCAAGCTCCTCAGCGTTGCTTCCACTTTGGAGCGGGGAGGGTCCACCTGTTGGGGGTATTGCTTGCGTACCATTCCAAACCCACAGGACATGCCCGTTGATCCGGCTTTCACTGGTTGACGGAGGTAGCTTGCGCACTTTTGCTCAGGGCTGAGCCACATTCAGAAAGTTGTGCACGTTTCTAACTTGCGGTGCACTTAACTTTTTGGATGGCCTCTCTTATGGGAGGCAACAAAATTAATCAACTGTAATTTTAAAAAGTTATGCTTTGGCTTGCCTTAGCGGTGCACTTAATTTTTTGGAGAGCTTCCCTTATGGGAGGAAAGAAAACTAGAAAAGATGAACGACATTTTTCATACTTTTTCAAGAGGGTCAAGTAGTTATCGGAAATGACTCCTCATTTCCTACAAGTGATCTCCTTCTCAACTACATACATACCTTTTGGCATTCTTGAGAACATCCTTTTTCGCCTCGACGTACAGCTTGCTTCTCTCTCGGTCGGTCGGAGATGGTCATCCTCCTGTCCAGCTCGTTCTTCTTTCTTCTCTTTTGTCTTCACCTTCCCATTTCTTTTTCTCGAGCTTTTTCTGCTCCTCCTTCTTCTTCCGCTCCTCCAGCTTATTCTTCTTGAGCTAATCGGTAGCTGCCTTACTGCGAGAAGGACGGGCAGCAGGAGCGCAGCAATAGCCACATTCCACTTGCTTGATTAGACGAACTGAAGTGATTATGCAACGTTTCAAAAATTTCCAAGAGTTTTTGATTGTTTTCATAGTTTGAAATAGTAAATCAGTAATCTCCAGCAATTTAACTTGTCAATGAAGTGGATTTGAACAGTTTTCTTGACCTCTCCTTTGCTTTCTGCCCCGTCACACTGTCGGTATCTCTCTAGCTGCATCCAAAGAGGAAGTACTGCTATAGTCGAGAAATTCGCTTCATTTAAAACAAAATAAACAGAGCTGTTCAACAGGAAGTATCTTATTCGACTTCTTCAAAGAAGTCTCGTGTCGGCAGTCGGAGGCTCTCCATTGTCGACGATCCACAACATTTTCGTGTGTTTCTCATTGGATCCACAGAGAACCTAAAAAACTGTTAATATTCCCACTCATTCAAACCTCTTTCAGCGTTTTTCTGAACGCAGCTCCAAAACAGAGATAACAGAAAAAGTTGGCAGTTCCATTGATGACGACGAGTAGATTGGACAGATCCACCAGATAGACTAGCATTTGCTGAAAAAAGGATAATTTTACAAAAACAAATGAAAGTTACCGGATTGTTGAAAATAATCTCCATAAAATTGACCAAAAGAGCCATAAAGTTGCAGAAAATGAAGAAGAAAACGACCAGGATGAGAGAGACAGTGTCCCCTGAAGGGGCTAATACAGAACTGACAGGTATGACTCACCGTCAGCGTTTCCTCCTTTGGTAAAGACAGTATAGACGACACAGACGTTGAGAAGAATGAGGAGAGCTAAGGGACCGATAGCTAAGAAAGTGGTGTACATGTAGGTATAGTAGATGGCGTAGTAAGCTGGATCCATCCGGATTGCTGGAATTTTTCGGTCAGGCCCTGTTACTGTTACTGTCACTGTTACTATTACTGTTACTATCAATGTTTATGGATAAGCTGAAGAAGTAGCAGAAAATATGGAGAGAGGAACTGGAGAAGCAGCAGAGGATGTGGGAATACGATGTGGAAGTGTTGATGATCAAAGCCGATACTGCGATGGCTGCCGAAGAGGTGCCGATGGTGGAGACGGTAGATGATGTGGATATGGTAGCTAGTGGAGCGATTGTGAAAGACAAGAAGAAGCTGTCGTGTGGAGGAACCTGGCTCATTGGCCGGACAAGGGACTCTAGCGATGTGGAGAAACGTTCAATCTGGTGGGGGAGATGTTGTGGATGGATTTCCTGTCAAGACGCGTCACAACTAATCCCGTTTCTACAACCGATCTTTGTGACCTTTGTGTGTTAGTTGTGTCTGGAAGCAAAGTCTTGGACTGTTGGCTCGTCTACCTCTCGTGTTACAACACTATCACTGTCACTGTGACTGCCTCTTACCAGTCGGACAGATCTGTGCACTAGGAAGACCATTATTATCGATGCAGGCCACTTTAGCCAGCTCGAAAAGATGCGGAATATTGTAGAGAGTGCATGTGATCATGATTACAAAACACGTAATTTTGGCCCGTCTGGAAATTGTTCTGAGTAAAGATCGGAAAAAAACTGACTTTGGAGTACAGTAGAGAACACGAACTGATTGAGGAAGGACGACGATGATGAAGCAGTCGACAGCTGCAGCCACGCAAAAATAGACGGACGTCGTTTGGAAGACGGCAGCCACCGGGAAGACGATAGGGGCACCGGCTACATAGGCCCAAGCTAGAGCTGAAATTTTTTGTTTTCCGGAACTGTCCCTCTTTTTCAGTCTACCTGTCTCTCTGAATTTGATTCTCTATCTTTCTATCTCTGTCTTTTTGTCTCTGTCTGTCTCTATCACTTTGTCACTCTGTCCCTCTCTCTGTCAGTCTACCTGTCTCTCTGTCTGTCAGCCTGTCATTTTCTCCGACTCTCTGTCTCTCTGACTCTTCCCGCTCCCCTCACAACCCCTCTCCCCCTCCTCTGTTTTTGCTGCTCTAGCCGCCGGCAATGAAGACTTGACTTCATTTCCGAGCACTCTCGACTCGCTCCTATCACTCCCGTCATTGAAGTGTAGGAGGAGGAAATCAAAGAAAACGAACTCGGATAGCCATGATGCCGCCAAGCTTCCAAAACAAACAGGAACATGGCTGTGAGGATGAGGAAAAAGTCTGAAAAAGCCAAGGCGGCTAGATAGATGGACGTCGAGTGAATCTGCAATTCTTTGGGTATACGGTAGTTTGAGAGTATTACTTTTTGCGTCTTGTGGAGGTAGACCTTCATAACTAGCACATTTCCCATCAATCCAATGAGACCAACCGCTGCGAGAATCACTCCGGATACGGTAAGATTATAAGTCTGAAATTTTTAAATTCCCAGCGTTTGTGAGACTCTCACTTGATAATCTGGATCAGTCGAGCCTAGACAGGCATTACAGAACATGACTGGAGCCAAGACTTCGTCTTCCATTGTGGTCTACTGTCTGTAACCAGCCATTTTGAACTTTTTTTAAAGGACTGTCGGTAATTTTGCTCTATTGAGTCAAATCTCGAATTTCACTTCGTTTTTCTTTTCATTCTTATTCCGTTTTAGACATAAAAGTGGAGTAAAAATCGAGAAAAGCTGTTTGAATTCGCGCTAAAACGAAAGTTAAAATGTGGCGGGGTTTCAAATCTTGCCGAAATCCATTTCTTCCGCACATTTCTCTGAAAGAATGCCTCATTTTTTAACAGAAAATTGTGCTAATTTACTATTTTTCAGCTCATGAAATAGCTCACCTCTTTCCTGGAATGAAATCTACAAGTGAGACGCCGTCAGCATCGAACGAAATCGATCCTGCTAGAAAACGGGAAGCAGATGTAAGTTTGGTGTCTTTTCTGCAACTTTTTCTTAGACAAAGCAGCACGAGCCACCAAAGAAGAAAAGAAAACAAGAGCCGGCTGAGAAAGAGGAAGAATTGCCGATGAATGTTCCCTTCAAAATTGTCGACGGTATTTTTCTTCACCTATCGACAAATTTCATTATTTTTTTCCAGGCGTTCGACATCTTTCTCCGTACTGGGCACCGTATAGGACGAGAACAAAAGGCAGATGGATTGGCAGAAAACTGGTCGAAGCCTTCTCGCAGGAATTCGTCACCTTCAATCCAAATTACATGGTTGGTTCGGGAATTTCTGATCATATTTTCTGGTGATTGGTTTCTTTGTGAAGGAGTCCGTGCTTCTTACTATCATAGCCCAGAAATGGGTAAAAACATGGGAGGTTTCTACAAACAAGTCTCCCTCTGTATGTTTAGTTTCAAAGTATGCGTCCCAACCAAAATGTGAAAGCAAAACGCGCTACAATGTGATAAAAGGCGTCCACAAGGCTCTTTTCACTAATTTTCATTTCTCGAAGCGTTTTTAGGACAAAACGAGCAAAAATTCGTGTAGCCCGTGTAATTACAGCTGTTCTGGTGTAACCCCTCGCGTAGAAATTCAATCCCCACAGCTCTTTTCACAAATACTCGAAACATTAGGTAAAATAAGATCAATTTGCGGCCGTCTGGACGAAATTTGCATAATTTGAGTGGACCACGAGGCGAGAATTGAACTAGAATGATGAGAACTGCTCCGTTTTCAAGAAAGCTCATAAAAATAAACAAGATCTACTTCTCATAAAGAGAAGGCTCAAATTTCCTTCTAGAAGGTCAAAGGAACGACTTTCTGAGACGTGTTCTGGCTGACAGATAGCGCAAGTGAATTATACTCACGCCTAAAAGCCACAGGCGTTAATCATATTTTTTATGTGGTGGCTAGAGGGCAATGCCTTCATAATTACGTAAAAAATATCCATATTTTTCATACTCTAAAAGTTTCTGACACTGGGTCTCCCCCCCCCGCGCCGTGCGAAAGACACACGGAAGTCGTTATGGGCTGACAGACGAACGACCCTCAGGTACGCGTTCTGACGTCTCCTACGCGCACGGGTAAAATTGGCATCTGTTTGGTATTCCGAAAGCACTTTTTGTGCTGCAGAGAAAGGACAGGAGGACCTAAAGAGCAAAACTTGGAGCTTTGTTCAAAAACGAGGTTATTACTGTAACTCGTGACTCGTTTGGTTGAAAAGCACGTATTTTGAGCTAAAATTGGCTGTACCAGAATTGAGAACAAGAAAAAGAGCCAACAAATCATCCAATTTGTCAGATGATCATGAAGAAACTCTGCAAGTAACATGTAAACAGTTCAAGTGTGAGTAACAGCTGCCGTTTTTACTTCGCTCTAGCTGTCGGATTGACAACAAAACGCGTGGGAACGACAAAATGACCTTTTCCCTTCAATTTTGGAGCAGCGATTGAATCGCGTTGTTGTCGAATAGCCTATTGGTTTCATGATCTAGTAAGAGAAGGACAAAAAAAAGAACTTCTACGGCCAAATTCACGTCAGGAAATGCCATAAATTAGAGAACTGCCGGGGAGGTTCTCACGTGGATCCTATTCTTATAGACGTGTTGATTTCTTTTCCCTGAGCCAAAATAATCAAAATGGGTGAGAAGAAGAAGTTGAGAGAGAGCAAAGAGGCCCCAAAACACTACTTGAATTCGGAATGAGCGCCCCGGTAATTGAGATGCCGGTCTGCTTATCTTCTCCGGAGAGAAGTGGCACCCTCTCTCTCTTGAAAACGACGTCTTCACGATTGAATGAGAGAGTCTGTGGGAATCGGGAAGTTGCCCCCGAGAAATGACGTCTTAGTTCTTCAGATGAAGCGAAATGTCGCCTAATTATTGGCAGAGCTCTTCCAGCATGCCTCTCACCATGTTTATCGCGTTATCTAACCTTGTCGAGCAGAAAACTACATTTCATTTCTCCATCTCGCGAAAAGAAGCATAAAATTATCTCGCAATTCTAATTTCATCCCATATATTTCAGAAAGTGGCCACAAAACTCGGAAGAATCTACGTGAATGGTAAGCAGATGCTCGACTGCGACTATGTGATGAAGAACGCCGATCGGATAGAACACTGGGGACACCGACATGAGCATCCGGCAAGTTTTTTGACTGGGGAGTAATTAGGTTTGTTGTGACTCTCTCTGAATTTTGAGGCAGCTGTTGAAAGTTTTGAGATTGTTGACAGTTGCAACGGCTCTCCAGGGACAGAGAGCGCATGCGGGTTGCTCAGCACCCCGAAAGAACACTCTAATTGATGATGGTTCCACTAAATTTATGCTCGAAATGTGCTCATGTAAATAATTGCAGGTAAAAGATCTCCCGATTGAGGTTATAGCCGAGACGGACGATCTGCTCGTCATCAATAAGCCGCCCTCGCTGCCAGTCCACGCCTGTGGACAGTACGCCATCCATACCGTACTGGGACAACTGAGGCTGCATTATGGAAAGAGTGGACTTAGAGGTTTGTTTTTATAATTGAAAGCGCTCTAAAATCGAAGGGAAACTAAAAAATATTATACCCGGTGTCTATGCTTTTTTGTAGCCAAAACGTCATTCGAATTATAGGCCGTGGCGGGCCTTCATGGACCTGCTTACCCCTCAAATTTCTGACTATTCACACACGAAACGTTCTAGAAACTTCTAGAGCTCGAGGTTTTCGCAATTTGGTGCCATTTTACCTTCAATTCCAGCGGGAAAGCTAGGTTCTGCAAGAAACACGCTAAATGTTTTTTTGGCTGGAAGTCACGCTGACTTTGATCTCACTTTGTTAGTTGTCCATTTTTGAACACAGATATAAATTTTTATGTTCCCCTACATATTAGGAAAAGGCTTCCAAAAAAAATAGTTGCAAGAAAATGAGGAGAAAACATATTTTCGAACATTTAAAGATCTTTGATAAGCCGCGGAAAACGTTCGCAAAAAGGCCAAGTTTAGCAATAGATGGAAAGAATAGATGTGGTCACCTCAGGTCTCTCAAGGCTCAAAAAAAGCATGAGATTGCATCTGACAGATGATTGGTTCTGAAGAAGTTTCAGACGAAGATGCAACTGACCAATATCTAAAAATTTTAGCCAAATTTACCACCTCACCTGTCTAAAATATGAAAGAGTATTTCCTAGTTTTCAGCATAGAAGCTCTGAAAATGAAGGTAATGGCTCGACAATTGGTCTCACGAAAAGTGTGCCGTCAAAGAAGCAAAAGATCCCACCTGCTGTTGAACATGATTCCCAAATGTCGCCGCTTTTTGCCTACTTTTCCAAAAACTTGCCAGATTGCCATAAATCCGCTCACCGCGTGCCAAATCTTCACATTACACGATTACTCATTTTTCAAACGAATTTGCACAATAAAGCTCAATTTTCAGTGCTCCACCGACTGGACCGAACCACATCAGGAATTCTGCTCTTTGCCAAAAATTACGACACGGATCTAGATGTAGGCCATTCTTTAGCCTAAAACCCGAAAATTGCAGTTCAAAATGACGCTAAAAGCCGGCGACTGGACGAAGGAATACGTCTGCCTAGTGGAAGGCGTCTTTCCAGAGTAAGTCGGGACAGGAAATTGAAGGCGCCAGCAATCTTTTTGAACTTGACTCTTTTTGGAAGAGGGCGCGGCGAGAAATGTGATCCTGCTCTTTAAAGACATATAGGTGTAGTTTTCAGAGGCGACGTAATCTGTGAGCAGCCGATCGGAAGCCTCGTCATCTCGATGGGAATTCAGTGTGTTCGTCCCGACGGAAAGACGGCAAAGAGCACGTTTAGACGGTCAGTTTTACTTCTTTTTCCGCAGAAATGGTGGTCGAACGTTCGTTTTCGCACGAAAACTACAAAAATGTCGAGGATTGGATAGCAGGAAATACCGTAGCCTCGCACTTTCCATAGTGGTTCAAAAAATGTTCTAATTTTGGCTTGGCTCTCATAAAAACCGTAACCCGTCGAGTTTGTGATTCAAGACGACACTCAATAGTCGCCGGAGAAGTTACAGTATGCCGTGTAAGCCAGTGGCCGGATCCAAGATGCCCCACGTGGGGTCCACACGTGGGATTCATCTACGGGCACCCCACGCTGTACCCCGTGGGGTAATTTTTCTATGCATTTTGGACCCCTCCAAAGTTAAAATGGCATAATTTTCAGGTTATGGACAAACGGAAAAGTCAGTGCATGTTCAGTACAGATCGAGACGGGTCGAACGCATCAAATACGGGTACACGCTCAATATCTAGGTAATTTTTCATATTTTCTTTTAAAAATAACTGATTTTCAGGACATCCAATCGTCGGCGATTCAATCTACAATTCACTCGTTTGGGGAGATCAAAAAGGGAAGAATGCCGAATATGGACGCGATTTTGGCGAGCTGGGAGAGGCTGTGAAGGACAATCACAGGAAAGACCTCTGGATCGAGACGGTTGATCCGGTATATGTGGAAAAGATGAAGGCGATGGCTGAAAATGAGGTGGTTTAAATTTAGCTTATGAACGAGCAGGAAAAATTCAAAAAGAGAGTAATTTGAGTTACGGCTGGCCTTTTAGAAACTTGGCAAGCAAGAATTTGGCTGCGCATGTTGGATAATCATCCCAAAGAGACCATATTCTTCCGTTTTAGCTAACCCCAGAGCCGCAAGACTTGAAGCCAGAGGACAGGCCGCTTTACGATCCCTTCTGCTATAATTGCCACGCCGTCAAGAAAAAAGTAGGTTTTCCCCATTTTTTATCTCTTAAAAACCAGCTTCAGGTCCCCCAAGAGCACTTTCAGCTCTACCTGCACTGTCTAAAGTACGAGACGGAGAAGTGGAGCTACAGTACGCCGCTGCCTGTTTGGGCCGAAAACCCTAGTTAATTTTTTAAATTTGTTATTGTTAGACAAGGTTTAATAAACCTGTAAAAATACAACAAAATACAATCCATAGAGTTGGGGTAAGTAGGGCTATAGAACAAGAAATTGGGCCTTGAGAGGCTAAAAACGGGACTTTTTTTTGGTAGAAATTAGGCCGAGGCTTCGAAGGCTTTGACGACTTCCTCATAGACCTAAAACTTGGATTTTTAATTAAAAAAACAAGAAAACTAACGGCATCGGGCTCGATTTCACTGGAAATCTCTTTCACCAAGTTGATGGAACGGTAGAACTCCACGATAGGCAACGTTTCGTTATTATACGTTCGGATACGCTTCTCCAGCGACTCGCGATTGTCGTCGCTTCTTCCCTGGCCTAAAATATGGCAATCGTTTTATGAACGAGGGAAAACTGACCGCGATTGAGGCAACGGTTGATGCATGTCTCGACAGGGCAGGATAGGAACAAAACGAACCTGACGTTTGCCTGAAATTGAACTTTTTGTAAAGAAAATAGTAAAAATAAATGTTTCTTTCTGTCTCTTCGACAGTAGACATCTTCGCAGCGGTCGAAACTTGGATTTTTTGGTATTTCTCAATTTCCCGTCAGATTTAGGTAGACCTGGGAGCAATTTGAAATGGATGTAAAGCTCCGAAACTGCCAGTAACTTGTTTTTTTTGTTTCGTATACAGTACTTTGTTTACTGTCAGCTTGTTTTCGTCAAAAGAAAAAGCCTGCACTTCGAATGCACCGCCAAAATTTATCGAATACAACTTCCAAAAGTCTAACAAAAGGAAGCCATTTTGCCCAGAAGGCTCCTCAATTCTCACAAGGGTTTATCGAATGAAAATCTCTCACCTTGGAGCCCATCTCGCGTTCCCATCCATTCAGATTGTCTTTGTTGCGCGGGAAGCCGTCGATGAGGAAGCCCTTGGCATCGCCAGCGGCATTCATAGCCTGAAAATCAAGGTTACTGTAGGTACCTTTTTATCATTTTCAAATCAAAGTTACTGCAGGGAACTTTTCCATTTTCCCCGCCAAAGCTGGTTATACTTCCCCTTCCCTATTACGCGGAATTATCCTCTTCCCATGGCTCCAAAAAACGGACGGACAATCTGTCGAAAACCCTCGCCGTAATCTGCACTGATAAAGGGCAAATGGCAGTTCCAGAGAGGGCGCTCTTTTCTGTTGTATTGTTCTCCTTATCACGAGAGAGACTGGGAAATGTCGCGCGGCGCGAACACACAAAAAGTTGTGTGACCGTGGCAATTTCCACTCGAGAAAAAATAGTAGGAAACTCACGTTTTCCAGCAATTTACAGGTGATTTCGACGGGGACTATGGTCCCATTCCTTATGTGGCCTTCAATGAGGCTCCCGAAGTCGGATCCCTCGCGCTGGCGCTCCTCTCTGAGCAGATCCCCGGCGCTCAGATGAATGTAGCCGAGATTCTGGAAATTATTCAGTTTTTTGACTTTTCAGGTTGAAATCGCGCCCAAATTCCCGTATATTATTTAACTTTTTGACATTTCTTATTTTCCACTTGTGAAAAACCATGCAATTTGGGCAAAGAGATCAAAAGATGGTAAAATTATGAGGCCTAGAGATCCGGATCTCGTCCTCCGACAGGCAGTATCTTGCGCCGGAAAAACCGTCGCCTCGTGCAAGTTGCAGTCTCATGGGTCAGTTTTGCAGCCGATTTCATACAAAGCGGCTAGACATTACGATTGTAATGCTAAAACTGCCTATTTTTAGGAGGGTTCACGCCAAAAGTTTCGGAGTTCATGATTTTTTAGTTTAAGCTATAAAAATTAACAAAAAAGGACTTACATTATGGATCCGTTCACACTGGGTCCCCTTACCGGATCCGGGAGGGCCAAGCACAAAAACCACATTGAATTTTGTGGCCATTCTACTTCTAGGGATAAAACTAGCTGAAAATTATCGTATTTTTCTTTAACATTGAAGAAAAAGGAAACGTACGAGCAGTTGAAAACAGCCGTGGGAAGACGGCCCGAAATGTGAGCAAGGGAAAAATGTTGGGAAGATTTACGCTATTCGAGGAAAGAAGAAGAGCTTGTTCTATAGGCCTGTGGACACTGAAACAACTCAAAATAGTGTGCCGGGTCGGAGAGAGAGCGAACATGGCCCCGCCTCCTCTCTGCCCCGGCCGATTAGTGCCCTCTTGCGACAGTTGCGGGTTCCAGGATACGGGGAAAGGTCAGCTGATTGAAGGATAAGGTTGTAAATTATTGGTTTCTTTGTCGCTAGCCTTAATTTATGAGCAGTAGCCTGATAAACAGGCAAGGGAACAAGGGAAAATGAGCTGCAGAAAGGTCAGCTTTGGTCGTAAATCACAACTTTCTTTCTCTAGCCTCTTGTCTACAATTGTGGACAGATAAATTGCCGATAACAGCACCAGATGTGAAAAATGAGCCGAAACACAAGATAATAGAAAGGGGCTCGTTACTCTATCAGAAATCGGGAACAGCGAAAAATGAACTTCCGTCAGAAACAAGTATTTGCCACATGAACGGAAACGTGAAGCTTGAAACTATCCGGTGACGAATTGTTTTGTTTTACCTGCAGTCTATGACGAACTGTAAACAAGACCGTCATAGTGTTGATACAAACGCTCGTTTTTTCAACACTATTTTTCATTGAAAGTTCCTGGAGAGGGTTTTGGTATTGTCCGCATTGAAAACTGGGAGTAAGCTCATACCTAGGAGCTGTAGGTAAGGCCAGGAACTCGCTATTTTCGAATTCGCTACGTGTAGTTTCTCAATGATTTTTCGGGTCTTCTCGTCTCAAGTCACTAAACATGAATTTGATCCTGTGTGTCCTTCGTAAGTTTTGGAGCATGATCAGTTTTCGGCGTCACAAGTGGCAAAAACAGTAAACCTATGGAAAAAGACAGGAAGAAAGGAGTCAAAGGACAAGGAACTGTCGTCACTGACCGCTAGATTGAAAAAGGCGAGAGATGAAGCCACGCAGCCTTCACATAGGGGGCAAACAATAGAAAATGGGCTTTTGATTATATCCCCGATGAGAGAGGGATGTGCACGTGAAGATGGCGTGAGCTTTCGCGATTTTTCGATCGGCTAAAGCGGATTATCGCATATTTATCGATTTCTCTATCATAAGAGGTTGGACTCGCCATAAATTTGCTCTATACTTTCGGCTAAAAAAGCTCGTAAAAATAGCAAAAACACCCATTCAGCTGACCTTTTTTCGCGTCTAGAGGCTACTAATCGGCACGGGGAGAGAAGGCAAAGCCTTCCAAGACGAACAGATAAAACTGAGGACATGGTACCGGACAGTTAGAAGCTCGTGGAAAAACCATCGATTACTGATAAAATGTTTATGCAAAACTGTATCAAAATATAGAAACGTACATAAGTGTAGCAAAGACGATGATGTTGAGAAAGGGGCATAGATCGGAACGGGACCCGCTGGCTTCTTTGGGAGAGACGGCTACATGGAAAAGGGGTCGTCGTCCGTTGGCTTTGAGCGCAGCTTCGATACGTCAGCAGTTTTACTCGTAGTGGCGGCGGCAGCAGGACGTGTCGATAATTCATCTTCTATCCGTTGGAGGTCTTCTACTGATACCTGGAAGACGATACCTGTGGAACGGTGAATATTTGATTTCGAAGGCCTTCTGCTGCTGATTTCACTAGCAGGAAGACGGAACGGGTCAAAAGCATGCTACTGTTGCACTGTTTGGCTCAGAACTAGCTCAAAAACGTCGAGACACCAAACTTGCCAGGATATTATTTTGCCATTTATAGATTCCGCCGAAATTGACAAAAATAAAATAAAATCATACCTTGATAAGATCCGTTTTCGCGTCTTCGTCAATCTCTCCGGCCAGCTCGACGTTTTCACCGCGGATCAGGAGAAATCCTTGAGAAATCTCGGAATAGTGCTTACCGACAAAGATGCGCTCTTGAACATCCTCCAGAATTAAATTTGCAAATTGATCGATAGACCTGCATTATACGGCATTGTAAAAGATTAGAAGAAGGTTCACCTCAAATATCCTACGAGTTTTCGGCCGTCTCTCAAAACGACTAGTAATTTCTTGTCCAGCTGGTCGAATAAGCTGATGGCTCCGGGTAAATAGGGGTCCGGCAAGTCCATACTGAAAAACATTGTTTATTTAGCATTTTTGAGCAACCTTTAGGCAGAAAAATAAAGAAAAACACTGGAACCTTGAGAAAAATGAACCAAAACTAGAAGTTGTAATGAAGCTCCAAAAAGAATTAAAGGACTGCGGCGCTCGGTCCCGACACGAACTCTTCTGTCTACCGTAATCCGCCACTGCCTTTTATTTCGTTTCTTTGATCAGATTTTTAGGATTTCCTATTTTCATCCGTTGTTTTCTTGTGTTTTTCCTCTCAATTTATGATTTTCTGTGCTCTAAAATTATTCTTATCTTTTTATTAGGCCCCATATTGTTGAAAAACACGTAATAGTCGTTGTAAAGCAAAATTTTTGTCGCGAAACGAAATTTGCGATTTTTTTCGTTGAGTGACGCCCACTCTTCTTTTTTCCGCTGCTTCCTCTCGTCTTGTTATTCAACTCAACTAATTCATTATTTTCAGGGTTAAACATGCCCCGTTTGGTGACGGTGCAGTCAAAGGTCGCGAGATCTCCTCGCCGACCATACGAGAAGGAACGTCTCGACCAGGTTTGTGAATTCTTCCTTTTATATTCATTTGCAAATTGCAGGAATTGAAAACAATTGGAGAGTTCGGTCTAAAGAACAAGCGTGAAGTCTGGCGCGTCAAGTACACTCTCGCCAAGGTCCGTAAAGCTGCCCGTGAGCTCCTTACTCTCGAGGACAAGGACCCCAAGCGTCTTTTCGAGGGAAATGCCCTCCTTCGCCGTCTGGTCCGTATCGGAGTGCTGCCCGAGGACAAGATGAAGCTCGATTACGTTCTCGGTCTCAACATCAACGATTTCCTCGAGAGACGCCTCCAGACCCAGGTCTTCAAGCTCGGACTCGCCAAGTCTATCCACCATGCTCGTGTCCTCATCCGCCAGAAGCACATCCGGTAAGCTTTATTTTTGCTTGCTCATTTCACGTTGAATGACGTTCGTTGCACTTGTGTAAGACGCAAATGCTGGTCAACCTCCACCTATACAAGACCGTTGATCAATTACTTTTTTTTCAGTGTCCGTCGCCAGATCGTCGACGTTCCTTCTTTCGTCGTTCGTCTGGATTCACAGAAGCACATTGACTTCTCTCTTCAGTCTCCCTTCGGAGGTGGACGTCCCGGCCGCGTAAAGAGACGCAACATGAAGAAGGCTGAGGGAGGCGAGGGCTCCGGTGACGAAGAGTAACCGAGTTTTTGTGTTAATTGTTATGCCTCAGTAAATGTTGTTGTATACAGAGTTTTACAAAAGCTTGAAATGGTTTACTTTGTAGTTATTATACGTGTATCAGGGCGGGTCACTTCTAATACAGAAACGGAGATACTTGGCATCTGGTTACAAAGTCTTCTTGTGATCCTTTTTCTTGCCCTTGATTGACTTGATGAACGGCAGCATGTCGCATAAGGAGGCACGGTCTTGAGATGCACTTCTCTTTGACCTGGAAATCGTTCTTTGCTCCTGTCTTTCGCTTTCCCAAGCATCTTTGGCTAAACTCGAGCTGTTTGCACTCGAGGGTAATAAAACTTCGTCTTGAATGCGCATAGACAGGGTCGTCATGGTCTAACACCCCGGATAAAAACACATGATCTATCGATTTAAGAAAACTCACTTCTGCTCAATACGATCCAGTTCTTCTAAGCTGGCAACTTCCTCAATCCGGGCAGCCGATACGAGACTGTAGGTGGAACGGTAGAGATTTTTGTCTGTAAATCAGGATTTCATCACTTCCGAATAGGATTTTCCCTTGAAAAGTCAGCCTTTTCTCTCGTCACTTCTTGGCGCCTGAGAATTGGGGGGATTAGCCCGAAAATTGTGCGATAACAGACGCGATAGGTGTTGGTAATCCGGAGCCGGCGGCAATTGATTTTAGCTCTCACCTTTTACGTTCAACTTGGCCAGTTCAGAGTCGAGTTTGTTAAAGGACTGCATGACGGGGGACTGTATTTCCTCTTCGAGCTTCTGAGCAAATGAACGCAGGAAGAGTTCCTCCCACAGTTTGTTTGGCTCGCTCTTCTGAAAAGGAGAATGTTTTGACCGTGTATAAATATCCAATATCCAATATTGGATGGTCTGGTCGGTTCAACAACTAGATCCGGATATTGTTTGTTCAAGAGCTCATCACAGTAACCCAGGATGTTCGTGGCGAGACCAGTCAGTCGGTAATCTTGGACTCAAAAGGCTAGGGTAACAAACCATAGCGCCAGTTTCGATACAAAGTGAGTGCCCACTTGGAGAGTTTTGACTACGGTCACTTCTCGATACGCAGCTATACGAGTTGGTGCTCACTCCAAAGACACGCCAATTCATTGATATCTTTGAACTCACTTCAACAACGAGCCCGTCACTTATTTTTCGACCGTCTTCCGTGTACTGAATCTTCTTCCTGTGAGCTGCTGTGAAGAGAGGACGGTAGCTGGACTGCTTCGTTTTTTGACTGGGAGTTCGCGGAACGTCGAAACTGTCTTTGGACATGATACTGTCCTGACGACTGGGACTGGCGTAAAAGTCCAGAGGACTGTCGCAGGGAACATTGACCATTCCGATCATGGTTTCTGTGAGTTCTGGAAGAGTATGGGTCTTGAGAGATAGGGAGAGAGTAAGACTGAAAGAATTGGAAGAGATGAGTTGAAAGTTCTGGAGGGAAAGAGTGAGTCAAGAGAGCATGCGTCTAGATTACTGGAAGGGATGATTATAAGCGGAAAGTAGGCTTATAGATGGAGTAGCTGGAGGGAGAAAACTACTGGAGAGAAAGGAATGTCAAGGAAAGAGTATGAGTCAAGAGGAGCCGGGATAGAAAGAGTATGCAAGGGTTAGGGAGAGAGTATGAGTCAAGTGATATTATTTTTCAGAGAGTATCAGTAGATACTACTGAAAGGGAAGAGTGGAAGTCGGAAGGCAGTAAGTCGAGAAAGACAGTCAAAGGGATAAGTTTTCAGAACTCGAGAGTATGAGTCAAGAATGGTAGAATGAGAGTAGGAGTCTAGACTACTGGAAGGGAAGAGAGACGAGTTCAGACAGACAGTTCGGAGGAAGAGTCTGGACTAGAAAATCTAGAATACTGAACCGTCCCAAAGGAGCAGGAAGAGTCCCAGAGAGAAAATATGACTAGTTGAATACACACACGGGGAAAGAGGGCCTGTGACCTAGGAGGCGTGCTCGTGGCCGACGGGGCTGACACTGGGGCGGAGAATGGACCACCCCACTAGACTTCCCTCCTCTATCTCTTTGTCACCTCCAACAAGCCAAAAAACTGACGTCAGATTCCGATTCTGTTATTGTGGCTCTGATTCATGAAAATGGACAAATATGGAGGGGTGACTTTGAAAAAACTGACAGTGGAGGCGTGGGAAGAGAGAGAGGATGAGGTGGTGGAGATGACAAAGAATTGTGAAAGTGTGTGTGTGTGTGAGCAAAGAAAAGGGCAATTTGAATACTTTACGGCTGTGTCATTCTCGACGCATGGTCTATTGACCACAAAGTATTCCGGGACAGAGAGACTGAGAGTCAAAGAGTCAGAGGGACAGAGAGACCTGACGCAAAAGACTGTTCCTGATGTCATTCCGGAAACTTTAAAGAAGGTCTGAGTTCGGTTAAGAGGCTTTTCGAGAGAGCAACTGAGACAAGAAAACCATGCGGTTGTGGAGTTGATAAGAGAGGACTAGAGACCTCCTACGATCTGTTCAAAAAGACCGTAATCCAGAGGAATTTCGTTGTGAGACCCATTCACTGACTTGAATGGCTATCCAATGTCTGTAAAACAAATTCTCGGGTCTTGAAGCGAAAAGTTACGCTTACATAATATGTAACTGAGAGCTATATTTGGAGCTTTATAAAGAAAGTCCGGGGTCTTCGGACGTCAAAGGTGCGTCTGTACTTGTTTTGCGTTCGAGAGAAGGAACAATTACAAAAATGACTCAGGAGCTACAGAAGACATCGCTCCCACGACGCCTTTTATTCCGGGGGAAACTGTTTCGAAAACTGTTTGTCATCGTGGCCAATTTGACCGGATTACACGAAGATTTGAACCACCTTCGCTGTCGCACAAAAAGACGAGAGTGTGTACTCGGTCAAAGAGGGAAAAAGAAGAGGAACTTGTTACGAAAGGACAAAGTGAGAGTACAGTCAATCAGACTATTATCGGAGAGTGCAAGGGGGTCAAAAAGTTGCAGCTGAAGGACAGGGCATCTCTCTGTCTCGCTGCAGCCAGGAGACCATCCCGTATTCTATCGCCGGGAGCTGCTGACGACCCTTCATTGTTTGAGCATAAACGTGCCCGTCTAGTCATTCATTCGGATGAGCAGATCTATAGCACGTTTTGCACTGAATATTTTTGCAGAACAACTCAATAATCTGGGTTATACAGCGAAATATGCGTTCTACTGAATAATGAGATCTCTCTACTACAAAACGTAACGGTGTCCGTCAATCCGTGGCTTAAAAGAAAGGTAAAACCTGTCAAGGATTACGGAGTTGCACGGTAATGGTTCAGAACTTGGGCGAAGGCTTGAATTTAGCGCCATAGAACTAAATTGAGAGCAAACTTTCAGCTAAAGAAAGTCGGTCGTGGTCGAGGTCTCTCACTAGTGAAAATATGAAAAGACGGGTTCTGGTCTTGTACGATCAGGACAGAAAAAATAGGCCAAAGAAAAGACTACGAGCTGCTTTTGTGTGTGGTCCGTATCGGCTCTCCTTCTCCACTACGCCTTTTATACCAGCCGGTCTCCACCCCGCACGAGGCCCTCCGGCACGACGTCATTCCTTTTGGAATGTGTGAACAAATACGAATTGCTATTTAGGAAGGTTCACCCTCCCCCACCTGGCTTCTGACTAATATCCAGTGTGGTCGGAGTAATTCGAGATCTGATGACTACTACAGTGACGTTATGCTAATTGTTCTCGAGAAGAAAAAGAGCTGAAGATTAGTTGGCTGAACTCGTTCGGAAAGGATGAAGGTCACGAAGACGACACACTCTTCAATTGACGAAGAACACAAAATTTCGCGCCTTTTAGGCGCAACTAGTTAGTACGTCATTTTGAGGGAACACTGAGGAAGTTGATAAACAAGAGCGACACTTCTTTAAAGATTTACCGGATTTTGAGAGTTGCCGAAATCGGAAGCACTCCAAGGGGCTGGCAATGACAGACAGAGAGAAGGATTCATACAGTCTACAGTAACTCTTGTTTCGCTATGAAACCTTTAGGTTTCTTCTTTTGGTTTCGAAAAAGTCTGACAATATCTAAAATACTATAGCTCATCCGAAAGACAGGCCCGTTTGTGCCCAAATGACGAAGTGTCGTTGGCATTTCCCGGCGATAGAATACGGTTGCGAGCTGGGTAGTGTTTTGCTCGACTGTCGATCCAAGATACAGTGCTAAACTTTGAATTTGCCATATCTTCGCATTACCTGAGTATCTAATGTGTGTGTGTGTGTACAAAGCTTGAACAAATGGGTCTCGTAGTGAAGAAAGTACACTTCTTACAGGCCTGGAAACTTCTAGAACACTGATCACAACCATCTCCTGACGTCACTCCTTGTCTCACTAATCTCTCTTGCTATTTTTGCACGCTCTATCTTTCTTCACCGTATTCTCAGATCAAAGTGACGAGTCAGGGCAGATTCCAGAAGCTACCTTTCATAATGTTTCCCCGTGCTCTCAAATTTCTGCCAAACCGGAATTGGCTCAATTTGAGCCATGACCAAAAGAAACCCAATACCTACCTGTGGTCTGACTGGATAAAGATCTTCTGGAAGCTACTGTAGGGACCATAACTGGTTCTTAATCTTGTACTTTTCTCATCTTTCTAGACTGGTTTTGGAGTGTTTTCAATCAAATTGGCTGCCGTTTTGGGTAAAGAGGGAAGTACTTGAGAGTTCTATGCGTAAAAAATGACCTGTTGTTCTCTCTCCTTACAAGTACAAGGATTATCGTAGTTTAACATTTCTATCTCTCTGTCACATAAAATCTCAGAGACCACATCATTTTCTGTGACTCTCCGTCTTCTAACTCTTCCCGGATCGTTCAGTCAGTCCATTTCCACACGTGGTCGTCTCTACAAACAAACAAAAATAAACGCCCCCAGGGGTCCAAAGGTGAGAGCGTCTCCTTCCTGTCTTCTGACGTGAACAGGCACGACGAATTCCAGTGCCCACCGTCTTATCGTTTGTAGATCGTGTTGTGGCCCATTTGCTTTCTTCCCCTCGCGCGTCATCACGCCTCGTCTCTCTTCTGGCTGGGAGGAAAGTCCAGTCCGGGTCATGAATACAGGAACCAGCGGAAAAACATGCGTAGTGTACTTCAGAAGCTTTTTCAGGATAACACATGGTCAATCGGGTCCTCTGCCCTTCTGTCTCTCTGACAATCTACCAAAATTTTTTGATAAAACTCTTTTACTGCAAGTAAACCGTCTAAGAATCCCCTTTTTACATCGTGATAGTCGTCTTTCTGTACAGAAGATGTTTACTGGAATGCTTGAAGTCCGGTGATGGCACGGCCGAGAATGAGAGCATGAATGTCGTGGGTTCCTTCGTACGTGTTCACCGTCTCCAAATTGACGAGATGACGCATGACTTGGAATTCGTCGACGATACCGTTTCCACCGAGAATATCACGAGCCTTTCTGGCAATTTCGAGAGCCTTTCCACAGGAATAGCGCTTCATCATCGAGATTTGTTCCGGCACGATGGTACCTTCATCCTAAACTTTTATTTTTAGCTACTGAAAGCAGTGAAATTACCTTCAGACGAGCGATTCTGAGACAGCCTTGCAGTCCAAGAGTGATATCCGTGGCCATGTCGGCAAACTTCAGCTGAATCAGTTGCGTCTGGGCTATTGGCTTGTTGAATTGTTTCCTGAAATTATCTCTCTACTACTAAAGCTCAATAATGTCTGTGTTGAACTCTGTAGCGTTCCAGCCAATGAGTACCTTGTTGGAAGGCGGTCCAAAATCTAGGTACTAACCCCACGGCATGTGTCCATCAATTACGGACGTGAACGAGCGAGTACGTGTTCCCCAGAATTCCGGAACTTGAAGATGAAATCTCAATTTTCTAGCTCATGCTTACATTTTCCAGCTTTGTGATGTTCTGGAAAGTTGTAGTTTTTGAGGAGCTCCACAACTTTGCAGAACATCGCGGAGCTCGAAATTGCTTTAGTCGTAGTGAAAACGTGCTCGGATCTTAAATATTAATGGGCCATGATGTTTTTGGCTGTATTTGTGTCAGTAACCTCTTATGATTAGACAGTTACTTGAACTGGAGCCTGGAGACTTTAGAACAACCAGACGGTCATGGTCTTTATCACTTTTGAACTTGGAGTGGAAGTTAGATTATGTCAAAAGATTCGTCGATTTGGATTAAAATTTAGAACTTGGATAGAAGCTACTACGTACTTCTGAGGCTCCAAGACGGCGACAGCCGTCCTAGACGGTTGGTCGTAATTTATGAAAAACTCAGTTTCATGCTGAGTCTCATGTTCATGAAATACCAGAGAGACTGAGTCAGAGACATATAGACAGCGGAAGAAGAGCTAAACGGCGCCGGAATAAGAGCGTGGAATGAACCGGTTTCCTTCCAAAATACCCCCACACAGTCAAAAAAAGTGGTTTTAACAATGCTCCAATGCATTCTTTTCTCTATTTGGATCAAAATTGACAATAATTCCACCCATCCGAACGTACAGTGAGCGGGCAAATTCGTCATCAAAACAGCTTCGGGTCGTTGACAGCGCCGCAAGCGAGCGTACGGGTGTGACCAGGTTGCTGGGCGGCTACCCTTTATAAAAGCAAGGAAAAATTACCTGTCAAGAGCGTATTGTCGCGAGATGTGGAAGCATTCTTCAGCAGCCCCCAAAGCTCCGAAAGCGATTCCAAGACGAGCAGCATTGAGACAGCCGAACGGTCCGGCAAGTCCCTGTACTTTCGGCAGCAGGTTCTCTTCCGGCACAGCAACCTCGTCCATACAGATTTGACCGGTAATTGAGGCGCGTAGAGAAATCTTTCCCTCAATTTTCGGGGCAGAAAGTCCCTCCCATCCCTTCTCCAGAATGAATCCCTTGATGGCATTGTCGTGACGGTCACTGCGAGCCCAGACGACAAAAGTGTCGGCGACGGGAGAGTTACTGATCCACGTTTTCGTTCCCGTCAGCTTGTAGGTTTTTGTCTTCTCGCACCATTTGGCTTTGGTTTCCATTCCTCCCGGATTTGAGCCGTGGTTCGGTTCAGTCAAGCCGAAACAGCCGACCTGTTCTCCGGAAGCCAGGCCGGGAATGTACTTTTTCTTCTGTTCTTCCGTTCCTAAAATTTGGATTGGGTAAGTCAAAGGGAGAGAGACTTACCGTAGTTGTAGATGGGTCCGATGACAAGACTTGTCTGGACACTCATGGCCGATCTGTAGCCGGAATCTACGCGTTCGACCTCGCGAGCAATCAATCCGTATCCTACTGTCGTCGTTCCGGCACAGCCGTAGCCCGAGTAAGGAGCTCCAAGAAGACCCATCTCACCCATTTCGCGCAGCACCGAAGGATCATACTCTGGAAAAGGGATCTTTTATTATTTTGTTCTGTGCCTGACTCTGAGTCTGAAAGTTGTTTAGACCATGGTTTTAAACCAAAGAAAAACGTAGGTGACGAGATTGGAACAGAGTTTAGAGATCGGATTGTACACAATTCTGAGGTAATCGATGAGAGTCTCTAGCTCATTCAAAGAACAGATTGATAACCACAGTGACTTAGAATTGGAAGGAACCATATTGATCTAAACTATTATATTAGAGCGTTGTGGATATCTGTGGCCGACTCTGTGGGTCCATTTGTCCGACCCTAAAAGATTTGTCGCGACAAGTTAGATATTGTCAGGATTATATAGAAAGTTACTTATGAACGTATTTACAGACTTTCGCCAAGCTTTAGAAAAGGTAAAGAGACGGTAGAAATCGTCTGGTATGGGGATAATAAGAAGGTGACAGAGGCTAAATGGTTGAACTTGCTGAACAACTTGAAGCGGCCCGGCGGTTCAGGAAGAATGATAAAGAAAAGAGCTTGGAATGGGAGAGGAAAGAATTTTCTTTTCATATTTCTTTGTAATGTTCCTTCAAAAAGTTCCATGTCAGCACGTCTCTTTTTGCTGTCAAGATTGGAATGGAACAAGCTGAATAGAGCCGAACTGGGAGAAAACAGGTTGACTCTCAGAGGATAAGACAGTGACTGACAGTGAGAGGACAGAAATAAGACAGAGACAATAAAGGGACAGGCAAAGACAGAGGGACAGGACAGTCTACTTGATTCATTCATTCAGCTGATCTCAGTACAAGGAGAGAGCTAATTTTATCCTCAGTTTTTCCCCCAGAAAACAATAAAATATAATAGGAACTGAACTAACTTTCAGTCCGGAAAGCCTCCGTGACTCTCGGAAGAAGTTTTGACTGGCAGTAGTCCCGACTGGAATCCATCAGAGCTCTCTCGTCTTCCGACAGCTGGCTGCGCAGATCGAAGACATCCTTGTAGTTGAAGGAGGAGCCACTTCTGCTCGAAAGGGGAAGAGTCTTGAGGAGGAGACGCGAAGACTGTCGGGACAGCATCCTATGGCAATTGATTGTGTTTGATTGCAGTTTTTTTTAAAGAAAAACTATTTATTTTAGCTTTTTCTTTAAGTATTTCGGAACAAGAGGCAATAAATAAGTTGCTAGATTAAATTGAAAGGAGAACTTTGCTTCATTTTTGGTAGCTTTGAAAGAGAATCGACTCTTTTGGTCCGTGATGACAGGAAAAGAGACAAGTACTGAATAATTTTTTTATAACTGGTTCTTTCTCCAGCATTCTAAAAATTTCAAGTGTTCACAAAGAAGAGAGGAAAATTGAGAGTGACACTCTATAAATCCTAGGATCTAGGTCAGAGCGAGAGAGATCCAGACACCCCAGACATAATAATTTCGAACCGAGACCCAGAAAAGAATCGATAGTTGAACCAGACGTAAATCGATACTTGGAGACAGAAGATCAGGTAAATCACAAGAAATGTCTATTTTTTACCAGCCTTTGAAACTGGCAAAAGTTTGTAGCAAAGTCATACAAGTAGTTCACCAAAAGACCATTTCCATTTTGCCGTTCAGGTCATTCTCTACAATGTGGCTCAACGTTTGTAAGAATTCTAAAATGTTGAAATGAAAAAAAACTGTTTGTCCGAGAAATTGAATAGGTTACATGTTTTTCCCATAAAAATATTTTCGAATGCCGGAACAAGTTCGCCTCTTGTTTATTCTGAAAAGTGATTCAGGACAGAGGGTAGACTCTTACAGTACCAGTCACAATAGTCCACTCGACTCATACTCTCTCTGGACACACGACTGTCGAAACAGTTCAGACACAGACTGGGATAAGATAAGTTACAGTACTCGATTCATACAGTACGAGACACGGGAGTCAACAGGACTCACTCTGGTTCTCTGTGACTCTCTCTCTGATCTCCAAACAGTTTAGACACACAGTAATCAACTAGACTCATACTGTCTCTCCTCGCTACTGTTGCATTTCCTCGGTTCTCGTCGTCCTGTTTATCTCAGTCTCTATCGACTTTTTTCGTCTTTTCTCTTTCTGTTACTTTTCGCTTCGAACACAAAAGTATTGACAAGACTACAACTAAAAAAAGCTAATAAGCAAGCAATAAAATACAATTTATGACCAAAAACAAACAGTAAGCAGTTCACAAAATAGTACATACCTTTGCTACGAAATACGAATAGATATTTGGAAGTAAAAGAGAGTGACCCGCACCAGTGAAGAAATGAGAGACAAAGAGGGCGAAAATTTCTAGAGGGAGGGCAAAAGATTGTGCAATTGGGTCTTCTGACTATCCGTCAGGGAAGTGGGGAACTGAACGTCAAACTCCACGATGATATCGCCACGAACGCCGGGAGATTTCGGGTTCGGTAGGCCTTTTCCCGTCAACCTGGAAGATTATGAATACGATTGTAAAAAGGGCAAAAAAACGAACCTTCTACACATTCCGGGACGAATGACATCGTTGATCTTGACCTGCTGCGTTCCGCCGCCGAGAAGGGGCACGTTTACCGTCGTTCCACAGAGAGCATCCTTCAGGGCAATTTTGTGCACGTATTTGATGTCAGTTCCCTCTCGTTTAAAGGTCGGATGACTCTTGTCCTGAAAAATAGGTAATAGAATTCGAGCTAGCAGTCAAAAATAGCATTTTTGTTCTCCACGTTTTTTTGTAACTCGAACGAGCGAAACAAGGCCTACAACGTGGAAAATGATCAAAAATAGGTGCAGTGGCAACGCTTTGGTTATTGCTGGACCGACTTTGGCTATAACAGCGGTCCTGACACTCTGGGCATTGCTGGTCGATTTTCTTGAATGAATTCCCAGCATTTTTCTTTCAAATCAATCAAAAAATGGAGTCAAAACTAACTGACAGCACAAAAGACGGGCCTTACCTTGATAACAAAGACGATATCGGCAGGCGTCCTTCCGGGATGCTGATCTCCTTCTTTGGGGAAAGTAATCTTCGTTCCCGACTTCCAGCCCGGCTTGATCGTAATACTTAGAACTTTGTCTTCTACGCGAGTTGAGACGCCGTCGGCGTTGAGGACTTTTCTACAAATTAGACGTACATTTCTTATCAATGAGAAATCTCACCTGGTAATTTTCATTTTCTTTACAGTGCCAGTATTGATATCCTCCAGGCTGACGGCCAGCTCATGTTGAACGGTAGGATCTTGTCTGGGAGGGGCTGAAAAAGATGGTTATTTTCTGAATATGAGGGGCTACAGTATCCAGCTGCGTAACATTTTTGCGTCAGCGCGAAAATATGTATCCAAGGCGGTTGCAAGTGCCTGTCAAACAGCGATGCAACACAAAATTGACGGAATAACACGATGTGATAAAACCTCAAAAACAAGACCAACCTCGTCGGCCTCCGCCTCCTCCACCAAAGTACATCTCTTCCATGCCGGGATGGCCACCTCCGCCGCCCATATTGAAGAACATCGGTGCTCCGCCGCCTCCTCCTCCGCCACCCATGCCGAAGACGTCGCCGAACGGATCACTTCCACCGAAAAATTGCGCAAACATGCGCATCGGATCGCCATGGAACTCGTAGTGAGTTCCGCCGCCACCGGCTCCGGGGAATCCTTCTCCGCCATTCTTCAGGCCATCTTCTCCGAATCGGTCATAAGTTTCCTTCTTCTTCGCATCCGAGAGCACGTCGTAAGCTTCGGCAACTTCCTGAAATTTTAGTGATTTCCGACATTAAAAGAGAAACAAACCTTGAACTTTGCTTCAGCTTCCGGCGCTTTGTTCTTGTCCGGATGATACTTCAGCGCCATTTTTCTGTAGGCCTTTTTAATTTCGTCGTCGGAGGCTCCCTTGGCCAGGCCGAGAATCTTGTAGTAGTCTTTTCCCATAATTGACTGAAAATTATGATACTTTTTAGGAAGAAATGAAGGAAAAGAGGGAGTGCCAGCAAATTTTTTGAGAGAGCAATAAAATAAAGTCAAAGGGCAGCTAGAGGACACCCGAAACACGACAAATAGGTCAGTGAATGATACGAAAGCGTCGGCTTGGAGGAATGGCACGGCTTCGACCTTGAAAAATGATTTCATGTCCAATGAGCAGAGAAAAAATAAGAAATTTGGACGCTACGGATTATAAGACAAGGTTAGAGCAAAATAGTGAGCACTTGAGCACCCAAATGAGCATAAAAGGAGCAAAAGAAGGTTCCAGAAGAGTTTAGGTGGCAAATTCGATAGAAAAGTGGCATGTGAGCAGGTGAATGTCAGCTGGAATGAGCTGGAAGACAACAGAATCCATCTAAAAAGCTTCGACTCGAATCTTCTAGACTTTTCTATCCTTTTCACTCTCCGAACCGACAGGCTCGATTTGTCGCAGCCTATAGCATGGGACCCTGCGCATCTAAGTCCAGCGGCTGGCAATAAGCCAGAGAACACTCATTTGACAGCCAAATTGCCAAATTTTTTTTCTTGCCTAGAAATACGACAATTGTTGGCATTTCTTGCTTCCTTTTATCTTTAACAGCTATTTTTTGATATGATAAACAATAAAAGCGAAGAGAACCAAGTTCTGTGAAGAAAAATAGATGGAAAGAGCGAAGAAAAATGAAAAACATTTGGTAATACTATAGCAGGCACCCCCTCCATTCAAATATTTTGGCGCGCAAGCCATAAATTGACTAAATTCGCGTTTTTAACCATTTTTCCAGTATTATTTCACGTTCTAGCTGCTTTTATCGAACGCAGCATCAAAAACTTCCCCTTGGGTGAGTGTCCAATCGAATAAAATAGTGAAAAATCTAGAGAAACTCTCGGGGGGGGGGGGGGTGCAATATGTTAGCGATGTTGCTTATTCTGAAGTATTTCGTCTAATTTTTCAAGTATTTCGGCATCTTAGGGGTTATAATTGGCGCCGAGTTCGAAAAACACATCTAGAACGTGAAAAAATAACGGAAAAGTGGTGAAAATCCCGATTTCACACATAGCGCGCCAAAATATTTGAATGGAAGGGGGTTCCTGCTATAGTATTGCAAAACATTCAGGAAAATAAATATCCAAAAGTGCCGCCATTTTCGCTTGCTCTTTTTCGCTGCGGGACTCTCGGCGAAGTCTTTTAACGAAATCTATGGAGACCACAATTTCTCTTTTTTCCATCTCACAATGCATTTTTTTCAGGTAATAAATGTCCGGGAAGAAGCTACGAATACTGTGCTTCCACGGCTATCGACAGAACGAACTTCTTTTTCGTGAAAAGACCGGAAGTATGAGAAAACTCTTCAAATCGGTGGCAGACTTCGAATTTCTATCAGGTAGGCTCCTCCTTTTTTCTCCAAGACGTAAAACAGTTCTGTTTTGGAAGCCATGAGCTAGAACTAAAGGATTAACTGAAATTTCGTCCCGCATCACTCCCAGGCACTCAAAAACCCATTCTGCGGTACTTTTATGACAACGCTATAATTTTTCGCCGCAGTACGTAAAAAACCCAAAAACTCTATGCTTCCTCTAAAAATAATTCATTTTCAGCTCCGTTGGAACCAAACGTACCAGAAGACGACACAAGAGAGAATTCTCGGGGCTGGTGGTTTTCCAAACCGGCTCAGCAGTTCAGTTCACGGGTACGTCCTTTCCTTTTCAAAAATTCACCTGCTCATTTCAGGACGTCACAGAAATAGCAGAAGGATACGACCAATCCGTCGAAGCTGCGCTAGAATTCATTAAAGAAAACGGGCCTTTCGACGGACTCCTCGGCTTCAGTCAAGGCGCCTCAATGGTCCATCTCCTTCTGGCCATGGAACAGCTCGAAAAAGTCAAACTAGACATCAAATTTGCTATCTTCTTCTCCGGTTTTCTTAGCCTCTCGTCTCAACACAGTTATCTCACCTCTCTGAGCTTCAGCGATCTCCCTTCTCTACATATTTACGGGCTAAACGACCAGATAGTCTTGCCGGAAACAAGTAAACGGCTCGCCTCGATGTTCGACGACCATAAAAGTATCGAGCACGACGGTGGCCACTTTATTCCATCGTTGTCAAAGTCTAAGCAAGATTTTTTGTCATTTCTTAGCCAATTTTGTTGACCGGTTGTTGTTATTTCACTTTCTAGTCATGAAGATTTCTATCCACTTCTTTTCCGCGTCTTTCCGAGGTTTTTATCTTTTCATATCTCTTCAATCTTTCCTAACCCAGAAGGCCCTATCTGACTGACATTACCATACATTTGTTTTGACTCTAAAATTGACCGAATTGCAATCAGCATGTAAAACAAGCCGAAAATGAAAAAAAACTAGACGTCAAGAACGCACGTTTTGGATGACCGACACGTCTGGAGCGAGACGGAGCAAATCTGCCCGTTTTTAACTTATTTTTGGTCGATTTCAACGTCCTACGGACTGTTCTTATGCTCTGAATCCAGTAATCCTGCGCAATAAGCCACAATTAGTAAATCTAAATTTTTGGGAGAAATTAGAGCTGAAAACTGGAATTTGAACATGCTCCCTGATATATTTTCACTCAACCTCCAATAAACGTCATATTTTCAGATGGGAAACACGGTCGGAACTGCGGAAGCCGGAGCTCGGCAGAGCTTCGTCGAAAGCCCCGAGACGAGTGCTGCTCCAAAGTTCCGCGTCTACATTCATCGGAGGAATCGAGTGATCCACGGTTTGTCTATTTTTTTTTTCAATAAAGAGTGCAAAATAACCGTCTTCTTGCAGTTTACTGACAGTTTGACCTTCGTTTTTGTTCAATTTATCAAATAACAGCGTGATCTTCTTGGAAATAACTAGGTTTTCCCTCAAATAGCGTCACTGGATTCGGATTTAGCCTGGCTCCGAATTTTACCGGATAAAATCCAGCTAGAGCCGGAAACTAAGGCTAAACAGAAGGCTGAAGTTGTGAGCTGGCCACTGGATCTGATTCGACGATACGGCTATACTTCGGCTGGTAAAAGAAAGGCTTGAAATAGCCAGAGGAGTAAATTCAGGCGTATTTTTCTTCGAAAGCGGCCGAAGATGTCCGACTGGAGAAGGTCTTCATTGTTTTCAGACACAGTACGCCGATACTGTCTTTCAAGTGAGTTTCTGGCAGTATTTTTGACTTTTCCGTTTCTAGACATGTTTTATCAGTACAACAGGTGGAAAAGGTCTAAATGTTGGGCGAGCAACTAATCCAAATTGCTCAAAAAACGTTGCTAGCACGAAATGATGTAAAATAACTCGAAATATATGCCAAATTGCGTACCATTTTCCACCTTGTTTCTCGTAAAAAAGCCATATGATTCAGCTCGTCCAACAACGCGTCCAGGAGAATGCCAACTGTTCCCATAAGTCTGAGCGACGAGCCAGTAAAACACGAGGTGATCGAGCCCAGAGCAGTGCCCCGGACCTGGCTGCCGAGATTGACAGAGAGAGAATTAATCCGCTTCAAAGATTTGGCAGTGAAGGTTTTTGAGAACATTTATAGAAAAAACGCAAAAAATAGGAGCCTGTGTGAGTTCGGAGCTAAAATTGCCAAGAAGTGGCAGTTCTTGGAGCCCGGCTTCCCTGAACAATCGAAAATTTCGTCAAAATAACCTCCCACCAGCTCCGAGACCGCGAAGTGCGACTTATGGCGAAGGAGGCGTCGGAGCTATGGGTCCAACCTACACAATTCCAAAGGGAGCGGATGAATTGGGCTCGAAAATCGTCGGGAACATTATGTGAGCCTAAATTTTATAAAAATAGCCAAAAACAGCTCCGAATCGACGACTCCCTATCGGGAGGACTTTGACTTGTCCAATGCCATGACTTTGCCTCGTCACAGCTTTCCGGAACCGATTCCACCGACCTATGTAAATATTACTCCGACCAGCGATGGAAATGGTAAGATCTTCGTGATTTTTAGCTGCAAAAGTTCAGGAGTGGCTTTCAAATTTCACAGGGCGCGGACTAATTCAGCCTCTTCGATTAACAGCGTTCCTATGACTCCCGTCTTGACTACACCGAACATTTTTCCATTCAAATGGTGAGCTTTATAGACAAAATGCAGTACAACCACTCGATTTTTCGAACGAAAATGAACGAAAGGTCTGTAATAACAGACTTTTGAAAGTCTTTTTTTGTCCTACTGTAGCAGAATTTTACGTACCTAGTTTTTGTTGTAACGAGAAGAAAAAACCTGTTACCGTATCACCCAGTATTTTCTAGGGATCCTGCCAGCTGCTCTGCCAGCCTCCTCTGTCATCTTCCGCCACTGGAACCTGACCCAAAGCTCAGTTATGTCAATCTGGCTGGGCATCACGAGGTGGGTGCAGAATTCGAAGAAAAACCCCAAAAAATCAGTCCTCTGGAATGAATTACGCCTCTGTCAGTAGTCTGGAGCCCATGATTCCTACCCGCTCCCATTCTACTGGTAGTCCACCAAACTATTCTCTGATCGACCCGGAGAGGACTCGGGCACTTCAACACGCCGCTCTGGAGCGTTCTTCAGCTCGCCGTCGTCATCAAACTACTGATTAATTTCTTGATTTTGTATAAAAAGCCTTTACTATAAACCGTTACTTTACAGGGCAAAACACACGTACCAGTACACAACATATAAAACGAGTGCTCTCTCTTCTAGGCCAAATCAATCGGAAGTCCGCACATGCTGCAGTCGGGACGATGTTCCGTGTTTTCGAACGTACAGTGCTTGCAGGACCATCGCGTTTCGGCTCCGGAGCCGCCGGCGGCTGGAGCACCTGAAAAAAGTTGAATTGTGAGAAATATAAGCAAAACAACTAACCCATAGAATTCTCGACATGACAGAGAGTGACCAGCTGCTGCCAGTTTTCGTTATTTCGGGCCCAGTCCATGGCTAGGCCTCTATCCTGCGTCTTTACGGCGGTACAGAGCTCGATCAGTTCCTCGTCGCTGAATTTGACCATAGGATTCGTCATGAGATAGATGAGGAAGTGCAAGTTGGTGGCCTGTTCCAGGAACTGATTCAGAGAGAAGGCGTTACAGTATTCCGTCAGGTTGTCCGGATTCTGAATATATTTTTATGGCTTATCAGCAAAAAGTTTGAAGAGGGTGATACCTTAACCGCGGGCTAAATGGGTTTCAAGACGAAAAGCACGTACATGACGCTATTTTGGCATAAACCATACCTGATTCTGGTTCACGGCTGCCCGATTCTCGATGACAAATTTGACGCGAGCGTCGACGGGGAACGTATAGCTGGGATCTTTGGGAACGCCGGTCGGAACGTCGACCAGAAGGAATTCGACGGGAAGAGGCCTGCCAGTCTTTCTGACCTCGGCTCCGTACTCGTTCTTCTCCTAAATTTTTTGAATTTTATCCAAAAGTGTTGGAAAAATACCGTATATTCGACATCGGCGATATACTGCTTCTCGTGCATGGGCTCCTCTCGAATGTAGGCCAGCTCCGGATGGTTTGTCGGGCAGATGATTTGGGCGTCGACCATGGCGGAGCACTGGTTTGAAACCTGCAAAATGAGACGTGTTTGATTATTTTTTTGAGCTGTATGCTGCGTCTTTTACGAGGATTACCTCTCGACAAAAGGAGCAAAAATCTCCAATAACAGCACAAGAAAAAACTATAATTTAGCACAAAGAACCGAAATTATTACCTGATATCCATGAAAGTTGACATTTTCCGACTCATCGCCACTGGCAACGACGGTGACAAATTTCGAGCCAAAGTAGCCGTCAGAGCAGAATTCCGTCATGTTCTTGTGCTTTGCCTGCAGGTGTCCAGCTGTGATGCACTCTTCGGCACTGAGCAGGAAGGAGTCCTTGTGACGAGTGCAGTGAACGGATCCTTTGGCGGCATCGGCCGACCACAAGTCCGTGAAAATCCAGCCAACTTTCTTCAGTCCGAGCCAGTCGCAAAGCTTTTTGACGGCTTCCTCGTTCGGATCGTCGAGGAATCCGACGTCGTCCTTGGAGCTGGTCTGCGGAGGCTCGTAGATGGCTGCTACGACGGCCTTTATTCCGAGAGGGACTTCAGTGAACGGCTGATAGCTGAAATCGAAGTTTTTGATGAAATGGCCAATTTTAGAGATTACAAGTTTCGTTGCGAGACATGTTGTTAAAATTATGTTGGATCCTCAACCAATATGACGTACAGTTGCGTCTTTAGCTCTGTGTTGAGTATCCAACGATTTTACGTTATTATGGGGGGGAAGGGGGAGAATATAGGCAGAATTTTACCTTCCAATGAGGTATCCGAAACGCTGGAAGCCGGAAAGACGCCAATAATTCAAGAACTCGTTGACGAGCTCCTGATTTTCGAATGTGATGTTGTCCACGTGGCGGTACTTCTGCCGGTCCAGCGTGATCATCGGCGGCTTGCATTTTGTGCAGATTCCCTTCGGAAAAGGCTTGTGATCGCTGCAGTTGAGATTAATCTCGGCCATGAAAATAAAGAATAAGGAAAGAGCCTAACAAGTAGGAACCTGATATTTTCCAGAGGTCTCTTCAGATGTGAGCCTTTGCCATGCCCTTTGGTCAGCTTCCTCACGTAGGAATGGAATGACATGTGTTTTATTTCTTTCTCCTTCAAGTATTCTTCATCGTAAGGCTAAAAAAATAATAAAGGCGATGCAAAATAAGCATACGTCAAGAGGAAGGCAATGGGAGCACTTCTGACGAGCATTGTGCCGGCAAAACCTCGGATCTATCGGCCTCTGTATTTCTCCGCTCTCCGTGGCCAGAATTCTGTCGACTTCGTCCACTTTTTCACTGGGAGCTGCTGCTAAGACCATTTTTAACTTCTGAAAGTTTAAAATCGTTTGACGAGGTCGAAAATAAGGGAGTTTCAGACCAATATAGCCAGAAATGAGCCTTTTTGATATCATCGATGTCGTTGCCAGAGCCTTTTTGTTATAAAAAAAATTGTGAAAAGGGCCATAAAATAAGAAGAATGAGAAGCAAAACATGGAAAAATGGAGCATGACAATTGTGACGTCAGTGGCGAAGTCGCGGCGGGATTTTGGAGATTTTCAAATTTTTTCCCGTTTTCTCACCGGTGCTGCTTTTACTTGTTTCCCCTTCTCTTTTCTCATTTTTTCACCTACAACTATTCGAAAATAAACGTAAAAAGCTTGCCTAACGACTGCAAATATAACATAGCGTCTGTCCTGATAAACAAACTTGTTTACTGCTCCAGAAATAGACTCTAGGCTGTCCTTCATGTTTATTTAACCCCTTTGACTATTCACACAAAAATGGAGTAAAAATCGATAGAAACACATCGATAAAAACACCTTTCCAAATAAAAGCGACAACTAAACAGCCTTGTTTTCAGTATATGCCGGTTGATGAATAGCCGCCTCGTCAGATCAAGCATGAATTTTCTCCACACCAAATGCAGAAATTCTGGTGAGTCCTATTCTTTCTGCTTAAATCAGCTCCGTCAGACCGTCACTACATAAAATCGACCGTACTTAGGACAAAAGTTCCGAACGACAAGGTCAGCTGGGAGCAGAAATGGAACGAGTACAGTCCTCCCGATTACACTGACCCCCACATAGTTGGACAGCCCTGGGCCGATCCGGAAATCGACAAAGGAGCCTTCAAATTCAATGAAATTGACGGAAAAGTCAACAGAAAGTCGCATTTCAGGTATGTCAGTTTATTTTTTGTCGCGAGCAATGATATAGGCTGCTCATAGTTCCTTTTCTCACCCTGTTCAAGCAAAACGTATAAAATGCACTCTTCGACCAAAATTGGCAAGTTTAGTCGATAGGGAGTACCTTCTTGCTTCATAAAAATACAGCGTTCTCGAAACTTGCATATTTTTATGTTGTAATTTTCAGTCAGTACAAACTGGACAAGGAAGGTCGCCCCCTGAACCCAATGGGACGAACAGGACTTCGTGGGAGAGGACTTCTAGGCCGATGGGGACCAAATCACGCCGCCGATCCCGTTGTGACGAGAATCCACAAAGGAAAAATGGAATTTGTGGCTATACAACGCGGAGACACAGGCATTTTCTGGTTTTTTCCCTCAAAAAGTTCATATTTAGGAGAATGGGCGCTGCCCGGCGGAATGGTCGACCCAGGAGAAGTCGTTTCGGCCACATTAAAACGAGAATTCACAGAAGAGGCCCTGAATAATGTGCCACAAGAGAAACTGGAAAAAATCTGGGCAAAGGGCCATGAACTGTACATGTAAGTAGTTTTTACTGGCCTTGTGAGCATCCCAACACAATCTTGTAAACTTTTCATACCGAAATCTAAAACTGGTGGAGTGTCTAACATCCTGAGCTCCGACCTTGTCGTGCAAAATAACGTAATCCAAATGCTGTACCCTACCACGAGTACAGACGTCGCTAGAAAAGAATTGATGGCGGCTTCCAGGTTTTCCAGCCCAAGTTCCGACACGACTGTTTATAAGATCTGACACTGAGTGAGAGTTTTTAGAATACGAGTGTTGGCCGGACTAGCTGTTTCGACTAGGCGAGCGTTACTGTAACTTAAGGCTTAGAACTTGAAATACTTACAATATTTTTACTGAGCTTACTCGTCGGAAAGTGGATGGGGTCCAGTATTATTAATCTACTGAACACCCTATATCAGCTTAATCATTATTTTTCAGAGGATACGTGGATGATCACAGAAACACGGACAATGCCTGGATGGAGACGGTCGTGATGCAATTTCATGACGAAGACGGTCTCCTAGCCGACGTCAATCTACAGGCCGGAAGTGATGCCTCGAATGTCCGCTGGATTGCCGTCGACTCAAATTCGCCCCTCTACGCTTCCCACGAATATTTCATCAAAATGTTGAAAAGTGAATGATTTATTTTGTGTAAATAAAAACGTACATACAACAGATGACTAGGTTAGTGGGAGATCAGTTTCGTGGCAAGCCAGGTCCGCCGCCCTTCTTCCTTCGACAGTACTTTTTGTGTGAAGGCCAGTGGGCTTGTTGGCACTCGACGCAGCAGTAGGACGTGTTCCAGCAGCAGGGATATATCGCCTGGAAATTTGGGAAATTACCGAGAAAAAATATAAAAACAAACTTCTTTTTCGCACTGCCAGCACCATTGTTGCCTCTTGATTATTTGCAGTTCTTTTTTGTGTCGTTCTTCCATCCCGCCGACTTCCGTCTTTAAATTTTCGCGATACTTCTTTTCTAGCTCCTCCTTGGTCGTTTCCAATTCCTCTTTGAACTGCTGACAGAGCTCGTTTCGTGTCTTCTCCTCGTCGGCGAGAAATTCTTCGTGGAGCTGCAAATTGGGGGGAAATTGATGGAAAAATGACAAAAAATACCTTTTCTGTGAGATCAATGAGGCATTTTTCGCGCTGCGCCGTATAGTTCTGCAGCCAGATCTTCTGTAAATCGGCCAGGATTCGTTTAGCACTTTCACATTGGTCTCCTCCCTGGACCCAGTTTTCCATGGCTACCTGAAAATTTAAGGTACGGTAATGCTGTTTCCTCAATCAACATTGTGTTTTTTTTCATTTTTTCCAGTTTCTGTCTATTTTTCGAGTTTAAGAAATCTGTTTTTTTATCGCTATTGCTACCACACGTGTTATTCTTCAGTTTTTATCAATTTTTTAATCATTCTAGGGTATATTTTGACGCTGAAGACGATAATAAACTGCTTAGATCTATGAATACACTGCACAACCGTCAAAAAACCTATTAAAATTGAGGGCGTTCTCACAACAAGTCAGAGAGGTACGGTAGCTGTCACTCTTCATCATTTCAGCAACAAAATGGTGTAAAACCGGGTAAAATTAGGAAATATAGCCAACCTGATGATGATGGTCTCCATTCGGATCGCCTAGATGGTGATTGTGGTCCGGGTGTTGCTCTAGCATCTGATGGTGCTGGTCCACATGTCCCAGGAGGTCCGTGTTGACGACGTGATGATCCATTTTGTCCCTAAATTGAGTTTTGATTGTATTTCCACTAAATTTTATACTGAGAACAAGAAAAACGAAAAAGCAAAACACGAAACGACCGTATGCGACGCTGATCGTAACCGGCCGCAAATAGCGTCAGCAATTTGAGCGCGGCGTTCAAACTGAGCTGACGCAAACTTTGTGTCGCCGCTTTCTTTTCGTTTCTCAGCATTTCCGCTCCCAAGGTTTTCACATCTATTTTTGCTTTTTCAACTGATAGATTCGATTAATTGGGATTGTCTTCAATGAATTCTGCAAAAAATAGACCGCTATCCATTTCCAGCACGCTAAACACCGATTCTTCGAAATACTTTACAAATTTTCGCATACGAATCGATATTCCTGAAAATTCTGACAAATGCGAAGCCTGGTATAAAGATGATACTTGCCGCGGCGTTTCCGGATAGTCTCAAGTAAAAACTGATGTAAACCAGAGTCACAGCTTTCTTTTACATTCCAATCATTTCCGGTCCCAGTTTTTTGATCGAATAATACGTTCCAACTAGTAAAACTGATCAATTTCACTGATTTACATCTCATGTAGCTAATGCCACTTCCTGCCTAAAAATAGCTATCGATTCCCTAGAAATCTCTTCTATTTTTCTTACGCTTTCGCAACCAAATCGATGTTCGTCGGAATCCTACTGAAAGCACAACGTGGCTTTGTCTCACTGTGCCTTTTTCTTCTCTTGTGATCTAGAATCAGGGACTCAAATACATTTTTCAGGCGCCAAACAATGTCTCGCCGTGCTCCACCAGCCATCGATGGCATGCATTCCCTAAAGGTTTTTTTTTTCGCATATTTTAGAAAGAGAACGACTTTTAGGTAGACAACATCTCGTACAACACGTCGCAATCGGATCTTCGTCGTCTTTTCGAGCGCTACGGGGACATTGGAGATATTCACATACCGCGCGACAAATACAGCCGTCAAAGCCGTGGATTTGCTTTCGTCCGTTTTCACAAGTAAGATATACTTTTTAGCCTAACTAACATCATTTTTTAGCCGTCGCGATGCTGAATACGCTCAAGAACGTACGGACGGAAAGAATGTGGACGGAAGAGAGCTCCGCGTATCCGTAGCTCGTTACGAACGCGTCATCGACGAGAGAGGTGACAGAGGCCGTGGCAGGTTAGTATTATGTATTTGTATTGCCTGGATATCCAACTTTCCGAATTCTAATTGAGAAAATGGCTACATTAGCATGTTCTACAATATGTTCCAATATACCAGGAAGACATATCTGTACTGTTAAATTCGTCAATGCCTGTTCCAAATCGGTCAAAATCCTTTTAAAACCAGCTTCTTTTCATCTTTTGTTGTGTTATGTGTAAAAAGAAGAAGAGAAACCCTCAATCTCATCGTCAAATTCACAGATCGGCCGTAGCTGGCTATGCTGTAGCAGCAGACGTATTTGTGTGAGGCTGAGTAGCTGTTGCTGTAGTAGCCGAAAGAGCAGCCCGGTGATGCAGTACGCCTCCTTTGGAAACAGCGGGAATTCTATTACCATCGTTTCTAGATCTCGCTCTCCGCGTCGTCGCTCCAGAAGCCGTTCTCCGCGCTATTCGCGCTCTCGTTCTCCTCGTCGCAGCCGTTCGGTACGTTTTTTTGTCTCATTTTATAAAATGTGACACTCAGAACCCGAAAGAACGCTCTCCCCGTCGTGATCGTGACCGCAGCGCCTCGCCGAAGAAGGCGTCCCGCAGCCCTTCGCCCAAGAAGGCCGGCAGCCGCTCCAGATCCAACAGTCGTTCTCCCACTCCCGATCGCAATGGCTCTCGTTCTCGCTCGGCCTCTCCACGTGATTAAAATGCTCTCCATACACACCGAATTTTTGCCTGTTAAACCCCCATTTCGAATTAATATGAACGTGTAACCGTTTTATAAGCAGTTGTTTTCTGACGTTAAAATCCCTAAATTTGCAGCAGGATTGCTCGAAAATTGAATTTGTTCAAACTAAAACCGTAATTTATCGATGAACGGCCGTATTCTTCGGCGAAGAATCTTCGCACGATACTGCTAAAAACGTTCTCAACTCCTATGTTTGAGATTTAAGATCCATTTTGAGCCTTTTTAATCTCTTTCTCCCTGCCGAATGCTTTTACAACCCTTTTCTTGTCCCCTCCCAGGTAGCCAAATGAATACAATAGGCAAATGACAGTCTAGAGGTCGACCTATTGTGTTCTGTAATTACGAGGGCAAGCACCTCCTCCTCTCGACCGTTTCTCGCCTCCAGTCTCCTCCCTTTAGTCCGGATCACTTACAGGTCATTACCCCTTCTGTCCCCACCACGCGATCTCTCTTTTGAGGGAGGGAGGAGGCCAATTCCGGAAGAGATCCCCCGTTCTCTAGTATTTGTTCTAGACACCACAGTATGATCTGTCGGTCTCTTCTCTTCCTTCTCCTCTTCCTGGTTCGTTTTTAGAGTTTTGAGAGAGTCAAGGTGAGACATAGAGAGACTAGTTGTGAGAGACAGAGGGACAAAAAGGCAGAGAGCAGTATACAGTTTACGATTCTTAGCATAGTTTGCTTCCTCTACCATAAACCGTTGGAATCAGGAGCTTTACGTTTACAGTCTGTTTTTCACAGAGATCAGGGTACTCAAAAGCAGGCATGGGCACCGGCCGTGCGCACTTTTGGGAGAACCACAAAAAAAACACCCAATTTGAACATAGGCTCATCATGCCACGCCGAGCTTATGTTTAAAATGGGTGCCAAATTTTTTCGCTAAAACATTCTTCCCCCCGAGAATGCGCCTTGCTGGCACAGTCTCGGTCAACACTGACACGGGCCCGGTGCCCGTACCTATTCAAAAGGAAACGACGATCCTTCGTTGTTACCTGTCACAGCTACGCATTTAATAGAGTCAGCATGGTAGTACAAAAAGCTATTTTTTTATTGATATTAACTTTAAGGATACAGTAAATCACATTTTGTTCTCAGAACGGTAAGTTATAGACTGTAAGTCAAACAGTTTACTTGCGCCAAGGTTAACCACAGACTTCAATGCGTTCCGACCTTCCCAAAGACGGGAAAAACATATAATTAGACTAACTGTTCTCTTTCAGGCCACATCATCTACTTCTTCCAAGTTTGACAACGAAATTGTTGGCTTGCCGCGAGTCTTCTGTGAGAGGGACAATATCCGGGTGAAGGTGCAGACTGCTCGTCCCTTCGAGGGCAGGTTCTTTGTCAAAGGAGAATTTCATACAAATGGCTGTGGAAAGAGCTATTCCAATGGATTTCCAGGTGTGGTTTAAGCCGAAATACAGTTCTTTCTGTCTCTCTGTCCATCTGTCGCCGTGACTCTCAAACTCCATTTTCAGTACCAGAAAAAGCCTCAATAATTATGAACGGAGAAACAGAGTCTGAAGAACAGACGGAATGGAAAGGACGAGGAACTGCCTTCCCTCCCAGATCCCGACCCGGCTTCCCCTTACAAAAACCAAATATTGCAATTGGCGGTTCAAAAGAAGGTATCCTTTTTCTCCCACAAAAAATCTAGTAGTTTCTCTTTCAGGGAAAGGATCTCTCCCGCACATCTTTTCACCTGCAGCCAGCAGATCCAGTTGTCCATCGGCGGCGGAAATTTGTCCTCCGTGCAAGTGTGACAGTCTTCATCGGCAGCGGAGAGAAGAAGCTAACTGGGCTGAACTGGTCGTGCCACTGGGCGCGTGTAATGCCAAACGGGACAGAGTTGTGAGTAGTTTTTGAGGAAAGGAACTATCACTCACTGTCACTGTCTGTCAGTCCTTTGACCTGTCTCGACAAGACAAATTTCACAGAAAAATTGGGCATGACCCGTCTCCCAAATCCACATTTCGTGTCTCCTCGGGTGATCAAATCCCTTTTTCTGGACACGGGTTTCATTTCGTTGCATTCTCTATTTTTATCTTCTCGGCCAGACTTCTTCTACCGATAGCCTAAACAATGAATATTAGGCGATAAACTGATAGAAGAACTGACCAAGAACATATCCAGGCAGTTGTAATCACACAGTTGATGGACACAAGAATCTGTAAATGAAAGGACCGAAAGAATAGGAAATAGTCGTAGAAATGTTTGAATGTCAGAGATTTTGAGCACGAGAAAGGACTATCAGTTTTTCCCCTAAACGATTCTCGGGTCTCCAAGGACTGTACCAAACACCGCTGTGGATCCAAGGAGATGCCCAAGAAACCGGGGAAAAACTGAGCGTGACGAGTCCTCTTTCGAAGGTTGCCAGTTTGGCGGATTCACAGACTGACAGTCACTATGCCGTCTCTCATTTCTTCAAAAGAACGCAAGTGGTTGTGACGCTACTATTCGCAATGTCAACTGTCAGTGTCTAGTGTAACTGTACTGTCAGAATAGAAAAAGTACCTGACCTGGGAGTGTAGAAGAAGACGTCAGCACAGCTGGAGGCGACAAGCTAGAATAAAACTCTGACAACTTGTCCAAGAGTTGACTTGTCAAGATTTTGACAAGTCATTTCATCTTGCCGTGATTGTGAAATGTACCCGACAGGAAATTTCGCGCCCTTTCTCGCGTGGCGCAGTCGGTAAGCGTACCGTCTGCGGAGCAAAAGAGTCTGGTTCCATCCCTGCGCTTGCCAAACTCTTTGTATTTTCGCACAAACTGATTTCAGATAAACCCGCCCTCACTGGTGACATCCTTCGTGGCGATAGTCTCCTTCCATGGCAGTTTCATCACCAAAGTCGACCGAGCCTACCACATCAAGTGCGCCTTCAATGAGAGCACTTTTCATGTGGATGCTGACCTAAATGTGACGTGAGTTTTCCCCCAAGAAAATTGGGAAATATTGATTTAGAATGAAGGACAGTGCAAATCTCTCAGGAGAATCTCTGCCTCCCAGCTGTGAGTATCATCTTCTCGGAACGGACGGACAGCCTCTTCATCATGTAAAAGTCGGAGATCTGGTCAGACATGAATGGAGTTGTAAAGGAGCCCGTAAGTCGTTGATTTAAAAAAAATCAGTGCAAAGTTTCAGCAAGTTCCCGAGTTCTCGTCCACGATTGCTATGCAGAAGATGGACACGGGAATAGTCACAGAGTGATAGACGAACACGGATGTTCTCTGGATCAGTACACAATTCCGACCCCGGAATATGATGAAAAGACTCTCACTTCACATGTCGATGCCTACATTTTTCAATTTCCTGATCAGTAAGTGGAGACACAGAGAGAGGGGTGATTCTTAGCGCAGTATAATGCTACAGTTAAAAAAAAAACAAAAAGATTTCCTCTCCGGGGACTCGAACCCTGGTCGCTCCAGTGTGAATTTTCCAAACCCACTGCGCCATCCGGACATTTTCAGTTTAGGGGTGTTTCCAAAGTCGAAAATCATTTTTCAAAAAAGCAAAATACTCGTCTCATTGAGCTGAGGATTTTACTAATTGACAACTTTTTGTAGGATTCGATCCTGGATAGTTATGGGCAAAATGATGTTTTGATCGAAACTTGGAACGTTCACTGTTTTCAAACGATAAGATATCCAGGTCTCTCATATAGCCTATTAATTCGGCCTCAATGAAACTTTTGGAACCGATTTTGTTAAATCTGAAGGAAGTTATGAGCAGTTTTTAAATACTTATGACCCGCCCTAATATAATACTCTGATCCAGATATTATTTCCAGATCCTCTGTCAGCTTCCAATGCTCAATTAGAAGTTGTACTGGCTTGGATGAAAACTGCAGGGAGATGTCGGTAAGTCTCTCTCCAAAGCCATAAAAGCAGTCAAATCTAGCCTCCCAACTGCGGGACATCCCGTCGAAAACGTTCCACTCCGCTCGGCTCGGAAGCCATGGTAATCCATTCTCCGACTCTGACTGTCTACGATCTGGACAAGGCTGTGGCAGTACCCAGACCAGAGGCTTTGACGTCTGCTCCAGAGCCGTTCTGTCTCTCCCTGATCATGTTCGGTTCAGCTATAAGTCTGACAACGTTTTTGGTCACTTCGTCTATTGGAGCCGTTCTCTTCCAGGCCTTTTACGTCCGTTCATTATAGTGCATTTACATGCTTTACACAAAAATTTTCGGGTTTCCTGTTCTTGCCTTATAATAAAGTGTTAGTCTATTATCTTTTCGCTGCGTATCTTCGCTGAGTAGTCAATGTTTTGTCCAAAAGACACGTCATGTTTTTCGAGGACGAATCATTTGCCTCATGCCTCTGTCAACCACCCCCGAATATTTGCTGCGTACTTTGACTGAGTATTATACTTGGGCGCCCGAGTCAAAGGCGCAAACCTGGTGTCACGTTTTTCTCAAAATTCTCTCGATACACCCTTAGCGTCATTTTTGTCATAAGTAGGTACGGTCCCAAGGAATCTCCAGCAAAAATGACGCCAAGGGTGTATTGTGAAATTTTCGAGAATCCAATCTCCTATCAGTATCCAATCTCAAAGTATCCAATCTCCTATTCGGCAGCGAAGTGTGGAGTTTACGAACCGATACCCAACGGAAAGTTGCTGCTGTTCAAAGACGTATGGAGAGAGCAATGCTTGGGCTGAGCCTCATAGACAGAGTGAGAAACGAGGAGATTCGAAGACGAACGGAACTACCGGACGTCCTAGATATATGGTGGAAAAGAAAGCTTAAATGGGCGCAGAAATTGGCTAATATGGACGATAGACGATGGTCTAAGATGACATACGAATGGATTCCATTAGATCGGAAACGAGCTCCCAGAAGGCCACAACGATGTGGGATAGCGACATCAAGAGGGCATGTGCTAGAATCGGACACGAGCCATCTTGCTGGATGCGACATGCGAGAGAAATGGGCGAGGAATGGATAAGAGTCATGAGAGCGGCGAAGGATCCAACGTGAGCGATCAATGTCAATCACAGTGATATCTACGATTCCGTGAAATATATTAAATTGAAATTGAATGCTCTAAAACCAAACTTCCTGGTTCTATCTTGTTGTCGCCAGAGAATACGGCCAGCCTGCAACAGCCGCTTCGATTATTTGTTTACTCTTTAGCCCGGCGGCTATTCTGACCCGTAGGAACTTTAAATCCCTATTATAATAACTGCTCCTTTCTCTCCGTGCTCATTAAATTTTAACACTTTCTTTAACTAACTGTTTTTATTGACAAGATACGTGACATTCCCCACTTTCCCCTCCATTCTCAATGGAGCGAGTTTAACTCTTTCTCCCATTCAAACAGGTTTTTAGACCAACTAACAAAAAACTAACAGACCATCACTCCCTCTTGTTACCTTATCATCAAAAATGCCACCGGTTTTCTCGTCCCGTCTTCTTGTTCGTCAATTCAGTCGCTACAAGTCAACAATGGCGCAGCCTGGAGAAAAAGTCGTGACCAGAAATGAGGTTTTTCTTTTCTTTTTCCCCAAAGAGTGAGTTTAGATGCATAAATTTATGGTCCATTGTTTGAAGACTGCCGGAGCTTCCCAGAGCCATGCTCATCAACTGGCTGAGGTTCTTCTGGAAGGGGATGTGAGGGGTCATTACAGTCATGGACTCAATCGATTGGGTGAGTTAAAGAGACAGTAAGCGGGACAATTTTTTTTTCCAGATATGTACGTGAAAGATTTGAAAAAGAATGTATGCAAGGGAGCTGGAGAATGTACCGTTTTGAAGGTCAGTTTAAAGAAGTTTTTAGCCCAAAGAAATCTTAGGAACGCGCCGGTACGGCCTGGGTAGACGGGAACAATCTACTGGGTCCAGTTGTTGGCAACTTTTGTACAGATCTGGCTGTCAGGAAGGCTAAAGAAGCAGGAATAGGATGGGTTGTGGCCAAAGGCTCCAATCATTTTGGGATTGCTGGGTATTATGCTCTTCGAGCCATGGAACAGGGCTGTCTGGTAAGATAGAGAGACAGGGAGGAAATTTTCCGGCTCTCGATTGCATTTTCCAGCTTTGTCCCCGTGAGCAAAGTTGTAGCCCTGATCAAGCTCTACAACTTTGCAGAACATTTTGAAGCGTAAAAATGCTGTTATCACTATGAAAAAAATGATTCTAAAGGTGTAGAGCTTAATCAGGGCTACAACTTTGCTCATTGGGACAAAGCTGGAAAATGCAAACGAGAGCCGGAAAATTAAAATTTCCCCCGCCTCACCCAAAAATCCAAGTTGGGGGGGGGGGGGTAAAGGAACCTACCCGAGACAGAGAGACAGAATCTCTTCAGGGAATGTCCTTCACCAACACCAGCCCCATCTCTTATCCCACTCGTTCTGCCGTTCCCGCCCTCGGTACCAATCCCCTGTCAGTCGGGGCTCCAGGAGTCGGAGGAGATGGCTTCTGTCTAGATATGGCAACAACGACAGTTGCAGTCGGAAAGGTAGGCTATTTATTACAAAATTCTCTTATCCAGAGCAAATTGAATTGTGTCAATGTGTCCGTTAATGAACAGGGCCGAGCACATACAGAAATAGTACTGCCATTTTCGATGAAAAATCTCGGATAGACCGAGTTCTTTCAGTCTCTCTTCCTTCTCTATCCAGGCACTAGAATCTCATTTTCATTAAGCGGAATCAACAAAAACCAACCTGAACCAAATGTCCAAAGTTTTCGCATAATGTAGACCAATATGGGACTTGTCCTGGATTGATAGAGAAGAAGGAAGAGAGGATTCAATGGCTCCAATGGAAGGCATATGCCCTCCGGGAAAGATGTACTTTTTGATGAAATCGGAGCTTTTACAGTATCTTTCGTAGTAGGCATCGGGACAGATAATGGCCTGAAAGTGTTGGATCTAGTCTCTACATTTCTTGTGCTGATCCAAGTAGCATTGGATCGCCGGAGAGCAAAACTACCGTAAATGGTCTATTCAAAAAGAAGAGGGATTACTGTAAGGTTTTAGCTCTTCCCTTCGAGACCCACTTAGTACGAACAAATTGGGTACTAATTTTAGTTGCGTATCTTTCACTTTTACTGTCTGAGTATCCAATTTTAACCGACTAAGTGGGTCCCGAAGGGAAATGATAAAATATTACGGTAATCCATCTTCTGTTTGAACAGGATAAATGGCAGAATGTGGACTGAATCAGCTGCGTATCAAAGGCCACCTATAGGAGTTGGTGCGCAATACAGAGTGTTGGTCATACGGTAATTTCGACCTCCTCTTGAGCCGACAATGAAATATTCCACCAATTCAGTAAAGGTCAAAGGTTTTGACCCGTTTTTTTTTGTTCGGGAACTATTGACCACGCTCGACCAAGCTAGGCTTTTTCTCACCTGTAGAACTGCTCTTCCTCCCTCCTCTAGCCTATCATTGATTGTCTCAAAGTACTGCGGAAGAAAGTCCTTTCCGACAGCTTCGATCATCTCGATCGAGAGCACTTTGGTAAAAGTTCCTCTGGTCAGTCGATAGTCCTGTAGTCGAAGCTCAATCTTCTCGTCAAGACCAGCCTCGGTGACTTTGTCCTGCGCCCAGGCCAACTGTTCGTGGGAGAGAGTTATTCCAGTCCAGCGACAGCCACTTCTCTATAGTTTTTGAGCTAAAAAGGGTACAAAAAAGACTGACCTGTACTCCTCTGATGGCCGCCGCTCCCCAGCCACAGCCAATTTCAAGAACATGATCAGTAGGTTTTAGATCCAGGAGGTCGAGTAGTCTATCAATTTTTCGCATTTGGGCTTCTTCCAGCTCTTTGGACGAGAGACATGGTCTTTCGACATCTAAATTTATAAAATTTGAAAAAATGAACTGGAAACAGGGCCTGAATCAGGCAGAACAGGCTACTGTACAACTTTAGGATACACGCTGACCAGATCTGGCCGGTCGTTTCATTTTTGAGATAAGCCTCAAAGTATACTGATTACTGTAAAAAAAAATACTCCTCTCCTGGTCAAAAGTTACAGTATCCAGGACAACAGGGACTGAATCAGGCAGGACAGGCTACTGTACAATTTTTGTATAAACATGAAATGTTAGGAAAAAGCCGGTTACTGTATACTGCTTACTGTAGATCAATACTCCTGGTGAAAAGTTACAGTAATCAGTACTTTTCCTATACAGTGACTGGAATAGTTAGGCCCGACCCGAACAGGAGCGGATCCCGACTGGTTTTCTATAATCCAGTACATTTTAGGACTGATGGTTCAAAATAACAGGCCAAAAGATTATTTTTTTTTCGGGTCGGGCCTAACTATAACTTTTATCCCAAAAATCTCAAAGTTTTCTATGCTAAACTTACCCTCAAAGACTGCACAAGAATACGTCATCGAGTCGTCCAGAAATTCTTTGAACATTTCATTCCCGAGATCATAGTGATCTTCAATGTTCTTTGCCGACTGTCCAATGGTGTTGTCTCGGAGCCGGTGAGTCAAATAGTTAACAAAGGCCACAGTACTTCTGATCCCTTCGACAACGCAGCTCATTAGGCTCTGACGTAGACTCCATCTCTTTTTCGTGTCCTGTCTTTTGGCCTCTGAACAAATGATCAATGACTGTCTCTCAGTCTCTCTGTAACTCACTCTTTGACCTAATAAGCAAGTTCAAAAGGTGAGTCGGAGAAATACTGGCATCCCAGTATCCGAGCATGAACGACTCTCCGAGACCCATCTTGGCGTCGAGCAGAAGACGCCAGAACATCCGAAGAGGGTCATTGATGATGAGAGTCACGGCTTCTGAAGGTCTGAAAAGATTTGGTCGGGATCTTTGTGGAACTCTGGTCAGGCCATCGGGTTTTTTGATCTTTTGAATCTTCGGTTCGGCCACTAGTTTTTGAAATTTCAACACTTACAATTCATTATTGTTAGTCTCCTTTCCATAGACCAATTCTCTTCCAGCCGATGGAATGACCACTCTCAGAGTCTCTGACGATTCTCCCACAATAGATTTCAGAAATCTATAAACTGATGACTGTTAATAAAAAAAATCTTACCTCTGTATAAATGGCAGACAAAACTGCTGGACGGCAATTCGTTGGAGGGCATCCATGACGACTGTCACTTTTTTTCTCTCTCTAGACCGTGTCCACACACGGTCAAAACAAGGAGATACCGGTACTATTAGCAAGTCCAAAGGAAGACGTTTCACTTGTTGGGAGAGAGAGAAGGCGAAAGCCAAAGGATGCCCCCAGGCGGAGAGGATCAAAAGTGTGTCATTGCGGTTCGCGACCCCAATTGCATCGCATCTTCTTCACGTGGAAGAGGAGTGTTTGTGGACACTTGAATATCCCTCTTCTTGTAGTTTGTGTGTACGAAGCAGGGGTCGAGTGACCAGTGCTGGGGGGATACGTGGGCCTTTCTTCGAAAGACTGTTCTATATCTGAAGTACAGAAAAGTTGTTTTGGATGGATTTCCTGTCAAGACCCGTCACAACTAATCCCTTTTCTACATGCGATCTTTGTAACCTTCTAGAAGTAAAGCCTTGGACTGTTGTCTCGTCGCTTTCCCATGTTACAACAAGTATGATAAGCTACCTGATCGAACAAGTTACAGTAACCTGGTTTTGGTAACCAGTAAATTACCTGATCCAGTCCTGTTCGTGCTAGGACCATGCAAAGTTTTATGACTCCTACACCCAGCATGCCCTGGCCAGTAGTCTGGATGACTAGAAACCACTAGTTTTCCAGCAAGACAGTACTTGCAAAACTGCCAGACCAGGACCAGAATATGTCTCATTAGGCATGGGAGCGGGCCGGGCCGGCCAGGCCTGAAAATCTCGGCCCGCGGGCCGAGATTTGGAATTTTTTTTTTGAAAAAGGGGTGTTTTTTTTTTTACCAAAATGTGCATTTTTTCATCATTTTTAGTGAAAAATGTCAGCAAAATATAACAATATTACTATTCATCTATTTAGTTCTGAAATGCGCTAAAATGCACTTCATTTTTGGTCTGATCCCGGTCCGATGGCCAAGTCTGGGAAGCGGGCCCTGGTGGGCCGGCCCAGGCCCGGCCCGTTCCCATGCTTATGTCTCATCATCAGGTCTCCGTTCTTTCGTTGACATATTAGTCTGAAAGAGTTCGTCGAGTGAAATTTTACAAGACAAATCACAAGTTATGATCACACTCCAATTGATCACAGAGGGAGCCTGTAAGGCTTTGGAGTATGAAAATGATCGTGGGTTATAGCTCTGCAAACAGTTCTGACCGACAGAGACCCCCCATGCACACAAATCCTTTTAAATCAATTACGTTTTCAGATAGAGATGGCCCATCGAAAAGGCCTCTCAGTTCCAAACTCCTGGGGAGTTGAAGAAGGCGGAAAGGAAACTGTCGATCCGGAGAGGATTCTCAACGGCGGTGGCTTGCTTCCACTTGGAGGAACGGAAATCAATGGTATTCAAACAAGTAAAATTTTACAAAAATAGAATCCAATCAGGCGGTTACAAAGGCTACGGCTTGGCCTCAATGGTCGAGATCTTCTGTGGAATTCTCGGTGGAGCTCATTGGGGACCGCATGTGAGAAAGTGGAAGAGTACAGCCTGTGATGCTGATCTGGTACGGTATCTTTCAAAATTTTCTGTCTCTCTGACTCTCTGTCCCTCAGTCACAGCCCGCGGCGCCAATAGAGCGCGCGACATAGCGACCCCGCATGAGTCAGAGAGAGTTTCTGGCGGAACGGATTTGGCTCAAATTTGGACAGGAGATTCTTGACATGATTCCCCAGGATGGGTATTTTTTGTATACATATATACGCATCCTGGAGAATCATGTCAAGAATCTCCTGTCCAAATTTGAGCCAATTCTGTTCAGAAACGGCCGAGTTACCTCGGGAGATACTGGCGCGGGGTGGCGTGGCCGAGAGTTCGTCAATTGAAAAGGCAACTTTTCGCTGTAAATGCGTCAGATTTGTCGAGAAATGACGTTCTTAGACTTTTTGCAGATATTTACAAGTATTTATAAGTTTTAATGGTCCGTGGGTTGTGCAGTCTCTCTCTCTCTGACTCTCTGTCCCTCAGTCTCTCAATCTACAGTACCTTTCAGGGACAATGTTTCGTGGCCATCGATCCTGAAGCCTTTGCTCCCGGTTTCGCTGAACGCATGCAAGACTTTATGGACACAATGCGAGGACTTCCTCAGGTTTGTTTCCCGCGACTCCTAATTGATGTTGTTGTCAGTGAGTGAAAGTAATCAGCACCCGCACTATTATGCTGTTTTCACTCAAATTACGCGGAAGGAGCAGGTGGAAAACAATGACGAACGTTTATCTGACTCTCTGTAAGCCATTTTTCGTAAATTGGCAACAGTTTGAGTCAGAGAGAGTTTCTGGCGGAATAGTAGCAAAGGAGAGAGTGTCCAAGCACTCGGCTTGAGCTATCACTCACTTGCCCACGGTTCGCAGCCATTAATCTTTCGGTGACGGGGTAGCTTTCCGGCGTGTTCGCCCACACTGCGGAAAAAAACTCGATTTATATATGAATGATCAGTTTTCAGGCGGACCCTGCACAAAAGGTTGAAATAGCCGGCGATATGGAGAAGCGTCACATTGAATTAGTCCAAAAGCTGGGCGGTATTCCCTATCACAAGAATCAGATAGATTTTGCGGTAGGTTGACCTTTGATTGCACCAAAAGTGCAGAACGCGAGTAAAGAAAAGACGGGTTTCGTAGCTAACGAGGTGGGCTGATAAGGGCGGTTGATCTAATAGAAGTGGACAGAAAAAGAGGGGTTCTGGTTCGAGAGAGGGAGTGAGAGAGGGACAGGACGATAGAGAAGCAGAGGGACAGTGAGACTGAGGGACAGAGACTGGACAAACCAGAGACGGTCCCTCAAACGGGCATGTTTCTTTTTCTGCAGAACATTGCGAAGTTTGTAAATGATGTTATCACTATGAAAAAATGACTTTTGCCTTGGCGACAAGTTTTGTCTTAGAATCATTTTTTCATAGTGATAACAGCATCTTCACGCTTCGCAATGTTCTGCAAAGGTATAGAACTTGATGAAAGCTACAGCTTTGCAAGCAAGCAAGGACAAAGCTGGAAAATGCAAACGAGAGCCGGAAATTGGGATTTCCCCCGTCGACCCCTCAAACTATCAAACTAAGATTCCCTTCATTCATTTCCTTGTCCGTTTCCCTCCTTTTCTCTTCTAGTCTATACGTTTCCCACAACCGTAATCTTGACACAAAAACGTCTTTTCTTTTTCTCTCTCTCCTCTTTCCCTGCCAAGTCATCTCTCCCCCGCTGCAAAACCTCCTTTGTTCGACGGCCTCGCGATCGAAAAAAAGGAGAGCGCGAGCGAGTGTGCGATTTCGACGCGCTCAAAATGCGGAACGAAGGACAGCAGAAAGGGAACAAGGGTCAGCAGGGGGGGGGGGGGGGGGACAAAAGATTGAATCAACTGTTTGAACAGGAAGAGAACCCCCTCGGTTACGTAGTACTGTTTGCACGAACCGAGATAGTCTACCCCGGCTATCCAGTCGGCAGATAAGAAGAAAAAGAAACACTAGCCTCTTGATTAGCTATAAAGTTTGAATTGGACGTGCACTTTTGAACTTCGCGCGGAGTGAGTTCGGATAATTGGTAGAGCAATTTTGAATGTCATAGTCTCCTCCTAAAGTGTTTCCCAAAAAATCAAAAATGTTTTTAAGTTTGTGGGGACTGAACCCGGGACCTGTTTTTTGTACCCCAGTCTCTAAACCACTGAGCCATGCTGGAAAGGCGGTTCAACTTTTCTGCTCGTTTAATCAACTTTGGAGTTAATCTGTTCGTCTTTCAGGATAATCTGGCCACGGAGCTCGGCATCGACAAAGTCACCATCCTCAGCGAACATTGAAATAAAGACGTCTTTATATATCTCTGAGAGGGCGGCAAAAAATAGAAAAGGGAATACTTTACGTAGTTATGAAAGAGAGAGAAAGAGAGAAAGTTAAAGTGGGAGAAAAGCTGAGTTTTTGGGAAAATACCTGTTACATTAGAGAGGTTTGTGTGTTGTGTTTTCTGGGGGGAAAGGGGATGGGGAAAACCGGGGATAACCGTATTGGATGGACCAATTTGAACTAAACAAAAAAAGCAAAAAGAGGGACTATTGGTCCGAGATGGCCTGTGGGGCGATTGCGACAAAGAGGTAGCTGAAGTCCTCGTTGAGTTTGTGCTGAATACGATTGAAGAGATCCGGCGACGAGTGGGCCAAGAACTTGTCCGTGAACTCATTCGGCGGGAAAACGTAGACCAATGACTTTGGAGAGTAGTCCTGCAATATTTTTTAAATATTGGTCATAAGGCTTGCAAAAAGTAATCCTCCCGAAAAGCAAAAACGTTTTACGAATCCGGGGATCGAACCCGGGATGCTTCGCTCCGCAGACGCGACTGTAACCGACAGCTCCACTTAGGACAAGTTTGACCAATTCTTATGGTTATTTGAAATATCTAAGAACAGCTATGAAAATTCCTGTACGAACTAGCTTGCAATCGCCTTTCGAATCTCTAGGTCGAGTTCTACTTCACCCACGGGATTTATAGGCTGCGTGTACTTTTGATTCTCCCCTCCCGCTGCGAAAACTTTAAAGTGCACGCCGTTGTTTACCGCATATGGCTCTCCCGAGATCTAAACATGTTTCCCCAGAAAGTGCGACATAACCACACAGAGATAAGCCGGAAGTTTTGACTTTGCTAGAATCTGAACTTCCTGCGTCATTTCGAGAATTGTTTTTCGCTATGTGTGCGGCCTCACCCCGCGATAATGAACTCCACACTTAGTCATAATAATCGACTTCGGTCAAAACAAGGAACTCTGCAAAAAATATAATAAAAACTTACGAGGGAAGCCACTCCGGCACAGCCTTTGCGGACAAAGTAGTGCGCAAATTCGTTCTTCAGAATACGGGCATGCTGTTGGACTTCTTCCGGATTGTTGCCGACTGGAACACAGAGACAGGTTGTTCCGGCAGATTGAAGACGGTTCAGGAGACCTGGAATTGGGAGTTTGAGTCAGTGAGAATGAGAGACTGAGGGACAGAGAAACTGAGACAGAGATACTGTAACTCACGATATAGACTTTCTCCTTCTGCCTTCATCCTCTGTCCAATTCTCATGGTCGGGTCCCGATTGGCGGCAAGACCGCGACTGAGAGTCGAGAGAGCATTAGCACCGTACTCCTTCTGCCCGAACATGTAATGCATCTGGACGGTGATCTCCGCCGTGTTCTTGATGGCAATGCGGCCCTTCCATACCGGAGGCATCTTCTGAAAAAAGTCATGTGTTCTGTGTTTTGCTGGCTTTCTTTTTTGCGTTTCCTCTCCCGCTCCCCCTGCAGCATTAGCACACCACGCGTCCCGTTATTGATCGATCAAACTTTGCCCAACCGTTCTCTCTCTCTTCCCCCAAAGTTGTCAAGGACACCAACCTCCAGCTGATCTTCCATAGAACAGTCTCTCATGGAGAGAGCAACATGACGAATATGATCAACTAGAGAAGGAGAGAGTGGACAAGCTGGCTCTGGACTCTCTCCGGGAGTCGAGCCGGCCGGAGAAATACTCGTAGCCCAGTCGAGATCCAAAGAAGCGGAAGGAGAGGGCAGTTTGTTCGGTGAAATTTTCCGAAAAGCTGACAATTCCGTAGCATTGGACCAGTTGAAATCCAGAACTTCTTTCAGCGTAAAGTGACGACCAGGAACTTCCTGGTCCTCATCAGAACTGACAGTCGTGCTGACCGATTCGGACGGGAGGTCAGCCTCGTCCTCAAATTCTTCCTTCAAAATCTTGTCCAAACAGTTGTCAAACTCGAGCTTTAGCTGTTTAGCCTCAGGGCCTTCTTCCTCCTCCTCGATGACTCGCTTTCTGGCAGCAGCTTCCGTCTTCTTCATCGTGGTCATCAGATTAAGATTAGCCGTCAGGTTGGTGTATTGCTGTAGCAGAAGGGCATTCTGCAGGCTGGACAGGTTGTCCTGTCCCAGCAGAGAAGACAAGTCCATCTGAGGAGCAGGCAACATATTGTTCAACATGAGCTTGGCAGCGCCGGCCAGAAGGGCATTGTTGTTCTGCTGATTGAGGCTCATCAACGACTGCATGGCCAAGACATTGACCAGATTGAGAAGATTGGCTTGATCATGTTGATGTCCTCCTGCCATCATCATCTCCTGTAGAGAGCGCGTCGGAGCGGTATTGGCACGAGGACGAGGAATAGCAGCTGGATCGGAACTCATCGCAGTAGCTTTTTGTACAGTAAATATGATACAATTCAAAAGACTCCTTAATGTACAATGAACCGGTTAGAGAGCGACCGGAAAAATATGAGGTAGATAAGTAGAGGTAGATAAGACGAGAGAGAGGTAGTTGAGGACTAGTGTTCCATCACCACACGAGCGTTCCCAAATAATGCAGGGGCTGCTGCGAAAAAGGGGGAAGGGCCTCGGGGCGGAGAGAACACTTTTCAGGCGGAGGGGAGGGCAGAAGGGGAGAGATTGTGCCGAGAGGAGAGAGTAAAAAGACAGCTGTGGTACTTACTATGCCCTGTGAAAGAACGCGGCCAAGGCTAGAGAGACGACAGAGAACATGGCCTAGGGGGAGAGGGTGAGAGACTAGGGGGAGAGGGTGAGAGAGAGAGAACGCCGTTCGTCCCACCAGTGCTCTGTGCTGCCTGGCACGGCCCGCTCGCTCTCCTACATATATTCCCCGCAACAAAACAGTCAACATGTTCCAAAAGTTCCTCCTTTTATGGGGGGACTAACCTTTCCAAAACTTGGCGGTGTTCCGGGGCTTGAGATTGAAGAAGTGCCCGAAAGAGGGTGAGAGGGCGAAGGAACGGCAGCCAATCCGCGTTGATCCAAGCCAGAAGCGTTTCCGTTCAAATGGACGGGACTCTGAAATATACTGTTAAATGGAGAGAAGAGAAGAGAGCGTCCTGCGACCTGAGGAAAATCGATGGGGGACCTTTGGTACTACAATTTTGAGGACAGCTGTACTTGCAATTTATCAGCTGGTTTTCAGTCAGATTTCAACTAGAAACTTCCTTTTCTCACTGATACTGACTCATGAAGGGGAAACTCTGTTTACATTGGGGACCGTACTAGACTCTCTGTCTCTTATACTCTCAGTCTCTGTCCCTCTGTCTCTCTAATCTATTCTACTGATCAAATCCCCTCTGCTCTCAAATTTCAAGAGAAAAAGGCTGTGAGACTGAACTTTTGGATTCTTAAAAGCTTCTGACAAGATGAAAATATAGATTTCCCCCAGTGTTCTCAATCAAGGAAGGGACTGAAAATAACGACTCATCATCCTAATCCCGGATTGGCACGTATTAGTGTTCGGGTTTTGCAAAAATTTTTGCAATAAATTTTACCTGTAGATTTGCGACTTGTAGAGGAACCTGCTGGTTGGCTTGTCGGTAAAAGTCCATTTGTGGTCTGACTGAAATCAGCTCTGTTTATAATGTTAAACCATCCAAACAAACAGTTCTGACTGAAGGCCTCTGGATGTCGATTCATCAGAGGCGACTGCCGGGTCGTGGGAGAGACGAGCGGTGACTGATGAATCGATGACATCGGAGTGGTCGAGCTCCGTACAGGCGAAGTCAGAGGATCGTTCGAGCTGTGAGAATGAGCCGCCGGAGAGAATATTGTCGTAGTTGGAGCCCTTTGAGGCGTCTGCATCTGACTATTTTCCACAGCGACGGACAGAGGTGACTTGACGGCCACAGTGTGAGCAGCCAAACTTGTTGGAGACGGAAACTCGTTGGATATTCTCTTAGGAGTCGAGGTATGGACTGGCGGTTGGACCGGCGGATCTTCCTCGTCGTCGTCTTCCGGCAGCGGCTCCTCGGCAAAGGACTCACTCAGGACCTGCTCCTGAAGAAAAAAAACATTTAGTTTGTTTGAAAAAAAGACAAAAAATTGATCAGGGATTTGAACTCTCAACCTTGCGGACCACATGCCGCGCTACTTGGCACTGCGCTATGCATGTCAATGTTGCTGGCGAAAATCTGGCGGGCTTATAAAGACTAGTAACAATTTTTGGCAAAATTTCACAAGTCTCGAAGTATTTTTCGTTGCAACCCTCCCGAAATGGAGAAAAGAGAAGGCCCGAATCAATAGAGGAAACTATCGCCAATTCCCACGTACCCACGGCCTTTATAGCACAAAACAAAAGAACCTACCTCTGAGATTTCCACCGGCACCGGATTAATCAAAACATTCTCGTCGGTCCGGATGAAATCGTGAGACGGATACTCCGGAATCGGTTCTTCACAATCGTCAAAGATGGAAGACTGTCCCGGCGCTACGTCCTGAAAAAGCAAGCGACTAGATTGGAAGCTCTCAACCCAAAGATCCCCAAAGACTCTCTAGTCTAGATAGAACATAGAAGCATGCAACAGAAATCAAGATATCATGCTCAGAAAAGCCTACTTGATCATCGGCGATGGCCTGAGCTGCCAGCTCTCCTTCCAAATCCCGAATGGGTTCCGATTCGACGACGGGCTGTGGTTCAGCCTGGAACATTGGTGGCTCGTACTGTACTGCAGCTGGTGGAGGTTCAAACGAAACAGGCGGTGCAGGTGGCGGCTTCAGCACCAGCGCTTCTTGACTACTCTCCTCAATGACAGTCTCATGCTCTTCGTGGCTGGTCACATGACTCATCGAGTCCACCTCCGACTCACTACTGGACGAGAGAGGTTGACTCGGTGGCATGGCTGCCGTCTCACTGTCATCGGAATCCTCGTCGGAGAGATGCTAAACCACAACACGACATTAAAACGAGACGACGAGAATTTGTGGACGCAGAGACATGGCAGGCCAAACGGTATACACGAGCACGAAATTCAGTGAGAAAAAAGAAGTTACCATTTGACTTGTGGCTGGGAGTGGCTCGAAGACTTTCATGGCAGCTTTGGTGACCAGACGAGGACGCATTTCCTCTTCTCTTGGCTGAAAATAGTTATTTTTTCTATTGATCAGGGCGTGGGAAAAATGTTTGTCTGTCACTCTGACTCTCTGTCTCTCTCAGGGCGAACATTCGTACGCAAATTTGCATAAAAGAGTGGCGTAACTCGTGCCATTTACAATTCAGCGATTATTGAGCCTTGAAACTATTTTTCCCAGATGCCTTGACCCCGAATGCATCTGTAAAAAATATGAAACCTGAAAAAAATATTCGCTGAGTCGAGATATATGTTCGATGTTCGTCCGATGTTCGTTCGTGCTTGAAAAGATTGGGCTATATCTCGCCTCAGCCAATATTTTTTTTGCAAGTTTTATGTTTTTTTGCATATGCATTCGGGGTCAAGGAATTTATCAAAAATAGTGTCGACCCTCCAAAATTTCCGAATTTTCCACAAAAACGAGTCACGTCATTCTTTTACGAAAATTTGCGTACGAATGTTCGCCCAACCCTGGTCTCTCTCTCTCTGACTCTCTAATGTAACTCACCTCAGTAGTCAGATGACTCTCCTCCTCTCTCCTCAGACTGTTCTCTCGACTCTTTCTGTGATCCAGTACTCCACTGACTGCACTGACATCCGAACTAAGACTGCCTCTCTTGCTCTTCTTAGCCTGTATCTCATCATGATTGCTTGAAGGCTGTCTCTTTCTGTGCTTCGACTGACTCGGGGAATGTTTCTCTCTCTTCTCGCGCCTCTCATCCACACTGTCCGTTCCAAACAGCGACACGTAGTCAATCTTCTGGTGCTTTTTATGATGATCACTCTCGTCCGAAGTCGACGTTTTGGACTTTCTCGAAGGCGGCGGTCGAATCTCCTCATCATCGGAACTGTTAGCTCCGAAAATGTCCGAGTTTCCAAAGAGACTGTCCCGTTTCTTCATCTTCTCCTTCTTCGACTGTTTGATCTGGATCTTCTGGACCTCTTCCTCCGAATCACTCTCACTGGATAATTTCTTCGCCTCCTTCTCCCTTTTCTTGTGATGTCTGTCCTCCTTTTCACTCTCCGAGTCGGATTTCTTTGCCTCACTCTCTTCACTAGACTGATCCGAATCCCGTTTTTGACTGTTGGCATCGTCGTCGTCTTCACTGGACGAGAGAAGGAGTCTCTTCTTCTTCTGTTTCTTAGCCTTCAGAGCCTGGAGAGCCCGTTTCTTTTCCTCATCTCTCGGCGCCGAACTTCGTCTCTTCACCCGATCGTACATCGACTGTCCAATCAGAGCAGCAAGAGCTGCATCGGAGGAATAAGCTTGGTCCTTCAGGACGCTCTTGTTGAAAACTTCGAGATCGCTGTCCGACTCGCTGCCCTCACTGCCACTCTGCTTCCTCTTCTTTTTCTTCTTCTTCTCCTTCTCGACGCTACGATCTTTCTTCAACTCTTTCTCCTTCCTCTCTCTCTTGTGTTTCCTGCTCTTTTCCTTCTCCTTTTCCTCTTTTGATCTCTTCTTCTCCAGCTTCTTTTCTCGTTTCTCCTGAGCAGCTTTAGCCAGCCGTTTCAGTTCCTTCCTTCGCATTCTCTCTTCCTTGGTCTCGTAGGTTCCGTCTTCTTTCTTTCTCTGAAAAAAGGTATTTTTAAAACGGACAATAACCGGCGGAAAAATCTGTGCGCCTTTTGCCGAATAGCGCAGTCGTTAGGGTGTTCGACTGCGGAACCAAGAAGGTCCAGTTCAATCCCCACTCATGTCAATCGTTTTTTTCTCATTTTTTTAATGAAAAAAAGAACTTACAAGCTTATGCTCCTTGTGCTTCTTGTGCTCTTTCTCCTTGACCGTCTCCGAAGGTGCAGCATTCTGATCCGGCTTCTTGCCAATCTTTCCCAATTTCATTGCAGCAAAAGCGGTATTCGGCTTGTCCTTGTTGAAGAGATGCTGCAGATAGTCACTCGTATCTTTCTGTGGCTTCTTCGCCTCAGACATGGACATCGATCTGGCCGGCGGTCCCGCTGGAGGCGATCTCATGGCCGACATCGAGTCGTGTCTCTGGGGCTGAATCTGAAAGTTGTATTGTTTCTTATTCTCTCTGTCTCTCACCTTATCCTTAGGAGGAAACTGGCTCGGACTACCAAATTTCGACTCTTTTCGTTCCATCGGAGGCGGTGGTCTGGGCATTCCCGAACGAGGAGTCGTCGGAGGCGGGTGGTGCTTAAAATCTACCGGAAGTCGGCTTGTGAAGGAAGGAGACGGAGTCTGTCCTGGCTGGAATCGGGACACACTTCCAGGTGTCATTGGTGGACTCTTCAAGATGGGAGTAGCATCCAGTCGGGGCAGAAGAGGTGGTGGAGGAGGGGCACTGAGTAGGGGAGAAGCTAGTGACTCAAAATGAGACGGGGGAGGCAGAGCTGTTGGAGTGAAGGGCTGTCGGATACTGCTGGTAGGGATTGCAGTCGATGGCATTCTTCTCATAGCCTGAAATTTTTCGTATTGTAGTTATCTTGACAGACAGAGACAGAATGACAGAGAGATCAATAAAAAATTCACATCAACTCTCGGAGAAAAGTCGCTCTTTGCCGAATTCGGTGTAGTCGGAAAATTTACTCCAGATGGCGGAATGTTGATGTGCAAGTTCGGTCTCTGAGCATTCTGTCCAGTTCCGAGAGCCGTTCCAAACGATGGCAAATCCCCTCCAGTCAACCTGATCGGCGTCTTGCTGCTGTCAGTCAATCGTCGGATTTTGCTCAGTCTGTCCTCTATGCTCATACTTCCCGAGCGCGATTGAATCAGCCCCGGCTGTGGAAAGGGGGTGTGCGGCTCTTGAAACGACAGCTTGACCAGTCCCGTTGAGCTCGTCCAAGTCGGCGTAGAAATAGAATCGGATCTCTGCTTCATTCTCGCATTTTCATCGTGATGAGGATAAGGTGTTGTTGCCTCTTCCTGACTCTCAACCCGGCACAAACTGCCACCACTGGCTCGACGGACATCTACACTATGTACACTTCCAGATGACCTGAACGTACTCATTTCCAACAGATCTCAGGTAAAAATTACCTTTTTCTCGCCTCCGGATCGACTATTTGTCCCATCTGTTCTCGGTACCTCATCGCTTCTCGTTTCCTGTCCTCCAGATCCCTCATTTTATTTTCATGATCAATCAGTTGGAATGGGACGATGCTGAGTTTGTATTGGAAGGGGTGGTAAGGGGCAGCTCTTCTCGGATCCTGATAGTGATGGGGCGGGTTGAGCGGCTGGAAAGGAAGATATATTACTGTCCCTGTCCCTGTCCCTGTCCCTGTCCCTCAAACCTTACCATAGTCGGGATGACTGGATCGTGCTCCAACGTAAACTCTCTGATTTTATTGCACGGCCGTGTTCCAGGCTTGTGTATCCGGCTGTCTTCCAGCTTCCTTTCTGCCGAAACATCCGCATCACTCCTCCTCTTCTCATCATACGAAGGCCTCTTGGTCAGCATATCGTGATGATGAATCCGTTCCCCTGGCAGCCTCTGTCTCTCCTCCCTCGGTCTATGAACATCCCTGACCTCTCTCGGCCGTTCCTGAACAATCTCTCGACTAGGACCCGACAGAGCTGGATGATGTTCCCTTGGTCTCTCTTTGATCGGAGGCGGAAGTTGAGGAATCGGGATCGGGGGAGGCGGCTGCGTGTACTGCGGCATTCTGGGAGGAGCCTGAGCCGGCGGAGGCTTATGCAGCTGCGGAACTGGCCCAATCGGAGGAGCAGGAGGCGGCGGCGGTGAGTTCTTCTCAATAGCCGGCGGAGCCGGAGGTGGTTCCAGCGTCCTAGCCTCCTCAAATCTAGAACTACAATCATCCGTTAAAGGGCCACCAAAAACGTACCCGCTATCGCCGCTGGCTGCTCGTTCCTGTGGCGGTTCCACAATCTTCTCGACTCTCTTATGCCTCAAATCGTCTCGCTCCTGGGAACGGGAATCGGAGCGCCGGTCACGAGTTCGACTCCTTCTCCGTCTTCTGTCGTGGTTGCCTCGTCGATGACGACGATCGTCATTGGACGAACTTGAGGATGTTGTTCTGGAGTCGCTGGCCGAATCCGATGAGGAGGAGTCATTACTAAAAATGAGTTTTTTTTCCGAAAGTGTAACCATTTTAGCTTCGTGTTCTTCCAATTTTTTTAGCATTCAAACATTGAATACTCAGCCTAAGATATACTCGGTCTAAATCGAACTTTAGCCGCGTAACTTGACTGAGTATCAAACGTGAGAGCTAGCTAAATATTCGCTGCGTATCTTGGCTGAGTATCCAACGTTGAGCATACACATCTCGATGAAAGTTTCAAGTTAAAGGACTGCCCACAACATGGTCTTGCCACGATTTGTTGCAATTTGAAAAAATTGAATAGCGGGAATTCGAAATTTAATGGTTTGGGCTGATAAACGACCTTCTGGCTCCTTCCATGAGTTTCATCCATTTTGTGTGGTTCTCGAAACGAAGGAAACAGTTACAGTAACCCTGACAATCTAAATAGTTCATTTTGCGGAAAATGTTTTGGTCCAGCTAACTACAAACCTCTGCGACATAAAATAACGCTTTTTGATCTATCAGTATCAAAGAAAAACGGCAAAAAATTTCATTAAAACAGACTTCATGCGTAGTGGACGAGGCCGATAGAGGTCGAACTGCGCGCTCTTTGCAAAAGAGGAGGGCGAGGCGGCGGCTGGGAGAGGTGAAAACCGGTTTCGAATTTGTCAGGGGGCGCGAAAACATTGACCGAAATTTCCGACAGTGAGGGGCAAAAACATAGAGAGAGAGAGACAGTATTGGTCACTCTGACCACACCCTACCAATTAGTCTAAAAAGACTCCGTACCTGGATGACCTTCCTCGTCTCTTGTCTCTTTTCCTTTCCCGCTTTCTTGAGGCTGATCGACTCCTCCTTCTGGCATGATCTCTTGACCGTGAGCGTCTATAGCGTGGCGGAGAGCGCCTTCTATCGTCATAGCGTCTAGAATGCTATCGGTACTTTGCTTAAATTCAACTACTCACCCAGGCATGTCAATTGGAGGAATGGGAGGAGGACTCAGGTAGGCGGTAGTCGCTTGAGCAGCTGTAGTATTCGATGGCCGTTCCGCTAGTCGTTCTCGGAAAAAGTTCAGAAGCCCCTCAGTCGCGTAGTCGACGCTGAGACGGTAGTCCTGTCCATCGGATTTTAAGACACTGAAAAGGGGAATTGATTAGGTCGTTTCTAAAGTCAAGAGTTAATCTGTTTGGATTGAATGAGGATCTATGGTTTGTTCAAAAAAAAAAGAGAGCTCGGCCGAAACCCATTTAGTTCGCCGCGAGACCGGAAAAACACCAGAAAACTTGGCTGAGTATCCTACGTTTCCATGCTATAAGGGACTCGCGCGGAAACAAATGGGTTACGGTCGAGCTCTCTTTTTTTTATTAACAAACCATAATGGATAACGATTGTATCTCTGTCTCTCTTATCAAAAAAAATGCTATCCTTCAGAATCTCAGTCTCCCAGATTCTGTGTCTCTCTCAGTAGCTCTGTCTGTCAGCCACTCAGTCTCTCAGACTCTCTGTCTCTCAGTCTGTCAGACTCTGTCTCCCTGTCCCTCTGTCTTTCAGTCTCTCTATCTCTATGTCCAGTATATATCCAGACTCTGAGCCTCTCTGTCCCTTTGTCTCTCTATCCCTCTGTCTCTCCGACTCAGACTCTCTGTCCCTGACCACTGATCCCTCAGGTGAACACATCTAATCAAGAACACCACAATTTGAAGCCCCTGATACGCCGTAATTCTCTCTAAATCTCACTACTGTAATTAGTATCGCACGGCTCATGTGGGGGGGGGGGGGGGGTTCTTCTCGGCAAAGACGCCTCTAGTAATGAATGCGGATGACGTAGCAAAAGAGAGTGGGATGAGCCAAAACAGACCCACTTTCTCTCCAGACAGGATTACATTGAAAATGGTAGCTGACTAACACCGACGATAAGGCCGATTTAAGTCACAAGTTTGTCTTTCGCAGAAGTGTGAATATAGCTAATCCGACGAATGTGATGTGCAAATTTTATATAGATATATAAGTTTCTTGATTTCCCGGTCATGACTAACACTTGCTAAAGTAATCATTCCGCGAAAGGGCAAAGAGTCTCATGGTTCCAGAAACTGCTTCACAGACTAAAACTGTCTCTAGCACATTTCCTCAAAAAAGATCTGTTTTCATCATTCTCTAGTGATTAAATTTAGTGGATCGATAAACATTATCTGGACTGAAAAATGTCCATCTCAGACCAGATGTTCTCTGTCTCTCTGTCTCTGTCTGTCATCCACTCTCTGTTTTTTTGTCTCTCTGTCTCTCACAGACTCAGACTCTCAGTCTCTCAGTCTATCACTCTTTTTTTCTCTCTCAAAATTACTGCTTTCTAGAAAAAATTGAAGGTAATTTGGGAGGGAGAAGTGGAGGAGAGGGATAATGGGACGCGTGGCTAGCGACGTGTCTCTCATGGCTAATAGGCAATTTGGCGCGAAGAGAGAAAGAGAGAAATTCTTTAGATTGAGTGGGAAATACTACAAAAATGGTAAGAATATTGGGACGTTTCTGGCAGTCTGCCAGTGCCCTGGACCTCAGCCCAGTCTGTGCGCTCCGCGCGCTCTTCGTATCGACCGCCCCCTCGTCTCTCCAGCCTATTCTCCTCCTCCTTCTGGGCCTCTCTCCCCCCTCTCGTCCACTCAATTCCATGCCCAGCAGCGCATGATCCGCGGCTCTCCGTCTCTTCCGCCTCTCCCTCTTTTCATTCAGAGACAGGAGGAGGATAATGGAACGGAAGGAGGTAATCTCACTCGCAATTGCAGCTGTCACCCAGAAATTTTCTTAATGCCTCTCTCCCGTCCAGACACAAAGAACTTTTCAAACTGGCGCCTATCTCTTCCTTTCGCGCCTCTTTTCCGTCTGCGCCCCTGCCTATTTTCGAATCTTCCAGCTGAGTCATCAAACTGAGCGAGTTCCAGCAAATATTAGGATTTCCGTCATCTTTTGCCCCGTCATCTTTTTTCTTTCGAAAGGGGCCTGTTTACGACTTGTAGCGGGCTCAAATTCCGCGCTTTTTCCGTCATGGGAAGGGGTCAAATGTCTGCCGTTTCCGTTGCTTTTTTTCAGTGCTTTTTGGAGCTCCCGCCAATCTTTTCGCAAATACGCAATTGCGTACATGCTTGTTTCTGCTTAAAGATTACATTTTTGAACTTTTCGATGTTCTGCAAAGTTTTTAGATGAGCTAAAGGGCTACAACTTTGTAGAACACTGCAAATTTAGGAAAATTCGTTTTCAGCCCGAAAAACGGCGATTACGTAATTGCGTACTTTTAGAAGATGGTACGCTGCAAGGAGATTACAAGGGCTTCGTTTAGTAGTTTCTACAGTAGTTTCCATACAATATTTCAAAAACCTAAAATTCCAAAAGACTCACACGTTTTTTGTCCTCACATTCGCATAGGTCTCATTCGAATGGGCCAGGCTGTCGAATTTGACGACAGCTTGATGGACGACAGCGTCAAAAACAATCTCCGTCATTCCCTCGAACATCATCTTCATCCGCTGCTTCACGAAATCTTCGGTTGCTGCCGGCGGAATATTTCCAATCCAGAGCTTGTTAGCCGCTTGACTTCGGCCAAAGTTTACCTTAAACCGGGAGATAAAAAAAAAGAGAAAAAGATAGACCAACCTTGGGCTTTTTCGTGAATCCGCCGGCATTCATGTCGCGGTGCTGGAAGGCGTTCACGGCTCTGACAGTCGAATCCAGATCCGTGAAATGAAGGAAGGCAAAAGGTGACGGGGATTCGGGGTTCTTGACGTCAATCTCGAGAATTTGCCCAAATTGCTGGTAGCGACGGCGCAGAGACGCTTCTGTCGGGTTAGAGTCGAGATTTCCCACGTAGAGGGTGCGGGAGGCCTGTGAAATTATTCGTCAGTAGATTCTTGTGAACTGGTAGAACTACCAGGAGAAGTATACTGTAGCGACAGACTTCCAGAAGACTCTACATATCCAGTGTGACTAACTACTCTGCTTAATTAGCGGCAAACGACCAAGTGGTAACCTGTTGAGATTAGTTAGTTTTGAAATTAGAAACTTTTCAGGAGGGCACAAAACTGTTGCTTGAAAGTGATAGGATCAGTAGTGACAGGACAAATCAGTAAGAGACTAAGGAAGTATGAAAACTGCTCTCGTGGTATATCTAACAAGGGAAATGTTCGAACGGTATTCGCGATATCAAAAATCGGCTTTCGCCACGAAAATCAGATTTTTTTCTGATTCTGTGATATGTTTCCGACCAATGCTCATGGACCAATGATGTTGTTAAGGCAATTTGGAGCGGTCGTAAACCGATCGTTTAGGAAAATCGGAGACATCTCCAAGAATCAAATAATAATTCTGATTCTCGTGGCGAAAGCCGATTTTTGATATCGCGAGTACTGTTCAAACACTTCTCCTGTAAGGATAGTTATTCAGACAGTAACGGTTTCAAGTCAGGGAACCCTCGGGACACAGTTGGGTTCAAATTACTCTGGGCTACTGTAGAATTTGACATGGGACGTGACCTTATGGTCCTTTTAAAGAGTCTCCTTACTTTAATATCGGCTATACTGCTAGAAGTCCCTCACATGGTCCTTTTTTGTTATAAACTATCGGACAGAAAAAAACTCTCCGTTCAGAGAATTTTGTGGTCCTACCGAAGTTTTCATTACACTCTTTTTGGAATTTTTTAAGAAAAGCCAAATTAAATCTAGGGTCAAGACTAGAAAGAAAAGTCCGAGTCCATTTCCCTGTCACGAACATTATTATCCAAAAAACGGTCGTTATCGTGAAGAATGACAGTGTCAACGACCTCGCCAGCTAATTGCTTTAGATTTCTACTCACCTTCTCATAGTAAACAGTATACATCTCCGGGCCCTTTGAACTCCCGACGAAATCCCGATTCATGCTGGCTGCCATGGCTCCCTTGGTCGCGACGGTCTTGTTGTAAGCCACTTGGACATCGACTGGATCGGCAGCTCGTACGCGACATTTCTGTCCCATAATCATCGCATACTTGTCCACCGGCTTGGTCAGATTGTTGAAAATGAGCAGGGCGCGGCGGTCTTCTCCGCCATTCAGGTCCTCAAAGTGGGTATCGGCTATGGTCCCGTAACTATTGTAACAAGCATGGATCGAGTTGAGGACACTGAGCTGGCCGCGGGGCAGATTCTCAATGTAGAAGCCTTGAAGTCCCGGTCTTGGGGAACGAAGAGTTGGACTGATTGAGCCGCGTCTGGAAACGGGAACTTTTTTGGAAAGGGTTAAAAGTTGCTGGGGGTTTTGAGACAAGAACTAATCACCTGAGGTTTGTGCCAAGCATTAGGTGAGATTGGGTTAAAGAGAGTGATAACCAAAGGTGAACCGAGCCGTGAATACTTTAAAGGACTGTGTTCAGATTTACCGTTGTTACAAAAAGAAGTACACAATTGCGTACGAAACCACATGCTAAGAAAACGAGCATTTTTGGCTCGAAAACGAACTTTTCCGACTTTTTGATGTTCTACAAAGTCGTAGCCCTCGATTCGTTCTACAACTGTTTAAAACATGAAAATTTCAGAAAATGCCGTCTTTTGGCTGAAAATACTGAATACGTAATTGCGTATACACGACGGTAGTGACTTCAACACTGTCCTTTAAACAGTAAGCAGTTTTGATTGGGATATCTTAAAGGACTGTTTCTAGTCCTTTAAGCCAGGGTATTGCAAGCTGTGACTAGACTATTTAAGGTTTAAGCTCAGGAGACAGTCCTTTAACCGAGAGGTTATCATAAAAAGTGTATAGAGGACACACATAGAAATTGTGTGTCACACAGAGAGAGGAGGTGGCCTCTCTCGCGCGAGATCGGAGCGTGAGGCCGCGCTTCCTTCCCCTTTTCTTAGTCCAAATGTTTGCGCTTTTCGGACCACTTTCGCCAGATCATTTGACCTGCTCGCCACAGGGGGAGCCCGCGAAAACAAGCCCGTACTATATTCGGCTCACTTCCTGCTCTGACGGTTAAAGGACTCTTTCCTTCCGCCACCATTTCCCAAAGTGAAACTTACCCATCCTTCCGCGAATAGCTATTGCGTTTAGGTATGGATACCATTAATGGTCGCTGCTGCATCCTATACTTCAACTTTTCCTCTAAACTCTTCTCATCATACTCTTTCCACGGCGATATCGAGCGTTTTCGTGGTGGAGGAGCGGCAGGAGTACGAGGGCTGGCAGAGCTCCGATTGTTCATGCTGGAGGAGGAACTGGAAAGAGAGGTTAGAGATGCGGGATCGTGCTTTGTTGCGTGAGATTATGAGAGGTTCGAGAGCCATTCCGGGGTGCTTGTGCCTCTACAGGTAAATCCACGATTATCTGTAGAAGTAGGGTGAAAAAAATAGATAGCAAAAGTTTAACAAAAAAGCAAAAGGAATTTTGAATCAGGGATTCGAACCTCGACTTTGTGTACTTAAAGTCGCGCCACTAGACACTGCGCTAATTGTGCCGAAAATTAGAACATTTTATAACGTTTCCGGGGAAGCCAAGCACAAAAATGTTTGTGGGTATATTCGTTGGACACAAAAAAGTATACTGTGCTTTTTCAGGAGAAAGGTGGCTGATAATGAGATTCTGATAGAGCCACTTTTCTGTCTCTCTCTCCCCTAATTTCCGAACGGTCGCGGATTGATTGTGAGCCGCTGCCCCGCGCAGCCAACAGCTGAGATTGTAATATACGTGTAAAGCAGCTGCTTTCCCTCTCCGTGTAATAACGTACTTTTTCGTCGTCGGAGCAGCCGGATCGTGAAAGGACATCCGAAAAGACATGTTGTCCAGGCGGTGGTCTCCATTGTTGGCCTTGCGGGCCGAGCGGATGTCCGTGAAGGAGATCACAATACCGTCCGAGTTGCGATCAACACTCTGTACGCCGCCGTAGCTGCAAGGTTTTGAGTTTAGTAGGGGACTTTTAAAGGACTGTTACAGGCCTTTTTAAGCGGTTTTTTCAAAAGTATAACTTGTATCAAAAGCTTCGCCTTCTTTTTACGCGAAATTGCGGACAAAAATATAATTTAAAGAAAAGTACGCAATTTCTAAGTAAGGAAAAATTCGTAAGATTAAGGTTTAGTACGAGCTATAATTAGTCCTTTAAAATTGGTACGTTTCAGGGGCCCAGCATTGAATACTCATCCAAAACTTTGTGTGGAACTAAACTTTTGGGTCTCTAAGCTAGGAAAAATGCTAATATACAAAAAGGCTAAAATTTCACTGCGTATCTTCAGAGTATTCAATGTTTGAGTGCAAACTGAACTTCGAAAAGTCATTTAACTTGAACAAACCAAAAATATTCTAAAAAAGCTGAAACAGATATTTTAAGGGAGGTTAACATTTTGAGAAAAACTCGACTCACTTGGAAAAATAGCTGTTGATCCGATCTTCTGAAACGTTGTCTGGCAGTCCGGTGACGAGGACATGTCGCGACTCCCTCTGACTGCTCGGTGAATGCATTCTTATTCTTCTTTGAGAATTGCATTAGATTAGTAGAACATTGCTGAAAGAGAGCTCTTTTTCGAAAAGAAAGTCAGTACAATTATGAGAGAGACAGCACCTGGGACAATAAAACATCTGCGTCGGGTATATTGATTGGCCAAGCCACAAGGGGTCAAATCGCGGTCTCTGTCACTTTTCGGTTTTTTAACAGTTTTTTCTCTGAAATGGGGGCAGAAAATTTGATTTTCAGTTCTGGAGAGAGAGAAAGAAACAGAGGGACTGAGAGACAGAGGGGCAGACAGAGAGTCTGAGAAAGAGAGACTTGTGGACAGATTAAAACGGAAAGAGTCAAGAGATCAAAGTTTTGAAAAAGTTAATGACGAGCAGTCCATTATGCGAATGAAAATGAAAATTTCATGAGACAGCTTTACGAAAAAAGAAGATGAGAATTGACGGGGTTAAGTCTGGGAGTGAGGCGGTGTTTTATGCAGTTCAAAAAGCGATGGCTTGAAAGCGGGTGCCGGGAAAATAAACAAATCGATATAAGCATGAAACAGTGATGATGCAAGCTTGCTCATTCTCTCGTGTATAGCAAAAAATATGGGTTGCAACAATTCTTAGAGGGAAAAGTAAACAAAACTTTGAAATCGCGGTACTTTGGGAAAACTATGAATGACGCGGTTCTTTGGGAAATGAATAGAGTGCAAAAAAATGGGAAATCTCTGTCGCTCCCAAAAAAAAAACTTACAAAAATCACTGATCAGTATTCAAGCCCCTTTCCAAACAACCCCAACACAATGGAAAGTTCAAAAAGCGTCATCAGTACACACAGGCGTTGGGACGTGGAAAAAAGGCAGGAAGGGAAAGCGACTCTGGACGACGCAGGAGCCAAACATTGTTTTGGAGCTGAGCCAGGTGACCTTGACGGCCCCCGATGGGTCAGCGCCACTTTTTTGTTCTGAGCGCGGCTTAGATTTCCGTGTGATCCTAATCTCTAGAGTTCTCACGTGCGGTGTGGTTTGGAAAATGGAAAAAAAAAGAAAAAAGTGGATCCTTTCCGGACCCCTGGACCCCTAAGAATTTCGCAATCCTTGGAAGGGGACTCTCTCTCTATCGGGGGGACGGTGAAGGTGGTCCGACCACGGCGGCGACGCTGCGCAGACCGCTCGCGTCGACAGCCCCGCCCGGAGAGAGTGAGGGGACAGAGCGAAAGAGACCCCCAGCGCTCACTCGTGACGGCTTTTGATAGTAGCAGCAATTTTCGTCCTACACATACTTTTAAACGGCTATACGATTTTTTGAAGGATTTTTTAGAAGATCGAAGAAGAGGATGGTTGTCTCCGGCTATACGACGGATTTTAAGCGGAATTTCATATGCCAGTTTCTGGTGGGAAGACTGTGACCTTCTCGACAAGAGATAGGGAAGTATGGACTGGATTTGGAGGTTTTAGTCTCCTCCCTTCCCGCCTAATGGATAATTCTAATTTGGACTAAGAGCACTTTCTCGTAAAAGAGCTCATTGGGGGCTAAAAGGATCGATTCGCCTTTTTCTTACCGTACTTTCGTCGATACTTCTTCGACAAGAAACCAAAAATGAAAAAGCTTATAGACCCGGTGGATTTGGCTGCGCGGTTGGCAGCATGGCTGTGGTGGACAGCCTAAGTGCCAAGTGGCGCTGTTTCAATCCACAAGGTCCAGGGTTCGAATCCCGCGATTAAAACTAATTTTTGCTTTTTTATATTCATTGGAAGTAGACAATATTTCTTCAAAAAATTGTTGTGAAATGTCAACCAAAATGACGAGTCTCTTGGAGAAAATGATTCCCGGCCCCATTCAGTTCTCCAGATGACTAACACTCCGTCTCTCTTTCATAATCCGTCCTGTCGGCTTTTGTTGTTCCAGTGCCGCTCGATCAATAGACCTAACCCCGGCCCCAGCGCTAATTCTCTCTCCCGCTGGGACAGGGGTCAATCATCCGTCTTCTGTTTCTCTCTCTCTGTCAATCAGTTGATTTTTCGCAAAAAATGTATCGTTCCCACATCTCTTGGACTGTACAGTCCCGCGTGTAAGGACATCGTTATCGGCCGAGAGAAAGGACGGGGCAAAGATAAACCACTTTATTGACGAGCAGATATCAGATGACACGTCGACTAGTACAAAGTGTTTTGATCTCTCAATTCTTGACGGGTTTTCTGCAAAATTTAGTGATTACCTGCTTGAACTAACCTATATCGAACTGTACCCCTGGATAGCCATTTCTTCGACTATATCCAGCCCCTGTGTTTCAAGCCACTTGCCCTGAAAAACAGTTCATGACAAGAAAGACTCGGTTTCTCTCTAGATTACGGTAATAGTAACCCGTACTCTTTGGGACTAAATCTTTCTAAATGAACATTAACTGTGCTCCTGTCCCTGTCCCTGTCCCTGTCCCTGTCCCTGTCCCTGTCCCTGTCCCTGTCCCTGTCCCTGTCCCTGTCCCTGTCCCTGTCCCTGTCCCTGTCCCTGTCCCTGTCCCTGTCCCTGTCCCTGTCCCTGTCCCTGTCCCTGTCCCTGTCCCTGTCCCTGTCCCTGTCCCTGTCCCTGTCCCTGTCCCTGTCCCTGTCCCTGTCCCTGTCCCTGTCCCTGTCCCTGTCCCTGTCCCTGTCCCTGTCCCTGTCCCTGTCCCTGTCCCTGTCCCTGTCCCTGTCCCTTAATCCCACTGCTGTACAACAGCCCCGACGTCATTTCCCATTGTGTCGTCAGAGCACAAACTGAACGATCGCTGTCCGCAGGTCACGTATTGTTTGACCACGCTCATAGTCGGTCAGCTGAACCAGAGAGACAGAGCAAAACAACACCTTGGAGTGGATTTTGAAAAGTCTGAGTGGGCGACTGGAGGATGTCCACGTCTGAAAAACACACTTTATGACGGAAGAATTTGAATGACGACTTTTGTAAAAAGACTGCCGGTGATCTAAAGACAGCATTTTCTGCCAGGATCTTTCTTAATCTCCTCTTTCGAACTCGACGAATCCGCTCGATCTTTGGAGGCTGAGAGATGGTTGCTAGGATTAGTCTATTCAACGTACCTGAACATATCCTCCATTTATAGGAAATACTGCCTCTCCGCAGAATGGTTTCCAAGGGATTTGGTTGGGCTGAAAAACGGATCTCAGTAAGGGGCGTGCAAAAAGTCTCCGAGTCCCGACTCTCTGTCTCTCTCCAATAACTCACCCATGGTCTGAAACAAGAACAGGGTCTACTGAACACTTCCTCTTTGAAGATGGCTTCAACCTCCTCATAGGGATCCCTCTCAAAGAGAGCTTCTCTCAAAGAGAGCGCGTGCCCTTGACATGTAAGCCAACTTCAAATTGATTTGTAGTGTTGTAAAATGGGTTTCACCTTTTCCAGTAAAACGTGACGGTCATGTCGGATTGACGAGGTTCTTCTGAAAGCGAAATATGTCAAAATGAACCATCGGATCTCGCTGTTATTGAATAAATACTATTTTTTTATCTCTAGTGATAACATACTCCCAACTCTCCCAAAATAGACAACATACAGTACAAATCAGGTTAGTAATCAGACCCAAAATTTCCAGGTAACTACATGTATCCTACGGTAACAGATGATATGCCAAGCTTATTGATTTTTCTTTTCGCATTTTCTATTCCTTGTGGTTCTACAGTATCCAGTATATTTGGGCAACTCGAGTCGAGTTGAGCTCGATTTGAGCCACGAGTCGACTCGACTCGAGGCGGTCCAGAGCTCGACTCGAATCGGCTCGTGACTCGACTTTTCGACTCGACGCCCAAGTATTGTATCCAGTATATATCCAACGCTAGAATCATTTCAAAATTTAACCCAAGAGCTATGGAAGAAAACGGAGGAGAAACGGTACGATTGTAAAGGAAAGAGAGCTTAGAAAATCTCTCATTACCTCTGGAAGTCATCTCCTCCAAGCAAATAACCTAGCGTAGAGCTAGCAAGAAGAAGAAGAGGTAACCCGATGCTCGTGCCAGGCATTTTACCAACTCTCTTCCCCCAAAATGACACCTCAAGGTTGTCTAGACTCTACCATTGACACTGTCTGACTACGCTTCATTAATTCTCAGAGTTTGATTTCCGGGTGCTTTTCGGCAATCTCCTCTAGACGCCAGTAGGAACTTTGGGTTCCTTTTCGCTGGACGGACAAAGAGGCTACGGCTGCAGCAGTTCTGGCTGCCTCAACTATGGAAATTTTCTTGGTCAAGAGAGCTGCCATCGTGCCGCAGAAACAGTCTCCAGCTCCCTGAAAGTGGAATAGTTTAAAGGACTGTGTCAGTTACCGTAGTGTCGACGACTTCAGTCTTGGGAACTGGGACATGCTCGACGGTTTCTTCTCCAGTTGTAGCGATCAAAATACCTAAATGGAGAGGGTCTCTGAGATTCTATAGTATGACCTTGGGCTCCAAGAGTCACAATGGCGTGTCTCGGACCCATCTCCGTCATCTTCTTGGCAGCCTCTTTGGCCGAGTCGAGACCTTTCATCTCGATATGAGTTATGAATTCGGCCTGAAATGCAAACCATTTTCCCAGCCGCGTAATTACTGTTAGTTCACCGAACCGGACCTTAAAATGTTCCTCTGTTCATAGGTCCCGCAACGAAAAAAATTTTAATTCTAGAAGGTAAAGTAAAAGTCGAGTTTCTTCGCGACTCAGTTCGTAAATACTACTGGATTTTATATTTGTGAGACGGTAGGAATTAAGAGTAACAAAATTTTCCTGGGAACGTATTTCTGAAAACTTTTAGAAAGATGCAAGGCAGTTCGTTGCGAGACCCGGCAACATATTTTGGATACTGAGCCAAAAGTTTCGAAGATCATGTTGGTATGTACCCATCTTGGTAAAGAAAAAATTTTAAGCTACCCCCGTTTGAATTTGGCGAGCAAATTCCGAAGGAGTAAAAAATGATCTTTTTGAGTCAAAATGAGTGCTAGTTATTCCTGTTATTGAACTAACCTCATTCTCATTGGTGGAGACAATGTCAACTAGGGAAAGAATCGACGTATCTAGATCGGGATCTCCTGGAGCAGGATTGAAGAATGTGGTGACTGGAAAAAGTCATTCTCAATGAACTTTTGCTTACCTTTATGCTTCCGAGCCAATTCGAACAGTTTTCTGTTTCCAGAAGGCTCAATTTCGGCCTGGGCCAACACCAGAGCAGCAGAAGCTATGACTTTCTCATGTCTCTCGGCAACTTTTTCGTTCATTTCCAAATTGGCTCCGAGGGTCACGACAATATTGTTTTCTCCTGCAAAAAAATACTGAAAATTCAGTAAAGTTCGAAAGGACCTTGATTGTTGACAGTAATCGTAGCCGTGGAAGTCTTGGCAGTGTCAGATTTCTCAATGTTGTCGACATTGACTCCCGATTCTTTCAAGTCATTGATGTTTGAATCTCCAAAAACGTCTTTACCGACCTGAAAAATATAAAGTTTAAAAAAAGTGCGTGGCACCTTGGCAATAAGAGAAACGTTGGCTCCAAGTCTTGCGGCAGCAACAGCCTGATTGGCTCCTTTTCCACCACTTCCCAGCTGGAAAGCAGTGCCACGGACTGATTCTCCTGGACGGGGAAAACGGTCAGTGTAGCTAGAAAGTTTGGATAGAGAGGCAGAGAGACAAGGGGACAGAGAGACAAAAATTACCTGATCAAATCCTGAACAATACTCCCAAAGACTACAATAGGCTTGTCTTCCATTCTGAGAGAAAATGGGTGCAGGTGAAGGGATCAATATCAGTATGATACCACGCGCAGGACGGGTAAAGATCACATCAACAACAATAGACAGAAACACAGACATAGAGAGACATAGTTTTTGTTCAGTACACAATAATGAGGAGGAGGTAGACACACCCCAGTGAAAATCAGCTTTTGCGCTCCCTCCGACCTCCTTCGGGATGTGTTGCGGTATCCTTTGACTCTGTTGATTCGCAGCTATAGCTGTTGCCAAATCTACACCTTACGTACTTTTCGTTACACAAAGTTGTGTACGAAAAATACGGTAGAAATTCAAATAAAATAGCTTGGCCGCGCGTACGCAATTTTTCGTCAATCAAAAAATACGCAAGGTGAAGATTTGGCACGCGCTGTACAAGATGCAAATCATAAAATTGCCTTACAACAGAACTACAGAGATTACTGAAAACTTTGGTAAATTATGTTGTTTTTTTGTTTCTAAAAATATTATCGCTTTTTTCGAACTTCAAAATCAAACTCTGTTCGCTTCTAGTCAAGAAGCTGTTCTACCACGAGATTAGTTCCTTTTCTCCAGTATTCTGTGAAGAGACCTGGTCCCACCGCGAGGTCTGGTTCCGTGCGGCGGATTCGCTCTTTTCACTGAACCCTAGTATCCTTTTCACAAACAGTCCATATTTCTATTTTTTTTTTCATCAATTTTTATTTCTAGAAATGGAGCAAATACCGGACATGGACTCGTTGCTGGACGAGGTGGAAAATTCGACAGAAACTACTTCCAGTCGTCCAGTTCCCGATTGGAGTCGACCGCCGACTTTTCTAACCTTTCCTCCGCCACAGATTCTTAGCACAATCACGGTTAGTCTCAGTGTCTCTCTGTCTCTCAGTCTTACTGTCTTACTCTTTGACCCGCTGACTCTCATTCTCTCAGTCTCTGTCACTGTGAATCCTCTATGACTCTGTCTCTCTCCCTCGTCTTACTCTTTGTCCCTCTGTCTCTCACCCCCCTTTTTGCAGAACAGTTCAGTGCCCCGTTTCCTCGAACGCACCCATCCAGAGCCCTGTGGATCAGATATGAGACCTGTCGAAGTCGCTGCATCCATTCCTGAGACGTCCCCGTCTCCTTCTCCCCCGCCTCCAGAAGATCACCATCCAGACGTTCTTGAACAACCAGAGACTGTCGAAGCTGTCGAAATTCCCGTTGCTGACAGTTCCGACTTCGACGACGCTTTGGAAAGATACTTGAATCAGTTCCCTGATGAAGGTATGCTTCAGTTTTTTGTATATTTTCAAAATTTTCTCCAGAAGACCAAATTGTTGTTCAAAAAGGAGTAGAAGAGACGCCGGAAAATGCATTGATGCAGGCAGCTGAAGCAGTTGCTGAGGAAGTTTTTTTCAGTGCCATTGAAGAGTAGGTTCTTCATTTTTTAAGCCTCATCCTAATTTTCAGCTGTGAAATTGCCCTGACCAGTAGTTTTTATGGAGAGTGTCCGATACAGAAAGAAGAGGAGACTGAGATGGCCAGAGACGCGACACTGGTTTCGGAAATAGAGACGATCATCACTGAAGAAATCAGAGAGGAAGAAACTGGACAGTCGTTCGATGAAATCAGTCAAGAGGCCGAAGAGACTGTCGTCTTCAAGTCACAGGGCGAAGAGTCTGAGCTACAGTAAGTTTTTTTTCTGAGAGACAGTACAATATTTTTTCAAGACCAGAAGAAACGACTGAAGAGTCCGTAATCGAAGTCGTCTGTGTCGGAGAACAGCCCTCGTCTGACGAGTATGCGGAAGTTGAGGACAGTACGGAGCCGGCAGAAGATTCCGTCAATGTTCCCTCCATCGCCACAATTCACAATCTGGGACAGGAGACTTCCAGTCGTCTGACAGAGAGCGAACTTCTTCTGGGCAAACAGAAGCCCTATTGGATTCCCGATGGCGACTGTGACAGCTGCATGCTCTGTTCTTCTAGATTCTCTCTCATCAGTCGGCGTCATCACTGTCGGTAAGTCCTTTTCTTCCTTTTTATACTGAAAAGGGGTAGTAGACTCAAACTCAATATGATCAATCGCAAAATTATTCGTGCACTGACATAACTGACGATTTTTCAACACCGTCTTGTCCAAATAGCGCAGTGCCAAGTGGCGCGCCTCATGATTGAGAAGGTCCCGGGTTCGAATTCCCAGTCCATTTTCTTTTTCCTAAAAACAAACATTCAGAGCTTGTGGTAGAGTTCTTTGCTCAGGCTGCTGTAGCGCGAAGGCCATTTTGGAGTACATGAAGACGGAAGAGGGAGGAAAGAAGCCCGTTCCGGCTAGAGTCTGCAGTCCATGTAGTACTACTTTGAGTCGTATCGCAGAGTACGAGAAGGAGAAATCTGAAGAGTCGTCTACGCGAGCTCAGAGAGGCGTTCTGAAGCAGAGATCGGAGACTCTAGCCGAAGCAGAGACTGAGCCAAGCATCTCGGAACAGCATCCCGTCTTGACCAAGAGGAGTGTCACCTTCAGGTAAAAGCTTAAAGGACTGTCTGATCCAATTTTCAGAGATGGCGTGAATCCGGGAGAAAGTTCCAGCAAATCCAGTGTGGAAGAGCGCTCGACGACCGTGAAACCGAAGAAAAAGTCAAGAAAGAGGCCCTCGATTGTGAGAAGAGTGACGGAGCTGAAGGTCGAAAATGAGATGGAGATGTTTCTGCCGGCCTCTGATCAGCACACTTTTTGCTGTCGTCTAGTGGATGGCTGCTACTCTCGTCTGACTTTCGAGCAGTCATCTGAAAAGCTGAAAGATTCCGAGAGTCTGACGGTCTTGGTGCGCAAGAATCTTCTCTGCCACATCCAGGCTTCCATTGGTTGGTTTTCCGTTATATTTTCAATCAGTCTCCCTGTCCCTGTCCCTGTCTCTCTACCTCTTAATATCCTCTCTTTCAGTGAACAGTCAGCCAGTCTGGTCGATATCCAGTGACGGATTCTCGGCAGTTGGAGTAGACGAAGTCCTCTTCGTCTGGACAAGAAGAGATCCCTATCTGGTCGATATTCAAGAGCTGCTGCGTGTCCTGGAAAGAATTTCCGAAATTTTTCTCCTCTGTCTGGATGCCGGTCGAGAAGGCGTCAAGCAGGTCACTCTCCGGATCCCGAGACTCTTTTCCTCCAAGACGGCTGCCTACCCCCTTCCGAAACATCTCTGGTTCTTCCGACCGACACAGCCGGTATGATTTTTTTTTATTTTTTTAAGCTTAACCACTTTAGTATTTTGGACCAATCAGAACTCCATCTGCCCCTTTTCTGGTCGCAACTTTCCTTGCCGAGAGTGAGCTGAGCTGGATCATGGCCTGTCCGAACCGTGTTCTTTTCCGTCTCGGCCTCAAATATGGCGTCTATCCGTGTCCTTTCGTCAACCAGCCTGAGAGAGAAGCTGTCTTTTCGAAGAATACGATATCGACAGTCCTGAAAGTCTTCACCGACTTCCGCAACTGGTCCTTCCGAATGGCTCAGATTCCCGGCTCGACTCTTACTCTCAGCAATGACACGACCATTCTCAACATTCCCAAAGGAGCTCAGGAGATGGTAAGTCTTTTTCCAACAGAGAGTCAGAAACCAAGAATTTTCAGATCCGATCGGTAATCAAATGGAACAAGTCGATGTTGGCCTGGTGCTGTGAGACGAATGCCTCTGCTGACAGTCATCTCGTCTGTGAGGAAAACGATGGTCTCTATTCGACTCACGTCCTGTCAAAAGGAACCAGCCGCGATGCAACAGGAGCCTCATTTGTCATCCTCGACGGGGGTCTGAAGACGTCCTCCCAGCTACAAGTCTCTGTTGTTGAAGACGGTGTCGCCATTCGGGTCCAAGCCGAACAGTTCCGCGTTCTCTGCGAATCTCTGAGCAGCTGCGATCCTTCGGACATTACAGTCAAAGACTCGACGACCGGATCGGAACTCCACATCAGATGGGTCGAGAATAATCAGAATTCCAGTGAATTCTCAGTCCGATCGGATATTGATGGGCTATATCTTGAGGTATTTCTTATTTTTATCTGTCTCTCAGTCTCTCTGATTCTCTTCTTACTGCTACCGTACCCCTAGAACCAATTTCTGTTACAGGACAAGTACCAGTACGGACTGTCCCAGGACCGCGTTTTGACAGCTGTTCTGGAAGTGCAGACTGTTCCGGGGATGGGTGTCCGTCTGTCCCATGTCTACAATCTCCTGCCGGGACGACTCGATCCAGTCGATGAGCCAAAAGTCTTCAGCATTGTTGAGCTGCTCTCTCGCGAATCCACCTCCCTGCTCGGAAATTACCTGTCCAGTCTACAGAACATGGACATGCACTCGATCAGCCTCCGTTTTTATGCCCATCAGGACTCGGTCGAGTACGACGTCTCGCCATGGCTCGGTCTGGAACAGGAACAGATGAAATACCGCGAGAGTATGGACCAGCTGATTCCCGTTCTGAGCGACTGTGCCACCTTCCTCAGCAGTCCTCTCCATGTCGAATTTACGCTCTCTTTTGTCTCGACCGTCTCCCCAATCATCCCCTGAGTCGTCTTTCCCATTTTTAGTCTATTTCCAACGAGTTGGGACAAAACGCAAAAATAAATTTTTTAGTCAGGAGTCGAACCTTCGACTTGCGGATTTGCAACAGCGCCACTTGGCATTGCGCCATCGATGCAAAAAAAAGAAATCTGAAAATCTGGCACTACTTTGAATCATTTGAATTTTTAGCTCATTGAAGCTTGAATTGTCCCTATTTTTGGGAATAGACTATACTTGTTGTGCTCTCTCTCCACCTTTGTGCCTGACTTATTCTCCCCCTGTGATACAGATCATAATATACATAGAAATGTTGTAAATAAATGCATGTCCAATTAGTTCTCCTCATCCCAAATTCCTCTTCTGCTGAATCCGTAACAGCTATGATGTATTGTCTTACACTCCCTCTCTCTTTTTGATTATGTTTTGGATCCGGCTGCTAGGAGACCCGAAGGAAGGAGAAGTAGGAACTGAGCCTTCGATGGAACACCTGTCGCCCGATTGAGTGCCGATGGAAATTGCCTTCTTTTGCTTGAAAAATGGCTGTGGAGCAAAAGATGACAGTTTTTGGGCGGCTTCTGAGAGGGATCTTGTCAGTAGTCGCTGACTAGGTATACTGAAGCCCCCGAATTTCTACTGTCAACTTCCGGGTGTACAGTATTTTTTGTGCCCTGTAGGACAGATTTGTTCGTGACGAGAGCCAGCAAGGTTCCCGTGACGAACAAAGAGGACTGACCAAACTTACATGGACTCATCGGTCAGAGTTTTCACGACTACGGCCAGTACACGGCACACTCCTTTAAAACAATGGTCATAGTGCGTCATGATCCAAGTTTTAGCCTCGTACCTTGGCTGAACATTTAATATTTCCGTGATTTTAAAGGACTGCCTTCCGTTCGACTATTGATGGTCAAGACAGGAAGATGTCTTCACTACTCGGTCAGGATGTCACCGGTTGGATGAGAAGAAACTGGGCAGTGGTCGAGTTTTGAGAGCGGTGAAGGATTACAAGGAACTACCGTTTGTACATGAAATCCCTCGATTCCGTCAAATAAAATTGTAAATTGTAAAATGATGGTTTAGATCCACTGGGAAAGAAAGCGGAAATTCTGAGTCTCTAAAGTTCAACTGACTGTACCCGATGCTTATCATATTCTCCAGAGACCTCTTTTTTCCTCTCCCTCCCACCACTAAAAACATTTGAAAGCTTGTCTAATCCGGAAATGCGAAAAAGATGAATCGAGGGCAATAATGTGCTTTTGTGATCAAGGGTCTTCCCCCTCTCTCTTTCTCTCTCCAAGAGTTCCTTTTTCTGCCAGTTGATTCGCTTTCCGCCACACAATCCCTCGGAGCCCCGCCTCCAGTCAGTGAGAGACAGAGAGACAGAAAAGACTTACCCAGTCGCTACCGGGATGCTGTATCCGAGTCTGGTTCTCAACATTGCCATCATCTGTGAGTTTCCTTGCTTTTTTCTGGGCTTTTTAAAATCGACAGTACTCTGGCATACTGTAGTACTGTATTGAAGGTAACTCGACTCTTTTTTTTTCAAAAATATCGCCCGAAAATAGTGGAAAAAGTAGTAACCCTGTACATTGTTTCCGGAATATGTCCCTTTTGCGTGACAGATAGGCAGACATTAATAATCCGGCACTATGGCCATTACGGGGAAGCACACAAATAAAAAGGGAGAAGGTCAATGAGGAGTTTCGTTCTGGACAATTGAGACCAATGTTTGAGGTTCAGACAGGATTCAACCCGAAATCCAATCCAAAATACACTCAATCCCATCAGATACTCTCTGTCCCACTGTCCCTACACCCACCATAAACCCATTCTGGTCTTTTTCTGCCGGCTTCCTTTCCCTGACTGATAATTGAATCGAAAGAGAAATAATTCATGGTGATTGACTGTTGACTGGCGCCGCCAAATGAGTTTGGCCGTCAGAAAAAAAACCTGTGTGTGGTTGCTCTTTCTGATTAAGACACCCCAGTTCAATTAAAAGGGTCCAGATTGATCTGGAAGAGGCTAGAGATCAGAGTCTGTTTTTTGAGAACCTCAAATGAGTCCAAAACAAGCCTTTTTGATCCTGTCTCCCGTTTTATGACTATCTAAAAGACACAAAACGAGCTGAATAATTTATTGAACCATGAATTTCCAAGCGGGGGTTCTGCTGCTCGCAAAACAGGGTCTTCCATCTTCCAGAGAGAAAAGGTAATGAAGTAGCAGGAGAGGGGGTCCACCCTCACTCTCTTCCCTTTCTCTCCAAAGGACCAGAATGGCCAACATGTGCCGGAAACGCCTGTTCCGTCCCTCGTCATCGCAACAACGAGAAGGCAAGGATTAGACCACGGAGCCCCCAAAAAGGGAACACGCGTATTATGCTGATTTTACGAGCCTCTTTCGCGGCTCTTAAAATTCTGTTGGGAAATGGCTAGCAACGAGAGTAAGCAAAAGATCGGAACTGGATTTATTTGTGGGAGAAATGGGACTGAGAGAGGCATCGTGAAATCGTGTCCTTTCAGGTGGACTTGCCATCCTCTTCAATCTCATCGCCCTTATAGCAATTTTGGCTCTGAGGAAAGGACGGTCCATAAGGTTAGTATTTATTTTGTGCCTCAGTTGTCTGGAAGTTCCAAGGGCGGCAGAAAATTCTACCATAACCAATCCCCCCGTCCTCAAATCAACTTGACAGCTTTTCAGAGACAATCCAAGCCTCGTTCCGCTGCTCTGTCTGCTCCTGATCGACTTTGGACTCTCGGCACTGCTAGCCGTGCCCTTACGTGGATTTATTTCTGAGGAGTAAGTCTTTGTGTTTGACTGATGACTGCAAGTCGTCAGGCTTACTTTCAATCCCGCCCGTCTCGTTATGATAATCTTAGAGCTTTTCTTTGTCAGGCACAATGACATTTATGAATGGAGGGTGCAGGAGGACTTTGAGGTTGAAAGGAGACGGAGCATGACGCGAGTTCCGTTCGAATTCTATGCCGCCGAAAATGAAGTCGCCTGCGGCTGTCTGTCTTATTATGGGCTGTAAAGAACATGAAGAGAGACAGAGAGATGCGCGAAAATAAGGTACTTGTGTACTACATGGAACACCTCTTAATTAATTATTGATGCTAACAACTTTGGTAAAATTCTGGAACATACTTACAATAACAAGTTACAATAAAATTTAAATCAAAAAATATTCACTCCCAATAGATATTTTCTCGTTGCCTCGTACGGAGGAAGAAGCTGTCCTTCTACTCCACCGCCATGGTCTTCTACCAATGAACAAAATCTGCCCCGAAGGTGACCTTGAAGCTCTACATCCTGTCCAATTTATTACATTTATAACATATTTCTCTGGCCCCTCAGATTAGACCCTTACGCAATTGAGCTTGCTCGGGCGTTGATTACGGGGTAAACTTTATCTTTACAACATTAAGTCAAGAATTTTTTTAAAGATATAAAAAACTATAAAACATAATCAATAATATTAACTAGAGGTGTTCCATGTAGTACACAAGTACCAATGTGAGAGTCAGAAATACAGAGAGAAGCCATAAATTTTCAGACCCTTCTTCAGCTGGACCAACTGTCAGATTTACGGAGCCTTGGACATGGCTCTGAGTCTCAGCCAGTTCCTTCTAGCCTGTCTCATCGCCTTTGACCGTTATGTGGCCTCATTGGCTCCGAAATGGGGTCAATGGCGGCGTCATGCTAACTACTTCAAAGTCATCTTGATCAGTGTCGGAGCTGCCAGTCTCTGGAGCCTCGTACCTGTTTTTGGCTACGGAAACTACGATACCTTTCTGGATGGCCATTTCTGCTCCCTTGACTGGAAACAGGTTGGGGTTGGGACAAAATTTAAAGGACTGTCTCTCAGGGAGATATTGACTCTTCGCTTGAAGCCGAAGAAAAAGCCCATCATTACATTGGATTCCTTACGGCTACCTGTCTCGTCTTCTTTCTGATTCCCGTCTGTATAGCTTCAGCTCTCTACTATTCCATTATCGACCATGTTGACAGGTGCTTTTTTTGTTTATCTGCTTCTGTACAAAAAAATAATAGAATCAACAATGCGGATGTGAGGGACGAGGGAGCTGCAGCGGCAGGACACGGCTGCACCTGGGCACCGAAGGATCATATTGCAAAGGTGATTTTTAGAAAATTTATGTACAAAAATTGATTTTGTTCAGAAGAACAGGGCATAAACAATACGGTAATAGAAACCACCCCCTTTCCCAAAAATACGCAATTGCGTACTCGCCTTTTTCAAGTCGAAAACGGTTTTTTGAACTTTTCGATGTTCTGGAAAGTTGTAACGCAAATCAAAGGCTACAACTTTGCAGAACAACGTAAATTGAAAAAATGCCATTTTCAGCTGAAAATGGCCCATACGATCTGAAACATTTTCGCTTACGATTGTGCTCCACGTCCACAAGGTCGAAGGATCCCCTGAACAAAACCGTTTTTGCTTTTTTCTTAAAAGTATTTTCCAGGTCGGTTTGGGCTGTTTGCTCTCCTCAACTCTGCCCTATTTGGCTTATTCCATTGTCTGTCTAAATCCCATGAAGTCCGACTTCAAACAGCCTTCCTACGTGGTGGCTCCGGCCGTGATCAGTCGCTTGACAACCGTCTTTAACCCACTTCTTTACGTTTTGTGAGTCAAAAACAATAAAAAAAATCACTTAAAAACTTCAGTCTGAACCCGGAGATTATCCCGATAGACCAGTTGATTGCCAAGAGACAAGCTCGACGTCGACCTCCTCCCAAAACCTACCAGACGATCGGGTTGATGATTCGGCCACTGACGAATGTTCCGGGAGTGTCTAACGCCCTTCTGACACCGACGATTCCAAGAAGACAACTTCCCCAGATTCCTCTTCATCTCGCCTCTCCGAGCAAACGGCCGGAGAATTCGGTCTTCTACGGGGAGACCTATCCAATGCTCTAGATCTATTACGAGTCAATAAAACAGCCTTTTCAATGTCTTCAACCATTTTGTTCAAGTGAAAAAATAAAAACAGCGGGGTACTAACCAGGATCTATTTGAGCAGGTCGCGCAACGACTATCAAAAACGGGATACCAAAAAGGCTTAGGCTTAAGAACTTCCACCCAGCCTAGCTGGAAGTTCTTGCTCAAAAGTTTTCGGTCAGAAGTTCTTGTGGACCCTCTGAACTCTCAAAAAGCTCAGGGGCTTTTTAGCTCGTTTGTCCATGGGTCCACAGATCCACAGCCATGGATCATGGATCCATGATTTCAAGCCATTTTGAGCCAAAATAGCACAAAATGACTTGAAATCGTGGATCCATGGGTCCACAGATCCACAGCCGTGAGCCGTGGATGGATCCATGATTTCAAGCCATTTTGTGTCTATTTCTGTGAACCAACCGGATAGAAGGGAAAAATTGGTTTTCAACTGTTCCCTCTCTCTCTGTCGTACTGTCATTCAATCTCTCTTTGTGTCTCACTGTATACCATCCTGTCTCTATGTCCTTGACTCTTTGTGTCTCTATCTCTCTCTCTGTTCCTCTGTCTCTCTGTGGCCATACCTCTTTCTGTTTATCTGTCTCTTTCATTGTACTCCAACCTTCTGAGCAATACTTTCCTGCCAAAAAAAATACTTCAGGCATCTCAAATCGTGCAGTCTGCAGTCTATTTTGTGGTCAGAGGAGTATTCTCGTATTTTTATTCGTCACTACGAACTATGTTCCTGGCTTGTGGCAGAGAGAGAACAGGACTGTCTCCGTCTACTATTTGCGATATTTGGTTCGACTTCTTGTATCAGTTTCAACCTCGCTCAGAAAAGTCCTTCACCTCGTCCAAGAAGAACATAACAGAATTCGCCTCCTCATCGACAATCTCGCCAACTTTGCGTCAAATCTCTTGCCTCCATCCTCATCATCATACTCTCTATGGGCTCCGGTTTTCTCGCTTCTCTGCAAAAATGCTCTCGGTCTCATTCCCTACTGTTCCGATGCTCTGACTTTCCTCTCCCCATACATACTGATCCTCTGCAATAGTGAGCCGGAGCAAATCCTCTTCTTCAGAAAGATGAAACTACACTAGCCTTTTCTGTTACGGGAAGCGGTCTAGCCAAATGAACACTTGTTGAACTTTTGTCTCCCGAATTAGGATTTCTTCAGAAAGCGAATTTTTCGCAATTCGCGCCAGATTTATAAATACTTGGCAATAAAGCAAAGTTTTGAAAAAATATAAAGTTTTCCAAAAGTTGTAGAAAAAGTTAGCTTCTGGCAGAAGCAACTCAACATCTAGCTCTGTCCTTGGAGGGTTATCAGCTGTTCCGCCTTGCTTTACATGGACGAAGATCCATTGGGAATTATCCTCGAAGTAAGTTTTTTTTCTGTAAACATATGAGTTCAATTTCAGAGCAGATTCCCTCACAACTTTGGACTGACCTTGGATTTCTCTACTTCGCCCGTTCAACATCTACAACATGGTAAGCTTATTCTTTTTATCTGTCTCTCTATCTCTCTGACTCGCTCACAGTCAAATTTTCCAGAATCGTAACCATCGCGACGACGACACTCTCAGCAGCCATCGCGACGACTCTCCCAAGCGATATACCGGAAACCTCTTGAACGACACGACATTGACCATGTCCTCCAACGGTGAGTTTCTTCAATTTCTCCTCAATTGAAGCGTTTCAACTAACTATAATGCTCATTCCCAGACAGCTTCGACGAGACGCAGAACGTCAGTTCACTGAACACCGGCCTCTCCCATTCTTCATCTTCTAGCCCATCTACTCTCGTTCGTACTGCCAGGACAGCAAGAGGCAAGGGGCTCATTGCAGTGTATGTTGAACTACAAGCTCGTCTACTGATCTCTCGCCTTCCTCGTCTAGTCCGTTGACTCGCATCAACACCGCCAGGTCGGTAAGCCCGTCGACTGCTTAATCACCTTCAACATACACTGCAATGAGCCCCTTGCCTCTTGCTGTACAGAAGAGAGCCCTGGGAGGACAACTGGCCAATGTCGGTCGAGAAGGAAGAACAACTTTTCAGAGAACGGTCGAAGTAGGTCTCTTTATGCTTGTTTTAAACATTTTCACTGAAACAGCCTCTCTCTCTTTTGGCGTTCGGCGAACTTATCCGGAGCAAAAAGTTTTATAAAATCAATTTCCTTTTTATAGGCCAGCTACGTGCGTGAGATCTGCGAAGAGCTGATGGAGAGGACGCAGCAGGAGCAGAGCGCCAAGGCTCGGATCAAGGAGCTGAGGGAGTCGTATGGAGTGAGGAGACAAGCCCTGGCTCTGTGCATCGTATGTGTCACGTGTGTGTCACCGAGGTCGCATTGGCCCTCTACGTCAGTGAAGGGGTAAGTCTATTTCTCCTTTCTTGTATAACGTCAAATTGCAGCTGGTCGCAAAAGAATCGGCGACTCCTTACGGAATCCTCCAAATGTCTCTTTCCCGTCCGGCAGCGGTCTGCCGGCTTCTCGACATGAGCGGAACCCCAACCTACTCAAAACACGAATGGGACTCCATGATCGACCTTCTGCGCTAAGGAGCCTTTGGTCGTTCATAAGCTCTCGTCTTCACATGTCCTACTTGTCGTAATAAACCCTATTATTCAACATTTTGTTTCTCACATCAGACAATCTACACAGTCATCCGAAAATCTTCTAGTCTCGTCTCGAACATCTACTCGAACATCGTCTGAAAATCGGAAAAGGAACCTTTTTAAAGGAAACAGTGAGAAACAGAAAGAGTCAAAGGAAAGTTAGGGACAGAGAGACAGAAAGAGTCAGGGACACAGAAATGGAGGAAGAGACAATAGGCAAAAAGTCAGGGGGAGAGACAGAAACAGAAAGAGGTCACAGAGGGACAGAGAGATTCAGTGACAGTGAGAGACATAGAGAGAGAGACAGACACAAAGAGTCAAGGACACAGAAGGGAGAGACTGAATGACGGTAAGATAGAGAAAGAAGGAAAAAGTGAAAACCAATTTTTCCCGTCTATCCGGTTGGTTCACAAAAATAGACTCTTTTCATTCAAATCAACGGTAACGAACAAACAGATCTCATAAAAGTGCATCGTGGGCTGGATCAGGCACGACTCTGGGCACTACTCTGGAGGCTGTAAACTCTCGTGGAGCATGACAATCCCTACTCATGTGACCCGTTCTACCGCAATTGTAACAAGATAGCGGAGAATTTTGAATGTCTCTTTTGTCATCAACTGGGAATTTTGGCTGTGGCGGCACTTGAGAAGGCTGATGACTAGTGTCTATTGGAAACCTAGGTCTAGACTCGATTTTTGGTGGTGATCTTTCTTTCGACAAGCCAAAAGATTTCACGTCGTTCATGTTTCTTTCATATCTGAGCGCAAACATTTTCTTTTCGTCATACACAACGGGTTTTGGAGCGGTTTGAAGGATACGAAGCGTTTCAAATTCTACCGACCAGTTCGCTACGTTGCTGTATAATGTTTTAGCTCGGAACAGAGACAGTTCATCTTTCTTCAGCTCGGGGTAAGCTAAACCCGACCATTTTTTCAGTGAATCGCAAAACGCTTTGATATTTCCTACGTGAAGTTGCAACTTGCTCAGATTGTCTATGGCAGCCAGACTATCATCTCTGGAGTTACCGCTGACTGCAACGAATAGCTCGTTCAAAATATGGTCTAGATTAGAATTTTTGACATCGCTAGGAAGGGCGTAGTAAAGACTAAGTGTTTTCCCTTTTAGCAGTTGGACAAACAAATTTCTTCTCATAGCGTCGGAGAAACAGTTTCGATCGTATTTGGCTTCAAAGAAGTCGACAAATCTTTCAAAGCTCTCTACGTCACAACCCGTGTAGTTTTCTATGGGAGGCAGTATTTGTGATTTCGGTAGTTTCTAAATTTGAAGGGGACGTACTTGTCGGTCTCCATTCCTTCTGGTCCGTCGTCTCGGGAAGAAATCTGTCGTCTGCTCTCATCGATTCGAAGCCGATCTTTCGGATATCTGCAACCGGTTCTTTATTCTAGCCAGTAACGACAGCTGACCGTCAGTACCAGGACAGCTGGGTCTTCTCCTCCGTAAACTTGTTGAGGAGTCTTTTCGCTGTCGTTCTTTGGATTTCCCTGCAAGACGAGATTTTCATTTTGAGCATTCTCTAGATCGACTAAAATCTCTTGAATTTTTGTTTCCAAATTTTCTGGAACCGTTTTCAGTCTTACGCAAGCATTTTCGAGCAAAATTCTATCGCGAATGATCTTTTCTTGAAACTGCTCAAAATTTTGAACAGCCAGAATTTTTTTCAACGCGTCAAAGTTGTTTTGATTATCTGTGTCGTGCTTGAGCAAGAACTCGAGGGATTCTACGTCTAGAAGCGACTCTTTTGCTAACACATTGTACGTTTCCTGTTTCACAAATTGATGATCTTCTAGATCGCGCACTTCCTTGTACATCTCTTTGAAAAAGCGCTTGAATGGCGACATGTAATGCTTGCGCATGTCCGTAGGCGCGTTGACAGTTGTCTCAACCAAATTCGAAAGCTTTGTTAAATCCGTTTTCACTTTTTCACACCATTTTTTGAGTGACAGGTGCTCAAAAATGCTGACCTGATCTTCTTCTCCCGCGTCGTCATTCTGTGACGTCTCTTCCACTCGATTGCCATCATTTCCACCGTTCGTGTTGTCAACTTCTTGCGATGCAACTGAATCGGTCCTTCTACGCGTGGCAGCCATCTTTTTGCTATCTGCAAGATCACAGTTTTTCAATTGAATCTTGTAGCAGAAGAAGTGAGCTGTACGGAAGTTTTACTCGTAGTTTTCACGTTTTTTTTCCGTCTCTCAACACGCAAAATTCCTCGAGAAACGCAGCAATAACCTTCGCTGTGAAGATGCCGGTTTTTGTTTCTCGTGCCGCTACTGGCAGTAGGATAATAGCAGAAAGAGCGTCTTTTCGACTTCCTCTTCCTATTTCACTCCTTTCCCTTGGCCTGGTCAGCAATAACCTCCTACGTGGAGATGCTTTCACTGCCTAAGTATCTACCGACTTGTCTAAGGGTATGAACTCGCGCTACTTTGGGCTTTGCCGCAGTAGGGGTTCGTTTTGTTCGGCCCTCAAATTAGGTGTGCCTTCTGGTTAGAAGGTCCCGGCCCGTTCCTACTTTCTACTGTAACTTCCCTTCTCCCCTTGTCACTTTGCTCCTGTCACCCAGACTCTCCAAAAAAACTGTCAGTCGTAAGAACGATTCGCGCACTTGCTTTTCCTGTCGCGACTTGTTAAAAACTAATTTGCGATCAAAGCTCCCCTCCTTATCCTCAATTAGAGCTTCAGACAAACACACACACAGACTTGGAAGCAATTTAAAATAGATGTACCAGCTCATTCGTGGTAGATTAATTGAAGTTCCCAGACAACAATTTCGTTATAGTACGAGGGAGAGGGTTAATTGGAGCTCAAGTGACAGTACTCTGTGAGAGGAAAAGAAGGACGGACTGACCGGGAGGACTGAGCCCGAGTAAATGAGAGAGAGAGAATTTGTGAGAGGGAGATAGAGCGTCCGAAGATTGATGAGATTGATGAGCGAAGGGACCGGTGGACTGGGGAAGGGATCAAAAGAAATCAAAAGGTTGACTGGGGAAGGAAGCAGAAGGGATCAGAAGAGATCGGTTGACTTGGAAAGTGATCAGAAGTAAAGAAGAAAACACAAGTAAAAAAAGCCGCCGACAGGCGGCGAAGCCAGCTGGTATAAACTAAAGACAAAAAAGTACAACAAACTGAGGAGGAAATACTTTTATGACACAAGAAAGGATATTCAGAGTACTTCTGTGTAGAGATCTTGTTGCTTCAGTAGTGGGCGGTGCAGCTCACCTTATTGATCTTCTCCTTCGGCATTCTTTGACGTCTGTATTACCAGTTCACTCATGCTGATCGGTGCTCGGGCGACATACTCTTTCTCCACTTTTATATCGTTTCTGGAACAGACGATAAAAGAGTATTCCTATGAGAAAAGACATGGATTTGAATTTTATAAGAGCTATTGTTCACTTTTTGTCAGATTACGTAGTTCATACAACTTATTGTTCTCTTTTTGTTCGGTCAATGAAACGCAGAGCAAAGACAAATCCCTTCTTCTTCAAAGAATCCACTTTTTCACAGATCCCGATTGTTCCTTTTTTGCCAAAATTCATCGAATTTATGAATAGTACAAACAAAAAGGAGAATACACAAACAAAAAGTGGGGACGATCGGTCGCTGTCCGGTCGTTTTGGTACGTTCCAGCTCATTTTTGCACCTATAATAATGGTGGCCAGAAGGGATCAGAAGAGATCGGTTGACTTGGAAAGTGATCAGAAGTAAAGAAGAAAACACGAGTAAAAAAAGCCGTCGACAGGCGGCGAAGCCGGCTGGTATAAACTAAAGACAAAAAAGTACAACAAATTGGGCTTTCGTAATTACTCGACTAGCGGAACGTCGCTCTGGACTCTGCTCTACCACAGAAGCAGATGGACTACCAAGACAAGAAGAAGTATTAACTGCAACATCAATCCTGTTGTCTGTCATTTCTGTGTCTACATACCACGCACGCCAAAAATAGTTTGCAGTATGTTTGCACAGCAGAGCTTATTAGTTTTTTTCCTCGTTATAATCGTATCGTCAGTTCAGGTCGATCACTGTACAGTTTCCGTTTGGTCACTGAAATGAGTCAGTTGTTTTGCGGTTTGATACTTAACACTGTCACGAGCAATCACCCTCTATTGAACCAGCCACTGATTTCCGTCTGAACTCGATACTTTCCCAAACATGATAGGCTATATAACCAGAGAGAAACGAACTGATTGTCAGCAACATGAACGCCAACTTTGTCTTCGTCCTCGCCTTCCTTCTTCTCGGAGCTTTTGATAGCCAGTCAGCCGGAGTAGAAGCTGTAAGTTACAGGAAGAAAATGTCATAAATCGTATTTAGGCTAAAATTGATCCCTGGTGTACAATCAGCTGTGGAGCTTACTGGGTCTGTGTCGGAAAGACAAACGGCAGAACTTGCAAGATGCCCAGTGGATGTGTTTGTGAGAAGTTTGCTTGGATGGATTGAGATAATAAAACATCTAATTTCAACTGGACAAGGAACCAAAGAGAGACATAGAGATTCGACAAAACATACGGTTTTTGACCTACAACGTGACCACTGCAGTTGCAAACGACACACAACTGCCATAATTCTCTTAATCCATAGTAAAATAATGCGTCAACAGGAACCGGCATAATCGTTTTTACGAACATGATCTGCAGAAAGCTTTAAAACTAGAGAGAAACAGAGCAGAGGTTAACAATGAATGCTCTACTCGTCTTCTTTTTCGCCTTTCTTCTTCTCGGAGTTATTGGTCGCCCAGAAGGTTTTGAAGCTTCAGGTGATGGGGGAGAGTCCATCGAAGAGATCAACGTAAGCGAAAAATAAGACAAAAGGTACAGATAAGTTTAGCGAAAGATAAATTTCTGGTGTACCATCAGCTGCGGAGCCTACTGGGCCTGCATCATCAAGACGAACGGAAACACCTGCCGTTATCCAAGGGGATGTGTTTGTGAGAAGTTTGCCTGGCAGAAATGACCCAATAAAAGTTTTTGTATTGTAAAAGTTGAATTCTATTCCGGAGGTGCACTAAATAGATAGAGGTACAAATAGGAAGAGAACATGTATAGAGATGAAGAGTAAGAGAGGTAGAGAGACGATGATGGATCTTTTGGAAAAAAAACAACATTAAGGATAGTGTGCTAGCCATGAAAGTGTATAGGCTCCGTTAAAATCCCCACTTTTCTAAATAGAAGTCGTAACATCAACCGTTTTATGGATAATATCCATAAAAATAATACTTTTGGAGGGACTTAAAGCAGAAGGAAATGGAAAAAAAAATCAGAAGTCAACAATGAACGGTGCCTTCGTCTTCTGCCTCGCCTTCCTTCTTCTCGGAGCTTTGGATAGCCAGCCGGCTGGAGTTCAAGCTGTAAGTTCAAAGAACAAAAAAATGTAAATCAAATTTAGGCAAAGGTCGATCCCTGGTGTACCATCAGTTGTGGGGCCTATTGGGTCTGTGTAGGAAAGACGAACGGCAGGACTTGCAAGATGCCTGGTGGATGTGTTTGTGAGCAGTTTGCCTGGTCGAGTTGAGTCTCCTGGATGGACTCAGAAAAGTATCTAAAGTCTCCTGGACGGACTGACAAGGGAAGTGTTTGAACATAAGTCGGCCAATCAAAAATCGGCTTTCGCCACGGGAATCAGAATTTTTTCCTGATTCCGGTGATGCATTCCGAATTTCCTGCGCGGTCTGTTTACGACCGCTCCCAAACTGCCCAGTGTTCTTCATTGTTCTCTGAACTTTAAAGAAACAAGAAGCAGATGGCCGCAGGCTTGTTGATTCTGGGTTGTTGAGCTGGGTTGTTGAGCTACGCTGCGGCGTGAGGCGGCCAGGTTGGACCTTGCGGCGGGCTAAAAAAATTCATTTCGCATTTTTTTCTGATTTTTTTTGTTTCGTCCCCCGATTAGATTTAGTTTTGCCATCAGAAAAATTAGAAGAAAATCGAAAACTGACGACAAAAATGGAAGAAAATGCGTTTTTTACCGAATTTCGGTAAAAATAGCAGTTTTCTTCTATTTTCATTGTCAGTTTTCGATTTTCTTCCAATTTTTCTGATGACAAACCTAAATCTAATCGGGAGACGTATTTGGAAACAAAACAAAATCAGAAAAAAATGCGAAATGAGCTCACCGATGGACCAATGAAATCTCCCTCCATCCCACCTTTCGATACCAATTTGATCAGAAACAGATTGTGGTTGTACCTAGAACTTTGCAAACCTAGTGCACTGGTGTCGCAAACCCGATGTAAGGACACTAGAGGCAATCTACAGGACCAGAGTGTAAGAAGATAAACAACTTCAATGATCTGACAAAGCAGAAAACTTCAATTTCTCCCACCTAGAAGTATCGGGCTTTGCCCTATCCACAAGGTGACATAATTTTTCGCCGAATTGCGGGGAAAAGTCTAATACGATCAGAAAAGTCGCCAGAGACTCAGTTTCTACTCAAAACAATTTTGGAAAAAGGTTTGCGGCAGAGGTTCCCACCTGAGCCATTTTGCAGGACCAGGGAGAAGCAGAAAACTACCATGCTCCCTCGTTTCTAAAAGCATTGGGCTTTGTCCTATGAACACGAGTAAACTCAGAATAACTACCTTGCGCCTTTACCTAATGGCGGGAAACGGTTGCATGCGATCACAAAAACTTGCCAGAGCGTGGCTAAAGTCAATTCCTGCTCCAAACAATTTAGCAAAAAGGTTTGCAGAAGGGCGGAATTGAACCCGGGTCGTGTGGGTGGAGTGGCGACCCTTAGCAATACACTAACTTTTTCGTCGAAATTTTTCCAAGTCCAAAAATGCAGGGCGTAGAGGTGTGATCCGGGCCTCAAATCGAAAAACGAAAAGACCCTTCCTGTAGGGTCGGAAAAGTTACTCGACAACCAAATTTTCAGACCGATTGGGTGAAAAATGAGAGCGCAAATCGCGTACACAGGACGCCGGACGTTTTAGGAACAGAACATTTCGGATAACTTTTTTTGTTCTTCCACCAAAATTCTTGAAAATATGTTTCTAGGGGTAACTTTTAACCCTGAATCCGATAAACTTAGTTCCGAAACCTGAAAATGCTGTTGACGCGCGCTACGCGCGATTTTATGCTAAACGCGTTTCGCACTAATGGAAGGCAAAGCCAAATCCACCTCAGATACTGGTACTGTTACTGATACCCTTGTGGCTTGTCTAGAAGAATTTTTGGAAGAAGTCAGAATATTCATATAAATTTAAGACAAAAAAGTACAACAAACTGAGGAGGAAATACTTTTATGGCACAAGAAAGGATATCCAGAGTAATTCTGTGTAGAGATCTTGTTGCTTCAGTAGTGGGCGGTGAAGCCCAACCTTATTGATCCTATCCTCCCAACGTTTCGATGTCCAGTTGGCGTCGCTGAGGTCGAGCATGGCGATGAGCGAGTTCTTCTTGACGTGGCTCAGCCTCACGATGGTCTCAGGCCCTCTGCTTCTCGTGGTTTTTGCGATGACCTGTAATCGTGCATGATGTGGAAAAAGAAAATAGGTCTTACTTCTCTGCTCTTCGGCATCCTTTGACGTCTGTATTGCCAGGTCCTGAAGTTTGGGAAAGAAGCGTCGCGGCGTGAAGTTGATGACTCTCCTTGCGAACGGATCGAAGTTCTGTTATTGGGTATATTTTAGGTGTAAAAAAAGCTCACCTTTGCAGGAGGAGACGACGGACGGCTAGAAGAAGTAGACGAGGGGTAGTTGCTATCCACCGAAGGAGACAACTGCCATTCGCGAACGAGTTTCGTGGACAATTGATTGCTTTTTCTTGCCAAAAGCATTGACAATTAGAGTTTTTTTTTAGAAAAGCTAAAAGTTATGCTTCAAATTTGTTCAATTGTGTGCAAATGTCGAAAGTTTCTGCATTAAGTTCGCTTCTTCGATGACAGAGAGACAGAGACTGACAGTAAGTATTGTACGAGTGTGAGCATATTGAAGCAGCAGTATAGTCTGTTCAAAACGTAGAGAGAGGGGGCAAGAACAGTACTGTCTACAGCTATGGTGAAAGCAAAACGTTTACCATGCATGGAGAGTCCATAAGTCCGTATGGACGTGGTAAACTTTTCTGAGACTATGAGTTCATTCGACAGAAGATTTGCCGCTTCGAAGGGTCTTCGTCCATATTCTGGAAAAAATTTCCAGATTCGTGGAAGCAGAAGGAGAGCAGTGGCCTCCAGCCACACCATTCACTCTGCCATGGGTCCATTCCATGGGGCCGTGGGTCCACGGCAATTTCAGTTTTTACGTTTTTTTTCGTTTAACAAAAAGCAAAAACAGATGCTTATCTGGCTGTTTTGGTCACTCTCGTCGCGTTCCCTTATCTCCTAATAGATGTTTCGCCTTGTCCACCTGCTCGTTCCCATATTTGTTGTTCGAGGATCAGTTATCGATTTCGGTGGAGAGTGGAATGTTTGTTCTTCCAATGGAACTTGTCTTAAAGGTACTCTTCATCCAAAATCAGAGAGAAAAATTTCAGGCGTTGTTCCCGGCGACATTTTTACAGATCTGTACAGAGCGGGTCTGATTCCTCATCCCCTAAAGGACGACAATTCTCTGGCTTTGAACTGGGTCAGTCGCGAAAACTGGACTTACAGTAGGAATTTTTCACTGACCAAAGAACAGCTGAGTAATGTAATATTCCCCGAAATTTTTAAGTCTCACAAAAAATTCTTCAGACCCTGAAAATCATCTATTTTGAAGGAATAGATACTGTGGCGAGACTTTATCTGAATGGAAAATATCTTACAAAGGGAGAAAATCAGTTCCGATCACTTCCTGTGGATGTAACAAAATTTCTGAAAGAGGAGAATTTTGTGGAGGTGCGCTTCGAATCACCAGTCATCTACAGTCAGCGCAAGAGTGAAAAGTATAAGGTTTGATTTTTTTTAAGAACTCAGTCTTTTCTGCATGGCGCAGTCGGTTCGACTGCAAAACTTTACCTTTAGATTTTAAATATTTTTTTTGCTTTTTTTGTAAGCTTCTCTAGTATACTTTTCGAGATCTTTTAGCCAAAGGAATTGGTGAAAATAATTGTTTTTCACTAAATTTGAACCTTTCATTTTGTGCGCCGAATTCAAAATGGGTGCCGGCTGGTTATTAACGAAACGTTCCACGAAAATTTCCAGTTTTCAAACCTAAATTCAAAAAATATAGTATTTTGCGAGCTGAATTGGTCCCGCCACGAAAGAACATTTCAACTGCTCGGCGACTTACATTGAATTAATTTATGTTCAGAACACTGCCGGATACGAACTGCCTCCCGTATGTCCACCCGATATTTATCACGGAGAATGTCATCCAAATTTCATACGGTTTGATCTAAAACCTTTTTAAACTTTCCACAATTTTAGTAAAGCCCAGTACAGCTTCAGCTGGGACTGGGGACCTTCGATTCCGACTGTTGGTATCTGGCGTCCAGTCAGTCTCTTTCTTCTCTCCCAGCCTGCTCCTCTGAGAGTCTCATGGATTACGGAGAGGCAGGAGAAAAAGTGGCGAATTTTGGGCTCGATGGAATATTGGAATGTTCCGGGAAAAGTCAAGTGTGCCGTCAGAGTGGGAGACATCGGAAATGGCACTTTTGTTCTCTCTGGAAAAGGGAAAGAACGTCTTCTGAGAAAAGATTTCCTGGTGGAAATTCCTCTGGACCAGGTATCCTTTCTAACAGACCATTATTTGTCTAGGTCGAAATCTGGTGGCCTGCTACGGAAGGAAATCCAAAGCTCTATGATCTTACTGTATCTTGTGATCAAGCCGGCAATGAATCAGTTGTTTTGAAAGAGGAAATCGGGTTCCGAACAGTTGAACTCATCCAAGATTTGGTCGACCCGAAACATCCAGAAAAGGGGCGGAATTTCTACTTCAAGATAAACAGAAAGCCAATTTTTCTGAAGGGATCCAACTGGATTCCGGCGTCAATGTTCCCAGGAGAAAATACGGACAAACGAGTTGACTTTCTGCTAGATTCAGCTGTCGAAGCTAGTGCGTTTTCTTATATTTTTTTCATTTAAAAGACGCTAGACATGAACGTGCTTCGAGTCTGGGGAGGAGGAGTCTACGAATCTGAATACTTCTACCGATTGGCCAACAGGAAAGGTCTTCTTCTTTGGCAGGTAAGAGTGACAGAGAGTCTGAGAGTAAACGGTTCGGAACACGTCTGAGCGACTGAGAGAGTCAATGACAGAGAATCAGAGGAACTGAGAGGTATAAAGACAGAGAGACTCGGAGAATCAGACACAGAAAGACAGAGAAACAGAGAGCCTTCAGGACATGATGTTTGCCTGTGCCCTGTACCCGACAGACAGCAGATTCTTGGATGTGGTAAAGACCGAAATAGACGAACAAATCTATAGGCTTCGAAAACACCCCTCAGTACTGGTCTTTGCCGGTAACAATGAGAACGAAGTTGCGATTAGGACTCATTGGTGGAATGTCCCAAACTATTCCGGTAGATATTGCCCTTCAAAAACTTTCAGATTCTTCTTTAGAGCAGCAAGAAGTAGATGATTATGTGATTCTTTACGCCAATACCATCGTTCCCATTGTCAAGGAACTCGACCCTTCTCGGCCTTTTCTTCTCTCCAGTCCCAGTAACGGACTAGAAACTGAAGAGTACGTGACTGTTTCTGAGATTCATCCAAAGAATTTAGAGAAGGAGGTGTGGCCAAGAATCCCGGAGATGTTCGTTATGGAGACGTTCACTTCTACAACGAGTTTGTTAACCTCTGGCAAGATTACAACTATCTGACTCCGAGATGTGCCAGCGAGTATGGAATACAGTCTTTTCCCGTCAGGTAAAATTTCTTGTCTCTGTCTCTCTGTCCCTCTGTCCCTCTTTCAGTTTCAGGATTTCAGGGAAACCATGCTCAATTGGATCAACGAGAGTGACTGGTCCTATTTCAATGAACGTCTTGTTCACAGACAGCATCATCCCGGAGGTCTGGCTACAAATCTTCTCGTCGTCTATGAGCACTTCCCGGTAAATTTAACCTTTTCCAAAAAATAGTCTATAGATCTCTCTCGGCTGCACCCTCAACCAAATTCACCAATGCGAAGATTTGAAGCACCCGCGCTTTATAGACCGATTTGCTTACTACTCTCAGGCGCACCAAGCTATCATGTACAAGACCCAGACGGAGCATTATCGAAGATTTCGCGGAAAGCTGACCGAAGACGGTCAGGGCAACACAATGTGTGCCCTGTACTGGCAACTAAACGACGTCTGGGCTGCCCCGACATGGTCTTCAGTTGATTTTGATCTCAACTGGAAAATGGTTCAGTACGAGGCAAAAAGATTCTTCGCTCCAGTAATTGTGGTCCTGGTGAGTTTTTTTTTCTTTTTATCTTCCAGCTTGAATATTAAACTATGAGTCAGTTACAGTACTCCACAGAGAAAGACGACCTAGGAGTGACTGTCGTAAACGACGGGGTGAAGATGGAAGGAGAGACTACAGTCAGAATCCTTCAGTTCGGATGGGGTAGTGGATTTGATCCGGTCTATAAGAGAGAGAAAACTGTTTCTGTTCCTGAGGGAGGGGTCCTGGATGTCGTCTTTGAGAAACGGTAGGTCTGTCTCTCAGTCTCTCTCTCTGTCCTTCTGTTTCACTGTCTCTCAGACTCTCTGTCTCTCTATCTATACAGTTCTGAGTCTAGAAACCTACTGGACTACGACAGTGAGTACGTCTTCGCCGCTGAGCTTCTCGACCAACAGGGTTCTCTCCTCTCCCCGACTACGGTACTTCTACCAGATAAACTCTACCAGTCCCAACTTTATCTTTCTGGAAACGTCACCATCGAAGAGTTCAAGGCATCCCCTTCAAAGATTACTGTAACTCCCCTTTTCAGCGGATAGACGATTCTACCTATAGTCTGACCGTCGTGGCGACGGATCTCTCCCCTCTCACGTGGCTTTCCCTCCAAGCTGACAACCACCCGCCTTTCTGGTTTTCTGACAACGGTTTCACTCTGATCAGACCAAGAAAAAGTGTCTTCTTGAAGTTGCGGGAACCTTTTGCCGTGACACAACAACAAATCTTCGTTTGTAACATTAAAACATGTGGTCTCAAGTAAATATTTCCGCTTTTATTAAGGCTCTATTTTCTCGTATCTGATGAAGGTGTGCTCCTGCATTCCGTGGGTCAAAGTCTCCATGTTCAGACGGGCTTGGAGAGTGTTCCGGTCCAGAAGAGTCCATTCTCTGACCAGCTGGAAAGATTTCTTTTGTAATAGAGGAAAACAGAAGGACAGAGGGACAGACAGTAGTCATACAGACAGACTGATAGACAGTAGGACAGAGAGACAGACACAGAACTGACGTCATGGACAGGAAGATCACGACTGAAGCTGATACGACCGACATCCTTCAGACGGAAGACGATCTGGTTGCCACGAATCGGTCCCTCTTCAACCGTAACGAAGCCTGAAAACGGATATTCTGGATCTTTCTCTAAATCTCTTTGTTTCTCATTATTTCTGTCTCACTGGCTCTCTGGTTTGGTCGTGGCTCCCTGGTGTTCTGCTGCCTCCGCCATTCTCTGGTTATATAGCCTATTATACCAGTCACACTATTCTCAGCTTGCTGTCACGTATTTCCTCCTCAGATTTCCCTCCAATTTTGGCAGGTCCGGGGATTTGTTCAAAAAAAAAACATCGGAACCGATCGAACGCACGAACGACTGTCGTAGGAATGTCACAGATATTTCTCCTAGCTTACTTCTAGGATTTCCAACTGAGGCTTATGGTAAGGTCTCTAAATCTATTGGATGTGGAGAAACACTTCCTGACACAAGATTTAGTGAATATCAAGAAAAGATTTGGAAGTCTAATTCCAATTTGCCAGCTAACCGAAATTAACTATCCACTCAAAGACGAACATGTACCCTAAAAACTGAAATGTTGGTTAACATAAAATCTGTCTTTAGCTCTCTGACTCTCTGTCCTCCCCTCTCCCCTCTCTCCTCTCACCCTCCCCTACACGTAAACATGTTGACCAGTTATCCCCCAGTCACACTATTCTCAGTCCGCTGCTATGTACTTCCTTTTTACTCTTTTACTTTTTGCACAAATCTGCCAGACCATGGAGCAGAGCAAGAAAGATCATTACGAGAAGGAGATTAATTCGTACTTGATGGATGACTACAATCGCGGTAACCGTTTTCTTAAAAATTATTCGAAAATCCGTATCAGGATTTCTGAATCGAGAGGCTTACTGGAAAGAAGTCAATGATATGATTTCCATCGCTGTAGATCTAGACCTGGGAGTTTCACAGACGCGACAAGCTTTGAGGGATCGATTTGGAAGCCTCATTCCTAGCATGCACCAGCTGACCGAAATTTACAAGAGGATAGAAGAGGAGCAGGACAAAGAAAACAATGATCTCTAAGCCTCTCCGTTGGTTTTGTCCTACTTCTCTTTATCTCGTCCAGAAAAATACGCTCGATCTTCCCGTATGGCGCAGTCGGTAAGAGTTCCGTCTGCGGATCATAAGACCAGGTTCAATTCCCAAGTGGGGACCCAGGTGCAGAGACCCAGGTTCAATTCCCAAGTGGGTGAAACGTTTTTGCTTTTTTCTAAATAGTCTCTACGATTTCGTGTTTGCTTCCTATAGTCCATTTCCAACGACAAGCGGCAGTGAGGCAATTCTTTAAAGGACTGGTGGCAAGGTTCCCGTCACGAAATTTCAAAAATGACGGTCGCGGCGTTGGATTTTATTCCCTTTTGTGCAATTTTGATGTTTTTCGCAGTTTTCTAGCTGCTTTTTCTCGTTTTCGACTGCATTTTCGAACTCAGCGTATAAAACAACCTACTTGATGTCAAAACCGGGAGAAAATCACCGATTTTCAGAGCGGCATTTTGTGAGAAAACTTTCATTTTATGACAATCCAGCATCAAAAGGGCTGTTTTTCTCGGCTTTTGTTGACAATTAGGTTTTTACAGGCGTAGAATTCGACTACAACGCCTAAAATGTAAGAAAATGCCAAACATTACCTAAAAATGAAAGAAGTAGCAAAAATCGGATTTACGCGCGAAATTTCAAAATGGCGCGCAAACATGGGTGCCGCTCTTGGTTGAAAATGGACCATAATTATACGAAAACTTGTCTTATTAGACTCTGCCGGTTCTCAAAATTTTGCGTCCAATTCTCACGAGTACGGTATTTTAAAATCGGCTCGAAAAACATCTTCCCGTTCTTTCCTGGCCTTCCGTGACCCATTTATCCTGCCAACATTGAATACTGAGTCAACGACCAGTCAAGTTCAATTTTGGCGCAAAAATTCCTACCGTTGTTCATGACCGTCGTCATGGCAGCCTCCCTCGTGTTCGGTTTAACCGAAATATACCCATATTCACTGTGCAGCTCGTCTCTTTCATTGATCGACCAGGCGAAGGCGCTGAAAAAGTACCGTACCCTCCCTTTAAAAGAGTCTGTAACAACTTAAAATGTTAGTTTTTAACTGAAAGTGATTAGGTCCCGACGCCTCATCCCCCGTCTTCCCAGCCCCTCTCCCGGCATCCCTAGACCTGGTCTCATTTCCCTTCTCCATCTTTTTACGCTGAACTGTCCAGGCTTTTGCTCTGAAAAGTATTCTGTGTTGTTTTTCTTACCTGTCTTTAAAAAAAAGGAACCTACGTATAATTCAAGGCTTTCTGGGCTTCCAGAGCGTCGTCAGGTATACTGATTTCAATTTCTTCGCCGTAGGTAAACTTTGGAATCGTGGGGAAGATGGCCTTTCCACCGTGTTCTGAGCGCCACTTTCCGACGAGGAAAGAGAGAGGCTGCAGCATGGCAGGGAGCCGTCTCACGTCGTATTCTAGAGACACTTTTTTTTCAGCTAAATCTCCCCAGGATGTCTTGGGCAACGTTACAGAATTTCAAATATGCCGTGTTCAACAGGCTCCCAGAATACGCAGTCCTTTAAATTTTACCCGCTGTGAAAATTTTGGCCAAGAATATATCGTGCTAATGGAGTAGTCAACCAACTTTTTAAACTAGATCGTGAAAATATTTCACTTTTTCAGAATTTATTGGGTTGCAGAAAGCAAATTTTTTAAATTTTGGTAATTTTTGAAAATGGTTGTTCAGAATTACGCTAATCCAATAGCCTTTCGCTTTGAGACCTACCAACTTTCATGTATCCCACAAACATTGGATACTCAGTCAAGATGCTCAGCTAAAACTTCGAATTTGGCTGCGTATCTTGGCGGAGTATCTAATGTTTCTGATAACGGAAGATATCGAACTGCGGTATCACCCTATTCTTTCGGTAGAAAAATATTTTCATCGCGTCACCCACTATTTCGCTAAAACATTGGGTACTCAGTCAAAATTCAGCTGCGAATCTCAACTGAGTATCCAATGTGTCTCGCAGTAACAATAGTCCAAATTTTTGAACGAATGGGAGCGCCTGTCTGCTCGAAGAATATATCTTGTTTAATCTGACAATTAGGTATAAAAATGAGAACTCACTAGGATTGACAGATCCGCATGCTCCACAAGATTTCCTACAGCTCCTCTTGATATAATCGGTACCCGTACAGGCATTCGGATTCGTAGCTACCCAGTCTCGACAGTTGTTGTCAAAGTCTCGACAGTCATCTGAAATTTCACTTTCCCGTAATCAATATGTCATGATGGTAAAGCGGCTATTTGTTGTCGCGAATGAAACATCTCAATGGCCACACTTTCTCGCGGGGTCGTCATCTGCGCGGAAACGGGAAACAGACAGAGGTCAGAAGTACTCTCTCTTCAACCCGAAGAAATTCGCTTACTGTTAGCTGCAGAAGCGATGGAAGTGACTAGTAGAGAGAGCAGGAGCCACATTGAAAGTTTCCACTTCAGTACAGAATGGGAGGGAGATTGATTGCGGTGAAAGGTGAAGGGGGAGAAAGAAGCGTAACTGTTACAACTGGACGAGAGGGCGAGAGATGAAACCGCTGAAATAATACAGTTGGGAAATGATCTGAAGCAGAGAGAGAGATATATAGAGGGACAGAGGGACAGAGGGACAGAGAGATGGGGAGACACAATTTAACCCAAAGTGCTTGACAGGAAGGATCAGGAGAAAAATGCGGCTTTCCTCGGAAGTGGCATTCCTCCCGCTAAACTTGCCTCGAAGGTCACTGCCAAAAAGCCAGCTGGCTGTTTTTATCTACAGCAATGAACAAAACAATGGCTAGTAGTCAGAGTAAGAAGCCGAAAAGGATAGATACACATCTCTCTATTGGCAAGAAGAAACTGGTTGACCGGGACGAGGCTGCCAACTAAGAGAGAAGAGAGAAAGTAGCAGCGGAACACCCAAGCTAAGCAAAGGTGACATCGGGAAAGAGACGAAAGAGAGAAGGAGAACCCGTTCAGGGGTCGGGAATGAGAAGGTGAAACATATCAGTTTATCTGCGAAGCACACAATTTATAGTGTTTGGTAGTTTGAGGAAGGGACAGGGACAGAGAGACTAATGACTCGTGTGCAAGGTTTCTGAAAGATTCTTCGCTCACTAATTGCCATCGACTTGCTGCAACTTCCAAAACTCAAAAAAAAGCGAAACTTTTGCTAATGGTTTTCGAAATACAAATTACAAACTATAATTAAGTAAAATTCAAAAAAAATCAGTTGTGACAATATACAGCCATGAGACTGCTTCTCCTCTACATGGTCCTTGCTTCAATACCAGGTAGATCCACTTTTCTTCTTTTCTAGAACAATTTGTTCAGACAGTACTGATAGTCAGGGAGTGTCAGTGGTCATATGGAAAAATACGACAAGACTCTTCTGCCAGAACGAGAGCGAGCTGAACTGGCAACTGACGGCGACGTCAAATTCTCCTAGCACCAAATGCGTGAAATCGGGCACAGTCGGGAGAATCTCGTGCACTTGTGTGGAATGTCAGTCGTTTGAGGAGATGAAGATGCAGCAGTTTCTGCAGACAGCCTTACCTTGCGACCATACTGGGCTGACGGGAAGAGTCATGGACTGTCTGAACCGATTCAATGGACCTCTGGAGACGGGGCAGAGTCTGTCTCAAATGGCAATGGACAAGTGGTACCGGGTGGACACACTGGAAATTGATCAGAATACGAGAGAGGAGGATCTGAGACTAGCTGTGAGGATAGTCGACATTTCGGGAGGACTCACGATCAGCGGCTCCGGCATCAAGAACCTGACTCTTTTGGCCCAGATTCTTCAGAGCAGGAATTTGAAAATTTCTGGAAGTGAGTGACAGTAACAGTGACAGTAACAATCTTTTTTCCAGATCTTACCGTAGTCGATAACCCGGAACTGGACAACATTGACGATCTTCTACTGCGCGGCTATGATTCGATAGAAATTCGGAACAATCCAAAACTGACGATTGGCTGGGAGACGATCAAGATCATCAAGGAGCAGTATGTGACCTACTCTCAGTATCAGGACAATGAAGAATTTGCCGCCGATTTCGAACGCTTCCACTACGACTTTCTCAATCGTGAGTTTGAACTGGAGAAAAGCACTAGAATCTTCCAGACAAATGTCCAGCTCCTGACGTCTTGAATGGAGAACTTCTCAGCATGACCGGCGACTGCTACGTTCTGGAAGGAGACGTGCAGCTGAGCGACCTGAAAGAGAACGGTACAGTAACCCTAACTTTTGAGTTTCTTTTTTTAGAAGTTACCGAGATATAGTGCAAAATCGCGATTGTGACCGATCTTTTAGCGTAATAACCCATGATTTTTGAGAACTTTAGAAAAAAGAACAAAAAGCAATATCCTTAAAGAAATCGAACCTGACACATGTTTAGCTTCGCAACCTAACCTCTAATCGACTGTGCTATGCGGGAAAGGCGGCGCGGCACCTCGCTCGGTCAGATGAGTGAAGAATCAGCAGTTGCTTGGGGTTTGCTTTAAATTCCACCATTTAGATCAACACTACGACTTGGAGAAGCTGGAGAAAGTGCTCTACGTGAAAGGCAGTGTGACGTTCAACAACGATCAGACCAAAAGCAATCGTCTCGCGAGTCTGGTCAATCTGATGTCCATCGACAACGAAAAGGAGAAGGAGCCGGCTCTCGTGGTCCAGAACGTCTCCAACCCGATTCTGGATCTGTCGAAAGATTTGTTCGAAGTCAAATGTGACAACGAACCGTGTGTTCAATTGGACAAGAAGGTCTACGAGAGCGACAATGAAAACAGTTGGAAAATCCTGCTCCATGCTGTTGGAGAGAAGAAGAACATGTTGGGATTGGTTGCCGAAAAGACGGTAAACATCACAAGCAGTGGTCAAAAGACGAGCAATAAGAGAACGTCTATCGTGATTGGACTCTCAATCTGGACGGCAATCTTCCTACTGGCAGTTCTGACGGTCCTCTTCCTCTCGAACTGTATCTTCGAATGGCCAAAACCGATGACTGAGAGACGGAAGGACGGAAAGATGCCCATACAGAGAATTTTTGCAAAGTTGAAGAAGCAAGAAAAGACGGCGATCAAGTCGGAAAAAATGGAGAAGACGGATCCGGAAGGCGGTCAGAAGGCGACGCCTGAACTGCCCAAGAGTATCACGGGAAAGATGTCGCAGAAGGAGGAACCGGCCAAGAAGAAATCGGTACAGTTGAAGGCAGAGGAACCCAAATCGAAGCCGGCCAAATCCAAGCAAAAAAATTAACACAAGTTAACGTGTTATAAAATATTCTGATACAAGCTCTCGAGACATTTTTTCTCATTGTCAGAATAATATACAAGCTTATCTTTATTTCTTTTTCTCTAGAGCCCGATGGCGCGACCCGTACAGAGGAATGTACACACTGGAATTCTTAAACTGAGACACGGTAATCTTTTGCAGTCCACCAGTAGTAGAATCCGATCAAATTGATTCCTACGGAAGTCAGGAGGAAGATTAGAAGAAAGATGATTAGGAAGACACGCTCAATGACGGCTGCCAGCCAGTCAAACTCCAGCTCGGCGAGGTTTCTCTGAGCTGTGCGGGGAGAGAACACTGAAGGGGGAGTTTTTATGAAAAGTGGGGAGTCAGTAGCTTACTGTCATTGTTGCGGAGGACGCTGTCGAAGCTGCCGCTGGTACTCACTTTTTGGAGACTCTGAAAAGGGCTTGTTACTTTACTTTTCTGTTTTCTTATCGAAAGAGTCCAACAGCCCTGGACGACCAGTTGACTGACAAAGTCAAGATTTATCTCTTTTCGTGGCGGGACCAGCTATGATTCCCGGCACGAAGCTACAGTAACCTTTGTGACGGGAACCCATTGAACAACCAACATTTCCATGAGGCCGGTACTTTCGAACTCAAGACTCTTTAAAAATGGTCGTGGGCAAGTTTTCATTTGGTGGGTCTCGCTCCGAAAATATGAGTGTTTTAGAGACAGAGCAGGCAATTAATGGGTCGAGAGTAGAAAGGCGTTTTGTCCAAACTCGTAAAAATGCAGCAGGATGTGTACAACGTCAGACTTTATCTAGCCTGCCGGCTCCGGTCCTCCGGTCCCCGGCACGAAGCTACAGTAACCTTCGTGTCGGGAACCCCATTTAACAATCAACAGTTCTATATATGAGGCCGGTACCCTCGAACTCAGGACTCATAGAAAAAAGTCAGGTGTCAAAACCTGTTTTGAGATACAAGTACAGGTTTCCCAGAAAAGTTGTCAACTGTTTATCCTTCCCACGGTTTGGATGGGTCTCACAACGAAACGACCACTTTTTCAAAGCTAGACCGTAAAAACTTTCACGAAAATTTTTTTTGTCCAAACTTTCAAAAATGCAGCACGCTGTGCACAGCGTCAGACTCACCGGCTCCGGTCTTTCCAAGTTTTCGGACAGTCCAAAAAAAATACTTACAGTAAACTTTGTGACACTCGAAGGCAGTGGAGGTACCATGTAATCGACGTCGATGAAGGACACAGCCTCCTCGTCCGATCCGTTCCCAATATCCAGCAGGTCTCCTGCCTCGCTGATGCAGGTCACATCCGTGTTGATCGTAAACTTTTTCTTTTCTTGTCCCGGTACTTCCAGCTTTGGAATCTCGCCATTTAGTCCGTTCCCATTAACTCCGTTAAGTTTAGCCGAGAACTGAGAACTTTTCCTCGGAGCCGTCTGGTCCTTGGCTGCCTTGTAAACTCTCTCCCAGAGACTCTTCTTCCTTCCGGCAGCCTGTTTTCTCATTTTTTCTTCCTAAAAGTTGATTTTTCTTCCCGAAGAGCAAATATCCATACTCTAGCCTTCTGAGCATAGGCCTGTTTCATCAGAAGAGGCATTTCCATGCGAACAACATGAGCGACAGTCTTGGCCCAAGCCATCTTCCAGCGAGCCGGCGGCTTGCCCAGAATCCCCTGCTTTTGGATATAGATGACCATGGAGGCGGCAAGCGTCGACATGGAGATGAGGATTATCATCGAGGTGTAGAACCAGCCTAGGGAAGAGAGTATATTAATTTTTCTGGAAAATTACCGATGAGAGGGATGAAGGAAGAAGTGGAGGGCATTTTGTCACTGACCATGAAGATCAGAATACTCATTGAGAGAAGGGTTGTGATGCCCAGGGTGATCTTCTCTTGGCGAAGTTCGTTGATTGAGGAGGAACTGAAATGGCTTTGTTCAGTTCTGTCTCTCTGTCTCTCTGTCCCTCTGTCCCTCTGTCTCTCTGTCTCTCTGTCCCTCTGTCCCTCTGTCTCTCTGTCTCTCTGTCCCTCTGTCCCTCTGTCCCTCTGTCTCTCTGACTCTCTGTCTCTCTGTCCCTCTGTCCCTCTGTCTCTCTGACTCTCTGTCTCTCTGTCCCTCTGTCCCTCTGTCTCTCTGACTCTCTGTCTCTCTGACTCTCTGTCTCTCTGTCCCTCTGTCCCTCTGTCTCTCTGACTCTCTGTCTCTCTGTCCCTCTGTCTCTCTGACTCTCTGTCCCTCTGTCCCTCTGTCCCTCTGTCTCTCTGACTCTCTGTCTCTCTGACTCTCTGTCTCTCTGTCCCTCTGTCCCTCTGTCTCTCTGACTCTCTGTCTCTCTGTCCCTCTGTCCCTCTGTCTCTCTGACTCTCTGTCTCTCTGACTCTCTGTCTCTCTGTCCCTCTGTCCCTCTGTCTCTCTGACTCTCTGTCTCTCTGACTCTCTGTCTCTCTGTCCCTCTGTCCCTCTGTCTCTCTGACTCTCTGTCTCTCTGTCCCTCTGTCCCTCTGTCTCTCTGACTCTCTGTCTCTCTGACTCTCTGTCTCTCTGTCCCTCTGTCCCTCTGTCTCTCTGACTCTCTGTCTCTCTGACTCTCTGTCTCTCTGTCCCTCTGTCCCTCTGTCTCTCTGACTCTCTGTCTCTCTGACTCTCTGTCTCTCTGTCCCTCTGTCCCTCTGTCTCTCTGACTCTCTGTCTCTCTGTCCCTCTGTCTCTCTGACTCTCTGTCCCTCTGTCCCTCTGTCCCTCTGTCTCTCTGACTCTCTGTCTCTCTGACTCTCTGTCTCTCTGTCCCTCTGTCCCTCTGTCTCTCTGACTCTCTGTCTCTCTGTCCCTCTGTCCCTCTGTCTCTCTGACTCTCTGTCTCTCTGTCCCTCTGTCCCTCTGTCTCTCTGACTCTCTGTCTCTCTGACTCTCTGTCTCTCTGTCCCTCTGTCCCTCTGTCTCTCTGACTCTCTGTCTCTCTGTCCCTCTGTCTCTCTGACTCTCTGTCCCTCTGTCCCTCTGTCCCTCTGTCTCTCTGACTCTCTGTCTCTCTGACTCTCTGTCTCTCTGTCCCTCTGTCCCTCTGTCTCTCTGACTCTCTGTCCCTCTGTCCCTCTGTCCCTCTGTCTCTCTGACTCTCTGTCTCTCTGTCCCTCTGTCCCTCTGTCTCTCTGACTCTCTGTCTCTCTGACTCTCTGTCTCTCTGTCCCTCTGTCCCTCTGTCTCTCTGACTCTCTGTCTCTCTGTCCCTCTGTCCCTCTGTCTCTCTGACTCTCTGTCTCTCTGACTCTCTGTCTCTCTGTCCCTCTGTCCCTCTGTCTCTCTGACTCTCTGTCTCTCTGACTCTCTGTCTCTCTGTCCCTCTGTCCCTCTGTCTCTCTGACTCTCTGTCTCTCTGACTCTCTGTCTCTCTGTCCCTCTGTCCCTCTGTCTCTCTGACTCTCTGTCTCTCTGACTCTCTGTCTCTCTGTCCCTCTGTCCCTCTGTCTCTCTGACTCTCTGTCTCTCTGACTCTCTGTCTCTCTGTCCCTCTGTCCCTCTGTCTCTCTGACTCTCTGTCTCTCTGACTCTCTGTCTCTCTGTCCCTCTGTCCCTCTGTCTCTCTGACTCTCTGTCTCTCTGACTCTCTGTCTCTCTGTCCCTCTGTCCCTCTGTCTCTCTGACTCTCTGTCTCTCTGACTCTCTGTCTCTCTGTCCCTCTGTCCCTCTGTCTCTCTGACTCTCTGTCTCTCTGTCCCTCTGTCTCTCTGTCTCTCTGACTCTCTGTCTCTCTGTCCCTCTGTCCCTCTGTCTCTCTGTCTCTCTGACTCTCTGTCTCTCTGTCCCTCTGTCCCTCTGTCTCTCTGTCTCTCTGACTCTCTGTCTCTCTGTCCCTCTGTCCCTCTGTCTCTCTGACTCTCTGTCTCTCTGTCCCTCTGTCCCTCTGTCTCTCTGACTCTCTGTCTCTCTGTCCCTCTGTCCCTCTGTCTCTCTGACTCTCTGTCTCTCTGACTCTCTGTCTCTCTGTCCCTCTGTCCCTCTGTCTCTCTGACTCTCTGTCTCTCTGTCCCTCTGTCCCTCTGTCTCTCTGACTCTCTGTCCCTCTGTCCCTCTGTCTCTCTGACTCTCTGTCCCTCTGTCCCTCTGTCCCTCTGTCTCTCTGACTCTCTGTCTCTCTGACTCTCTGTCTCTCTGTCCCTCTGTCCCTCTGTCTCTCTGACTCTCTGTCCCTCTGTCCCTCTGTCCCTCTGTCTCTCTGACTCTCTCACTCTCTGCCTCTTTGGTTCTCTGACTCTCTGTCCCTCTGTCTCTCTGACTCTCTGTCTCTCTGACTCTCTGTCTCTCTGTCCCTCTGTCCCTCTGTCTCTCTGACTCTCTGTCTCTCTGACTCTCTGTCTCTCTGTCCCTCTGTCCCTCTGTCTCTCTGACTCTCTGTCTCTCTGACTCTCTGTCTCTCTGTCCCTCTGTCCCTCTGTCTCTCTGACTCTCTGTCTCTCTGACTCTCTGTCTCTCTGTCCCTCTGTCCCTCTGTCTCTCTGACTCTCTGTCTCTCTGACTCTCTGTCTCTCTGTCCCTCTGTCCCTCTGTCTCTCTGACTCTCTGTCTCTCTGACTCTCTGTCTCTCTGTCCCTCTGTCCCTCTGTCTCTCTGACTCTCTGTCTCTCTGACTCTCTGTCTCTCTGTCCCTCTGTCCCTCTGTCTCTCTGACTCTCTGTCTCTCTGTCCCTCTGTCTCTCTGACTCTCTGTCCCTCTGTCCCTCTGTCCCTCTGTCTCTCTGACTCTCTGTCTCTCTGACTCTCTGTCTCTCTGTCCCTCTGTCCCTCTGTCTCTCTGACTCTCTGTCTCTCTGTCCCTCTGTCCCTCTGTCTCTCTGACTCTCTGTCTCTCTGTCCCTCTGTCCCTCTGTCTCTCTGACTCTCTGTCTCTCTGACTCTCTGTCTCTCTGTCCCTCTGTCCCTCTGTCTCTCTGACTCTCTGTCCCTCTGTCCCTCTGTCTCTCTGACTCTCTGTCCCTCTGTCCCTCTGTCCCTCTGTCTCTCTGACTCTCTGTCTCTCTGACTCTCTGTCTCTCTGTCCCTCTGTCCCTCTGTCTCTCTGACTCTCTGTCCCTCTGTCCCTCTGTCCCTCTGTCTCTCTGACTCTCTGTCTCTCTGACTCTCTGTCTCTCTGTCCCTCTGTCCCTCTGTCTCTCTGACTCTCTGTCCCTCTGTCCCTCTGTCCCTCTGTCTCTCTGACTCTCTCACTCTCTGCCTCTTTGGTTCTCTGACTCTCTATCTCTGACTCTGTTTCTTTCTGTCTCTGTCTATCTGACTCTCTGACTCTCCAAATCTCTGCCTCTCTGTCTCTCTATCTTTCGGTCCCTCTGAACCAAACCTGAAGAATCCCACAATACTGATGAGTGTGATGATACCTAAAAATGACTCTCATTCTCTGTCACCGACTCTGACTTACTGGTCGGAGTGACTAGATTGATGACCCAGTAGAGTGGCTTCCTCTGAACCAGAAGATAGTACTCCAACAGAGTATAATTGTTCGGACAACATGCGTAGTGATTCACTTTACGGTCCACTGAAACTTTAATTATTCCCTCCAAAATATTTTGGAGTCCCGCGAGAGAGTGGTACTTGTTCTCTTCTCGGGACACCCCTCTCTGCTCAAAGAGCAAGAACAGACCTTTAGTGTCTACGACATTCCAGCCCTCATTTTCGATGCAGTTCGACGTTCCAATAGCGTGGGTACTATTGTGAGGGAAGTAGTCAATGAGCGTGTTGTCGTGCGACCAAGATCCGATAGTCAGACGGCATTGCTAAAAATTATGATTTGTTGCGCAACGTATTTCATTCCGTCTGAAAGACGCCGCGACTCGCGCGCATGACACAATGGTAGTGTGCTCGTTTGATAATCAAACAGACCGGTTCGAGTCTCTTTCATCTGTTGTCGTTTTTGCATTTTGTGAAATTATCACAAACCTGTAAATCGAAAGGGAAGAAACGCAGGTCGAGAAGACAACTGAGCTTGTAGATTGTCGGGTACAGAAGCTCAACCAAAGCTCCCTTATTAGCTCCACGGGTGGTCAACTTGGCATGAAGGAGTCTCCTCGTATCCTCATCTTCCATCACCAGACTAAAGTTAACCATTGTTTGAAAATATCCGTTCCCAAGCTCAAAGATCCCAATCAAAGACACTGAACAATCGAATTGTTCCAATTAGTTGCGTGCGTCCTTTGGACCTCAAAATAGTCCAGTCGTAATCCTCGCTCTGGTCTCTACGTCAAAAAGCAATTTTCTCAGTTAGAGAGTCGAGTTCTTCAAAAACATTCCCATCGAATCTAGAACAACAAACCTGTTGTATAGCGTAGTATCCGGAATCCATATCTTGTCGTAGGGAATCATAATCTCGGTCAGGTTGGAAAACTGGGCTGGATCCCAGCCGAGCATCATGTCAACCCATCTCTCGACTATCCAGGCGTTCAGCATGAGAAATTGTTGTGGCTCGTTCTGAAAGTTGTCTGTCTCACTGTCAATGTCTCTCTGTCAGTCTGTCTCTGTCTCTCTCTGTGTCTCTGTCTCTCATTGTTTCGCTGTAACTCACAACTTGAATGAGCTGATACAGTTCAATACTGTATGAGACTTTGATCGACTCATTCTGGAGTCTCTTCGGAATGTAGCCCCTGTTATAGTTCTGTAGAATGTGATCGGCTATTAGGTAGTGTTCCGGCAGAATCACAGGTTCTGAAAGTGTTTAGATATTTCTTTACCTTACTATTCTTTACCCCCAGATACCGTATTTCTTCTAATAGAATCACCCTGTACGCAATTACGTACGCATTTTTTTCGGGTTGATAAAAAAATTTCCCAATTTTCCGATTTTTTTCCCATACAGATAGACATCTCAGCTACCAAGGAAAAATAGAAAATAAATTGAAAATTTATGTCTTCACCCCGAAAAAAATGCGTACAAAATGGCGTACAGGGGTGCTTCTGTTAGAGCTTTTACGGTAGTTTTTATCCCCAGATCCAGGAACTTCCCCCTTTTCTTGGTAGACGTGAGACTGATAAAAGCACAGCACAAAGATTTAACATAATTCTGTTCTCCGAATTTTCAGCTGATACCCATTGACAGACGCATCACACGAGAGGACAAACATGACGTCCGATTGAACTTTCAACTCTTTTTGTGGTTTCCAAGAGTGACACAATAGTACTCTCTGGGGACAATGAGACGTAACAGATGGCATCGTTTAATCGGGTGGGAGTGATTTCTAAGAGTACTTCTGGTCACTTCAAGGATCAGAGAAGCATTCTCTCTATTCTTTGTCAGAAAATAGTCCCTTACTGAATAAACAACAATACCTCGGCGTTCCAGCGCCTCAGTCCCGACTACGAGCAGAGTTCCAAAGACGAGAGAGCAGAAGAAGACGGACATCGAACATTTGACCGGATCCAGCTCAAAAAATGGACTCATTTATAAGAGAGAAGAGAGACAAGAGGGAACAGCTCATTCTGTCCAAGATAATTGGGCTCTTTCCTGTCGGAGATGTTTCCTAGAGGAAGAAGAAGAAGAAAGAGAGGGCTTAGTTACAGCACCAAACACGCATTTGATTATGTGCTCTGGGTGGAAAACAAAAAGCGTTTTTCTCCCACACTCGACTGGAAAATAAACAGAGCAGAGTCTCTGGATTTGACAGATTCAGGGACACCTTATTGCTCAGTCTCATGCCTCAATGACCAATTCAGAGAAAGAGAGCTGCAAAAAGTCTCGACTTCCGCTCGAAATTTATGGCGAACATAGTCTGATGAAAGTATAATAGGGGAGGTGGGGGAGGGGGCAATCCAGTTATACGATCATTTATTAGTGGAGGACTTTGAGCAAAGTTTTGTGGTTGAAATTTGCACGGGAATGATATCATTTTGCGAGACAGAGCAAATTAAGTTATGGTTGTAGTCTATACGGCGATTTCTAAAAAAGAGGGACAGACTGTGACAGACAGAAAGAGACAAAGAGTTTGTCAGGTCAGACCTCTTTTTGGATCAGTCAGTCTGATCTAGTCGACTTCTGTTACGGTATTTTTAAAGAGTTTCTCGAAATCGTATAACAGAATATATAGCTTTTGCCAAATCTTCATCTTGCGTACTTCTCGTTAGGCAAATTTGCGTACCAAAAATGCAGTACAAAATCGAATAAAATGGCTTGCCCGCGCGTACGTAATATCGCGTCAAAAAAGTACGTAAGGTGAAGGTTTGGCACGCGCTGTAGCCAAAAGTATCTAGCTTTCACTGAAAAGGACATGAAAGGGCGGGTTATGTAAGACTGGCTAGTAATACTAGGCCACGTGACGTTTCTAAAAACTGTACTACATGAATATTTTATTGCGCGCAGCTGCAAAAGAACAGTCATTTGACTAGTCAATGGACTCAGAAGAGGATAATTGACATGAGTAAGAAAACTGAGAAAAAAATGAGTTCCTGTTGGAAGTATGAATTTCGCAAAACTAACGAGCTAAAAGACTTTTTAAAATTTAAAAATTTAAAAATGTTGCTCGAAAAAGTTTACAAAAAATAGGCAAAATGGATTAACACAATTGGAGGTGAAATTTCGGAGCATTTCGCTCCGCAGTCAAACCACTATAGCTGTTGTCAAATCTTCAAATTGCGTACTTTTCGTTTCGCAAAGTTGCGTACGAAAATTACAGTAGAAATTCGAATAAAATAGCTACGCAATTTCTCGTCAATTAAAAATACGTAAGGTGAAGTTTTGGCACGCGCTATAACCGTCTGATTCTGTTAGGATCATGAAGGCACGCGCGTGATACTCGCTCCAAAAAACATCGCAAGGGAATAAAGTCCAGTTCCGTCAGATTTCTTGTGAAAGGACTGCTAATCAGTACGTGTAAAAGCGGTACTGCTCTAACGATCTCGACCACATGAGATCTCGAAGAAGAGTAGCGGAAAAAGATTTGTACAAGTGGCAGATAACAAGCTGGGAAAAAGAGGCGGTGTTCGAGACCGAAAGGTCTGATGGATGTCCGAGAGGAGGAGGAGTCGAAAGAACACGAGGGAGGCAAGACTAGGGAAGAATCCTTGAGCTTTTAAAGTTTACAGGGGTCAGTGATCAGCTGGTCAAAAAAGAGAGAGAGGAAATTCGAATCAGGGATCGTGCTAATGTTGTTAGTTTCTCTGAATTTTTTATGCATGCTAGGAGAGAAAACAAGCTCAGGAACGAGGAGTGGGCAGAGCCATAAAAATGTCTTTTACGATCCGGAGCCCAGATTCTGGAAAATCTAGATCTTCTGATCTATCCCCTTTGATGAGATTTCTCAGTACTGAATTGATACGAAGTGACATCTCCTCCCCTTTTGCAATGTCTCCGGAATGGAAGAGGGAAGTAGAAGGAGGGGGTTAACAGAGATGAGTTTTTTTTATATACCCGAGGGGAAGAGGAACACGTCGTTGAATGATATGCTGACAGCTTGATACTTTCGAGTGTCCAAAGGGCGAGAACTTTGAGAATCACTTTCGGTGTTTGGTGTTTTTGTTCCGTTATTTGAAGGATGTGTTTCAAAACTGTTCACGATCTGGATCTGTTGAATAAATTGGTAAAAAGTTCAGCGTGAAAAGTGAGATCTAAGGGAAGCTACTGAAAAACTGGAACACTGAGTTAGAGCCAACTGGATGACAATCTATGAACAACGCGAGTTCAATCTAGTATGGTAGAATGTCGTCAATCCTGGCTTTTCTCGCCAGCCTAGCCTGTCCTGCGGATTCTATCTGGATGCCCCAATCGCTCTAAACTCCTCGACTCTTTCAGGATCTGGTCAGAAGAATTACCTCCCTATCCGAATAAACAGTTTAATAAACAAAAAACAGTCATGGATCAGCTCGAATAGGAGCCAATTTTCCCCCAGACCAGTTCATATTTGTAAGCTGTTCTAGGTTTATTTTTGTAAAGAAGCCATGCTTTCAAAAACGTGACCGAAAAGGTCAGGTATCTAATTGAATGGTCAACTTTGCTGATGAAGACATTCATAACCATACGGCTTTTTCTGACTAGTTAGTTCACTGTTGGTTCTTGAGACTCTCTGTGTGTTTTGAGACTTTCAAACGAGCTCCCATACTATTCCGACTGATTCACTAGCCTTACAGGCTCGGGAGAGTGACTTTACCCCCGCGGATCTGGAAACGGTGAAACGACGCGGCATAAAGTAGGGCGCGTAACTGTATGCCTGAATTTTGCATAACAAAGTTCGATTTTTGCAACAAAAAAGGAAAGTCGTGACTTCTACAGCCCAACTGAGATGCACAGCGAGAGTGATAACCCTTTTTTAAGGCTTAGGCTATCACTAAAAGCATACTGATTGTCAAGAAATTTTGACATCCTCAGCCCAACTGAAAGCCCACAGCGCTGTTAAATGCTTAGGCTATCACTAGAAGTATACTGGTGATATTTTTTACCCTGACTATTGTTTTCAGTACATTTCCACAGAAAACGTATTTTACCCCTGCGATGGTGACTTTACCCCCGCAACGGTGACTTTACCCCCGCGAGTGGTGATTTTACCCTCGCGGGGGTAAAGTCACCGTTTGCAGGTCCGCGGGGGGTAAAGTCAACTAACCTACAGGCTCCCCCAATACATAAATAATCGACTCACCTGCATATTTCGGCAGAGCCAGAAGAAGTAGTATGAACATCCACATGTCTCCTACAGCCTGTCTAAAACATTTTGTCATAAAAGAGGCCAGTAAAGTAAAGGTGTGTAGGACAGGAAGCAGTGTAAGCCGGGAGCCGGAAAGCGAATCGGTCTTTGGAACCTCCAGATCGAATTGAACCCGACGATTAGAAAAGGTTAGGAGAGACGGAGAGATGACGTGCCCTTTTTGGAACTCTCCATATCTATCGGAGTCGCAATTAGAAGTCATTAGGTCTACTTTCAGTCTGATCGATAGTCCATGTTTCTTCCCCTAATGAGCTCGCTTTTTCGTTTCTGATCGTTGTTGTCACTCTAGGAGGACATCTTGATAAGGAAGAGCTCTAATTAAAAATAGGGGAGGTAAACGGGAGAGATTTAAAACGAGACTCTAGGCAAAATCTCTGTGCTAGGGGCAGAATTCATGTGAAATCGCGAGTGGGCCGCCTGACAGCGAAAATTTTAAAATTTCACTGGATAAAATGACTGTTTGGCTGCCCAAACACGTACGTAAAGGTCCGGCGGGGAGGGAACTTGGGTTACTGTAGCCTTCATTTTTTTAGAAGACTGGTCTGTTCAAAATGTAGAGAGCATTTTTTTTTTGAATTAATCCGTGATTTTTTCATAGGCCCGATTTGCTCTTTACATTTTGACATGTTGCTCTAATGTTTCCTTTGAGCTGGTTTATAATTTCGGCGGCAAATTCAAACGAAACAGCAGTGGCAACAAATACAAGTGCGAGAGAGAATCATCTATCAGTCATCTGAAGACGCGAGAGTGCCCCGAAAGGAATTACCCACTCTTTCTCTGCAACTTTCCTCCAAAACAGGCTCGAGCGTGGGCTCCTCAACTAATTTCCTGTTTCTTTACACTAACGAAATTACTCCTAGGGTATGGGGTAGCTTGCATGCCCCGTTTAGAGAACTACAGCCCTTTTTGAGGGCAATGGCATGAGGAAGCCTTTTTTTGCGTCGTAAACAAGATGAGTTCCGAGTTTTTGTGCAGAAGTAAAGCAAAAGTTTTGGGCTGGGGCGGAAACGGAAAGAAAGGTCGAAAGGACCAATTGGCCAGAGATTGCCGTTCCTGAAAATAGGCCAATGTTTCTTTTCAGAAGGGTTTAGAAGGGGCTCCAAACAAAGATTGTGCGACCTTTTTGGAATGGCCATTGGACCCGGGATGAATCGGCGAAAACTAATTGTTCAGAGTGAGGGGACATGTAATCGAATCGAATCGTGTCTGGCCACACCGCCAAAATGAGGGATATATTTATTTATACAGAGGTATCACAGCTTCTCAATTGTGGTCTTGCCGTCTTCGGTGACGAGTTTGAGCAAAGAACCGGTTTCTGGAGCTCCGCTGGTGGTCCAGGAGAGGAACTTTTCTCCGATCCAGGTCATCGAAGTCCACCTTAATTTTTGGTTGATTTACCCCAAAAATAGTCAACTGACTTTCCAAAGTCGGCCTTGGGCATCCATTTTCTGTTCATCGGAGTGTCCAAAGTGATCGGGAGGATGGCGACGACGCTAGAGTTTTTTGGCAGGCCAGAATCTTCGGCAGCGAGAGAGGAAACAAGCTGATGGACGGCAGCCTTGGCCATTCCGTAGCCGATCATACCAGGAGTTCCGGATTCGGCCTAAAGTGATGACAGTTAATGACTTGTGGCCAAATTGATTCGATGTGACCCTGCGCAACAAATAAAGCGTTCAAAGATTTTCAATGGTAAGTGACTTTTGTTGACATGTGTGCACCAGCATAGTCGAAAGTTTGCAACATCGCACTGTGGCCTGCTCAAAAAGAGGGAGTCAGTTTTGTGGGAATACAAAGTAAATCAAATTATGGTCTTTTTAAAAACAAAAACTTACAGCAGCAGCACCTGTAAGCTGTAGAACTCCTCCCTCTTTCAGATGTTTCGCAGCGATGCGAGCAGCGATAGAACTGCTCCAGACTGACTGCTTCCACATCATATCGGAATTCTAGAAGACAGATATCGACCTTCTCCTATCAACGACCAACCTTGATAAAGTCGTCGCTGACAGCATTTCCTCCAGCCCAGCCTCCGGCCACGCAAAAGATTCCGTCGACTTTTTCCGAGACCTGGGATCCGACTCTGAAGAATTCTTGTAAAAAAAGAAGTTGGAAGTCTCCTACCCTTGAAGAATGGCCTGTTCCTGCTCAACCCATCCCGCATTTCCATCAACCTGCACATTGGCATCGGCCGCTTCGTTCGAAGCCAAATCGATGCTCAGAACCCACTGAAACCAGTTTTAATCGAATTAAAAAACGATTAAACTCACGAAATTGTTCTTTTTGAAGATTTCGACGAGCGTATTACCCAGAGCTCCTCTTCCTCCGTAAACGATGACTTTTCCAGCGGTCATACTGCAAAAAATGCGAATTTTTATTATGGCAAGAAGAAAAGCAAGAGGAATTGTTGTTCGAGCGTCAGTTGCGGGACTGTTATCGGCGAAAATGGTCTGTGCAGCAACGATTTCATGCAAGGTCAGGTATAATCAATGAACACGCGAGAGAGAGAAAGAGAAAGGAGTAATAGCCCTCTCTTTGGGGTATACCTTATAGCCGAGTATCCATTTCCGGTGAGAGAGAATGGGAGATTAGTGTTATTGGGAGACGGGCTTAGATGTGCCGATTCAGAAGTCAGAAAAATAATTCAAAGACTCACAACATTTTGATTTTTTTGCTGGAAGGAAGACCGATGCGGAAATAAAGCCAATTTTAATAATCTGTTGTTTATGGAAGTAAGCATGCTCCAATGAAAAGCGGCACATGTTTACGAATAATTAGGCCTTGGACCGAGGGTTAGAACGAAGAAGACCAAGTTGAAGATTTATCCTGTTTGTCTCTTTTTTACTGACACGAGGTTGCGATTCGAATCTCATTCTATTTGGGTCATTTCGCTCATTTCAGGATATGTCCTCTAGTCGCTTCTCTTTTACAATAACTGTTTCCAAAAAGATCAAGAGCATTTGAGAAAGCGTGAAATTAAAAACACCAACAAAGAAGATACAAAAGTTTATTGCAAAATACATGCGAACGGTATACGAAAGAATGCAAAAGATCACGAGAACCCGAGTCTACACTGGGGCCGATATAGCCGGATTTGGACAAGGACGACACGAAACAAAAAAAACGATCTGACTCTATACTGGGACCGATAGAGCCGGACGGAGGACAAGGACGACGGAAAACACGAAAACAACCTGCAGCTGCGGCCGACGACCTCTCAGAAGGCGAGACATCTGGGGGCGATCCGAAGAGGTCGAAACATCTGGCTGGAGAGATGAGACGTCCGGAAGGCTCCTGGAAAAATGATCGTAAATTAAAACTAGAGGGAGGGTTGTTTTACATGCACATGAAATAATCAGCATTGAAACAGACGAAACGGATAGAAAGACGGCATTCACAGAATAATTTATTAAAAGAAATTGGCTAAAATCAACACAATCCCAAGAGCTTTTTGGACAAGGGTGAAAGATCGCGAGAAATTCGATGCGTATGGAGCGAGGGGGAAAAAGAACCTTTTTAGCGGAAATAGTTGAATTGCTGCTGAGATGCCGGAGCTCCCCACGAGTTGGCGGCTTGATGACGGTTCATGGCACTGAAACATTGCGTTTTTTGTATAAGGTGAAACGAACCGAGAAGGAGCGAATCCGAGGGCTTTTTGAAGGTTCTGACGAATGGTCATGGTGCAGAGAATGTAGAGGAAGATGAAGGAGCAGTCGGTCATGTCCTCTCCGGCCTGAAATTTTCATATTTTGAAAGGAAAAAATGCATTAAATTGGTTTCATTCCTGGCAACGAAAGAATACGAGCCTAAATGACGCGAATCTTTGAAAATCTAGCCACAGACACGGTAGTTAGGCACCTTACGACCATAAACGAGACAGCTAGACATCTGCATTGTTGTGGCCGGAGACAGACTCGACACCTGGACAACAACGTCGTCGCATCCGGCTAAATTTGAGCGGGTAAATCCAAATTTAGACTATAGTTCGAGAAGTCGCGAAAAAAATAGCTAAAAAAGATAAATATAAACGTGTACAAAAAATTTGCTGAGCGCATAAGATGAAAAAATACTAAAAAGCATACCAAATTACGATGAGAGAGTCCCTGAATGAAGCTGATCGGATGGAAGGGCAGTTTGGCGACGACGCGACCGTCAAAGATGGAATTGAACGTGGACAGGAGAGCCGTGAAGGCAATTCCAATAGCAAACATAGACTTCATCTTGAACATTGACATTTCGCGGTTTGTCGTCTTCAGACGCTCCTCGTCGCGTTCCAGACGCTTTTTTGAGCTCTTGTCATTGACATCCACTTCTTGCTTCTTCTTCTCCAGACGCTTCGTCTTTCGTTCCATTTCCGTCTGAAAATCATGGGGTTTTTGCAGTTTAAATCAAATTTGAAGCCGGTTACAAGATTCTCAAACAAGTTTACCGTTAGCCTCTTGTACTGATCGGATCTGTAGACGAGAAGCCATGTCAGTCCTTCTCCGGCTAGAGCCGTACAAAAGGCAATCACAATGATGAGAATGCAGTCGGAGAGCATTCTAAACGTTTCTTTAAAAAACCGAATGAAAAAAAACACTAGAAAGGTATAAAAAGGCCTTTGACCTCGAAACAACCACATAAAAGTCAAAAATACCAAAATTTATCGTATAAAACCGGAAAAAGGGGCAGGGAAACGGGGAAATCAACAAAATAATCGAAATTTTCAAAGGAACGGCTCAATATTAATTTCGATGGCGCAACAGGGCAACGTCAGTCCGAAGGCGACGATAACTTCTGGGTGAAGGGCACCCATGGCGCCTAGTTTGACTCCATTCGGTCCGATAATCGAGGCACAGCGTCCGGGGAAGAAGCTGTCGTCATCTTCGGCCTGGAAATTGGTTGGGTAAACTTTGTGGGGGATTGTTGTGACTGCAGACAAGGCAGTTAGACAACTATTCCGTACAACTAACAGACTCCACAGTTAAACAACAGTCGCAAGTCGCAAGAAAAAGATCCCTCACCTGGATGTAATAGCCTTTTCCATCTTTTCCCGGATTGACATCCAGAAGCCGCATAACACGGTCCAAAAATCCATGAATTGTTTCGAATCCGGCCTGTTTGTTGTAGTAGACGGCTGCTAGACGACGTTCGTTGCGAGAACCGACATCCATTTTTGGGTCCTTGACAATGACGTCCTGGAGCTCGAAAAGTTTGAGGGGAAGAGGCATATCGCGGTTGGACGAGAGCGTTTTCAGGAGGCCAGGAAGGAGAGAGGTACGGGCTACCTGAAATTGCAGCATTGTGCGGAAAATTGAAGAAAATGTTCTACGGCTCTTCATGGACAAAAGGAGGGGAAATATGGACATTTTAGGTGCTTCTGGCTCAAAATTTCGTGCTTTTCAAAAATATTGTACCTGGAATTCCTGCGTCTTCGGATTTGAAATGTGTACTGCTTGTTTCAGAGCCTCCGGCTTGCGAAGACGGGTGGAAATATCGTCGCGACTGCAGAGAGCAAAGCTCAAAGCCTCTGTCCAGCCGGCCATGGCAACTTCTTGTCGCAGAAGATCAGAAAGTTTGTTCAGCGGGAACATGGCCGCTACCGTATTCGATTCTGGCAGTCGAAGGACGAGATTGTTGAAGCCGTAAGCGATTCCGACATCTTCGGCAATGTCGCATTCGTGCAGAATGTCGTGACGGGTCGGAGGGATGCGGACCTGAAGCCATTTTTAGGCAAAAATTTAAAAAATGGGCTACCTTGAGAGTCGTATCGTCGACAACCGTCGCATCCAGAGACATTTTTGTCAGCAGTTCGGCCATAGTTTTGGCGTCAAGATTGAATCCGATTTTTGTGTTGATATTTGTCGTATTGACGGTCATCTCGTGGTATTCGAGCTTCTAAAAATGGGATTTTCAGAAAGAATTTATTGAAAAATTACGGGATACGTCTCCTTCCGTCCGTCAGCCTCATAGACTACTTCAACTGGCTCGACTCTGAAAAAATACGATCATTTTCAGGTTGAAAGACGCTTGTTGAAGCCATGCGTTCGACAGGCAACCTAATTGTAGCCACAAGTAAGGGCCACCGACTCGATAGTTAGACAGTCACCTCGATCTGGTCAGTCTCGACAGCTAGACACCCATATTTTCGTGCCCAGCCAGATTCCAGTTAGACCGACTCAGCAGTTAGACAGCCATCTCGTTGTAGCCACATTTTGACAGAAAAAGCTTACGTGAAAGACAGCTTGCAGTACTGGCTGAACATGGTAACGACGGTATCCAGCACGACGATGGCCTTTTGGAGATCCGTGGCTGTGGCCTCGATAAAGACGTTCTTCGTGTTGAGCGTAATCTTCGAATGCTCCCCATTGATAATCGGCGGCATCGAGCAGACGATTCCCTTGCTATCGTAGATGACGGGATAGAATTCCTTGTCTTGGATGATCGGCAGGTAGGGCTTCAGATGACTGTCGCTCTGTAATTCATTGCATTAGTGTACTTCTACATAGATCAATCGTTTTCAAGCCGTTTTTATGTTTTTTTTAACAAAGAGCTCGGTATTTGTTTATGTTTGCGAGAGAAATTTTGAACTTTTCGACGGCCTAAAGTGAAAAGTGAGCAAATTTTTTAATAAGAACGAAGCTTTAGCTTTTCGGTTCATTTCTAAGCTATTTTCAAAACTAAAAACTCTCTTACCCCATAAAGAGTCATCAGCTCGGCCGCAGTGTACTCCTTGGTCTGATTCAGCGGCTTGAACTTGATGTCGGCCGGTTTTTCGGCCCGATACTCGAAAGGGCCCTGGATCGTGTCCAAATCGTGCGTTCCAATGGCCACAAGGGTCCTCTTTCGGCAAATGTTCTGATGAAGCTTGTCTTGGAGGTCAATGAACGAGTTGTATGATTCCTGATCGAACTGGATGTCTCTCAGCACGGCTCCGACCACGAAGGGCCTTACAGTGGCTGTCTAAAGGATGTTTATGGCGTGAAGTTGATATAAAATCACCTCTTTTTTGACAATAATCTTCTCGGGAGCTCCACTGCGCGGCTTGACAATTTGGTAGACGGGACGGGCCAAATCTTTTTTAAAAATTCGAATGGCACGAGACAGCCCCTCGACACAGAGAATATCGTAACGATTGGCCGGAATGTCGATTTTGTAGACTTCTTGGGCCGACAGATTGGCTGCCTCTTCCGTGGAGACTTGCCTCTCCTTTTCCACTGCTTCCTTCTCGGAAGTCTCAAAAATTACTTTGTTTACCAAATAAGTTTAGGGAAAACTAACTACTTCGTCGAGCTCGAGTCCATACTCGAAGCAGAGCTCTTCAAATTCCTTTTCAGCTAAAAAAATTTGATGAGAAAGTTATTTAGGTAGCAAACTAACTGTAGACTTTGTTGAGGTGTTTGTCTAGCAGGACTTTTTTGATCCCTACGGTCGGCATATTGTTGCCTGAAAAAAAAGATAAAAGATTGGAAAAAAAAACAAGAAAGCGGAAGAAATAAACAGAGAAAACTGGAAAACGGATAAATTCGAATGAAATGGAATTCGCGTCGGAAGTAGGGGTTCTGGAAAACCCGCCAATTCAAATGATATTTTGAATATTCTCGCTCTTTGTGACTTGCAATTTTTTTCTTATTTGCCCTCTTTTTCATCGTTTTTTTCTGCATAAACTACGTGCAAAACAGGGATTTTATTCCCGCGGGAACGCGGGAAAAAATTAAGCGCGGGATTCCCGTCCCGCGGGACGCGGGAATATTTTTTAGACAGTAAAATTCCCGTGCATTCCCGCGGGAATTTTCATGATTCTCGCGGGAAAAATCAGACTCTTTTTTCTTGCGATTTTAGAGTTTTTCGTCAGCAAAAATCAAGGAAGGACCGACTTTTTGTCCAAATATGGGGGATTTTTTCTGTCAGCTGCTTAGAACTGCCCTTTTGATTATTAGCTTGTTAAAAATCAGCGCGAAAATTAGTTGCATAACGAAAACCCGACGAAAATAAGCGAAATTAGCGTTTTTGGAAAATTCCCGCGGGAAAAACTGCTTGTCACGGGAATATTCCCGTGATTTTGAGACTAAACATTCCCGCGGGAATTTTTTTGACCATTCCCGCACATCTCTGGTGCAAAAACATGCAAAATGACATTAAATATAATCGCGGGTGTAAAACTACAGCGTTGAACTGAAATTGACAGGTAAAGAAAGAAGAGTCAAGAAATTGAATGGCATTTGCACGGTTTGCAGTTGAAATTACGGTCTTTCCCAATAAAGGTACGTCATCCACGTACCCATTTTCGCTCCCACGTTCCTCCTGAGTGGATTTCACGTGCAGCCGACTGATTCATGTCACAGCCTGTTTACCGTTAGCGCTTTCGCAACCTTCTTCCATTTTCCCGTCATTTTTTCAAATTTTTCGTTTTCAGTACCGTGTATGCTGCCCTACGCAGCTTACAAGTACGTTCAAAAGAAGAACCAGCAGCGCCAGCGAGAAATGGACGACGCTTTGGGCTCACTGACCTCCAATCTCTCCAGGTCACTCATTCCCGACACGGTTCGTTTTTAATCCTTTTTTTCAATAATTTGTTTTCAGCTAATTTTGCGCATTCCCGACGTAGCAGCTCGACTATGCGAAACACGGAATGATCTGATTCCCGGAAGTTTATCAATCACGGCAAAGGTAACAATATTTAGCAAATTTAGACCAGTTAGAAAGTTTCAAACGTTCTGAAAAGTACCTTACCATCTTGCGCAACAAAAACTGACCCTAAGCATGCTGTAAAGGACAAAAGTAGTGATATTTCACAAGAATGAGTCGTGTGATGATAAAACTAACAATTTCATCATTAGCCTTACCGTTGAGATTGTTTAACTGTGGAGTCTGTCGTCACAGCATTGCAACTGTCTAGTGTGTGGCCACATCTTGGTTTCAGGTCAGTGCCCAAGGAGTCTTCATCGAATGGGCCCCAAAAGAAGACGACTCTGGCTGGGTTTTGGCCGGCGGCAGTGACGAATCTCTCATCAGTAAATCACCGCTTCCCAGTCCTAGTGGCCCAGAAAGAGTAGGCTTTTCCGAATTGTTTTCCTAAAGAAACCAAATTTAGCCTCTGGCAGACTACACCAAATTCGCCTTTTCGCTCGATGTCAACGATCTGAGCAGCTTCCGTCATCTTGAGCCGAAGCGCGGCACGAAAGATTCTTCCCGGCTCGAGTTTATCTGCAAAGATGGCTCCAGTATTCTGCCGCTGGTTTTCCAGAGGGAGAGTCCCAGCTCTTTCTTGGACGTCCTTCAGCGCTATTTGACCCTCCGGCGCTCGGCCAAGGAACCAAATCTCGTTCTCGTGGTCGATGAGAAGGCCGAAGCCCTGGCTAAAAGCGTCACAATGCTGGACGCCAATGGAGACATTCTAACGGTAAGAAAGCAGTCTGTCTACCTGCTAAGTTCAAGTTAGCTGTCTAACTGTCGTGTCTGTGGCTTCGGCAACATTGTTGTACGCAAGTTCGCGTTGCTGGAAGTACGTAATCGGCGTTTGGAACAATATTTAGCCTATTTTCGCATATTTCCAGCAAGTTTCAAACAAACGGGATCGCCAACCGGAAATTCTCCGCTTTTACCGTATTCTAGCCTTTATAGCCTCGCTTTTACTTAAAAAACAACGTTTTTAATTTTTAGAGACTGATGAACAATCCTTACGCTACCGCCTTGACAGGACTCGGAAAGATCACCTCCTTCATGCAGGACCAGGTAATTTTTTTGTCCATTTTAGCTGATTTTATCCGAATAGCTAAAAAATATCGCAAAATAATTAAAAAAAAATTCTAGCTCAACTTTTTGCAGGTAATCCCGGCACTTTTGGATTCGGACGAGGTCAGTCAAGAGGAAAAGATCCGGGCGATGCAGGAGCTGCGTCTGAAGGACGATGACAGCAACGGGCTCCGGATTCACTCCGACGTCGAATTTGAGGTCGTGACGCAGCTCGATCTGCCACCCCGTCCCGATATTTTCAGAGAGAAGCCCGTCGATCAGGTTTTTTTTAATCAAAAACTAAAACATAGCCATTTTTAGGCCCTGTGGGACTCTTTCAAGCTGCCGGACGGAACCTTTGATTTACAAAAACTGCACCATCTAAAAATGAACATATTCCGGGGAGGAGTCGTGCCGGAGCTGCGAAAAGAGGCCTGGAAGTACCTGCTGGGATATCGCGATTGGACCGAAAAGACCGCTGATTTTGAGAAGAAACGCGGCCGTCTGGCCAAGGAATACAACACGATGAAGAATCAGTGGCAGTCGATTAGCACAGAGCAGGAGGAACGCTTTTTCAGTTACAGCAAGAGAAAGGGACTTGTTGGTAGGTTTTTAGGGGTTGTCTAATTGTGGAGTCTGTTGCTACAATGCTGTGGCTGTCTAACTGTCGAGACTGGACACATTGTATTTTCTGTCTAACTTTCCACAACGCCATGGCTGACTGGCAGTCCAGATTTTCCCTTCTCTACTGAAACATTTTCCATTTTCAGAAAAAGACGTGGCCCGAACAGACCGCACGATGAACTTTTTCCAAGGCGACGACAACGCGAATCTCGTAATGCTGCATAACATGCTGATGACGTACGTCATGTACAATTTCGATCTCGGCTACGTGCAAGGAATGAGCGATTTTGCTTCTCCGCTTCTGTACGTCCTCGAGAACGAGATGGACGCCTTCTGGTGCTTCGTCATGCTCATGGAGAGGATTCACCGAAATTTCGAGAAAGATCAGGCCTATATCAAGCTGCAGATGAATCAGCTACGCGACATGGTCATGATCGTCAATCCGGCTCTGGCTAATTACTTAGGTAACTTTATTTTAAAGTTTTAGGCAAAAAATGTTTAGAAAGCCACCAATCTGATGATATGTACTTCTGTTTCCGATGGGTCCTGGTCTGGTTCAAGCGCGAGTTCAGTTTCCTCGACACGTGCAAGCTGTGGGAAGTCATCTGGACGAATCAGCCATGCCCGAAGTTTCTCCTGCTGATCTGTGTGGCCATTTTGGACAGGGAGGCAAATACGATCATTGACAACAAGTTTGGGTTGACGGAAATACTCAAGGTTTGTATTTTTCCAACTTATTTGGATACTCAGCCAAGATGCGCAGCTAATTTGACTGCGTATTCGTGGATTATTCAACTTTTCATGGCAAATTGGTCTCGAAGCGAAAGACTGTTTTTCCGTACAAAATATGGTCTTTTCTGCTTAAAATTATGCTCATTTTCAGCACGTAAACGACCTCTCGATGCGGCTGAGCCTAGACGACGTCCTGACATCAGCCGAGGCCATTTTCCACCAGCTTTCGGCCAGCCAGAACAAGCTGCCCCGTCACATTTGCGAGTATCTCAATTTGGGAGAGGCTGCGACAAGCAATTCATCACCCAGTCCCCAATAATCTGTCCTTTGTACATTTCTGAACGCGAGCCAAACTGTTACCATGTTCGTATTTTTTTTGCTATCAATCCTAGTGAAAATCGTCCCGTGTGATACTCTCTTTTATACCATCCTAGCCGACGTGTATCCCCCATAGAATTCCGTCTTTTTTCTTCCCCACTCAAAATAACGTATTTAGTCACCGAATTGTACCATATACATGCTGAAATGTAGTGTAATTTTTACGAGACAGAACAAGCTGATGTTCCATTACTAAGCCGAGCTGCGATTTTACATTAGAAGAAAATGCTGCAAGAAAGCTGCACTGAAGTCTACTGAAAGGTTAATTTCTCCTTCTTTCCCCCTTCCAGCTCCAGTAGGAAAGTGACAGTTGTGTGGTCGAATCTATCATAATTGACATTGACGAGCTCTCAGTCTCTCATAGTTGCCGCTCTCCTTGTTGTAAAAAAGAGAGCACATCTTCGTGCTCAATTTACTCTCTCGACAATTTCATATCCGGCGTTCACTCCTCCGGATTACCACCCGGCCGCTTTGTCGCCAACTGCCACAGATTCTAATTAGAACTCGGGGGCTGCTAAGCTCCGAGAATTAGCACATTATACTGGACGGCAGCGTTCAGGTCATTTCCTTACCCCGATACTTATTCAGTAAGAACTGATTTTTTTTGTCTGAACGTGTTAACACTCCAGCCATGAGTACAGATTCACAGTACCCAGTAAACAGTACAGAGTTACAGTAACCTACAAGAGAGTCAGTACTCTTTTCAGTAGTTTAACTCATACGGAAAGTTGCACTAGTTGTTAGGTTCAGTCGTTTTAGGTAATAGGAGTACAGAGCACAAAGTTACAGTAACCTGTACTCTGTAGAAAGTCAAAAATTATTTCAGTAGATTCACTCTTAAAGAAAGTTCTGCTACTTCTTGAATTCTGTAGGTACGGTATTGGGAAACAGTAGAACAAATCAGAAGATGTACTCATTGGTAGTCGAGAGTACTGTATAGTACACTTGAGCAACTCGAGTCGAGTCGAGCTCGATTTGAGCCACGAGTCGGCTCGATTTTTAAACGTTATCTGGCTCTACAAACGGGAAATACCAAAAATTTTCCTCGTTGACTGTATTCTCTTCTTCGTCGAAGAGTATTTGAGCTGCGGAATTTGAACTCGACTTGTCTCGACTCTGCTCCCGAGCCAGCTCGAGTTGGCTCGACTAGAGTCGACTTTTCAACTCGACGCCTAAGTATACTGTATAGTCCAGAGAGTCAAGAGTCAGTACAATAGGCTCTGTTACAGAATGATCTGTTACTTAGAGATACAGTATCTGGGGAACTGTTATACATCCGGAGGTTTACAAAAGTCCTGCCTATCACTTTTCTAAGAACTCACCGTCTGGTGAATCATAATTAGAGAGTCTGCCCCGAGAACAACGGAAATGAATGTTCCTGTGTCCATAGGGACCGTGTCTCTTGATTTTCTAAACTCTATATGAAAAGAGACATTAGTTTCAGTCCTTTTTCTCGCCCTGCTAATAATCCAGTCATAAATATGGCTGATGCGTGTCTAGAAGATAATCGTCGTTTGCCGTGGCAGAGGTATCATAGCGAGATGACAAAGTGGCTCCGCCCGACGGACGCAGGATTAGACGTCGTCGGCCAAAACTACTGCCTCTCTTCCCTTTTTTCTATTTTTTGACAGAGAAACAGAACGACTGCCTCTCCTCCTCATTTTCCAAAGGGTACCTGGGGAAAAGTCAACGAGCCGTGGGATTCACAACTTGTATACTCTCAGTCTCTCTCAATTACTCCCTCTCTCTATATGAAAAAGATGGCTGTGCTCAAAAGAGCGCGCAAATCGGTGGGATCACATTTCAATCCGACTCTCTCTCTTCTCGCGGCTCATTTTCACACATTTTCGCGCTTTACTCTCACAGCTTTTTTTTCGTAGACCAGATGGTCACTTCCGGTCAATTGATTTCTCAACCGAAAGAGTTTTGTTCGAGTCCCAGGAGAGAACACTGCAGTACCTGTGATTCTTTCCCTAAATTTCTCCTTTTACATTTCAAAATGGCTTTTTTTCTAGACTGCCAAGATTGCGCCTGGAAGGGAAGAGTACGGGATGGAGCGTGAGCTTCGGCTCAAAGCCTTCATGGAAGAGTACAGCCGGATAGTCCAGCTCTTCGATGACATCCTTTCAATGAAAGAAAGTATGACTCGTCTCGAGACCTACATGATAATAATGGTTTGTCAAGTGGCCGTAGCGATGATTGTAAGTCAGTTTTCTAAACTAGTAATTCCCTTGTTGTTTGCAGGCTGTGTCGTTATTTCTGTTATTTCGTTTCTGTCAAAACCAGATGCAAAGGGGCGAATACGAGATTCAGCACAGATTTGAAGGGAATCCGGCATTGCGAAAGGAGCGCAAGAACATCTCTGCTTGACACTCAGGTATGTTAGACAGAGAGAGAGAGAATCGGTAGTAGTGATTCGGAAGACATGAAAGAAACAGATTGATAGAGGAATACAGAGAGTGAGAGAAAAAAATGACAGCAAGAAAGAGAATCAGACTAAGAGATAGAAGGACAAAGAGGCAGTAAAAGAAATTAGAAAAAAAGAGACATTCTTACTTTTTCTTGTTTTGTTACCTCCCATCATGGAGGCGCATTCAAAAAGTTATGTGCACCGCAAGCTAAAAGCTCGCATCACTTTCCAAATGCTGGCTAAAATTTTATGCTGAATCCATTGGACTAGGTCTAGAGTCTTGGAACTGCTTCTAGAGCCCGCTATGCTCGTTTTAAATTTCATGATTTCGAAGTGAAGGGGTTGCGGAGATGGGAGTCGTCTCTAGGAGTAAAATGTAACGCTGAATAAAATGGACTAGGTCTAGAGTCTCGAGACATAAAAAAGTTTTGGAGTGCTCTGTTCCAGGCGTTTGAATATCGGAAGACAGAGGGACAGAGAGAGTGTAAAAAAGAAATTTCAGAAAGAACGCCGAGCCAGTCATCGACCTTCCGAGAGTTCTACCCGTACAGTCAGATTTTCTCTCGACTCTGTCATTCCCTCACCCCCTATCCTATTCAAATCTTTACCCTCTTCTTCTAATTCCTCTTCATCCTCCTCCCACTGCCACTCCTCACCCGACTGTCCTTCCTACTCTTCCATCCCGACCATCGACCGAACCATCAGTGAAGATTCCCTCCTAACTATTCGGCGATTGTAATAAAGTGTGTCTAGACTGATGACTCTTTCGGTGCTTGACAAAGGCTATGAATAATCAGGGCTGGGAACGCATTCGTTTTTGCACGTCTGGACAGTTCTTAAGACCATCATGACACCTGCCATTTTTTATAATCAACTTTTTGGAACATCTGTTGATAAAGGCGGCGTTCCTTTGAGCATCAAACAGGCCGCACATCACTTCTTTCCGATGTGTAATAGTCCGTAATAGTTCGTTTCGAGAAGGGGACCGATCGTTTTAAAAGGCCAAAATTTTAATTTTTTTTTCCTCTTTCATTTAATTTTCGATGCGCTTCTGTTTTCGGCACGAAGACGGTCAGTCCTGGCTGTCTCTGTTGGTGATTCCACTTTTTTTGATTATTTCACTACCCTGACTGGGCCGAATCAGCCAGTAGTCAATGCAAGAAAAATCAGGTACTACTTCATTGAACCGTCTTCCCAAAACCTTTTCCCTGCCTCTAGTACAAGGCATCTAGATCAGCCGTTTTTGACAATTCTGCAGCCGCCATCTATCCTGTCGTTCATGTCAGTCTGTCTCTCTAGTATTACCCTGGTCAGCCAGTAATCTATCTTTCTTACCACCTCTCTCTGTCAGTCTGTCCCTGTTCATTCTCAGATGTTTGGCCTGTTCTCTTCTAGTTCTGGTCAGGTCGAACAGTATTTTGATCTTTCTCTCTGTGAGATTCGATCCAGATCTGAGTTCAAATTTACAACTCCCTTTCCCTTTCCATGCCAATGTTTGTAACATACGACAAATGAATATATCTATTTATCTACAACTCCAAAAAAGGTCAAATTATTTTGCTCGAGGCTATGACAAACAAATTGGAATCATACCCAAAACTTATTCCACTGGTGGCCCTCGCCGAAGCCAAAGATTTGTTCAATAAGATTCGCGTGCAGACACTACCCATGGAAAGCACTAATTTACATCTCAGGCATAGGTTGTTTCTTCTAGAAAACTCTACGTTTTTTATGGCAACCAGGAGCTTCTATCCGTCCCTCTGTCCCTCTCTTCCTCGAAGTTCTACAGAAGTTCCAGACGCGTACTTGCCATTCAGCAAATTTTCTTCAAGATCTGTCGAAATCCTCCTGCAAACGGTCCTCCCTCGCAGACAGTCCCGCCCCCAAATTAGGGCCCCAAGCCGCGCCATTCGCACAGTTTGAGCCCGCGGCGGCTGGTGGCTTTTCCTCTCCTCTCCCTCCCTTCGACCCCTTAACCTGGCTCCAGACACCTCTCCCGATCACCCTCTAATCCCTTTGTCTACTTCCTGCCAAGCTGTGATAAGCTTGCGTGATAAGGTTATTTTAGAATAGTCAAAATGACGTCAGCTCTTTTCGAAAATGACTGAACTGATGGGAAATCTATATATCGCGTCATGCTCTCTCTCCCCACATGCACACGCGCGCCCAGGGCCACTTTTTCGTCGTAAACAATTCTCTCTTCAAGCGCGAAAAACTCATGTGCTCGGGCCAGGGACCAGGAAAGGGCAATCAGACTTTTCAATTAGAGGAAAAAGCTGTCTGTGCCGTGACTGAGACCATTAGTCATATTTCGGGCTGGACCAAAGGGTCGCCCACTCTCCGATTTCGAAATTGTTTTTGGGGTGAAATCTCTCAAAGAGCTTCCAGTCAGTTTGACTCTCTGTCTTTCTCTCTCTCCCGGCTGCAAACCTTTGTTATCTAGTCGTCGACCCTTCCAGACATTTTTGCAGAGAGTGTGCGCCTTGTCCTACCCCAGCTGCGAGCCATCTGACTAGTTCTTGTAAAAGCTTCTTCAGACAATCTTTCTGTTCTTTAGAAAGTTTGCAAACTTTTTGCAAAAAAGCACTTCAAAAAAAACTTTTGCAAACTCTTCTGCAAATTCAACATCGCTTCTAGCACAATTATAGGTAAGATGCCTCACATGATGGGTAGTTCCGGAGATTCTTTGCAACACAGCGACGATGATGACTACGCCATCAACATGATCTTCAACAGGAAGATGGCTGATCTGGAACGCGATATGGAGCAGGAAATGGAAACAAAGCTGAAGACGGGAACCAAGAAGAGCGAGCACGGCTATCGCAAGCTCAAGGTCTTCAAGCATGGTGAGTCCTGAAGGGGAAAGAACAGCTGCTGGCATGCGGGAGGAGGAGGAGGGTTTCCTCGGGGTGACATGTCTGGTCTATGTGCTTCACGCAACGGCTGTCTTCAGTCACCGGAAATTGGGAAATTTTACTCACTTTGCGTCACTTTTCAAAGTGCTGAATGGGGCTGCACTTTTTTTCTGTTCTAATAGCGCTAACTGTTTTTAACCAGACAGAGACTGAGCGCGTAGATTCCTCCTCCCCCGCATCTTTGAACTTTTTTAAGAGTCCGCGTGGATTATAGAGCCCATGATGTTTGTCATGAGGAAGACTCTCACCCTCAACAGTGTCATTGGACATTTCATTTTACTTGATTTATACCCTGTGAAAGCTCCTTCTCCCATTTCTTATGCAAAAAACCTGCGAACACCATCTGCTCCACGCTATAAAACTCACGAGCTTCTCGATGGCAGCAGACGAAAAGTATTTGCGGTCTTTCACTGTTTGCCGCGGGGTTCAGTCTCATCGGTGCCCTCTGCTGTCCCCGTTCTTCTTCCTAAGATCATTCCTGTCAAACAATTCAAGTTGCAGAGCTCGGAAGAATTCGACGCATGTGGCGAAACCGCAAAGCTGAGAGCCATCACAATAAGGCTTTCGAGCCGTATTCGGAGACCCAAGGTAAGTCCTCTCTTTTCTCTTCAATGATGTCATGTGGCCGTGGGGCAACAGCTGACCCCACGCGGATAGGACAGAGTCAACGAGTCAAGGAGGAAATTTGAGACGGGACGAGAGCGCGAGAAAGAGATCTGGGACCTTTTTTTCCTGCAGAACGGGGTGTAATAATCTGTTCCGGATTCCTTTACCATGTGACGGGGAAATAGCTCATAAAAACTGAGAGGAATTGGACTGTCAACTGTTAGATTGTCACAGCCTTGGTCCCAGTTCACTTTCTTCCCACTCCAAACAACTCTTTCCCTCTTTATTGCCCACTTTCGATACTTTTGCGGTGCCCAGTGTCTGACCATCTTCATTTTTACAACTCATAAAACTTCGTGAGAGCGGGAGAAAGACTGTCTCTATCGTGGCCATCAGTGTGACTAGCCGCCCTTTGACTTGACGGCGAAGAGAAAAGTGGGCGGGGGTAGATCAATCAATCGCCTTTAACTTTCCCACGCGTGTGCTCTCTCTCTCGCTCTCGTCGTCTCTTCAAATTTCTTCCAAAAAATGCTCCGAAGACGGGAACGTCTCTCATCGTACGACAAGCAGACATGTTGACCAACTGTTTATAGAGTTTTAACTTTAAATTTTCAGTGAACGCCTGTGGAAATGTCCTCGACAGGAAGACGAGCATCCAGACGGTTCTGCCCAGGACGGCTGAAAACATTGCCGAAGCCATGGAGAAGCAGAAACTCGTCGAGGCTTCCAACTGCATTTTTGACCTTCTCGTTGGACAGAACAAGAACAAGGAAAGAGCCAGTCTTCTCAAGCTCCTCAGGGTGAGTCTGGTCTTTGACCACTCATTTGATCAATCTTTTTCAATTTTTAACAAATTTTCTTGCTAATGGAATCAGACAGTTTTTTGAAGAGTGTAATAGTAATCAGCGACGGATAGTGCTTGAACAGCTGGAAAGAATGCCTGTTCAAACGGGGTAACAATAGCTCTGAATGGCCACGTAATCAATAGTTCTGAGCTTTTTGGTGTTACTCTTGCAAACTTTTTGAGTCCCACTTTGAGCTGTTTTTGATAGGATTCGAATACCGTAAAAGCTCTAATAGAAGCCCACCCGCCTTACCTAAGATACGCAATTACGTACACACTTTTTTGGGGGTCAAGACGTCATTTTCTGACTTTGTAATGTTCTGCAAAGTTGCAGCTCCTAACGTCCTCTACAACTTGTCAGTACACCAAAAAGCTGAAAAATGGCGTCTTGACCCCAAAAACACGTGACTACGTAATTGCGTATTTTATGTAAAGGGGTGGGGTTTCTATTAGAGCTTTTACGGTAGTCTTTCTTCATCGGACAGGACTGGGATCTTTCCCATTTGGGACAGTTTTTGGCAGTAGAATCGACGATAAATAATAAAAATAATCTGAGACTTAAAGACGACTTGTTATGATCTTTCTCCATCAGCCAGAAAATGCTCACAGCTGTTCGCAGTCGTCACACTAACTTTTCACTCATTACTTTTTTTTCAGCTCCTGAAGCACTTTGGACTCCAGGAGAAGGATCCGAGACTGAAGTCGATCCACGGATACATCAAGTCGACCGAGTACATGCTGGATGAGGATTCGCACAAGTGTCTGGTCACTCGCGAACAGTTCTCTCAGTAAGTTTTTCCCTCAGTTTCTCTGTTTTTCTGCCTCTGATTTAATTTAAAAAACTTTTTTTCAGGATCATTGCTCCCTGTCTTCAGCTGGTCGGTGACACTATCCGCAACCAGTCGGTCATTCCCAACTGGACTGACTTTGTCGAGACTCTCCGTATCATCTTTGAAGAGGTTTGAAGCATACCGAAACCATAGAAAGTCCATTTTTAGTGCAAAAGCGACACTCGCGGTCAGGTAGCCACCTACATTCCGCAGCTGAAGAGACAGGACCCCAATCTCTGGGGCGTCTCGGTCTGCAGTGTCGACGGACAGAGAGTCAGCTTCGGAGACTACAAGAAGCGATTCTGCTTGCAGTCTGTGAGCAAGGTAGGTATTTGAGCTGAGGGGAATTAGGCTGTTTGTTCTTTTACTTTGAAACGTCACGTCTTGCAGGCCTTCAACTACGCAATCGTCTCGAGTGATATCGGTCCCGAGGTGGTTCACAAGTACGTCGGATATGAGCCCAGTGGTCGTCTCTTCAATGAGATCTGTCTCGATGGAAGCAGTGAGTTTTTGTCTAAAAAAACTGAGAGACAGGAAATTTTCACCTATTTCCTTTCATTTTTTACGTTTGTAACCATGTTTAATCGATTCAGCGTGTAAAACAACCCCTTTGATGTTCAGATTGGTCGAAAATATTCAGAAATAGAAGGAAAATTTTTCGAGAACGGCTTATGAAGGGGGAAAGCGCCGTTTTCTTGATATTTTCGACCAATTTTCACGTCTGAGAGGGTTTTTTACACATAGAACTCGATAAACTTACTTAGAAAAGTGAAAAATAGAAGAAAAAGTTTGAAAAACGCAACTTCAAGGAAGTTTGAACGAACTGAGGCGCCTACTGCAGTATAACCGGAATATCACTTACCATCGTTTTCCAGACATGCCCCACAATCCGATGATCAATGCCGGAGCTATCGTTGTCACTTCTCTGATCCGCGAAGAACTGACCATGGCTGACCGTTTCGACTACATTCTGAACGAGTACCGTCGTCTGGCCGCCGGCGAGCATATTGGCTTCGACAATGCCACCTTCCTCTCCGAGAGAGACACAGGTATAGGTCTCGCCAAAATGACCTTAAAATTTTGATTCCGCGCGCCAAAACTGTTTTTCACTTTTTACGGGGTTTACCACGGCTTTTTACCAGTTTTTTTTTGTTACAGTATCGAGGATTGTACCCGTATGTGACAATGGAAGAAAAAAATGACAAATAGCAGAAAAATAGCGAAAAATAATTTTGGCGCGCGGAGTCAAAATTTGAAGGTCATTTTGACGAGACCTATAAGAAAGTTATAGTAAGCTACAGTAATCCCTCATTCAGCTGACCGCAACTACGCTCTGAGCTACTACATGAAGGAGAACAAGTGCTTCCCGCAGATGCGTCGCGAAGAGGATCTCAACAAAATTCGCGAAGCTGAGATTGCTGCCCGTCAGGCTGAGGGAGAGCTCCCAGATCCGCGTGACATGCTGCCGAAGAAGAAGGGAGAACAATGGAAGCTGAGAGAGGAACTGGATCTGTACTTCCAGCTCTGTTCTCTGGAGGCTGACTGTGAGAGTGCCAGCGTCATGGCCGCTACTCTGGCCAACGGAGGAGTCAATCCGCTGACTCGTGAGCGAATCATCGACTCTCAGACCTGTCGCAACGTTCTCTCTCTGATGTACAGCTGTGGAATGTACGATTTTTCTGGAAAGTTCAGTTTCACGGTAAGTCTTGTTCTTCCTCTTTAAGTAACTGTAATTGTTTAGTGGAAGGTGAGTTATGGGTGTTTTTGGTTACGAATAGTCCGATGTTCTGATCAGAACTCTGCATGTGCTCTCCCCTTCGAGGACTCCAAAGAAGCTCCACACAGACAAAAATCTCGCGCGCGTTTTGATAACTTTTGCAAATCCCTAGAGAGATTTAAACGGAAACAATGGAAGTAGCGTTTTCATTCAGGTCGGTCTTCCCGCCAAGTCTGGAGTTTCGGGAGCCATGGTCGTGGTCATTCCCAATGTGGCCGGATTCTGTCTCTTCTCGCCGCCTCTTGATCCGATGGGCAATACTGTCCGAGGAGTGAGCTTCTGCAAGAAGATGGTCCAGTACTATAATTTCCATAATTATGACAGTGTCCTGAACGTTGACGAGAAGAAGAAGGACCCGAGAAGGAATGGAGCTGTTTCTCAGGTAGGAGAGTCCGAGAGACAGGAAGTACTGTACAAGCTCTAATAGAAGCACCCCTGTACGCAATTACGTACGCATTTTTTTCGGGGTGAAGACATAATTTTTCAATTTATATTTTATTTTTCCTTGGTAGCTGAGATGTCTATCTGTATGGGAAAAATAGTCAGAAAGTTGGGAAAAAAATTTCTCAACCCGAAAAATATGCGTACGTAATTGCGTACAGGGGTGCTTCTATTAGAGCTCTTACGGTACATCTTTTCTTCCAGACCATCGAGCCGGTCATGACCTACCTCTTTGCCGCCAAGCACGGAGATCTCGACTACGTCAAGAGACATCACTCCCAGGGCTACAACATGAGTGCCAAGGACTACGATGACCGTACTGCTCTCCATGTGGCCGCTGCTGAAGGAAGATTCGATGTGGTCAAGTATCTAGTCGAGAAGTGCGGAGTGCCTCTCGTGGCCAAGGATCGGTAAGTGTTCTCGGAGACAGTCCAAAATCTATTCAGCTGGAAGCACACACCGATCGAGGAAGCCCGCACCTTCCATCACGAGGCTGTTCTTGAGTACCTTCTGGAAAAGTATACTGAGGACTCGAATCGCAAGGAACGCGACCAGAAACAGGACACTGAAGGTGGACTGGGACATGGCTCTGAGGACGAGGCTCTTCTGGACGAAGAAGATCCGGAGCATACTCTGCCTCTGAACTTTATCGCCGAAATGCCTGAGTGCGTCTTTTCCCGATCGGTTTTCCCAACTGTATGATAACAGTCAAATCCAGTACCGCCGTTCCTCTGTTCAGAAACAGTCTAGTGCGTCACTCTGAACTCAGAACCTTCTGGAACAGACAGTTTTTAAGACAACTCTCTCTGAAGTTCCTACTGTACTTTGCACTAGTCAACTGTACTCTACTGATTCTTTTCTGGGCTCTCAGATAGAGTCGGAAGCTGTAAAACTCAGAAACTGTCCACTTTTCAGACTCGAGGCTCAGAAGAAGCAGCTGAACGGTGAAAAGGTCAAGGTGATCGTCTCGAACGAGGAAGTCACCAGAGTCGGAACTGGACTAAACTCTGACTGAACTCCTTCTCCCATTTCACTTAATCCTATCCCCTTCGATTACCGGTGTGCCTTACTTATTCCTAGAGAGCTCTTTGAGATTGTCATATAGAAAAAGAAAGTTTCCGGGTCTGACCCCCTTCTCACCCAGTGTGTAATCTTTTTTTACGAGTTCAAATAAACACTTTGTTGAGAGAGCAACAGTTCATACGTGGTGACCGAGAAAAAAGCCGGGGGAACCCGAAAGAGACGCTCGTTGAGACGTACAGTATGTACAGGAAAAAGGACTAGGTACCTACACGCGAGAGACGGAGAATCATCGGGGAAATAAGTACAGTATGAACAGAGAGAGAATCAGTAGATTCACTGGGAAGAGGGAGGAGTAGGAGGAGTGGCTGTCGGGGAGAAGGCGAGATCTCGGAACGATTGTTGGGTATGGGCTGTGAGGGACGAAAGGATGGTAGAGTCTACTGGTTCAGTGCAGGATGGACAGGTGAAGGATCTGAAAGTTTTGGGATTGTTTTTGATCAGGCGATAGGTTGGGCTCTGTTCTGATGCTAACTGAGTTGGGTAGCTCTACTGGTCTGTCCCGTCTCCAAAAGAAGCTTCTCTATTACTCGGCACAAGTCACTTGACTTTTTTTGACAGTATCACTGTGACTGTCATGGAATCTTTCGCGCACTCTCATGATTCTTATCTAGTTCTCTCAAGCAAGATGGTTCTAACAGTAACCCTAATTTTTCTAACTTGAGTAGAGACTGAATTAGACCCGAGCCAGAAAAGTGCCAGTCTGGAGAGAATGGTCGAAGTAAATTGACAAAATGAGACTCATTTGGAAACATAAAGAGCTTTTGCTGAAAACTTGACGTCAAGATTTCTTGAATGGCTCATCTTCACTCCAAATAGGGGACTTGCTGGTATTGGTTCTGTTATATTGTCCTAAAAATGTGGGAAAGGGACAAAGTTTGATTAATGACATTGTCTGGCCTCTGTCCTTACTTACAAACCACTGACATAGACGTCCCTATGATTATAAATCGGGGACGGGTCCTTGCCAAAAGGAACTATTTTTAGGGAGTCCGAAAGTTGCAAATAAAGACAACTACTCACAGAGTCAGCTTGCCTGACAAAATATGGTTTGTTAAAAAAAAGAGCGTAACCCATTTAGCTCGCCGCGAGACCGGAAAAACATCAGAAAACTGGGCTGAGTATCCTACGTTTCCATGTTATAAGGGTCTCGCGCAGAAACAAAAGGGTTACGGTCGAGCTCTTTTTTTTGAACAAACCATAGTTAAGTGCTCAAACTGAGTTAATTTATTTGGGATCCATATGAAGCAAGTGTCTGGCTCGAAAGGGTCAAAGCTTTCTATTCTTACTAGAAAAGTTCATTTTCTTTCGGTTTTCACCAATTAAAGTTTACGATTTCTGTCATGTTCAGAAATTTTTCTTTTCTTAGCCATTCAAGTTCTAAGTATCAAGTGAAAATTGTCCAATTTTTTTCAAGAACGCCTCCTCACGAGATCTAATAAGGCCAATTATGACGAACTCATAGGATTCTGAAAAAAGAAAACCAAATTTCGCTCACCTCATAAGCCAGTCGTCGACACATTCCTGATGGAAAAAGTGCATACAGGGAAGGAATCTCATGCTCTCTCCGACCTCAAAGTCATTCATACAGATGGAACATTCTGTACTCTTCATGTCCGGTCGGAAGAAGTCTGCCGGTATCTGCTCTAGGAGACCTTTAACCCGAACGCGTTGAGCATCTTCCATCTAAATTTAGGATAAGAGTAGTCAAAAAATCCAATTACTTCCTTGGATTCACCAGCGGCAGATCGCTGACGAGCCATGTTGGCGGCGTAGAGCTGGTTCACGTAGGCACTCTGGGAGAATTTTGTAAAAAAAAAATCGGAGAAAAACTTACACTGTGAGGCAGTTGCATGGCTGGATTCGTAAAACTCATAGAGGCTGCTGCATTGGCGTCGGACGAGTTGGACCGACTACTGAAATTGAAAATCTCTGTCTCTCTGTCTTCAAAATTAAAAAAAAGTCCAAAAAACTCACGAAAGAGTCTGTCCACTGTCCTCATTGTTGAGATTGCGATGGCCGAAGAGAAGAGGCAGACAATTACCCATAATTCGACTTGTCAGTCCTTCCCTTGTGCTGTAAGAACCGGGTTCAGTGATGTAATTGACACAGATCGGGTCGTCTTTGAACACGTGAATCGAGAGAGACAGAGAGACAAAATCTGACAGTCAGACAGAGAGTCTGAGACGGATGAGCCTCGCTGTTTGAGGAACAGGGAGTCGGTCAATACCGAAAAAGGCCAGGAAAAATTTCCGGTTTTGCAGATGATCGGGACCACAAAAGGACAAAGCCTTTCGAAACAATTTCCCATCCAAAAAAAGTCAAATATCGATTTAGCAAACATCAACAAAAATCGATTGCAATAGACAGTAAATAGTCGTATTTTTTTCGTTTTGTCTCCCATGGCCGGTAATAGACATAGAGTCACGTGAGGCCCGAACCCAGTGACAAATTTGATGAGTGTTCCAGTTTTTCCGAGCTTTCTCGATCTGATTAAGAAAAATTTACAGATAAACTAAATTTTAACGTTATTGGTATAAAAAAACTGAAAGTTTTCATAATAACCATGTTTTCCAGGGGAATTTTGAGGAGTTTCGTTTGATTTTGGTTAAAGAACATTTTTAAAACCTACCAATGGGAAAAGAAGTGTCTTGATTCGGATTTCCTCCAGAAGAAGAGAGGAAATGTGAAGGAGAGGAAGGAGAGGCAGTCTCTTTCTCCCAGCTGAGCGCCGACAGCAGCAGAGGCAACCGGCCCTTTCCTGTGTCTCTGCGTCTCGTCTCTCGTTTCTCTGACTCTTCGTCCTTATAAAGGAGACACATTACACTTCAGGCACTGCTCCTAAGGAAGCATTCTTGAGATTTATTAAAAATGCGGTTAACGGGAAAGTAACTTTAGTTCAGTCCTCCCTAGAACTCGGGAGGGAAAAGAAATCTCAATTTTCTACCTCATGCTAACATTTTCCAGTTTTCTGATGTTTTGCAAAATTAAATAAAATTGAAGCGATAAATTGAAGCAATTAAACATCATAAAAGTTTTTGTGGAAACTGTAAAAGCCAAGAAGTTTCAAGTAGACTCAAATATGTTGTGCCTGCTGTTCGCACTGCTATCAATAGTTTCTGGAGACTCTTATTACAGTGAGTCTACTGATCTCTCTTCAGATTCGTCCGTCCGCATTTCAGATGCCCAAGCCTGTGGAAAACCGCAGACTAGATATAAGAGAGGCTCTCTGGATCTAAACCTTTCCATTTTATCCGATGAGGACCCCACAGAACAGTGGAAGGTGATGGGAGGAGAGAGGGCCCAGCCGGGAGAACTACCCTGGTCCGTCTACTTTATCGTCCCTCTGAGAAATTTTAACTGAATCTGTGTTGAGACAGGGACAGGGATTCACCAGTCTGGTTCTGATCTTTACCTTTAGATAACGGAAAACAATCCATTTGTGGCGGAATAATGATCTCCAGTAGACACCTCCGCGTGCCTGTCTTCCGCATCTTCACGATTTGGCCAATTTTAAGGGCATGGAAACGGAACTGCTGGGATTCGGATTTGGAGCTGATCGTATGTTTTTTCGCATTACCTCGCAGAATCGGAGAGGAAGAACATTAATTAGCGGCCAAAAACCAAAATGAAATTTATTTTTCAGCTATAAACGGCTAGGTGTTCACCAAACACCTACAGAAGATCCATCTGGGCAAGCCAGTCAACAGAACCAAGTGTGCTGAAATCTACCGACTGAGCTGGGAGTACATGCTCTGTACCAAAGTGAGTTATCTCTACTTTTTATCAAACGGTAATTCATCAGGAGACAATGACAAAAAACGTCTGCTCCGGAGACAGTGGTGGCGGGATTCTCACCGACATCGATGACCATTATTTTCTGCTTGGATCAGTTTCATATGGATCAAAGTGTGATGGAGATCGACGTGATCTCCGTGAGGCTGGAGTTAACATGGATGTTAACTTGTACACGGCTACTATCGACAAGTACATTTTGAAGCAGGCGCCAAATTATAGGGAAATGTAGGTCGGAAAGAAATAGACATATTGGCTGAATAAATATTATCGTAAGCAGTGGACGAGGGGCAGAGAGACAGGAAGACAGGCCCATTGACTCTGACCATGATTGGGCTAGAAAGAGCTCTGCGAAGTAGGTCACGAATGGTCTGACTTTTTCTGCATAGTTCCATCTTTCTCTGAGCGACTGCCAGTCTTTGAAGTTGGTCATCCGTGGCTGACCAGGATTCACATCCGTATAAGAAGCAGGGCAGCACAGTAGAGTTTAGCAGTTTTCTTTTCAGTTCGATTGAGACTTGTCTGTTTGTGTAGAAAATTCTGTGTTTCCTAAAAACCTCGCCTTCCAACTTCCGCAGTTCTCCAATCATCGAAAGAGATCCTTTGTCCCAGATTTATGGTTCTGGCCTAACTTTTTTGTCCGGTCAAGGCCCGTTTTGGATCAGTTCATACGATCTAGTTGTATTTCAGCATATTTACTCTATAGAACAATAGTTTGATACTTGATCTTGACATGTCTCTTGAACTTGTTGACATTCTTCTTCACATCGTCCGTCGAACAGATTCCCGAGACTTGACAGATCCAATCCAGATGATGGTAGACGCTCGTGCCCTTATCGAGGTAAGGAAAATCTTCAACTGTCGGGATGCACAAGCGACGATAGCCTCTAGACAGAACTCCCTTCAGGACGATTCTGTCTTCAATGGTCGAGACCAGAGAACCGCCACTGTCTCCTTCGCAAGCCAGCGTAGGATAACCGTTGAAGCAAATATTCAACGCCATGATCCTGGCAGAATTCCGTTTTGCTGGTCACGGATCTCAGAACTCCGAGAGGATTATCGTATGTCTCGTCAAGCACTGAATTTGGGTTGTTTAGAGAGGGGTACCAATAAAAACTGACGGTTGATTCCATATCCGTAGAGACGGATCTCATTGCCGAGTGGTAAGACCGTTTTGGGAAGACATGCAGGTTGAGAAATTAGCTGACCACGAGTTGATGGGTCAACTTCCAGAAGAGCAACGTCGTCAGAAAAAGTTTCGTCACGTTCCATATCGAAATGGCCGGGTTTGGTCGGGGCAGGGAAAACCTCTGTGGGAAAATTCGACTTCCGAATTCCGAGTTTTTTGAAACTTTTGACTTTCGGGAAAACCAGAGCGGTTTTCGAAAGTGAGCCGAACTAGACTGTAAAATATCGATAAATGTAAAGAATCAGGCTTTCTTCATTCATTGGAAACCTCTTGAGGGTTGTTTTTCATACAGCAAGAAAAGTTTCCGCACTTCACTGGTGTGTACGAATAAGTAATGGAAAAATGGGTAAACAGAACAGCTCCGAGTTTCGACTTTCAGGTTTTCTGTCAGACAATACTGTAAAATCCCATGAAATTTTTAATCTCCAGACTAGACGTATACCCACATGTGTACAATAAATACAAAGATGAATGAAGTGAGAATCTTTGTATCCGTTTTGGTTTGGGGGGAAATGCCACAGATGGGATATATGAGGTAGGTTGGAGAGAGAAGATATAAGAAGCTATGATATATATTATAATTCATTTTAAATGTTAGAATTTTTACAAAAAGGGAGACCCGTAGTTAGTACCAAAAGGAAGGGGATACTTTTTTACTTCTTCGCCTTTCGGCCAGAGGCTTTCGCCGCCTTGATTCTCCTCCTCTCAGCGAGCTCCATGGCCTCAAAGTCCTTTCGTCGGCAGCCGCAGAAAAATTTGTCGCCGGTGAAGGGCTTGTTGTGGCCGAGGGCACAATGGTTGTGGAACCAGCCATCACAGTCGTCGCATTGGACCTGAAAGAAGAGCATTAAATAAAATGAAAACAACGTCAGAAATTGGCAAGTTTTGTCTGTTGGATAATACCAACAAAAAACTAGAAATTTCGCCTCGGGATCCGAACCCGAGACCTACTGGACCCGAGAGGCGCCACTTTCCACTGCGCCATATGAAAGTTTCGCTCCGAATTCTAGTTGGCCTATGATCAGAATGTCAAGTCAGAACTCTTTCTGGTCCAGTAGTAAAAGACAAAACTCACCCATTCAGCCGTAAAAGTCAAGACTTTTCCTCCATATTCGCATTTTTTCATCTTGCACGGTTCCTCTTTTCCGGCGACGACCATCTGGGTCCTGTCTGGCTCCTCATCTTCCTCTGACTCTTCCGGCGAGCTGTCCCTCTCCTTTCGAGTCTTCCATTTCATTTTTGGAGTCATCTGCTTCGGAGTCATTGACGGTTTTCTTCCCTTCTTCTTGTTATTTTTCTTCTTCTTCGACGAGTCGTCCGAGTCAACATCCGGCTCTGATTCCGACGGCGGTGTTCTCTTCCTCTTCACAGGCTCCTTCTTCGGCGGAACGGGGAGATCTTCAGAGTCGTCGTCACTGCTCAGAGAGTCTTCAGAACTGAGCTGCTTCAGCCTCGATTTTGTGTCTTTGCTGCTGGAGGCGGCGGCTTTCTCCTTCTGGAAATGGACAAGATTAGTAAAAATTTGAAAAATTCGGATGTTCCACTTTTTTTGTGGTCATTTCCGAGGTCAGAGCATGAACATTTTGTCCGTTCAAAAACTAGAAAGAATTATTTGAATTGGTTTGTTGTTCTTGATTGCGTATCCAACGTATCCTAAAAAATGCTATACAGCTAAATTCCCGCCAATTTGATTTAAAAAATGTTCTATGCAGAAAGCGCGAGACAATTAAAAAATGCTCTCTACATTTTGACCAGACTACATATGAAACACTCTGAGAAAAATCGTTACCATTTGCGATGAAGGGACTCCCAGTTTTAGGCTATACAACAGAAATGACCGAGTGGAACCATGTTTACATTTGACTGCGCACCAACTCCTATTAAATATCCCCTGCGTATCGTGACGCTTACCGTTTTTGAGAAAACTGGAATTTTAAGACAATTCTAGAAAGAAAAGGGCCAAAAACAGAAAATAGTAAAACTCACCCTTTTCTGTTCTTTCTTCGCATTCTTCTCATATCGTTCCTCGTCAGTCAGACGTCGAGAGGTCGAAGTCCTCCTTCCTTTGAACGAAGGCAGGACAGAGGTGCTGTAGTCAAGAAGACGGGCACACTGAAAATTGAAGAATTCTACTTTCTCTGAGCCTCTCAGTCTCTCTCTCTGACTCTCTTACCCACCTCATTGTTCTTCTTCCCAACCTTCTCCCCCTTCGTGGAACTCGTACTCGTCGCCGGCTGCTTCCTGATCTCCTCCGGTCGACTCTCCGTATCCGTCTCGTCCCGATTCGTCTCGTTATTATCGTCGTGATCCTTGAGACTTCCCGTATCCGGAGTGTCTCTCTGTTTCGGAGACGGTGTACTGTCCCACGGATTGGCAGCTACAACCGTCTGTCTCCTCAAAGTCGGCGATTCCATCGATTTGTAGCTGTTGATCTCTTCAGACTTGTTCGGAGAAGCCAGCTGTGGAGTGATAGACATCGTCGAAGCAATATGGACCTTGGGAGGACTGGGAACGGAACTGTCGCACTCCATTTGGACAGGAATCTTCTCCGAAACGAGAGGCGCTTTTTGCTGTGTCTCTTGATGTGTCGGCTGGTGCTGCTGCTGCACCATTTGGGCCTGAAAATCAATGCGCGTTGGCCTATTCATTTCAACAGAGACTCACCTCCTCTGCTACTCTGGCAGCGTTAATCAGTGCGCTGCTTGCTGCCGCACTGGCAAGGGCTTCCGACGTGACGATCCCCATTGCGGCTGAACCGGCGGTTGAGGTTAGCAGCTGGTTGAAGAGTTGCTGTTGCTGCTGCTGTTGACTCACCTGGAAGCAATAAAGGTTATGGGATGACCGCGGAGACAAATTACTGTCAGTCCTGTCCCTGTCCCTGTCCCTGTCCCTGTCCCTGTCCCTGTCCCTGTCCCTGTCCCTGTCCCTGTCCCTGTCCCTGTCCCTGTCCCTGTCCCTGTCCCTGTCCCTGTCCCTGTCCCTGTCCCTGTCCCTGTCCCTGTCCCTGTCCCTGTCCCTGTCCCTGTCCCTGTCCCTGTCCCTGTCCCTGTCCCTGTCCCTGTCCCTGTCCCTGTCCCTGTCCCTGTCCCTGTCCCTGTCCCTGTCCCTGTCCCTGTCCCTGTCCCTGTCCCTGTCCCTGTCCCTGTCCCTGTCCCTGTCCCTGTCCCTGTCCCTGTCCCTGTCCCTGTCCCTGTCCCTGTCCCTGTCCCTGTCCCTGTCCCTGTCCCTGTCCCTGTCCCTGTCCCTGTCCCTGTCCCTGTCCCTGTCCCTGTCCCTGTCCCTGTCCCTGTCCCTGTCCCTGTCCCTGTCCCTGTCCCTGTCCCTGTCCCTGTCCCTGTCCCTCTATACCCTACCTGAGCCTCAAAAAGATTCCTCTGAAGCAAATTCGGTTGCAAAGTCGGGGGAAAAGACATCTGCTGGAAAGGAGAACCAACGTTAGGAGGTCGGAATCCGGCGTGAAGTGGTGGGTAGCACTGTTGCTTAAAAAAACAGATTGCAAACGCTCAAGAATATAACAAACCGAATATAAGGGAACGTTGAGCCAAGGAAACAGTGCCAGTGACATCATGTTTGCTGTTGTTGCCGTACTACAACTTGTTGTCGTCGTCGGGAGCTGGATGCCTACGGTATGCGGAAGATAGGGATGAGGAGGATGGACAGCTGGAGCGTTGTGTATCGCGTTGGATGATTTCTGAAAAAGGGGAGGGAATTAAGATGACCTAGACAGAAAATGGGAACATACACCTGCAGACAGAATGAGGCAGATGGTAGACAGATTGTTTTTGAACTAGGAGAAGGGACAAAAACTGGACAGACACTTGGACAGAGAGACAGAGACACTCACTCTGGGCAGTTCCCTAGCATTGATGTCGTCTCCAGTACACAGAAGAGAGTTCGTTCTGACTCCATTGGCGAATCCCAGATATTTCTTGTCCTGGCTGGCCTTTTCCACCAAAAAGGCAAATTCGGCATTTGCCTGAGTTCAAATATTAAAAATTAATTTAAAAAAGGTTACCTGAGGGGCATTGGTGCCCTCCTTGATGGAAGCTCCGTTCATATGTCCAAATTTGATGATGTCGCCTTCGTTGATCTGGTCCGAGTGGTTGGCTCGGCACTGAAACAAATATTCTGTAGATGGAGTGAGAGAAAAATTGGTTAGTTTATTGGCAGTGATTCTAATGGCCTTTTCTCAGACAAGAGGTATATTTTATCTGGGTTCAAAATGTGTGAGGGAAAAACAGAGACGGGACGAGGGGAAAACAACCCGGAAACCTGTGATTTTCGTCAAATTATCTGTCAGCTGCGTATGGCTATACATATAATTTGTCGGAGACAAATAGGATCGAAACGGAGATTCGAAAAGGAGGGAGATGGTGCACTTTCGACTCTCTCTCTCCCAGGACTGGTCATCGGCAGGTGCTCCGTTTTTGCAGCGTGCGAGGCGCTGGGAAAAAAGAGGCGTGACAAAAAGTTTGATGTTTACGAAAGAAGAAGACGGAGAGTCTGGAAGATATTCGAAACTCGGAGGGAAGTAAGCCCGCTCCGTTTCAGAGAGGAACAATAAGATTAGGCAGGGATGGCAAACCTGGCCGGCCAGGTTGGATTTTGCGGCGGTCTAAAAAAAATTCATTTCGCATTTTTTTCTGATTTTTTTGTTTACAAATACGTCCCCCGATTAGATATACTTTTGCCATCAGAAAAATTGGAAGAAAATCGAAAACTGAGAATAAAAATCGAAGAAAACGGCTATTTTTTACCGAATTTCGTAAAAAAAAAAACCGCTTTTTCTTATATTTTTGTCGTCGTTTTGTTGTCGTCGTTTTCGATTTTTCCTAATTTTTCTGATGGCAAAACTAAATCTCATCAGGGGACGTATTTAGAAACAAAAAAATCGGAAAAAAAATGCGAAATGAATTTTTTTAGCCCGCCGCAAAATCCAACCTGGCCGGCCAGGTTTGCCATCCCTGGACTAGGAGAGGGCTGTGAAAACAACTGGGTCTCTGCCCCTCTGTCTTTCTGTCTGTCAATCTCTCTGTCTCTCTCTCTCTCTCTGTCTAGACTGACTGTTTCAGAGAGAACCAACTGATCAAAGTCTCGTAACTGTCGTCGTATCCGTGACATTTGTAAAAAGGGAAAGGGGAGAGAAAGACACAGCAGACAAATCACAGTCGACCATTACACCCGCCGTCTCACCAAAATTTATTACTTACTCGAAAGTCGTTGATGTAGGTTCCATTCAGCGACTGATCCGTCAGTTCGTACTTTTCTATTCTCCCGGACGCCGACTTTTTCCCCGAAATGTAGGCATGTTCTCTCGAGATCATGTTCGTTGTGCTGCAAAAAAAAGAATGAAAAATATTTAAAGGACTGTCAGCCGATTAGAATGGGATACGTGATATGGAAGATGAGCGAAGCAGGATACGGCCCCGATGCATATCAGTTCCATCACGCCAAGCCGATACACCGGACAGATCTCATACCCCCCTATGCTTGTTTCGTCAATTGACTTTTTTCGAGACCGGCTTCTTGATTGACACATTAAGACTCATTATCTCGACTAAAAGTCGTTATCTTTCCGACATTTTAAGGGCTGGAAGGACAGGAAGATTGAAGCCTGGCACAGTCATTGAGGAACATTTGGAGAAGAAGTCATAGAGCGAGGGAAAGTTCAACGAAGTATATGATTAAGATCTCAAAACGTCACATAGTCAAGTGGAAAAAAAGAAAAGTTCATCAACTTTTTGGGCTTTTTAAAACTCGGAAACCATGTCTTGTGAGTATCCAATGCTATCGTGTAATTTCGGAGATTACAGTGCTGAAAAATGCTGGGGTTTCCGTTTATTTTTTTCAAGTAGGAAATTTTCGCGATCACAGTGGAGAAGAAGAGTAATGATTAAAGGGACATGGAAGAAAGGTTTTTAGCGCTTAAAGATCTGTAGGGCACAGTCCTTTAAAAATTGCCCTGGTTGTTGGACCCGGTGATTTACAAATAATGTTGAAGCGTTTGATACTCAGTCAAGAAAAAATAGAACCCACGAATTTCGGAGTTTTTCTGAACTTTCTGGCTAGAAAACTATAATGCTTCTACGATTTTGTGAGCTAATAAAAAGAATAAAGATCTCGTCAAAATCGAATGACGTTGTCTTCAAAATATAAACTAAACAGACTCTTTCCCGTCTGTCAGCCTTATCACCGAGACCGGGCCAAAATAGATGGAAAACACGTCTTCTTTTTCTGGCTGTGAAGGAAAAACAGTCCTTTAAACTACCCCGAGTTGATATTTGGCAGCGCGTCACGGATGTTTTCACCTTGAAAACAAAAATTTGCGGGTAGAAAAAAAACGGCCTTCAATACAGGAAGTATATGGGATACTGCAATCCGTTTGAACCTCTAATTCTGTTGAGTGACTAATGAGGAAGCTGGATGTACTGATAAACAGACAGAGATTGGGAGACAGAGGGACTGTACACTCCAGAAGGATACGGTAGTTACAAAAAAAATCAAATTTCGAATTCAAAAAAAGTAATCAATAAGGACACCGTTCGAAAGATAGAGAGAGAAAAGAGACGGGATGATGGGACGGGGGCCAAAAACTATGAAAACTGATAAGAACTATCAATTTCCGACTTCGTCTCTTCCCCCAACGGGAGAGACAGCCACTTAACGTAATTTCTCGTACTCTCTTTCGACTAATCAAAGAGAGAGAAAAAATGAATCAGTGTGATAATCAGTGGGAGAGAGAGGGAAACGCCAGCTGGTAGTCAGGGCAACGGATTATGGGGACAAAAAAACTGACTGACCTATTCACTGCCTTCGTTCCGTGACAGGAAGTCAATTGGACATCATTGGATTCCGAGCGGCCGAACTTGACGTAGGTGTCGAGCCTGAAAATTGGACTCATTATTTTGAGAGCTCTGATAAATGTGACTAATTTTCCTGGCTTAGAATATACTGCTATCTGAAAGGGATCTGAGAGAGAGACCGAGAAGATCCGACTTCTAGTACAGTACTCTTTCGCTGCGAGACCCCCGCGGACCAGTACGCAATTACGTTCTCACGTTTTTCAGGCCGAAGACTGCATTTTTCAGTTTTTAGTGTTTTACAAAGTTGTAGAAGAGATCAAGGGCTACAACTTTGCAGAACATCAAAAAATTGAAAAATGTAGTCTTCGGTTTTTTTTTTTTTTTTTTTTTTTTTGAAAAAGTGCGTACACGTAAAAGTTTTTGAAAAAAAGAAAAGTTTGAATTTGGCTGCGTATTTTCGCTGAGTATCAAATTTTGAGTGCAGGTCTCGAAGCAAAGAAGAACGAACAAAGGATACTCAGCCAAAGGACTTGAACAAAAACTTGTTGATCTCGCCTGAGGATCCAACGGGTCCCACGACGAAGTTTTTAAAGGACTGTGTAAAGTTTTTCGGGAAAAGATTCTCAAAGGGAGGTCCATCCCCAAAATGACCTCCCTCACACACCCATCGCATTACAATTTAGACGACTTTTCTCCCACCCGCTTGTTATTCTTTAGACTCAATTTTATGAGCTCGGTCACGTTGTCTCTCGCTTATTCATTGGGATTATTATGACCGGTGATCAGCGGAATTAAACAGGTGAAAAGTTGATTTTCTTCGTTACCAGGTGACTGAAAAATAACGGGGGGGGGGGGGGAACTCACAAAATTAGCGAATTATCGTCGCCTTTCGTAAAGTCGCCACCATTGGCTGATGGCATGAGACGACGAAGATGGTACATGCTGGCATACTGAGGATTGCTTCCCATCTAATCTTCATTCGAAGGCCTGGAATGGGAATTTTCTGGAGATAGGGAGGGAGTAAGAGACAGAGGGACAAAAAGATAAAGATACTGAGAGAAAGAGATCTGGAGTTAATGAGTTCTTGAGAGTACGTAATTATAGAGTAAGTCAAGAGATTTGAAGCAAAAGCTAAGCGATGCAATGGAATCAAAATGAGAGCGTTAATTCTGCTGAAAGAGAAGCACGAACAGAGACCATTGAAATTTTGGTACGCAAGAAAAAGACAATGTTCAAAAAGTTGTGTAAAAATCTTGGCTATTAAATTTGCTATGAAAATTTACCAGACCGAAACAAAGTTTTGCTAGGCAGAACATCAAAACTAAAAAAAGTGAAAAAATTAGTGGAACTGATAAAAAGCAAGCGAAAAATGTCTAATTGGAATATTCCGGCCAAAAAAAAATTGAACGAAGGAGGCCGCCTGCCGAACTATTACCAACATCTTTGCTAAAAAAATTGTACTGGCCATTCAACTTTAGTAAAAAAAAGAACCGATTTGTGTTTGAACAAGCCAAATCCCCTCTCTTGACTGAACTGTGAGAATAGAAAATAATAATCTGCAGAAACAAGACAATTAGACCACAATGACATTGTCTCACGGTCTGAATGGCGCCATATTTCAAATTTTGATCTTTCTGTATTGAAAAACAGTCAAAAGAGTGTTTAATTACCTAATTTAAACCATTTTGGCTTTAAGTTTAACCAGGAGCTGGGGGTGGCTCTTTATCCATGGAAAAGTTCGTCATGGGATTAAAATTAAGCCCTGAATAAAGGGCAACTGATGTGTGCAACTGATTGACCCATTATGCATACTTAACGAGGCTGTTAATAAGCTGTAAAATTTAATTCAAAAGGTAAAAGTTGTTTGTGAACGGTTCGCGATCGATGCCCGTGACAATAATGGTCGGGGCCGTTGCTGGTGGCTGAGAGAGACCGGTCGTCGACTCTTTTAGAGTCCTGGACAGAAACTGGAGAGACGATTAATTACGGCAGGAGAGTATAAACAGGGTCGAGATGTTTTAAGGGAGGCCTACGTGAGAGAGAGAGGGTCGATCGATAGCAGCAGGGACAGCCGGAGAGAGAGAGAGAGAGACACGCAACAAATACTACGCAATATGACACAAAGGAGGTTTCGGGTCGGCGTAACAATGAGATCTTGGGCGAGAGAAAGAGGAAATCTAAAACGGGATTGAAGTATATTAAGCAGTATCTTTAAGCACAGGAATTTAACGTTTAGTAAAAGTTTTGAAAGTAATATTTCAAGCTAAAAAATGAGTTCAAAGAGAATGGAAGAGAAGCGGTAAGAGGAAGGTTTAATCAGAAAAATATCACTTGTAAGAAAATTAAGGATGCCGCTTAATCCAGCATTTTCTGGATGAAAACGCAATTATTCAGCTTAACAATATTCTAGAAATTTGTAGCCCTTGATCTTCTCTACAACTTTGCAGAACATCGAAAAGTTAGAAAAGCCGTTTTCCGCATGAAAAGGGGCAAAACATGAAACTTAAGGGTTAGGGTTAAGGTCCACTTAAAGCTTGTTGATATGGACAGCCGATTCATGAAAAAACTATTTCTTTTAAAATATTCTAAACTGAAGGAAAACGTTCACTTACACAATCGCTAAATAGACAGCAGAACGCCTTGGAATTGATAAGAGAGTATCGTGTGAAAATTGATGGGAAACGCACCAAGAGTTTTGATCAAAGTTCAAGATAATCGATTTGACAAACTTAATGGCCAAAAACTGCGAGCTCCATTAAACTTAAAATTTAAATTCACCCAAAAATTCTAAAACTTTGTGCTCCAAGCCATCTCCTTCTTCTAGACCATTACGAAATTAAACATGAACAAAAAAGTTGTAGTCGCTTCCAAAACAACCCGAAGTTATCCAGGAAACCTATTAGCCCGACGGATTTGGCAAGATGCCCTAGTAGCGTTGCGGGTGGTCCCGTCACGAACCGGATTACGGTAGTTGCTCGACCAGCGACCCATGTACTCTGTTTACCATTGCCACAGGGTGGGCGGTAAGAGAGAGAGAGACTGCGGGGCCAGGTGACGCTTTACCGTCCCTTACGTGTCACATCTTTTTTCTACTTTTCTACCCTATTTTTCGAATTATTCGTATCTTTTTCCATTAATCATATAATCAGAATCTAAAATTATCGTCTTGTTTAATCACATAATCGAGGTCAAATCTTATCACTCTGGACCAAAAGGTTTCTTTTGCATGTTTACTTGTGAGGTCGTTTCTTTCGAAACGCGGCTCACATGATGACCAGCTGACTCACAGCGTTCTACACTTTTTTGTCTCTCTGTCTCTCTGACTGTCAGCTCACGAGCCTTAGTACTATGGCATACAAAACCTCTATTTGGGCAAAATCATCATGTTTCTGTTGCCAAATTCATTTCTGGTCGGGATGAAATTACATCTCTGGTCTTTTGGTTGAGAAGGAATCCTTTTCTGGATCAGAGACTCCCTGTCCCTGTCCCTGTCCCTGTCCCTGTCCCTGTCCCTGTCCCTGTCCCTGTCCCTGTCCCTGTCCCTGTCCCTGTCCCTGTCCCTGTCCCTGTCCCTGTCCCTGTCCCTGTCCCTGTCCCTGTCCCTGTCCCTGTCCCTGTCCCTGTCCCTGTCCCTGTCCCTGTCCCTGTCCCTGTCCCTGTCCCTGTCCCTGTCCCTGTCCCTGTCCCTGTCCCTGTCCCTGTCCCTGTCCCTGTCCCTGTCCCTGTCCCTGTCCCTGTCCCTGTCCCTGTCCCTGTCCCTGTCCCTGTCCCTGTCCCTGTCCCTGTCCCTGTCCCTGTCCCTGTCCCTGTCCCTGTCCCTGTCCCTGTCCCTGTCCCTGTCTAGTTAACCTATACTATCCCCTTTCGATTAATGCCTCCCAGAACCAGTTTTTTCTCGTCCTTTCTTCTGACCTAACCACACGCATTTCTGTCCCTCCTGTCATAGTCAATTCTCGTCTCTCTCACCTTGTAAATCGACTTGACGCCAGTAGTAAACGTGACCCAGGGAAAAAAGCGGCGTCCTGTTAATGATTAGTCGCTTTTCAATAAGCACCAATTGATTTCTTTTTCGTATCTGCTATTTTATCAGTTCCGAAGCGTGTTTTCTAGCACCCGCCTTTTTTTGTCTGCCTTTTGTTGGAGCTTTTTCACAGCCTTTATCCCGGGAATTCCGTTCGTACTGGAGCAAAAACTTCAGGGGGATGTTTGCGACAAAAAAGAAGCACAAAAACATTTCCTCACACTTCTGCTTTTTCGCTGTTTTCATCAAGCTCCAAACGTAAACATAAAAACAGCTTATGATTGGTCAGCTGTGCACGCATTTCTCTCCTCAGCTCCCATTTTGTCTCTTTCCATATAGTCATGCCCGAAATAATTTTCTTTTCTTTAACAAGGTCTAGAAATGGAAATATCCCCTTTGCGAAGTCTCACAACCGGTCTCACTGTTCTTAGGTTCATTCCTTCCCTTGAATTCTATTCCCTTCTTTGAAAGTTACCACAGCAGATCTACAAGGGCTTCAGCAATTTTTCCCTAACTGTTTTATCCCTGAACTGACTAATTGCTTTTGAGTTTTTCAAAGAAACTTTTCTAAAACAAAACAACGAACTCATAACAACGAACTACCCAAAAAGAGTTACAGAATATTCATTCCGACTCTCCTAATGCTTACCCTGAAAACATACTCTTACTGTTCCAGACTCTGTCGAAACGTACTCTTACTGTTCTAGACTCTGTTGACTTCTCTAGTGCACACTGACTAATCTCCCTTTGCACCGAGCCCTCTGCCTTGTTTTCTCCCCCTGTTTCGATCGTTCGATAACATTTCAACACGGTCTGTTTCATAACCGCCTTGTTATTCTTCTCTCTCCCTCACTCTCTTTGAATCAGTAGTGTTTTTCAAGCGGCTTCTCGTTCGTTTTCTTCCCCGTTTCTCGCGGAAAGCAATTCTTCCCTCTCGAGCAAACATAGGGGCCTCTTACCTACCTGGCAAAAACAGCTAATCGATTTTGTTAATTCCTTATGATCCTGTTTCGTTTTCCTTCATGAACAAGTCAAATTTTCCGCCGCGGGTTGCAGGCAGTGAGAAGCGGCGTGACTGTGCTCAGAAAGGTCAGTGGTTCGAATCCTCGAGCAAAAAAATCTTTTTGCATTAATTTTTAATAGCTGACCGTTCAAAATAAGGGCCAGATATATAAATAAAATCCCGTACCTGTCATCGCGATCGATGGCTTGTTTATAGATTATTAGTCATCCCCCCGTTTGGGTCCACCCTCTCTCTCTCTCGCCAATTGACCAATCCGTATCGAATGACTTTGTGCTGACCTCTACCTCTCTTCTCACCCCTAATACCCAACAGTTTCAGCTCTCTTTCCCCCACTCTCATCCCAAGGATGAGTCGACATTCTACGGGCTTGAGGCTCTGTGCCCTCTTCCTCCTTCTCCTTCCATTTGCCTACTCCAGACAAGGTCAGTTCAGTTTTTCGTTCGAGAATGCGGTAGAATTGTTAGTTCTATCGGAGCCAGGTCTCCGGAGCCACTGGCGATAAGGTGATTAGTGCCTGTTGGTGTAGAAACGTCTGGGGCTACTCTTTTTCAAAGAAAACTGATAAAGAAAGGACAGAGTGCAGAGGAGAAAATAGTTACACGTGAAAATAGACCAGGGCTTTTTTGAGAAACTCTCTGTTCCTCTGTCAAAATATTTATATGAGTCAGAGAATCAAAAACTTTCTTGTTGATCCAAACAGTTTCAAAATTATTTTGATTTGAGTCATTCAATCAAAAAGAAAAACTTCAGCCCCTCGAGATTTTGAATATCTCGACAAACTGATCAAGGAGGGTTCCTTGCGGAAAACCTCCCCTGGCAGTCTAAGAAAACCTAGTGAGTTTATTCATTTTTGCAGTTGACGCGTGGCGCCGGAGTGCCCAAGCTTCACTAATCCCGTCCGGTACTAAAACTGGTTGGTTTTGGTGAACTGACTGTTGTTATTGTAAATACACTCACTGCATGCTGCTTTCACTATTTTCTATCATTTTTTAATGCTTTGCATGATTTTAACAGTTTTTTTTTAATTAAAAATTAAAAATTTTCAGCTTGTAACGGAACAGAGACGTTCGCCTGCGATGACGGGCGCTGTATTCCTCGATCCTGGAAATGTGATGGTGATATCGACTGCAAGAACGAAGAGGACGAGAAGGACTGTAATCTTGGTGGGTTTTTTCAACACTTTCTTTTTGGGCTTTTTTGTATACAGAAAGAGTGTCGCTAGAGGTGGAAGATACTGTAGGAAACTTGAGATTCTGACTATCGAACTTTAGCTACTTTGTGTCTGAAGTCTAGTACCGTAAGAGATTCAGTAGTTTTTATTTTTTTTGATTCAGACAGTAACAGTCAGTAGTCTTCCTTATGGTACCAGTACCGTAAGAGTCAGAGGCATGCCGAACTGAACCAGTACCGAAAGAGTACAGGTCGGGATGAGCGCCCGTACCGTAGAAGTCAAAAAAAGAGACATATGACTCTTACAGTACTGTGAGAGTCAGATACATTTCTTACTGAACCAGTAGAGATTGAGGGTTTTCCGCTAGTAATGTTAGACTATTATCTTCCTTAAGGTGCCAATATTGTAAAGTTCTGAGTTCTATCCAATGGTACTAGAACCGTAGGAGGCAGTGATGTTACTGTAAGACTCAGAGGTCCCTCTTACGGTACCAGTAAGAGTCCTTAATCTCCTTATTATTCCAGTGATTTCTTTATTTATTTGAGGTCTTTTTATGGTAAGACTGTGAGAGTCAAGCCTTCCTACAGTAGAAGCTCTAGAGAATCTAAAAAACTTTCTGGGTGTAAATTGAGTTTCAGGCTTGTTTTTTATCCTGTAGTCAAAAGAAACCAATGACAGTTAGTTACATTCCCCCAAAGACCCATGATCAGTAACAATGCGAAAGGATTAGTCATTTTGTGGCTCCTGTCAATGGCTCTCTATTTGCGCCCGATGTAACCACCGCTTGTTGACCGTACCACGCGAAGGCCAAGCTTTGACAATAAACCTTCTTTTTTCCAGAAAAATGCGCCGAAGGCGAATTCAAATGCGATCTTCTGGACTCGCATAGCAGCTTCAAAGCCAATCACAATCCGTGCATTCCGGAAAAGTGGCGCTGTGACGGAGAGTTTGACTGTGATGACAGGAGTGACGAACTCAGTTGTGCTCGTGAGTTCTGGGAGAGTATAGGAACACAAAATTCTGATTCAGATGTCCATTGTAATGAGAACCAGTTCACTTGCAACGAGTTTGACGGTCAGTACAAGCTGTGCATTCCGATGACCTGGCACTGTGATGGACAGAAAGATTGTGCTTCTGGAGAGGATGAGGAGCACTGCGAGGCCAAAAAGTGCAGGGATACTGACTTCCAGTGAGTGTTACAGTCTTTTTTGAATCCCAAAAATAAAAAGGTTTTGCCAACGAATCCTTTGAGAACGAGAGAACATCATAAGCCCGCCAAATTTGCAGCCGCGGCTCGCATCAATAGCGCAGTGCCAAGAGGCGCGACCTTTGGTCCTCAAGGTTAGGGTTCGGATCCCTGATCTTAAAATCTTTTTGCTTTTGTCTATCAAAAACAATTTTAAATTTCAGATGTGCCAACAAGGTTTGCATCTTCAAGAACTGGCACTGTGACGGAGAAGACGACTGCGGAGATCGATCTGACGAAATGCACTGTAATTACACGAGTCAGGCTCAAGTCTGCGAAGACAAGTCCATGTTCAAGTGCAAAAAGTCGGACGGCTGTATCCCGACTGACTGGCTCTGTGACGGAGAAGCCGACTGTCTGGATCATTCAGACGAGAGCAACTGTACTGCCAGACACACTCAGTGCCGAAGCCCATTGGAATTTGCCTGTCAGACTGGAACGACATGTATCAATCGACTGTGGCAATGTGATGGAGAGGAAGACTGTCCGGACGGTAGTGATGAGAAGAACTGTACCACTCCGACTCCCTGTGCTGATACTCAGTTCACTTGCGGCAATGGACTCTGTATTCCGAACGGCTTTGTCTGTGACAACAACAGAGACTGTCTGGATGGAAGTGATGAGAAGAATTGTACTTCTGTGGAAACTGGTAAGTCAGAGAGGTTCACGGGTTTGCTGCCCGGATGAGGAAGATGCACACAACTATCTATCCCTTGATAGCTGTGGAAACGAAGAGAAGGGAATAACAATTGCCTAGATATCGACAGACTTTGCCGACAAATACAAAAGAACACGAGAGTTTATATAGCCTATTTATTCTGGGCTAAATTTATCACAAAAAGAACAGAAACAGATAAAAACGAGACAACACGATCACTTGTTTCACAAAGCCTTGAATTGACGTGTAAAATACAGTATTCAACAGGATCGCGATTTGCACGGGAGATTTAAAAAGAAAACAGCAACGAATACCGTACAAGCTCTAACAGAAGCACCCCTGTACGCCATTTTGTACGCATTTTTTTCGGGGTGAAGACATAAATTTTCAATTTATTTTCTATTTTTCCTTGGTAGCTGAGATGTCTATCTGTATGGGGAAAAATAGTCGAAAAATTAGAAAAAAATTTATCGACCCGAAAAAAATGCGTACGTAATTGCGTACAGGGGCGCTTCTATTAGAAGAAATACGGTAACTGATAAAGGGGCAAAGAATGTAACGAATGAAGAACCAAGTAGGCTGCTGCGAGTTACTAGGGGCAGAATTTCAGAGAGACAGACTGAGAGAGTCATAACCAGAATTTCCAGAAACCTGCAACACCGATACCGACTACGAGTGTGCAAAGAAGCCAACACGCTGTATCCCGATGAAAGAGTTCTGCTCTGCCAAGAACAAGCACTGTTCCGAAGACGGACAAGAGTGTCGTAATGAGACAAGTGAGTACACATAGTCCTTTAAAATTTAGCCATTTCTTCCAGAATTCTGTGTAAAGGGCGCCTTTGGCTGTACCTGCCACGATGGTTTCATCAAAGACACGGAGGTCTGCTATTGCAAGGACGGCTACAGACACGTCGGAGGCCAGAATGGAACCTGTGTCGACATTGACGAATGCAAAGAAAAGCACGGAATCTGTGATCAGACCTGTACTAATATTGATGGAGGCTACCACTGTGGTTGTATCAAAGGCTACAAGCTCAGTCTGCCGCCTGGTGGAACCGTCCCAAGCAAGTGTCGCGCCGTGGGCGGAGATCCTATCGTCCTTCTCAGTAACCGGGCCTCTATCCGACAGTTTGATCTCGTTACCAATACCTATGCTCCTCTGATCACGAGCCCCGGCTCGGCTGTAGCCATGGATTTCCATTTGGAGAACCGCAGTCTGATCTGGTCGGACATTTCACAGAAAAAGATCATGATGTGCAGTATTGGAAATGATTCTGTTGATCATCATCTTCCTTCAATGAAGACGGTGAGTATTCTGTCTCTTTGCCCATGTCTCTATCTGATTTTGACCTCAAACAAGTTTTTGGTTGTAGTTAATTTACCCCTAGGATGGCTGTAAGTCAGAAAATAACTTCGAGAATTTAGCTGAACGGCTCGTATGGCATAAATATTGGCCACCGTCGCTGTTTCTTGTATTTCCAAGCCTATTTATATATCCTGGGGGTTCTTTTACACGCTGAGTTCGATAAACAAAGCTAGAAAGTGTAAAAATTGGTGAAAATTATAAAAAAATGCGAAATATGGTTGTTTGGACTATTACCAAGTTTTTCAGTGCGACCACGACAAGATCTATCTGGTCACCGACGGAGTTCATACTCCTGACGGCCTTGCCGTCGACTGGATCCACAATCTGCTCTTTTGGACCGATGGTGGACACGATCAGATCAATGTGATGGATCTCGAGACGAAGAAGAAGAGAACTCTCTTCCATGTGGATCTGGAGGAGCCCCGAGCCATTGCTGTAGATCCAGAGATGGGCTTGATCTTTTGGTCCGACTGGGGAAAACAGGCCAGAATTGAGAGGGCTGGAATGAATGGGCAGAATCGCATTGTGAGTTTTTTTTTCCAAAGATTCAAAAGTATAGAGACAGAATCAGAGAGTCTGAACATCAGAGAGACAAATACAGTAAGACAGAGTAAATCCTTGTTCAGGTGATCGTATCCGGAGACGACGTCAAATGGCCCAACGGACTGGCTCTGGACTATGTGAACAAGAGAGTCTACTGGGCTGATGCCAAGCTCAAGTCAATCTTCTCTTGTGACTACTGGGGCAAAGATGTGAAGACTGTTCTTCATAGTCACGACTACCTCCGTCATCCATTCTCCATGGCCGTGTTCGAGGACCGTGTCTACTACACCGACTGGGAGAATGATGGTGTCAACTCGGTCAACAAATTCACAGGAGAGGATGTGAAGAAGGTCATGCAGAAGGTCACAACCCCGATGACAGTCAGAATCTACCATCAGCAGGCTCAACCAGTTCTGGCGAACAAAGTACTGTATTTTGTTAAGTCTTATACCCTCTTTTTCAGTGCAAGGACCACACCTGCGGTTCTGAACAGCTCTGTCTGCCGCGTGCCGTCTATACTGGTAGCACTCAGAAGGAGGAAAGTGTCGGTCACTTCCACCCCTTCGAGTGTGCCTGTGAGACCAAGATTGGTTCTCTCGTCTGTGCCATTGAGAATGTCGCCGAGGAAGCTGCTAGTGGATTCTCGCTCTCGACAATGCTGTTCTTCCTCATGCTGGCCATCTTCACTGTTACGGTAAGAGGGACAGGGACAGGGACAGGGACAGGGACAGGGACAGGGACAGGGACAGGGACAGGGACAGGGACAGGGACAGGGACAGGGACAGGGACAGGGACAGGGACAGGGACAGGGACAGGGACAGGGACAGGGACAGGGACAGGGACAGGGACAGGGACAGGGACAGGGACAGGGACAGGGACAGGGACAGGGACAGGGACAGGGACAGGGACAGGGACAGGGACAGGGACAGGGACAGGGACAGGGACAGGGACAGGGACAGGGACAGGGACAGGGACAGGGACAGGGACAGGGACAGGGACTGACAGTAAGCTTTCAGGGCATCATGTACTGGCGTCGTAGAAGAGAAGCCGGCAGTTTTACTGCCCTCAACTTTGACAATCCCATCTACCGAAGGACGACTGAACAAGCCGAAATGGACGACCCCTTCCGTGATCCGTTCAGCGAAGAGACGAGAAACAGCCGTCTCGTCATCGGGACACAGGATGCCGACACTGAAATCCACAATGCCGGCCTTCATATCTAAAAAAAAGCCTCAAACTCCAAATTACGGTTCAGCCTTCACTCCTCCAATTAATGTGATTTTTGAGCTTTTTGTCCGTCAGCATGACGCGTTGTGCCTCCTCATAACTATCTGTGATTTAGTCTCCTTTCTCCTACCTAAATATTGTCCCGGTATGTGCACAGCGTCTGCGGGTGATGCGCCTCTTATCCTTTAGAGCTATCCTTTAGAGCCTCCGTATATTTTTCCCTCACATTTCTGTGCAGTTTTTCTTCAATGCGAGTATCTTCCGACTAGGGTTCTTCTACTGATTCTATACCACAGATCACGTCATGTAAACTTCTACTGATGAGTCTTCTCTCTTACCCTTCCCTGACCAACTGCTCATGTACACAGTGGTTCCCCCTTCTTCTTTCTGCAATAAACCGTCTTTTTTTGGAATTTGATTAGAAACTCTTTATTCTTCTTCAGTTCACATCAGCTCCGAAGAGATGACAGCGTTCGTCCTGAAACAACAGTACAAAAAGAAGAGTCTCAAGGTACCTGTCTCCTAGCCATGTAGTCGTTCTCTTCGCACTGGAAAGCGGCTCGGAAATCTTCGGAATACATCAATAGGGCTGAAAACTAGAGGTTTCTGAAGTGGGTTCACTCACAGTTCCAGCGAACAGCATCAGGGGAATGTACGTCCCAAGTTCCAGAGGACATATCTTCGTCATGGGTACGGGCCTGGAACTGATGCAGTCTGTAGGCAGAGAGACAAAGAGACAAAAAGACAGAGAGAGAGAGAGGGACAAAGGAATAGAGAGAGACAGGGTACATCCAAAAAACATTCCCAGCAAAAAAACAAAGGCTCTGGCCTGGCAGGAGGGGATTCTAAACAAATTAAGGGATTCTATTTATTTTTCTATTTTTATACCTTTTTGCCCTTCCTTATCGTAACTCTTTTGCCGGAAATCCCTTCGAAAATCACTAGACTCTAGAAGAGGAAGGAAGTATTGATATGGCCCAAAAGCCCGGTGGATCTAGAACTGTTAGTTCCGGTTACACTGAACTGATGGAAGGAAGTGTACCCTGTCCTTCTTGCAAAAGAACGGGACGGATCTCAAGAGGTAGGTGTTCTGGATTTTCAAAGATTTTCTGGGTCTGGGAAAGATCACCTCAGCTTTCTTTGCCGGAACAATATTGAATGATCTGTACAGACAGTCGTTCTTTCCTGACCCTTTCCCCTGACCGATACTTTTTTCAAAAATTCCCTATTTTTTGCATCCCCTCTTCCAGGCCAGTGCCAAAACAAACCCTAGGAACACAATTGTTAGCAATAATGGTGTAGAACAGAAACTGTTCCCTGGAGACTCCTGCCTTCTCCCACGTCCCGTCTTCCAGATACTTTCCCTCCTTTCTGAACAGTCTCATGACGGCGTCGAAGCTCACTACATCAGGAGCGTCTTCAGTATCAGTGGAATTGCCGCTATGACATTCAAAGTCCGATTCCGCGCAAATATCGGCTCTCTGGTTCCGAAGACATTCTAAAGACTGAGGCATGTAGCTGTGCTTCGTGTTGTCGTCGGAGAAGAAAAAGTGGGCCAGCTCGTGTCCGGTCAAAAGACCGGTCGTTGCAAGCTATAAAGATTTTAGGGTGAGGAGTTAATTTACCCTGATGGCAGAAGAATTGTGCTCAATTCCTTGTAAAAGAGCCCCAATAACGACATCTTTGATCTCGGGTGTGTACCAGGCGTTGGCTGTTACTCCTCCTTGCAACGAATAAATTCCCAGCTTTTTGCTCTCTTCAGACAAGACGACAAAGGAGCAGAGCAGGTATTCGATTGGGGTTTTGGTTGGTCTAAACATTATTGGTACAACAGACTAGACAGTTAGACAGCAACATGGACGTGGCCACAGACTCGACAGTTTGGACAGCTATTCCTCACCTCAAGACCTATTTCGCTTATTGTACCGATACACATATAAATTTTGAAATTGGCAGCGTATATTGGCTGGGTATCCAATGTTTTTATGACAATCGGGTCCCGAAGCGAAGACACGCGGTCTGCCTCTCTACAAACGTACACCTTCACAGCACATTCCTTGAATTTCTCCATAGCAGAAACAAAAAACTGATGAAGACTCTCTTCATTATAGTCAATCAAAGGAACATCGGCAAACTGCTCCAATGTGAAATAGGGACTGTCACCATCCGGCATCAGCCACGGAAACTCATGTGCTTCTTCAAGGATTTCCATCTTGAAACTGTCGAAAAGTTTCTTGTTTTCTTCTTTTGCAGACACAAAATTGTCCTACTTTCCCTCCTTCCTCAGCATTGACAAAAAGGCATAGATGTTGGCCAAATTGTACAGGATTACTTCTCCCTAGAGGATATTTTTTATTCTTGTGAAAATTTCAAACCAGGGTTGTGCGGACAGCGGGTTTTTGCGCGAACACGAACACGTACCGAACAGTCGCATAGTTTTTTGGGTCGAGCCGAACACGGACCGAACACTTTTGTTCCGAAGTCGGACCTAACAACGCTTGTCCCAAAGTTCGTCCGGCGAACGGACTGTTCGACGACACGAACACATCACGAATAATGTACTGCGTATCATCACTCAGCTGACTGTTCCTGTTCATGGAAAATGTCTGAATTTAAACTGTAAAAAACTACAGAACAGTTCCCTGAGAGATGTTGATCAAAGCGGCAGCGACTTCTGGAATAAAATCTTTCAACTTTTTGATCTTGTAGAGTTCATGTAGAGCGAAGGCTGCTGTTTCGTCGCGGGCAATCTCTCGTGGACAGACGTGGTCATAAAAAATTGAGACAAGGGGAGACCGACTTGTTCAGCTTACTGTAATAAAGTTAGAATCTGTCTGTATCTAGACTCACTGAAGAATGTGGTCGATGTAGAAACTCTCCAGGTCTACAACTCTTGGAACAAGAATAACTGCCCAGAGGAGAAGCATGTCCGATTGGAACAAGACTAGTGGAGTTTTTTTTTCAGAACCGGCGACGGTTTGATGAATACAGCTTGCCGTTGATCAGACAAAAAGGCCTTTTTGTAAAAACCATCGACTGTTCCGATTTCTGACTGTCTAAATTTTCAGGCTTGATTCAGAAGATTCCTGGCTCTGTTGGCGAATAGTCGTTCTTCATGTCGCTCACTATTTCCCAACTTTATTGCTTAGATTTGCGAGATTTACACACAGCTGTGAACAAAAATTCAAAAGAAAACTTTTCAGTCATATTTCAAATTTTTTTTTATTTTTTTTCTTCTATCTTTCCATCATTTCTCAAGCCTTTCTTCCATATCTGTCAAACCCACTGGTTTCTGTCAAACCCACTGGCTTCTGTCAAACCCCCTGGCTTCTGTCAAACCAAATTGTGAGAAAAACACACAAAGAATGTTCATATTATGCTCAGAGAAGTGAGACAGAATCAGCTCGGAAGCTGTGTTTGAGCGGCCTGAGAAAGACGTCTCGTTCGCCGGCTTCCTCTACCATCAGAGTAACTTTCTTCTTCCCTTCTTCTACCGCCGCCAACTTTTCTTCTTCCAACTTGGCGAATTCTTGTATCTCGCCTGAAAAAGTGCTTCAGTTGCTAATCACATAATCCGATAACCTGATCCCCAAATCAGAAACTGTCCACCACTGACAACGCTCAAAATGGCGGTGAAAAGGAGCATCCGATTCCATTCGGGGACAGTTCCTTTGGAGATTAGGGCGTGGACGATGAAGGGACTTGTCAGCTGGGAGATGACACTGAAGGCGTGAGAGATGGACGACAGGGTCGGAGTGTACTGAGGAGCGAGAGAGAGGAGAGATGTGTAGGCTCCGCTGGTATGTCCACCCATGAACATGTTGGCTATTGAAAAGAGTAAAAGAGCCACACCGGCATGGCTGCAATCCACGAAGAGGATGATGAAAAATAGGGGAATGGCTACTCCGAAGGTGGCTGAAAATTCTCGTCACTGAGAGGGACAGAGAGATAGAAAAACGGAGAGATTGAGGGACAGAGACTAAAAAAAGACTGAGAGACTCACGGAAGCACTGAGAAAGCTTAACAGCTTGAGTAGGAGTTAGAAACTTTTTACTCTTCAGCTTGTCTACCGCCACTCCCCAGATAATTTTGAAGGTAAAATTGAACATCATTGGAAGAGATGTGAAGGCTCCGTTCTGAAGTGAAGATACAAGAATTTGAGGCAGAAATCATACCGTCAAAAGACCTAGGTAAAGAACCTGCTTAAAGTAGGAAGGAAGGTAAGTGATCATAAAAGTCGCTGCCACAGTTATGGCATACGTTGAGAAGAGGTGAGAAAGAAATGCCAGATTTGTGGCTATGGCCTTGACTGGAGGTCGAGGATGAGCGTCTGCTTTCGGACGAGGAGGAACAGTCTTCAGGAGATAGATTCTCTCTCTTCGCATCATCCATTTGGCTTGACTGGGTCGGTTGTGGGCAAAGGAGAGCCAGAGTGTGAGCCAGACGAATCCAAGAATGGCTGGAAATGTGATGGTACTAAGAGAGACGGGGACAGAGAGTCAGGGAGTCTGAGAAACTGAGTCAGGGAAGAGGGACAGAGAGACTAAGCCACAGTAAAAAGAAGCCTGCACCATATCCAGCATTCACATTCAGTAACCGTTATGCCTTTATCGTTTTCCCCTACTTTATCACCTACGGTAGCATTGTACGTGATTGCGTCCATCCGCCATTTTCGTAGCGACGCCTATTTTCTTCCCTGGCCTCTCTCTATCTCTCTCTTGATCGCTCTCGTAGATTGTGCTGTCTGTTTTTCTGTCTGTAATTTATCTCTCGCGATTCTTTTTCGTGTTTTTGTTGTGAATAATTTGTTAATAAAGTGAATAACCAATTCTTGTGTACCTCTCGAGTTTCACAGCGGCGCTCAATTTAAGAAACTCATTTTTCGGGAATTTACATTCCTGGCAATCTTCTTCCCGGTTTTCAGAGCCGGGTTACACGTTTTCCGGGCTTAATAACCCGTGCCTACGTGATTCCACAGAGTCAAGGAGGCAGAGACAGAGAGTGAGACAGTAAGAGAGCTAACCTGTCATATAGTATACAGCCGGCCATCCTAGCTTGGAATGACACAGCCAGGCAGCTATTGGATTCCCAATAAACATCGCCAACTGATTTCCCGTTGTGAAGAGTGCCACAGCGGTACTTCTCTCCTCCATCGGGAACCAATTTCCAATGATTGTGTTGATTGCCGGGTAGATGAATGGCTAAACAAAATTATCTGTTTAAAAAATCCTCATACCTCGGCCAATCCGAGCACAAAACGTGCCCCAAAAACGCCATAGAAGCTAAAAGACGTACGGGCCAAGATGGGCAGGAGTGCGTTGGCAACAGCCTGCAAATTTCCTTATCAATCTGAAGCCTAAACTCGTACTTTCATGGCAATTGAGACGGCAAAAACAATCCGTGGAGAGAGACGATGAGAGATGAGGATTGAGGGTATTACTGTAGTCACTCCTCCCCAGAAACTGGCAGAAAAGAGCCAATTTTGTTCCAGTCTGCTCCATTCAAGAGTTCCCTGAAAATCCATAGTATTAGGTCGCGTCACAAGTGTTTAAAAAATGCTCATAACTTTCTCCAAATTAAACGAAATCGGACAAACTCGGTTCCAAAATGTAGGCCTACTTGAGGCCGAATTAATAGGCTATATGAGAGACCTGGGCACCGAGCTGATATTTTGCAGGCGTGATTATTCGCCCAGGCTACTGCTACAGGTAAAAAACAAAAAGATTTCCACTCAGCGGACTCGAACCTTGGTCGCTCCAGCGTGAGTTTTCCAAACCCACTGGGCCATCCAGACATCTTCTGTTTAGGGGTGATCTCAAATTTGAAAATCGTTTTTCAAAAAAAAAAAAATTGTTTCTTTCCGAGAAAAGAACTATTGTAGTTGACAACTTTTTTTGTAAGATGAAATCCCGAGAAGTTATGGGCAAAATTGTGTTTTTGCAAAAACTTTAACCGGTTACTGTACTCAGCCGTTGCGACTCTCAGGTCTTTTATATAACCTATTAAATCCGCTCGGGTAGCCTTAAATTTTGGTACCAAGTTTGCTCAATTTCGTTGAATCTGGAGGACATTATGAGCATTTTTTATACACCTATGACGCGACCTAATATTCTCTCTCTCTGAAATCTCAATGGTACCACTTTCTCCTCGAGTTGTTTACAACTCTCCCTTATCAGTAATTTTCCAGGAAAAAATGCTTTGCAGCTTCAGCAAAAAAAGTCGACTTACTCCGTAGTCTAATACTTTCGGTTCTCCCGTCTCTGATCGTCCACACGAATTTTCCGTCACATTCAAATACTCTGTACTGTTGTCTTCGAAAGTGTCCAAGCCATCAACGGCGGTGTAGTTGACCATGCAAGTGATAGTAATGCCCAGATTCGTGTTCATGTACTGACTGTTGAACAGTCCGAACATTACGAGTAAAAGAAGATGGAGACGGCGGGTTTTCCATGAAAAGAGAGCTAGAAAAGGACGTGAAAAGAAGCCAAAGCCATAAATTACGTGCGTGTTGAAGAGACATTCCGGATGAAGCAAAAAGGACCGAGATAAGGAATTTGAGGCGACGGGATTTAGATAAGAACAGCTGACAAAATTGGCGCCTTTCAATAAGAGTAGTGTGACTTTGTGTTCTCGGTTTTTATCACAAAGTACACAATGAGAGGTGACAACAAGTTATTCAGTAGTTGCATCTAATCTTGGCTACGCCACCACCGATACCGGGAATGACCCATTTTCCGCCGGAGCAACGGAGAGCATTCAGCTGAAGCCAAAACTGGTTGCAGGAACCGTCGTCCATCACGAAGTCGTAGTAGGTACCTATAGTTGATATTCAGAGGGTCAAAGAGACAGAGACAGAGAGACAGTAATTGTCTCCGCGGTCATCCCATAACCTATATTGCTTCCAGGTGAGTCAACAGCAGCAGCAAAGCAGCTGGAAAATATATGCATCACCTCGAAAATTGAGGGTTCTTCAAAAAGTTCGGAAAGTAAAGCTGCTTGAATATTAATTATAAAGAGAAGTTTCGATTAATTTGAAGCAATTATAAATCATAAATTTCAAGTAGACTCAAATATTTTGAAATATGTTGTGCCTTCTGTTCGCGCTGCTATCAATAGTTTCCGGAGACTCTTATTACAATGAGTCTACTAATTTCTCTGTTACTGAGATTCGTCCGTCCGCATTTCAGATGCCCAAGCCTGTGGAAAACCGCAGACTAGATATAAGAGAGGCTCTCTGGATCTAAACCTTTCCAATTCATCCGATGAGGAACCCACAGAGCAGTGGAAGGTGATGGGAGGAGAGAGGGCCCAGCCGGGATAACTACCCTGGTCCGTCTACTTTATCGTCCCTCTGAGTAAGGATCTGTGTCGAGACCGAGAGACAGAGAGTTTGACAAGAGACTGACCAGGGATACTGTCAGACAAAGAGACAGAGACAAAGACAGAGAGACAAAGACGGAGACAGCTCACATCCAGACAGAAGAAGACTGCACTGAAGATCCTTAGAAGCAGATATTCTGAGCATAGTGAGACGATCATCGGCTCGAAGTGGCAGTCCTCCTCAGTTACTGGAAGGATTTGAGGAGCGGGGCAAGCTCCACAGGGATCTGTCCAAAATTATAGACTTCCTCGAAGAAATGACCCACCCTCAGCAGCCAAGCAAACGGCGGCAAGAAGGAGAAGAAGGAAGGCTTGCATTTTTCTAGAGAAATCAAGGGAAGAAGGACAGTTATATACTGGCTGTAAAGTTGATTGAAAATGGTGAGAGACGAAACTTTTATGAGCATTTGATTACAATAGGAATCTCTCGTCTACGAGACTGACAGTAGCCAATTTGCTTTTAGCTATGACAGAACAGAGAAGACGGACGAGGGTGGCAGTGAGGTAGACGATAAAGCAGGTGAGAGGCAGAGAGTCGAGCCACAAGGCAAGAGTACAGAAAAGAGCCACTTCGAAGGAGAGAAAAGTCCACTCGTTTCCGTAGAGAAAGCAGCGGGAAAAGGACATCTCCGATGGGTCTCTGAAGCTTTTTTTGGTAATACTCGAGGTGGAACCCCCTCAGTTCAATTTTCGGTGAATCAACCCCTTCATTTTTGATGTTTTTACCCATTTTCCACCAATTTTTTTGCTTTCTGAGTATGTTTATCGAATTCTACGCCTAAAACAACCCCTAGAATGTGAAAACTGCAAGGAAAAACCTTTGAGTTTCGAAGAAGAAAAGTAGACAAGATTGTCCAAATTTTGAGCAGTTTTCTCATTCTAGGGGTTGTTTTAGGCGTAGAATTCGATAAACGCACTCAAAAAGTGTAAAAATTAGTGGAAAATGAGTAAAAACATAAAAAATGAACATTGAACTGAGGGGGTTGCCAGCTCGAGTATTACCACTTTTTTTAGTCTCTCACCGCGTAAAATGTCCAGTAAAAGTAGTATCATTAGTCTCCACATCTAGTAGAGACTCTACAAAAGTCGCATCCCGAGTCGTATAATCTATCTCGTTGAGAGAGTGATCCACAAACTCTTTAACAAAATTGTTGACAATCTCGTGTTTCAGCGTAGTCTTGTCCATCTAAAGGATCAATTCAGTAGATTTTCTTTACTTACTGTAGCTGTATCTCTGTCAAATCCTCTGAGATTAGCATTCGGGACGTGACTACTGTAGATATTCTGGAGTTTGTCCTCGAAGCTGACGGGCAGAGCCACATGAAACGTCTGTAGTTCTGTCCCGGGCTCCAGACCGCGATTGGCACAAAGATTGTCGCGCTCCCTCTTTAAAAACTCGTTCATCTCTCCCATACTGACGTCCCCTCGTCCGTGAACCGATCTCCCATGGATGTAGTAGCCATAGAGGCTGTGAGTCAGGGACATTACGCTGTAATGAGCCTATATTTGGGTGAGGTTCAAACGAACCTAATATTGGCGACGGAACACAAGTCGATAAAGTTGTGGAATGGGTCTAAAAGTCTCTCTAGGACGAGTACCTGGATGACCCATTGAACCATAGCCAGAAATAGATAGACAGCGACGAAGACACCAAACTTGGTCAGGTTTGTAGCCTCAACTGAACCGTGCTGACTACTGTGGAAACCAGATTCAATCAGGGCCCAATTCTTCCAGCCAAAGTGCTCCAAAAGGACAAGCATGGTCATCATTTGGAGGATGACCGAGGTTTTACGGTAGGAGAAGAGTTCGTTCCATTCATTGGCGACCATGTAGGTTCTCCTGAAGAAAATTACTGTTACTGTTTTTACCCTTACTGTTATTGTTACTGTTTCTCTTACTATTACTGTTAACGTTACCTAGACATAGCTGATGAGCCGGGCCTGTGCCTGAAATCTCCGGCCCGGGCCTGAAAACCTCGGCCAGCGGGCAAATTTTAGAAAAAATGGGTATTTTTTGACTAAAATCTGCATTTTTTCGCCATTTTTAGTAAAAAAAAGGTCAGCAAAATATAACAATAAGATTATTCCTTGATTTAGTTCTAAAATGCGCTAAAATGCACTATAATATTATCAGCTTCATTTTTGGTCCGATCCCGGTCTGACGGCCAAGTCTGGGCCTGGAAACTCCGTACCGGCCCGGAGCCATGTCTACTGTAACCGTACCATGCAATAGGAGGAAGATCCTTCATCGCTTTCGTAGCATCCTGAGAGGGTGGTCGATTCGTCTGATCCAGAACAGTTCTCGTCCTCTCCCAATCCACAAAAATTGTTTTCTGATTGATCAACTGACACACTTTCTGCACAACTCCGGCAGCTTTTAGAATAACCGCACAAAGCAAATAAATCCTCAGAGTATTTTCTTGACTGGTGGTCAGGACATTATAGAAGACGTAGTACTGACTCTTGTAGGCAAAAGTCAACCAGACGGCTATGATCGATGGAATCTGAAGACCTCTTTTGGGACCTGATCTCCCTTACTAGAAAAAAGACCTCTCCCAGACAGGTTGCACTGAAGAGAAGGAACTGAATGACTACAGTAGTGTCAGAGATGAGCTGCTTGCCGCTTCGTCTTCCCCAACTGTACGTCTTCAGTCCGGCCCAGATGACCGACGTTGGACAGAGGACTGCCATTGTAATTTCGAGGTCCTGAATGGGAGGTTTTGGTAAAATGATAAGGAAAAATGGGAGGGAAATATAGATTCCGTCAAAATTGCCTCATTTCCTGTAGTAGAAGGCTATTATCCTTATCCCGCGCTTTTGTTTTTTTAAACAGCTGCGCAAAAACTACCGTAATACTACCGTAAACCAGATCATAATCCAGAATCTACACATCAACTCTTTATTCCGCTCTGCTTGCAATTGCGCTATGAATGCAAATCGCGACCGAAAATCTGGTAGGCCTAAAGTCTGTTAAAAAAAAGAACGCCACAGTAACCCATAAATATTTCGCTTCGAGGACCACAAACCCCTGATTTTCAGGGTAGCGCTAATTCACCGTTTAGAAAATCAAGAAATCGGTTTGAATTGTTGCAGTTTACCCTGAAAATCAGGGCTTTGTGGTTCTCGAAGCGCAATATTTATGGATTACTGTTACGATCATTATTTTTGAACAAACTTTACGATACATTCTCTCATTCCTTCGAAATGGACACTACTTACTCGATCATGTCTTTCAGGATCCGAAGTGAAGATCACAGCAAATCTGCTCATTGCTTCTTTTTTGTCCGACAGAACCTCTGAATAGTCGACAACCAGAAGGGGAGGGTATATCAATCCGTTTCTTGTAGGCTAAACAAACGCTTACAGTAACTTTCACATACCAGAAACTCTACCTGCAAATTAATCTGTAGCTCCATTGAACTGACAAAACGGAGGATTGTGGAAGAATTTGGGAAAGAACCAGAATTTTCGGATAGGAAGAGCCGACGGGTCAGTTCCGCTCTATTTGAGCCGGCCTGGTTGATGTATTTTCCATTTTCTCTCATCTGCTTGTTGAAAATTGAGACGGGATAGGTCTGAATGAAAACGGGGTACAGTAATGTCGTACGGATCTTACCCGACTCTCTCCCTGTTCGTCTCTGAACTTTACAAAAAGTTCTGCAAAAATTTGACGGTCTTCTTCGAGGAGAGCTAGGACATCGATGGGACAGGATTGGGAGAATCTAAAAGAATTTCTGACTCTCTGTCTCTCTTTCTCACCTCCGTCCCATGACCACCAAATTTTCTGGAAAAGAACAAAGAAGAGCAGAAGACAGTGGACTAATTTTCAGGAAAGACCCATTCCGGTGAAACAAGGCAGCAACGATTTCGATTTTTTTATCCATTTCAAAAGCGACGGGCACTGCCGTTTCTTTATGGAGCTCAGAGTCCATATCCCCGGCGACTATCAGAGTCGAAAAGTACTGTCTAAAATGTAATTTGAAAAGTCAAAAAGTCGGACAAACGTGTTCCGTTCGGCGATTGAACAAGAAGTCTGGGAACTCCTGTCAAAATGCTGTAGGACACACATGTTTAGAAGAGCCTAAAGGTTCAAGTCATTACTCATAAGCGTGTCCGAAAGCGGCTCCGAATTTTCACAATGGCGCTGTGATAAGATGTTTGATTACTAATCGACATAATCCCAGTTTAATCCCCTACTGGTAAAAAACGTTTTGCAATTTAATATTTTTCTACTCTCGCTTAAAAATGACCCTTTACCTGGCAGTCAATATTACTTCCCAACTGACAGCGTCCTACAGTTCCACGAATTTCCTTCTCGATGTAGAGAGATCTTACTGAGCCACCATCCGAGAGCCACATTTCAGTTCTCGGCTCTCCTTGTCCCTGGGAACAAGATCCGTTCTGAACAAAGATTACTGTAAAATGGACAAACTGACCTGACAGAGACAGGAGAGAGTCTGACATGGGAAACAGGACGTCTGATCCGAGCTCGGGATCATATTGACTGGACAAGAAGCACAGCCGGATTGAGTAAGAATCTGGCTCTGGGAACATTGACAGTTTCCAGAGGGACACCGAAGACATCTTCCGGATACAATGACTTCTCCTGGAAACGGTTTCTATTGGAAACTTCGACAAAAACAAAGTCCAGATGGTGGGTCAAATTACCTTGCTGGCATGGACTACAGACTGGTCCAGTGGCTGTGAAATTGAAGATGAGACTGTTTGAGGGACATTGACAGGTCAGATGATCAGAAGAAGCTGTGAGGTTTGGAGGACAGGAGACGCAGCTGAAAGTACATTGGAAGGAGAGTCAGGGAAAGGGACAGTTACCTGTAGTTGTGAGGAGCAAAATACTCATTATCTGTACAGTTCGAAGGGACTTGAAATGGAGGATTCTGTCCTCTGAACTGTCCCCATATTATTGGTAGAAATAATAGGAACAGAGCCCACATGCCGGTCAGTGGAAGGACTCTGGTTGCTATGACGACGTCAGCGCGCTCTATTTACGTCTGTCACTAACCTTTTATTCAAAAAGAATACAAAAAAGTGATAATTAAATAAATAAGATAAAAGTCTAGTCGGGGAAGGAGTGGGCAAATCTCTTTTTTGATTATATTTACACATGCTCTGGAAGTGAACAACACGACTAAATTAATAGAAACTTCAATATCTTAGGACAATTCAATATAGTTAAAAAAAATATGTTAAAGCATCGGGTTATTAAGAACTGGGTTTGAGCAGTCTCCATCAAAGGAGAGTGCATAAGTGAAGAGCTCGGAGAGGATTAAGATCAGCAGTTACACGACGAAGTCGGTGGCTTCTGAGTCGTGTTGGCGTCCAGGCGCTGGCCCTTTGGCTGCTGCTGGGGGTCCTGAAAAACATTCTCTGTTTCTCTGACTCTATGATTCACCGACTCATCTTATTCACTATCTCTAGGTCTCTGTGTCTCCCTGACTCTGGCTCTCTGTCTCTCTGTCTTTCTGTCTCTCCGACTCTCTGTCACTGTGATTCTCTGAATCCCTGACTCTCTGTTTCTCTATCTCTCTTTCTCTCAGACTCTCTGTGTCTCTGTCTCTCTGACTACCTGACTCTCAGTATCTGTCTCTCTGACTCTCTGATTCTTTACCTCTCTGAATCTCTCTCTATGTCTCTTTGTCTCTCTATCCATCCGACTCTCTGACTCTCTGTCTCTGTGTTTCTCATTGTCAGTTTCTCAATCCCTTACTTTGTCTAAGCTCTCCGCCATCTTGTCACAAATGATCTCGACCAGCTTCTCAAAGACGGCCTTCACATTGATATTTTCCTTGGCCGACGTCTCAAAGAACTCCAATCCCAGCTGGTCAGCCAATTGACGTCCTCTTTCATAGCTGACGATTCGCTCTCCCTCCATGTCACACTTGTTGCCCACGAGGACAACCTGCGCATTCTCCCACGAGTACGTTTTGATCTGTGTGCACCTGGAATTTTTACTGAATGGAAGATAAAAAGTTCGACTCACCAATCCTGAACAGCATTGAAAGATTCCTCATTGGTAATGTCATACATGAGGATGAAGCCCATAGCTCCTCGGTAGTAGGCCGTAGTGATGGTACGGTAACGTTCCTGCCCAGCAGTGTCCCATATTTGCAGCTTTACACGCTTCTCTCCTCGGAAGACTGTTTTTACCTGGAAAAGTGGTATTTTTTGGAAAGAATTTTAGACCCAGAAAACAAGTTGGATCTTTTCTAAGAAATGAATCTTTTGGGAAGACGGAAAAGTGGTAAAAATGCTTCTAGGAAAATCTGATTGCTCAAAAATTCCCATTTTGGTTGCTTCACTTAAAATATCGGACAACCTAGTACAAAAACAGGTGTTGAACTCATTTTATAAAAACAGAATTAGAAAATTCAAATTCGATACTCAGTAAAAGATACGCGGTTAAAATTTGAGCCAGTCTCCGGAAGTCACAGCCTAGACAGTTAGACAGACAATTTGTTATGGCTTTTTTGTGAAGACTACAGTTTAGACAGTTAGACAATTTGTAATGGCTCGTTTGTGGAGACCACAGTCTAGACAGTTAGACAGAAAAGCTGTTGTCAAAGCAGTAAGCTTTTTTTCGATAACTTTCGCGAGTAAAGGTGTAAAACTCACTTTAAAATCAATTCCTACAGTTGAGACGAAGGCTGATGTGAAGGAATCATCACAGTAGCGGAAGAGGAAGGAAGTCTTTCCAACGGACGAATTTCCAATGATGAGCAACTGAAAAGCTCTGCTATTAAGTCCTCAAGAAGAGATTTATAGACATCATTCTTTTTCTCTGATCGATTTGCGCGCGAGAGACCCACCCGGGGCTCTAAATCGGCACCAGTCATTTTCGGCTCAGCGAAGGGAGAAAATGCTCTGTGGCGTCTTCCCCCGCGGAAAAATCTGATCAAATACATGGAAATTGATTTTTTGGAGGCGGATATATGTTTACATTGTCTAGAATTACCACATTTTGACACGTCGGCGGAATTGAATAGCTTATTCATCGTTCATAGTCGCCTGGAAGAAATTTGCAATAGACACAAATTTTCGCAAGCTTCTAAAGCAAAGACTCATTAGCTATGTAAAGATATTCAACGAGACAAAGATCGGGAATGGACGAGAAGTCAAGACAGACCATGGTTTTGGAAATTTAATTCTGGCAAAGCTTTTTGGCAGAATCTGTACCTAAGCCTACTTTGGTCCACAGCGGACCCGATTTTAGGATAAGCGCCGAAATGAATACAGTAATCCTCCTATTGTTCACAGCCAAGCGCTACAGTCAAAAAGAAAGTATACAGTAATCTTTGTTTCGTTACTCATTTATTGGATACCCAGACAAGATACGCAGCTAAATCTTGGCTGAGTATCCTATTCTTTCGTAGTCCTGTCACGAAATCTAATGGATTACGGTAATCCTGAACGAGCCATAGTCTTACAATTTTGAATACAGGCTTATTATCGAAAACATCTCCGACCTCAACAATTATATAGTTCCGTGATCAGCAGAACGCGCTCTTACTTTTGAGCCCAACTTGATTTTGTCCCTTACGGTTCCTTTAAAGAGCTTTTCCAGTCAGGTTCAGTTCTTCGAGAATTCAGAAAACTACAGTAATCTTACGATATTTTAGTCTTAAATTAAGATAAACTACAGTAATCCTACCAGTTCCTTGATTATGCTCGAAGAGACTCGCGTTTCTTCTAAAATTTGACCAGGGTCAGGCAGGACGGTCCTATTTTTTGGCGGTATTTTTTTTACCTGGATTCATTTTTTGGTTTGTGCTTAAAAAATGAGGAAAGGATTGTAGAGCTAACCTTGGACATTCTATCAACGAGTATTCTTTGAAGGAGCGGTAGTTTTTCTCAGCAAATCATAACTAGAAAAAAATCAAACAAACCTTGAACATATAATCAAAATTCTGATCTCCGCTGGCTTGTTGTTGTCCGCCGGCAGCCGCCATCTGAAAGTCGTCTCTTTTGGTGGAAGGCAAGTGCAAACAGCTGAGACAGCTGATAAGAAGACCCCAAAGATTTTACGGGTTAACGTGTATAGAGTAGAGACTCCCTCTTTCTCCGGGGTTGAGGAAAGAGAGAGAGAATCGATAGGGCATCGCCCCAAGCGGCGATTCCAGCCGCGAGACGACGTCGCATCGACCAGGGAGAGAGGGATGTTGAATGGCTTTGGTTTGACGGCAGGGGTCCAGAATTAGAGAGCCTTGGAGTTGAAAGCGTCTTTTTTCGCAAGGAGGGGATAAATTATTAGGATCTACAGTGGATATTGCTTTGTTAATGGACAGAAATTGACAGAAGAACAGAGAGACAGAGTCTGGAGACGTGAGGAATGAAGATTGACAAGGGATAATGGGCAGCGATTAAGGGCAAATGCTGAGGAGGTGAGCACACTGAGCATTGATTCGGGGGGAGTTTTTTTCCTAGAGAGAGACCCATTCTCGTTAAAAGGACAAAGTTAGTCGAGTGTGAAGAAAGCCCAGAAATCTCTCTCTCTCTCACAACGCGCGTGGAAATTGGCACTTATCGTGGCAGCGGAATAAACGAACTTAGTTGCTCACCGGTTCGTGTACTTTTCTTAGTTCTGACGGAAATACCCGGAAATTAGTGTGGACAGATGGTTACTGAACCATAGACAAACAAAAGAGACAGAGAGACAGGAACAGTTCAAGAGCCTGCCGGAAAACAGTATTGGGAGGGTAATCACACCCGTACCTCTCCCCCAGCGGCTTTCGAGCTTTCTCCGATCTCCTTCGGGAACTGTTGGAAGACTCTGGTGATTCCCAGACCATAATCGGACTAGAAAGAGGTCAAGAATGGTCTAGCAGAAAACAGGAGTAGGCAACTGAATACTGCTTTTGGCAAAGAGGTTTGTCCTGTCAGAACTCTTTTTGGATCAGTTCTGGTTCAGTTGGCTTATTGATGACTCATGGTTTCATAACCGAAACGCTCTTTCCCAGTACATAAAATGACGTCATGAGATATCTTTCAGTCACTGTCTTTATTTAAAATCAAGACTTGAGGAAAAATAAGAAATGTCCTGTCCTACCAGCTCTGGATAGACAAGACTTGTCCCCAAAAGAGGCAAACGAACCGCTTTACAATCGCTGCAAGGACATCGTCGCCTCATGTGGAGCTGTCAGCGGCGTGTGATTCCCATACTGTCCCAGGGCCCGCAGGGGCGATATCGTGTGTACAAGAGCATTCTATTGATCTGGGCCAGCAGAGCAGAATTCGCTTCATATCACAATCACAATGAGAGAATGTCATGGCATATGAGGTCGATGGGATTAGAGGAGAGCTGAGTCGGGGCAGAAGACTGATATCAGAGGGATAGGGAGGGAGACTGAGAGACGGAGGGACAGAGAGTCTGAGAGACAGAAAGACAGAGGGACAAATGGACAGAGGAAAAGAAAAAAGTGAGACAGAAGGACAGAACGACAGGGGGAGGGTGGCAGAGATACAGAGGAACAGAGAGACAGAGGGACTGATCGACTGAGAGAAGAGGGACAGAAGGACAGAGAGACAGAGCGAGAGTCAGGATCTTGATATCAATGTCCAATGGTTAAAAATAACACCCAGAATTCAATTAAAATTGATGCGACGAGAGTGGGGACTAAAGTAAGAAGAGACGCTTCGTGGGATTTCGATTTCCATTTTTCTCTCGCGCAGTGGACTCTAGCTGCCAATTCTCGCCAAAGTTACTCTACCTGAGGGAGCCGCATAATTATTTGGAGAAATACTCACCACAAGGACATCTTCGCTTAGTCGAACGGTGTACATCCTATCCGTTGGTCACCATTATGACGGGGCAGATAGAGATGGTAATCCGGAGTGGATTGCACCGAGGTCACTGACTGAAACCGGGGTAAAATCAGGCAGGTTTTGTGTGCAATAGACACACGTGTTAGAGAGAGCAGCTGTGATAATATGGGTGGAGAAGAGAGATGGACGAATCGAAGAAGAATCGAAGACAACGAAATTGAGATCAAGCGTACGATTCATGAATGAAAAAAGAGGCTCTTGAAAAAGGGGCTCTAGAAAGGGGCTAGATAGATAGATAGATATTTCATTTGTCATTTCTCAAAGAATCCACTTTTTCATAAATCCAGATTGTTCATTTTTTGTCAAAATTCATGGAATTTACGAATAGAGGTTCTCTATGTATACACAAGCAAAAAGTGTGAGCCATCGTTTTCAATCGCCGATTCATTTTTGCACCGACACAAGATCGAGACCAGACAGGTCAGAACTTAGCCGATGTCGAGCTGTTCCAAGAAAGGATTGGGTATTTCCCACTACCTTTCGAATTTTCCAGAGCCAGAATATAAGCAGAAAACTACCATACTCCCTCGTTCCTAAAAGTATCGGACATTGCGCCATGAACAAGGAGTAAACTCAGAATAACTGCCTCGCGCCTTGGCATAATGGCGGGGAACGGTCGAATACGATCACAAAAAGTTGCCAGAGCGTGGGTGAAGTCAATTCCTGCTCAAAACAATTTAGCAAAAAGGTTTGTAGAAGGGAGGGATCGAACGCGGGTCGCGTGGGTGGAGTTGCGACCCTTAACAATACACCAACTTTTCGAGGAAAAAATTTCTGTCCAAAAATGCAGGGCGTAGAGGAGTGATCCGGGTCGAAAATCAAAATTCTAAAAGATACCCCTCTGAGATAGACTTAGTTATACCGCTATCCAAAATTTCAGAGAAAAATTTGCAAAAATGAGCCCGCAAACCGCGCACAATCGCGGACGCCGGACGGCGGACGTTTTGGAAAACTAAAACTTTGTCTAACTTTTTAAGTTTTCGAGCTATCTACTTGAAACAAAGGCGCTAGGGGTAACTCGCATTTCGCATTTCGACCTGCGCGATGAAAAAGTCCATGATTGGGGGGGGGGTATCATGGACTTTGTTAAATAAGGTAATAAGGTCTGTTAAAAAAAGAGGGATACCGTAGTTTAAGAATTCCCTTCCCCGCGAGACCCATTGGCCAAACTGCGCATTCAAACAGCCTTTTTCTCAATATTTTTAGATCAAACACTCTATACCTTTACAACGATCTTTTATCGTTTTTATGTATCTTTTCATGTCTTTTTTTGCATAGTATGTTTGGATATTGGAATGTACAGCATCAATAACAGGCTTGCAGTAATTTAGTAATCCGACCACGAGGAGGACATTTTTTGGCTCCATACTTGACTTTTGTTTAGGAACCCAAAGAAAAAATGACAACAAAAACATGCACAAAAACAAGAAAAAAAAGTGATGCAAAGGTAGAATGTTTGATCGAAAAATATTGAAAAAATGCTGTTTGAATGCGCGGTATGGCTAATGGGTCCCGCGGGGAAGGGAATCCTTTAAACTACGGTATCCCTCTTTTTAAACAGATCTTAAGTTTAGTTTCGTTGTTTGTTAACTACGTTTGCTACGAATCTGCTACCCTATTCATCAAGTATTATTAAAAGCTATTACGTATCGTTTCCCAGCATAAGGAACGAACTAAAATTTCTTGATCCATGATACCCCCATCATGGACTTTTTCACAGCGCATGCCAAAAGTTCATGCGACCAAAACTCTGGTAAGTAAAAAACTTATGAAGTTCTACGATCTGATAGCTCTTGACAAGCTCTTTCCAATGGCGTCGGAAAATCCTTGCTATCTCAAACAGTCACTCATTGTCAGTTATGAAGGTTTCAAAACGCGCACTTTCGGCAAAAATGGACCAACTGGCGAAAACTTAAACTTTTGAACCACAAAACGGGACAGTCTGGTCCTGTGCACAGGAATTGGGAATATAGAATTCTATGATAAACGGGTATTTAGAAGTCGAGAGATTGCTGTACCACGGAGTTATGGTCGAAACATATAAAAAATGTCAAAATATCAGTCAGTGATTCGGCCCGCAAAACGAGAGGAAAGAAGCAAATCAGCTGATATTATATGGTAATATCGGCCGTTCATATGTCTACTTTGAGCCAGAAAACCAGATCCGCACAATGTATCTACGAGGCTCCAGACCCGATTTTCTACTACTTAATGTCCACTACTTACTCGAAAGCAGAACCAGATATTTGTCCTATCTACGTTCAAAGACAACCTTCTTCTCGAGGATAAGATTTGCGACAACAACCGATCCGTGGACAAACAGTATGAAGACCTGAAACAGAGATTGAAAACGGCTGCTGTGGACGCAACGCGACCTGATCCCATTCCACCAAGGATCTCTGCTGCAACGAGAGTCATCGTCCAATCTCGAAGAGTCGCCAGAGATGACAATACTGCAAGAGGAAGGATAACGTACTCTTTTCTTTCCCAACAGGCAAGAAGAATGCTTAGATACTACCTGATAGCCAGAAAATAAGAAGCATTAAAAAGGGCTGTGGAACGAGGAAGAAGTTTGAGAAATGCAGTCTGGTCCATTCGAATGACTAGAAGAAGGATGATTGCCGTAACGCCGAACACCAATAACTTCTTGCAGATGTCCACCATGAGAAAGTTCAAGGATTTCTTCGACAATCTCTACTCTGCCCGTGGATTGCTCCTTCCGACAACGGACCGCGAGTTTGAAGACCTCCTTCCATTCGAGCCAGATGAGGTGATTCATGTCATTGCTCAATTACGACGATCGAACGCCGCTGGTTCGGATGGTCTTACGCCTGAAATGCTGTTCCATGCTAAAGAGGAAGCCGGGATCTGCAACATCTTTCACCACCTTGTGAATGAAGGAAGCGTTCCCAAAGGATTGACAGATGCGATTGTAACTATGCTCCACAAGTCAGGTGACACAGACGATCCTGCCAACTTCAGATCAATCTGCCTTCTGCAATCCTGTGCAAAAGTTCTCACACGGGTCTTGAAAAGGATGGAAAACTGTCTTAAAGAACAATCATACGACTGGCAAACTGGGTTTCGGAAGGGATACTCAACGTTAGACAATCTACACGCTGTCAAGATGATCATCGAGAAAAGCTGCGAGCACAATCTCTAACTGTGCCTGAGCTTCATCGACTCAAAAAAGGCCTTTGATACCATAAGCTGGCAGTCTACGTGGAATTCTCTCACCGAAATGGGAGTCCACCGTAATCTGATCCAACTGCTACAACGTCTATCTGGATTTGTGAAAAAGTGGATTCTTTGAAGAGAAAGGGATTTGTCTTTACCCTGTGTCTTTACCCAAAAGAGAACAATACTTTTATGTGAACTACACAACTGGACAAAAAGTGAACAATAGCTCTTACAAAAGTCAAATCCTCGCCTTTTCTCATAGGATCACTCTTTTATCGTCTGTTCCAGAAAACCTGATTGTAACATCGAAGAAAAGACACACCGTTTGACCCACATCCCAAAATGACCTAGTGAACAATGTTTAGCGTTCAACGATACTGCACGTTATTTTTAGAGGCAAGAAACTGTTGTGGGTTTGGCTTTTAGACTGTTTTGTAGGCTCTTTTGGAAGAAGTTTGCGACCAGTTACAAAATTGTTACGGGATTTCAGTTACAGAAATTTTCCTGATGTTCTTATCACATCTAGTAGCAAAAGAAACTAGTTGATTTCTTGACTTTCTTGACAACGAGTAGAATAAGAAACCGAAGAAAAACAACTGGATTCTCACTCAATAAAAAAGGACTTATCTACCTCTTATCCATAACCCGACAGTACTTTCTCTTCACTTTTCACGGTAGTGTCTCCTCTCTCTTCTATATACAGTTTGTGGAACATACGATAAAAGAGTGATCCTATGAGAAAAGACGAGGATTTGACTTTTGTAAGAACTATTGTTCCCTTTTTGTCCAGTTGCGTAGTTCACACAAAAGTATTGTTCTCTTTTTGTTCGGTCAGTTAAACACAGGGTAAAGACAAATCCCTTTCTCTTCAAAGAATCCACTTTTTCACAAATCCATTTTGTTCTCTTTTTGTCAAAATTCATAGAATTTACGAGCAGTGATTCCCCACATACACTAACAAAAAGTGTGAACCAAATTTTTCGGCATAGTGTAGTTCATTTTTGCACCGACCGAGATCGAGACCAGACTAGTCAGAACTTTACCGCACCGATGTCGAGCTGCTCCAAGGAAAGATCGAGACTGAATTGCTTAGAGGTAATGCCTGTCTAGAATCTCTTACAGTCGAGTTTTGCCCTATGACCAAGGAGTAAGCTCATTGTCAGAATAACTACCTTGCGCTTTTGCCTAATGTTCGAATTCGATCACAAAAATTTGCCCGAGCGTGGTTAAAGTCAATTTCAATTAAAAACAATTTAGCAAAAAGATTTGCAGAAGGGCGGAATCGAACCCGGGTCGTGTGGGTGGAGTGGCGACTCTTAGCAATACACTAACTTTTTTGTCGAAATTTTTCCAAGTCCAAAAATGCAGGGCGTAGAGGTATGATCCGGGTCTCAAATCGAAAAACAAAAAGACCCTTGCTGTAAAGTCGGAAAAGTTACATGGGTATGAAAATTTTCAGACCAATTGGGTGAAAAATGAGAGCACTAATCGCGTACAGGACGGCGGACGTTTTGGAAACAACATTTTGGCTAACTTTTTTGTCCTTCGACCAAATTTCTTGAAAATAAGTTTCTAAGGGTAACTTTTTACGCTGAATCCGATAGAATTGGTCCCGAAACCTGAAAATGCTGTTGACGCGCGCTACGCGCGATTTTATGCTAAACGCGTTTCGCACTAATGGAAGGCAAAGCCAAATCCACCCCGCGCGGGGTGCGATACGATTCTGGGTCGATATTCATCCTGATCAACGGCATTTGAGTCCCAATCAATGAAAGAAGAGGAGTCAGGCAAGGAGACGTGCTCAGTCCTAAACTCTTCAACGCCACTCTGGGTTATGCTATCAACAAGATCGACTGGGGAAGCGAAGGAATTCGGATCAATGGTCAACAGCTGACGAATTTTGGATACGCAGATGATTTCGTACTCTTTGCCAGAAGCCGCCCAGGCATGGAACGAATTATGATCAAGCTGACGAACGAAATGAATACGATTAGACTGGAAATTAATGCGAAAAAGACCGTACTCATGTCCAACATAGTAAACAAGGTCGTCGTCTTCTCGGCGTCCGGTTTCACTGTCGGCATGGCTAGATGATCAGGCGTAATCTGGAAGTTCGTTCGGAGAAGAACTGTCATTCCTGCACCACTAACCGCAAAAAATGGCCTCCGATGAGGCCTCCTCTTCTGCTTTTCGCTCTTTCCGTCTATTTGGTAGCAGCGATATCGATCCTGAAAGAGAAGAAGTTAGTACAGAGGCTTTTTTTTCAATTTTCAACAGATAGGAAACACCGGAAACTTTTGTCATCAATCTAAAGGACCGTTCCAGCGGTATGGTTATCCACTACTTTTTGAGGCCACAATATCTACGGTTAGACAGCCTAGTCAGTTGTCGATTAATTGCAATGTCACAACAGCCGTAGTTAGACAGCAGGATGTGTTGTGGCGCTTTTTCAGAGCTACGGAGGTGCATCAGCTGTTTCCTACCGTTTCTTAGATTAGAATTCATTGCAAAACATTCGACAGTGTATCGACGCGGTTCTGGGCAACAACACACCAAGCTGTTTACCTGTGGCTTCAAAGAATTTTGTCAGTTTGGCCCAAAATCCTTTTTATTGATACGGAATCAAAGTCATGCCGAATGGAGAACAAAAATAAACTGGCTCACCTGGCTTTGTCGCAGTCCCAGCTTCCTTCGTCCATATCCGTCTTCTTCTGGCTTCTTTCCGCCTTCGCCTTCCTGTCGATCTGAAAATCACTTTATTAGAACTTTGAGAAAAAATATTTTGCTAAAAAAATAACGCAGAGAAAACTGACCGGTCAATAAGGCCACCTTCGTGGCAGTCGCGGTCCTTGCCGGTCCGAGACAACGAATAACACTGAAAAATCGAATGAATAGAGCAGGAGAGATGGAAAGAGAAGAAAGCGGTCAAAAAACAGCATTATGAGCCAGATTTTGTGAGGAAAAGGTCAAAAGAGAACGGAGCAAGGAGCATCAAGACTATGGAACATACGGACACACGGACAGAAAATAACAGGTTTTTACTAAGGAAATGGACCTGGTATCGACGTATCTGGTGGCTTGAGGTCCTGGACATCAAGAAGCCGCAGATTTAGAGTTCTTACAGAAAAAAGCACAAGACAGAATGAAACTGTACGTGATGAGCGAGATCTACGAAGAGTTGAAGTCGTCGGAATGGAAATGGGCAATAATTTGACGAGAAGCGGTCCAAAACGTGTTACTTACACATGTGAGACCGAAGACACGTCCAATAATTGGCTGTGCCGTGAAAATCTAAAACTTTTTGGCAGAATGCCTGGGAAAACGAGGTCGCTGTCGTCAGGAAGGTTCAACGTTAAGACAACGTTGAGAAAATTCGGCAATAATTCCGCTGCAAAGAGTCACAATGGCTGGAACATATTGAGACGAGGAGAAACGGCTTTCCAGGCAAAAATAAATTGCTATTTCTTGTGAAATACAGCTTGCATGGCTATAATTATAGTTTGTTCAGCAGCTCAGCGGAAAAAGCGTCGCCGCTATAAAATTCGTGACGGGAGCCACGGGGCAGTCCTTTAACCCATTGCAGCCGGATTCATTGCTTTTTTTAGCTGCATTTTTTTGGGTTTGCACATTTTTTTTGAGCTCTTTGCTGTTATTTATAGATTCTTTCTACCGGTAGACTGAGGAAAACAAGGAGATCACCGATAGAAGGCCAATATGTTACAAGCACGGTGCCATGCAGGCTCGTGGACACAGTTGAAGAAGCGCATACCCGTTTTCGACGAAACGAAAATAAACTGAAAAAACTACAGTCAGCTTCCGTCTACAGTTAGCTTTCGTCTAGTATCAGTTCCTCCTGTTTATCTGATCGCTTGGAAAAGTATCAAAAACAAAAGCAGTTCCTCATGACCGGGAGAGAGTAAACACAGCTGTTTCTGAATCCTCAAATACCACTTCTCGTTATCGTCTCATTGTTTTGAAGAGCGGTTTCAAGTGAGTTAGCTGACGATAACACGCGGGGAAAAGTTCAGAGCTTACAATTAGAGTTCGTTTTCGTGAAAAATCAGGGTTACTGTCACTGTCAGTCACTTTCACTGAACAAGGAACAATTACAGTAGACGCCAACTTTAATAGATTTATTGAAAATAAGCAAATATGTAGATCTGCACGGCGATCACTAAAGACAGAGAGACAGAATAGAATGCAGAGACGGAGGAGACTTCAGCGGGTTATATACAGGCTATATACAAAGAGAGTCTTCTTCAATATCACAGCGTTAGCGCTCTTTGTTTCGTCTCCTCGATGTCGATGTCCATCGTGGACATTGAGGCTGCTCGGGAACGGGATTCCTGGAAGATTTTATGGTCATGACTGTCACGAGAGATACGGTAATATCTGTCCCTGTCCCTTTTTTCATTATTCTGATGAAAGAGCCACGCGGTCACTTTCACTACCCTGATAACTGACTCTTCTTCGCTTTCGTGGAACCCCTCTCTAGACATTTTCCACGACAAAAACCCGAGATAAGACTACTTGCGTCAAGAGACCAAGCCACTAGTTGTAACTGACCTCTTCCGGCATCTCCGGGATCACTTCAGAGCCCATGGTTCCGTCCTCGTCACTAAAATTGAGAAATTGAAACTTGGTTCTGGGGGAAAAATATTTACCGAGTCGTCAGATGGCGCCTGATATGCTTCTCCAACATGGCTGGACTTTTTGAAACGTGACGACAATATGGGCACTTGCGGGTACCTGCAAACGGGAAGAGATAAATTGTGTTATGGAATCAAAGAGGACAATACAAAAACAGTCTGGAACTGACAAGAAACGGCTGATGGATCAATGCCTGGCTTGGGAGGCGCCTGTTTCGAAATTGCCTCAGTGCTGGTAAAAAAACTTTTGTTGGAATGCAAGGTCATCTAATGATTTGAGTTATGCGGGACGGCATTTTGACTTTGCCTGCGCACCAACTCGCAAAGCATTGCGAGACGTTCGACTACGGTAGGTGTCGATACGCAGGCTGCGTGCTATAAAAGTTGGTGCGTAGTCAAAGCCAAATTGGCGGGAAACATCAGGTCTTTCGCCTAAAAAATCTTGTCTTTGTCCTCAGAATCTTCTCCATGGTTCCCAAACTTCTCAGAAAAGGCTACACTGTAACTCCCCCTTACGTAGATAGAGAGTCATAAAAGAAAAGTCCATAAACTGTCGCCCTTTTTCTAGAGAGTCTGACGCACCTTGGTCAATAGTCTGAGGAAGAGGAATACTGTGACGGTAGTACTTGTGAAAGTGAATGTATCGGGCTTCTCTTGTTGTGAACTGACATCCAGGGAGATCACATCTAGATTACGGTATATACTCTTACTGGATCAGGTTACCTGATTGGCGGATTCCTGTGGTAGATGGTCACGTGGTAAGAGACGGAATTGTACCGTCCGTAGACTTTTCGGCAGACTGTGCACATGTATCCGGCTTCCGTCTTCTCAATGTACTTTTTGTTCCGACACCAGCCTTCCTTGTCACTGCTGGGAATGATGACATCGCCCATGTTGTCAAAGGGCTCCTCCGTCTCCATGGAGGAGGTAGACTTTCTCATTGAGCCCGACCTCCGTCTTCCAGTTTCCTCAGGCTCGGCGGCGGAAGCAGCAGCTGTGGCTAGCTGCGCCTGGGCCAGTTGCAACCACAAGTTTTGCTGCAGATTGTGGAAGGCCGAAAGTTGAGCGAGAAAGGGGTTCAGTTGGAGAGGCATCAGATTGGAGAAGAGATTTCCCGGGAGGGGCTCAGGTTTGGGAAGAAGCTGGCTCTGGAGTTGTTCCTGTAGACTGGGCATTTTTAGCTCTTCGGCGAGATCCATCATCTGAAAAAAAAGGGTTTGGGGTCAATTTCGACAAAAAAATACGAAAAATGGGAGGGGATTCGAACTTTCGACCTTGCATACATCAAGCGCGCCACTTGGCACTGCGCCATGACGGCAAGCCGCTCGCGATATTCCAATAAGGTTGTAACAGTTACTGCAGCTTCGTGACAAAAACCTTTTAAAAAGAAGAAACTCTGAAGACGAACCTGTTGACTATTGCAGGCGTCCAGATTAAGCTGACCGGAAGCGGCGAAATCCATGGCTCTTTGTAGGCAAAGGTCGGAATATGGCACACGGATAGGCAGGGATAGAACGCGTTTGCTCTGGAAAAAAGGATTGGATTGTAAAAAAGAGAGAGAAGAGGCGATCAATTTTCTGTGAAGAGAGATAAGACAGAAGAGCCATCGACAGCCTGGACACACGCTTATATCAGAAGTGACCTTATCACGAGAAAAGAGCCCGTGACCAGAATAAGGGGGGGACGGACATGACGAAAAGAGAAAAAGCACCGGAAATGATTTACGATTTAGAAGTCTGTCCCCACATGGTTAGAGATAGGAAGAGAGGGAACGGAAACGGAACGAGACAGTCAAGGAATTTTGGAATGTCCGGTCTCTCTGTTTCTCGTCCTCCGCACTCTCTATCTTTCTGTCTGTCTCTCTGTCTCTCTGTCTCTCAATATGTCAATATGTCATTCAGTCACTCTTATTCTCTGTCTCTCTGAACTCTCCTGAGTACAAATCGTATCAGAGTAATGCTCTTCGGAAAAAGTCTCTCTCCCCGTCCCGTTATCTCTTTCCAGGAAAGAACATTGTACTTTATCAAGAGAAGAGACCAAATCTACCTGGAATTCGTGGTCCTCCATCAGCTTGTCCAAGACTTCCGAACTTTGTCTCACTTGACTTTCGTTGACAGCCAAAGGGATCAAAGATGGCGGCAGGAGAAAACAGTCGGCTAGCATTGCAGTCCTGGAAACAAAAAAAAGATAAGAACTTCAATGATGATTAGGCTCTAAAAATGGGGCAAACGGAGAAACTCCTGAAGCTATTTTGGGTTATCAGCGTAGGAGTGACGAGACAATCGCAACGAACAAAACAGCGGATACCGTGAAACACTGGAGAGACCCTCCTCTGATTCATACCAGTATTTCAAGACAAATAGAGTGGAAAGAGGTGGTCTTTTTGATGGAATCGAAACTATCTAAAGCGCAAGATGGGGTCTGAGGTGGACTCTGTTTGGATGTTTGTTTTTTTTGTCCATGGCCACGAGATTTGTCGCGACAAGTCAGAAATTGTCAGGATTAGAGTCACTTTTGAACTGGTGGAAAAAAATGCTAAAAAAATGGTTAAAAAAAGTTAAAGCCAGTTCAGCAAAGACAGAGTTGCCAAAGATCGATCTGGAGAGAGAGAGTCACTTTTCTAGAAGGAATACTAGTCCTTCTGGTACGATCAGAGAGTCAAGAAGAGTATGAGTCATTGGAAGAGAGTCACTCTTCTAGAAGGGATGAGTCCGTCTCTTTGGTGGGACAAGAGAGTCGGTCAGTAGAGAAGAATAACTTTTCCTGAAGCACTGGGATACGGTGGATTTTTCTCAGGAACAGAAAGAGTCAAAGAATATTTAGAGACAGTCTTTCTGGTGGTACTCAACAGAGAGTCAGGACTTTAGAGTCAATAATGGGAGGGGAGTGTTCTTTTGATGGCTCAGTGAGTCTTTTCCAAAAAGGAGATGGCAGTCTAGTCCGTCTGGTGGTACTGGGAATTTGTTTATAGAAGAGGGTCAGAGGAGGATGAACGAAGTGAATTTTCTCGCTGAAGAAAAGAGTTACTCATTCAGAACCGGTTGGAATAGTACATTCTTCTATAGGATCAGAGAGTCAGAAAGAGAGAAAGAACCACTCTTCCAGAGATCTCATGCAGAGAACAGAGTAGCAGTTACCGTACTCCAGAGACTGAACAGTAACTGAACCATGGGTCGACTGACCAGAGGCAGGTTTTAACATTTCTATAGTTTTCTTATCTTTGGAGAGTTACAGTATTCAGAAATAGAACTCTGTAGAGTACGGTAGCAGGTCATGAAACCGGAAGGTACAGTATCCCGGTGGTCAGTCTCGCTCTCCAAAGAGAACTGGTAAATGAAACTGCCCCCCTCCACCTTTGTCCTTATGAAGTGGTTGAACATGTGTCACCTAAGAATCCAATGCAGTCAGGTCTTCCCCCAACACGTGCTCCAACATCCGAATTCCAGAAATTCTTTGGGGAGTACGCAACGGAAACTAATCACCTTTATCAGCTTTTCCTTTCTGAGGAAGGCGACAGAACTAAAAATTGCGAGGAGAGGTGGTCTTATCAGTTAAATGTACTCGGTGAAAACATACGACTCTTTTCGATTATTCTCGATGGTTCTTGCTATCTCGACGAAAATGAAGAGGGGTAGGGAAAAGTGACAGCAAAAAAAAACAAAAAAAGTGACTGGAAGTCGATCCACACCATCTTGACTTCAAGCGAGGACACTGTCACTGAGCCATGCAGGCAAAGTTGCTGCCCAAAAATAACCGAATAAACACAAAGTGTTTAAATGAAAGAGACTAGAAGTGAGCGAGTTACTCTCGTCTAGAAGACGCTTTTGTAAAGGAACGTATCAGAGGACCTAAGAAAACAAAAACATCTGTCCTGAACCTTCAGATAACTTCAAGGAGGCAAATAGTCAGTACTACTATACGACATGAGTCAAGTGAGAGACCTTTTTCATGCAGACTACGGTTACCGTAGGGCGGAGTCGCCGCGAGCCGCTGCGCGCGCGGCCAAGATCGTAAAGATGATGCATGAGCTCGTTTCCTGTATTTGCGAGACATTTGGCTCCGTTACGAGCCGCCTTTTGTTTGAAGTTCCGTTACGGCTCTAGGAGGTCCATAAAGAGCCGGAAGGCTCCCTTTAAATTGGTCTGGCTTGCAATTTTTAGTTTAGGGAAGTTGTGGGTACAGAGGCACAGAGAGACAGAGATACTCAGTCAACCTCTGGAAGAAAGACGGACTGAATCAGGGTTGGACGAACGTTCGTGTTCGTTGCTCGTTTTGATCGAACACGAACACGAACAGTTCGCGTTTGAGGGCGAACATGGAACCAGCGAATGTTCGTTTTCGCTTGACGTACAAAAAGGTGAAAAAGTTCGCTGTTCGAGGCTCGAACAGAGTTCAAAAGGGCAGGAACACGAACATTTTATCCAGTACTAATGACAATACTGCAGAAGAAGATGGAAAAAAAAGGATGCTGAACATTACCAGACTCCATCGATGGACCAATCAAAGAGTGAGGACAATCACCAAAGTTCAAGATTGGATAACGACTGCTGATAGAAGGAAGTAAGACTGGGCTAGGAAGATCTCCTCCATGGGAGCTGACAGATGGGCCAGCTCTTTGACTACGTGGATTCCTTATGACAAAAGACGGCCAAGAAGACAACCTCCGCCTAGATGGAGAGACCTTCTGAAGAAGACATTCGACGGCAATTGGTGGAATAAGAGTGGGGCTGAGTGGGATCGAGTCATTGCCCCCCTTAGACAAGTCAAAGATAAGGAATAAATAGTATAGTATAGTAATGACAATACTCATAGGCTGTCCGAGTCAAAGGCATTAAAAAATTTCTTAGCCTCTTGGATTCCCTACTCATTTCCAGTTTATTACCAACCTTCTTTTTTGTTAAGTTAATCATCAAACGACTGATTCTTACAAAAAACCGTGATTTGGGAGAAAATTGGTGAAATGTTCGAGCTGTATTCGTGTTCGCATGTTCGCGAACGAACATTGGGACGGCGAACAGTTCGTGTTCGGTTGTCGGACGAACAAAAAGTGCAATGTTCGGTTCGGCCCAAAAAATTTAGGGGATGTTCGGTTCGTGCTCATGTTCGCCGAAAATTTCAATGTTCGCCCAATCCTGCACTGAATACAGCATATGTCTATTTGTCACCTCAGCGACTCGCCAAGAAGAGAGGCTCTTTTATTGTTTTCAAACACAGGCCGTTTCATCGATTCCGGTGATTTTGAAATCATTCTGGGTTCATTTTGCAGCCGTTGACTGTAGGGGGGAAATATAGCGATGGTGTTCCTAGAGTGCAAACATCTTCTGCTTAATTGCTCCTTTGACCCGACTTATCACCGTCCTGGAATTACTCCAGAGCCCTTGTTTGTCCTCAGCGATCAGGCAAAGAATCTCCTTATGCTTATCGCAGGTCACTACAGGGCACTCTATCAGCGAAGAAATGTCCCGAAAGTATAGTTTATTCGCTCAAATATATGTGGCCCTCAAAAGGGATCTCAGTACCCGTCTCTATCGGAACAACTACACGTAAAATATGGCATGGGGATGGCTAGATGATCTGAGGCTCTTCGTGGACCTCGGCCATTGTGATGAGGGACGTCATTCCGGGGAAGATGGGCTCGTAGCGACGGGGCGGCTTCAAAGCGACGGAAGAGGGCTGATCAGTCAGGGCTGTGCTGGAAAGGGGTTCTTATCTAACTCTCTGACTCTCCGTCTCTCTGTCTCTCTGTCTCTCTGTCCCTCTGTCCAGGAATGGCAAACCTGGCCGGCCAGGATGGCTTTTTTTGGCTAAAAAAATCATTTCGCATTTTTTCTGATTTTTTTTCAAATACGTCCCCCGATTAGATTTAATTTTGTCATCAGAAAAATTGAAAGAAAATCGAAAACTGAGAATAAAAATCGAAGAAAACTGCTATTTCTACCGAGTTTTGTCAAAAAACCGCCTTTTCTTCTATTTTTGTCGTCAGTTTTCGATTATCTTCTAATTTTTCTGATGGAAAAACTAAATCTAATCGGGGGACGTATTTGGAAACAAAAAAAAATCAAAAAAAAAAATGCGAAATGAATTTTTTTTAGCCCGCCGCAAAGTCCAACCTGGCCGACCTAGCCGGCCGGGTTTGCCATCGCTGCTTTCTCCCTCTGCTCCTCTGTCTCTCTGCCTCTCTGTTCCTCTCACCTGACTGCGCTGGTAGTATCATCGTTCCGTTCAGTCATCGTAGAATAACCATGATCACTCGGCGGAGGTGGCGGAGCAACATTGACTACCTCTCGTTCAAAAAAGGTCAATTGTACTGGAACTCGTTCTGGAATTTGTTCATTACGATCACGTTGCTCTATACCTTCTTTGAAGACAGTCGCATCACACTCCATATCAGTCTGTGGTCCAAACAGTGGAGTGGAATCCACTGAATGGTTACAGTTATGACTGTTGACCAGTCGTTGGACCTATAAAAATTACTCTTAGAATTTTAAGTTTATACTCTCACGTAGTTACGATAGCACCAAGCCGCTCCCACCAGTACAATCAGAGCTACGACTATTCCAGCCACCAGTGGACCAACAGGCGTTGGAGTCAGCCATTTGGCTTGTTGAATCGAATCGGGTGATTCTGAAACCGCTTTCACAATCAGTTTTTATAGAATTCTTACTAGGAATGGGACTTCTTCCAAAGACGTTGCCATAGCACACAGAGACTGGTCGGCATTGAGGATGGATCAGATTTTGGAGGGTTGAAGAGTACTGACACCAGGAGCATCCTGGAGAAGAGACGCAGGCTTCTTGGTGAAGAAGGGAGGAACATCTGAAGAGGCTTGTTCATTGGATCTGTCTCCCTGTCTCTGTCCCTGTCCCTGTCCCTGTCCCTGTCCCTGTCCCTGTCCCTGTCCCTGTCCCTGTCCCTGTCCCTGTCCCTGTCCCTGTCCCTGTCCCTGTCCCTGTCCCTGTCCCTGTCCCTGTCCCTGTCCCTGTCCCTGTCCCTGTCCCTGTCCCTGTCCCTGTCCCTGTCCCTGTCCCTGTCCCTGTCCCTGTCCCTGTCCCTGTCCCTGTCCCTGTCCCTGTCCCTGTCCCTGTCCCTGTCCCTGTCCCTGTCCCTGTCCCTGTCCCTGTCCCTGTCCCTGTCCCTGTCCCTGTCCCTGTCCCTGTCCCTGTCCCTGTCCCTGTCCCTGTCCCTGTCCCTGTCTATTACTCACTCTGCTCTACTACAACCAGAAACGTCGTTCAATCCACTCGGCACGATCATTTTATCGCTCTGAGCACTGACTGGGCAGAAGGGAAGCTGGCGATCGACACAGCCAGGGCATGTGCAGGGACACTCGCATTCCAGCGAGTCGAACTTTCCACAGAAGAGACAACGGCCGTCATGTACTGAACAAGGGCAGAAAACGGTAACCGGTGTCCGGGAACAGGACACATTGACCATTGCTAGAAGGAACTGTGTGCCAGGGACTACAAGAACCTCTGAAGCTATTGAACCACCTCTTCGGGCATCGCCACAAGATGTCTGGAAAGGTACGGTACTGAGTCAGTAAGTGTCCTACCGTATGAACTCTTGTATAGTCCGTGTTCCAGACAAACTGTCTCTTTGAGACACTTCCAAGCTGGCAGATAGTCTTCTTGACCAGCTTCTGATTTACGGCCATGTCACTTGTTAAAAGTGGTTCCAAGTGAGAGATGTGGAAGCGTTCGACCACGTCAGAATGGGGATAGGCTTATTTTTGAGATATTTTGGAATCTGCTGACTCTTACCTCTGTCATTGTAGGAAACTTTGCCCTGTTCGGAGAACAGAATACATTGTCGACTCTCACTGCAAGAAGCGACAGATTCTTTGAGAAGTTTTCCGAGAAAAGTCGATGGAATTTCGATTCCTAGCACTACAAAGGCCTGAAAAGATCCATATGATTTCCAACGGTAAGATTTAAAAAAAGTAGGAAAACCGCTGAGGGATCCGATGCCCGAACCTTGCGGACTTTAGCCACGACATTTGGCACTGCGCCACGGGGCAATCTCCGTCACAGAATTTGAAAGACTTATATGCTTTTCTCAGTACCTTTACGATTTTCCAAGACCCTTACCTCTTTCTTATGCTCCACAGCCGTCGAAATGGTCACAACGTCTCCCAGTACCGGATCCAGTCTCGGTCCAGTAATGACCAGCGTGTTTGTCTTCCGTACAGCCAGAGTAAACCATTCCTGTTTTCTCGGGTCGAAACGGCTAGCAATTTCCGCTGCTGGATACACAACCATGACTCCTTCAGTACTGACGGCAAACTTTTGAAAAATCACAGCCTCGTCCAGCTTGTTGTAGGCGACCCATTGTTCTACTAAATGGTTCAATAGAGCGACCTGTTCCCGAACACCGCCTCGAAGACCATGAGACGGCGTCAGTCCGACAGAATCGGTCAGGTAGAGCCAGAAGTCGGTGGTCGGCTTGGATGTTATGTACGGAGGAAGGTAGAGAGAGGCTGTTCCAGGAATTATGTCTTTTCCGAACTGAGAGCATCGGATGACAGACTCTTTGACAGTCTCGTGAGGGACAAGGTGACGAAGATGGGAAGACATCTTCTTCTCCGGGATGAGGAACTTTCTCTCTAGGGGGAAGGGTCGACTGCTACTGATGATCATGATGAAGGGGAGCGTGTTCAGCTGAAAGCTCATGACTGGTCTCTTACAATCAGACTATCAGAGAATCAGACTCACAGACTTTCAGACTCTCAAACTCTCTGTCTGACTCTCAGACTCTCTGTCTGTCTCTCTGGCTCTCAGACTCTCAGACTCTCTGTCCCTCTCTCTCCTTACCTTTGACCAGAGATAGTAGTTCGTCTTGTTGTCCTTCTGACTAACAACTTCGAGTTCTCCTCCACTTCCTTCCCAAGAATGTTCCAGCCATTGCGAAGACGGGTACCAATCATCCACAACCGAAAGAGGAACATCCTCCCATCCAGTAGAAGAAGCCATAATCACTCCATTCTCAGCGACAAGATGACTCTGGAGCCCGGGAATGTTCAGCGAGGCATTGTGAAGAGTAGAGGAGAAGAGAGTCGAGAGAGGAATCTCCATTCCGGCCACGACGTCAGTCTCATTCAAAAAGGAGTACTTTGTCATAACGATGGTTCTCTGTGAAGAGGTAGGAAGGGAAATGACGACATCTTCGGTTGGGGACTGATCCTGCCAGTCTAGAAGCTCCTGGACATCGTACAGATCCAGCATCTGGTTCTTCTCAATGGTAAGAGACAGTCCTTCCACAAAGTTCTTGTCCTCCCGGGTACCGTTTCTCTTGGCCAGATTGTCCATGAACTGGACGGACCAAATTGAAGCTGACCGGCGTTCTGAATATGTTTAGTGAGACAGAGAGACAGAGAGACTGACAGACTGACAAACTGAGAGACTGAGAGACTAGACATGGCTGACGGGCCGGGCTTGGGCCTGAAAGTTGAGGCCGGACTCGGCCCGGGCCTGAAAAGCTCGGCCCGCGGGGAAATTTTGGAAAAAGGGGTGTTTTTTTTATCAAAATCTGCATTTTTTCGTCATTTTTAGTAAAAAAAAAAAGTTCAGCAAAATATAACAATATTATTATTCTTTGATTTAGTTCTAGAATGCGCTAAAATGCACCATAATATGACCAGCTTCATTTTTGGTCCCATCCCGGTCCGACGGCCAAGTCGGGGGACCGGGCCCGGCCCGGAGCCATGTCTATGAGAGACTGATATGCTGACAGACTGACAGACAAAAGGGACAGAGACTTACCATCACTGAGAAGAAGAGTGTTCACTCGAATCGGCTCTGCTCCCCTCCCAATAGCATCAGTGACTTGTTTTATTGCAACCGAAGCATCTTCCAGACTGTCCAGAACCCCTCGACTAATGTACTGAAACTCGTCCATGTTCCTACGTCCCTTATGCGATCAGCGCGGCGATTATTGGCTGTTTACGAGGCGACTCGCGATAAATTTAATCACTCACAGTGAGAATGGTCTTGCCGCCGGCTGAATCAGTCCCATTCAGTTTATTGATCAGTCGTGAGAGGACGGCTCCATGCTGCGTCGGGACGGCATACTTTGGCGGCTCGAGATTGTGAATAAAGCCCTTGATCTCATCCAGATTCTGTCTCTCTCCCTTCAGTAGCACATCCCGATCACAGCCGACTGACTGAATAGCCGAACCGTCAGTCAGATAGACGGCTATTCTGTCGTAGCAGGAGACAGTCTCCAGGATCTGATTACTGACCAGACGGACCGTATCCACTTGTTCTTGAGTGGACAGTGAGCCTAAAAAATGCGTTGACAGAGAGTCTAGGATACAGTAACCTGTATCCAGTAGAAGTACAACGTTCTTCTTGAATGGTAAAAATGAGGAAACTATGGGACCGGAATGGATTCGGGGCGGGAGAAATTCTGCCGGGAACTCGAACAAGACGTCTTCGGAAAGAAGAAACTGTCGGTGTATCAGAGGATGGAGCATGGGCTCGAGTCCTGAAAGTTTTTGGTTACTGTCGGTCCGGTTCAGTATACCGTATTTCTTCAAATATAAGCGCCCCTGTATGCAATTACGTACGCATTTTTTTCAGGTCGAAGACATAATTTTTCAATTTATGTTTTATTTTTCCTTGGTAGCTGAGATGTCTATCTGTATGGGAAAAATAATCGGAAAGTTGGGAAAATTTTTTATCAACCCGAAGAGTACGTAATTGCGTACAGGGGTGTTAGAAGCTTATATTAGAAGAAATACGGTAATTTAGAAAGTTCTTTTACTCTGACAGTATTTCAAACCGAAAGTTACAGTAACCTACTCTTATCAAAAAATTTGAAGCGACCAGGTTCGGACCTGACATTGTTTTGGCTGCGCACCAACTCAATCTTCGTATCAACTCTCGACTACGGTAGACTATGGGAAACTACAGTAGTATCCTCCGGTACCTGGTTATAAGAACCGAAAGAAGTGCTCTCAACTGTATGGGTTACTGTAGTTTTGGGACAGACTGTACTCAGAAACAAACAGAGACAGTCCGAGTCCAACTGACTGTTAGCTGGTCGAGTGGAACAACTTAGAGCATTGATACACAGCTTAGTTGGTGCGCTATTTTTAAACTACGATAATTTTCCATCCTCTGGAATGTACTCTGACCTACTCCAGACTACTGACCTCATTAGCAACTTACTGTACTTGGGCGGAGTCCCAGTATCCGACGCCCTGATGGCACATGGCTGCGTAGGAGACAGCCTCACTAGTTCATGAATCGAATGACAAGAAATGTAGTTGCTAGTTGGTCCCATCGGAGCCGCCAGCTCCGGGAAATAGCCGGCCAACTTTTCGACACGCTCATCCAGTCGCCTTGAGAGATCCTGTACCAGTCCGAGATCAACTTTACTCGTTCCCCATTTCTGCTTATTTAATTGCTCCTAAATTTGTTTCTTTTTTCAGGTTCGGGATGCAAAAAAAACCTTGAAAAAGTCGAGTTGTAGCCGGGAATCGAGCCATTTTCTGAGATGTTTCCCAAAGGCATCTCCATTGAGATGAGCCCCGATGCTAAAGTAGTCCTGGTTCGTGGATTCTGAAAATATTTAGAGAATTATTGAACAAAAAGGAAAAGAAATTTTCTGTCGGGGAGTCGAACCCCTGACCTCGCTGATTTCAGCGGCGCCACTTGGCACTACACCACTGAAGCAAGTCGGCTGCGAAAATCCGGCGGGCATATGAAGATTTAGTTTGTTCAGTTTTTTGAGCTTTTTGGTTCGTATAACTAAAAAACAGATTTTACCTGTCCCACCGGCGGAATGAGCAAAAATTAGAAGTAGGAAGATCACCTTGGCGAGCATGGCACCATTCTGAAACATTTTCTATTGTGAAAGAGAAGAATATGGGAGACTATATAAGCTGAAGGGAAATGACTGGTGAGAAAATGTTGGAATCGGTCCAATTTTCGTACGGGAAAATACTAAACAATAAGAATGGCTTAGAAATAACGCAACAATTCTCGGGGCAGAGAGAACTGGAAAACTGGAAGAGGCGGCTGACCTCTGATCACATGTATCAGTCTTCATTAGGACATTAAGTTGATACGCATCAAGGAACTACAAACAAGGGGAGAAGAACTTCCGTAAAAACATGTAACGGGTTCAGATCAGAAAGGGGGGACTAACTATACTGTATGGTCTGATAGGTTAACCGAGGGTCGAACGAGAGTACAGTAAGACAGAGGAACTTTTTTCTGCATACCCTTTTTTAAGAACTGTGTTAAATATTTGAATAGAGGCACTGCCCCACTATTTGAATACAAAAAAAAATACGCAATTACGTACGCATTTTTTTCGGATTTAAGAAAATATTTTTGGACTTTCCTAGTATTTTTCCCATACAGATGTGGATCCTGGCAACCAGTAAAAAATAATGAAAAGTTAAAAATATATCGTCGTCAATACAAAAATGCGTACGCAATTGCGTATTTTTTATGTTTTTGTTTTTTCAAAAAGTCCAAAAAAAGATTGACCAAAGGGTGTCCAAAGCAAAGTGTCTTGGAAAAATATAGTAGACTAGAACTAAGGATAGGTTCTCGAAAAATGAGTGCAAGTCGACCATCCAATTAGGACAGTCTACGATGACACATGATGTTGATCGCCACCAATTATTACACCTTTCGGGAGGGAAAGTGGTAAGAAAATAGTCGAAACTAAAGAGATGTCAGAACAGAGTCTAAAAAAAGTTAAAAATAAACAAGATGGCCGAGAAGAAGCACTCAAGGCGCCGGGGAGCACACACACGGTCGGGTACAGGCCACGCGATGGCAGCCTGGATATCGATTGCTTGGCGGAAGGAAGGGCGCGGTTGTTTCGGTTAGCCCGAAGACACAAGAGGGCCCCATTGAAAATTGGGAGGAGGCCGTTCCGACGACAAGATCTATGACATGCGGACCTTTTGGAGGGCTTTTCACGCGGTTTGGGGGAGGGAACAAAAAGCTCATTTGGGACTGAGAGACAGAGAGTCTAATTGGAATCCGATAGAATGTGAGGACAACTTTTGCTCAACGACCACACCGGGGCGCGGGCAAGATTTATTGCTGGGTAGTCTCTTTTCGCCAACTTTGAGATGGAGAGAGTTTGAGAAAGGAAGAGGGAGTCAGAGGGACAGAGAAAGACAGAGAGAGAGTGACAGAGGGACAGAGAGACAGAGAGTCAGGGAAAAACAGAGGTACTGAACTCCATTGTCTTGCAGCTCCCGATAACTAAATTTAACAGAAATCGAGGCCCGTATCCTAATGGAGTACCCTTACTTCCGAACCCAACGGAAATGTAGCGAGTCAATTGTCTCCTCAATGGGACTTCTACAGAGTCGAGGACTTTATTTAGAAAAAATTTCTACATAAAGTCGGGGGGGGGGGGGGGAACTTTTTGTAGAAAGTTTTTTTCTACATAAAGTCGGGGGGGGGGGAACTTTTTGTAGAAAGTTTTTTTCTACATAAAGTCGGGGGGGGGGGGGAACTTTTTGTAGAAAGTTTTTTTCTACATAAAGTCCTCGACTCCTTCTACAAGATGAAAGTCAGCAAACGTCAAGGCGGTATGATCAAAGGGCTGGATGATTCAGAGAGCTGGCAAGGCTCATAGACTGGAAGAGAAAATGATAGACAAGAAAGAGTGCGCCAACTTGTTCAAATTTTCCAGAACAACAAAACAATTAGACGTCGGAATGCAGATCTTTCCCGAAAAGATGACAGTACCGGCGGTCATTGAAAGAGAGAGGAAAACAATCAGTCGAGATTAGACGACCCGCAGCTCTTTTTTCTGTCCAGCCATCTGGCTTCAACTGGATGCGGATTTGAGACAGATGGAGGGGCATCTGCGGACATAAAGAGACTGACATGAAAGAAAAGACAGGATATGCAAAAGGAATTGGCAGTAAATCAGCAAATATCACGGCTGTTTTGCACTCGACCGATTAAAGTGATTGATACGTCTGGCCTTCACTAATTCGCTGGCCGGCCTCTTTAGGGTTGTTGTTTGGCAGCAGCTTATCAATTTTGGACAAAGGATGAAGAGAGGATAAGAGAATTTTGGGGGAGGATCGACTCCCTCGGGAGAGGAGACATGTCGTGTGAAGGAATGAATTGGTTAGAGAATCTCTTGGCTTTGAACTAGGCATGGGCACCGGGCCCGTGTCAGTGTTGACCGAGGCCGTGCCAGCCATTCCCATTCCCCCCCCCCCCCCCCCCCCCTCTCATTTTCTGATTTCCGACTCTGATTCACACTCTCTCAGAAGCCAGCATCATATTCTGTGAGATGATTTACATGTCGTCTTATCGCTACTACTTCCGCGATAAAGGGGTTCAGTCTCTTCCAAATGCTCCGTCTCCTTTGCTGCACTCTTGTACTGCTTCCTTCCATTTATGCTCTGCAATGTCACCAAGGAAATTTTCTCGCCATCGACGGCAAAGCTCAATACGATGACTCAAAGATAACGAAATGTAGTGCCGATGTTACTCAGTGTCTGAAGTGAGTTTTTCTGCAGGGACTGTCACTATCACTGTCACTGTTACTGTCACTGTTACTCTAAAAAACCTTCTAGAACTTTCCAGAGAAAAAATCTCCACCACCGGTGAAAGCGGTCACACTATCCTTCTCATACGATACACCTGTGATAACAGTAATGATTGTGCAGTAAGTAAATTTTCCAAAATTTACCGATTCGGTGTCTTTAGAAGTATCAGCCCACGCTCCCGCAGATGACCAACAACTGCAAGGCACCTTTTGACGTCTACATTGGAGATCTCTGTTGCTGTAACTCTGACGGATGCAATACTAACGTGTCTCTCAACAAGGGAGGCGCCGGTCTTTATAGCCTTCTCCTGATCTCATTTGCAGCCCTATTTTTGATATAAATACAGTCAAATTTGCTTTTTTTTTTCAAAAATTCCAGGTTGTTTGCCGTAGTCTCTCATGCTGTACGCCACTCGGATGGTACTTGGATGACTGTTCTCTAGAACTTCACAAAAGAAAGTGTAGAAAAGACGGATCAGTACGGGTTACTGTCGTTATTGACTAGGATTTTTGGAGAATACTGGAGAATGTACTAATAATGAACGGGACCGATGTCAAAACTTCCCTGCCGGACGAGTGATTTTTGAGCTGAAATGAATTTAATAGTCCAGAATGCCAGCAACGACTCGAAAGTACAGATTTTGTTGTCCGGCCAGAAAAGCCCCGACTGAACTGAGCCAAAAATTATACTCAAACGCTCCTTTCAGAGGTCTGATCATTCTTATGGCTTGAATTAGGCATGGGCACCGGGCCCGTGTCAGGGTTGACCGAGACCCTGCCAGAACGGCGCATTTTCGGGGAAAGACTATTTTAGCGAAACAAAAACTTGACAATCATTTTGAACATAAGCTCGGCGTGACATATTGAGCCTAAGTTCAAATTGGGTGCCAAGTTTTCATGGTTCCCCCAAAAGTGCGCCCTGCTGGCACGGGCCCGGTGTCCATACCTAGCTTGTATATCACTGATTGTGAACTAAACGAAGCTGTCATTCAGGCCAAATCGGCAAACCTCATTTTTTTATCAGTGTACGGCTGTAACCAGGCATACACAAACCTGCTCTAACTTATTTTTCCTTTCATGAAAGTGGCTTTTCCCTTTAAAAATATTCTTGTCAATTATTCAGCTTTTGCAATAAAAAAATAAAAAGTTTGTGTACAGAAAACTTTTGTGAAAATTTTGAATTTTTGCAACACAAATATACTAATGTTATTTGGTCGCTCGTGCTCCACTGGACAGTAGCTGCTCCAGTAAGTTTGTCTAGCCCAAAAATTCTACCGACTCGTCTTCAGAAATGTCCTCGTCTTCTTCGCTGTCGAAGCCGGAATTTGTCAGAGGCGAATGTGTAGCTGGCTGGACTGTCAAGAATGAGATTGGTGAGTTGGTAGAGAGAGGGAGAGAGACAGACAGCAACAGTGACAATTCAGAAAAAGACAAATTCTTCAAATTTAGGTAGCGGCGGTTTCGGCAGTGTCTACGAGGTCGACTATCGGGGACATCGAGCCGCCATGAAGACCGAGTACATCTATGAGGACCAGAAGGGCGAACTGCCGAACGAAGTCAAACAGCTGCGTCTTCTGCAGTTCTCTCAACATTTCTGCCGTCTCTTTGTGGCCTGTCAGTCAGTCCATCAGGAACACTGTGTCAACATCATGATCATGCAGCTCGTCGGCAAGAATCTCAGCACTCTGCGTCGTGCCACGCCGCAGCATCGCTTCACGTCCGTCACAGCCTTCCGTCTGGCCAAGCAGTGTCTTCAGGCTATCCAGGTAAGAGTCTGTTTTCCTGTTTCTCTGTCTCTCTGTCTCTCCCAATAAAAATTTCCAGGATATGCATTCCGTCGGCCTCCTCCACAGAGACATCAAGTCGTCCAATTTTGCCTGGAATGCTGAGGAACGTCTCGTCTATCTCCTGGATCTCGGCTTCTGTCGCCGCTTCATCAAAGTGGCCGAAGATGGACTTGGCGAGCATCGTGCGGCTCGCAAGAAAGCTCCCTACAAGGGCACGGCCAAGTACGCCTCGATCCATTCGCAGAATCGAAAGGAACAGGGTCGGCGCGATGACCTCTGGAGCTGGCTCTACATGACGGTCGAGATGATCAAGGGCAAGCTGAAGTGGGATGGACGTAGCGAACACATGCAGGTAGTTCTGAAGGAGAAGATTGGCAGTCGTCTCATCGACGGCTGTCCGAAGAAGATGGCAGCCATCTATGACCACATCCGCTTCCTGAAGTACGACTCTCGTCCGGACTATGAGCTGATCCATCGTAAGCTGGACGACTTTTTGACGGAGAAGCAGGTAGCCGAGATGGATCCGTACGACTTTGAGATGGGAGGAGCCTTCTGGGTGTACTGTCAGCAGAAGAACGATGCCACGACCATTCGGCCGCCGGAGAACAATTTGGATCAGGAGCCGCGTCTGCCCACCTGGTCGACCTGTGACGATTTGGCCGGTCTTGAACTCGACTAGAGACGCATTTTTTTTGAGCGGTAGAAAGGAATAAACACACTTTGATATGTGGTTTTTGGAGAGCAGAGGGACAGACAGAGAAAGTATAATTCAGTTAATCCACTTTAAATTGCTCTCGCGTCTGTAGGTAACTTTAGCTCTTTAGCCCCTTTAGCCCTTTAGCCCTTTTGCAAATCTTGATTCTGATAACTCTTTATCTGAACAGAAGAAATACAGAAGAGAAGGACAGAACACCAAAGATTCTGCTTGCTGACGTCGTCGGCACCGTCACTGTTGTAGGAACTGTCGCTCTCGTTGGAAAAGTAGGAAGCGGTTTGTGTGTTCTGACGGGCCCTCCACTCTGTGTTGTCTGGATTGTCAGAGGAATGTCCACGTTGCAATTGTCCAGGTTGCAGCAGCAAAAATCTCCGATCCAGAGATCGAAAGGCTTCTGACAGTTGTAGGCTCCGGCTATGATCTTCATGTTCATGTTCTGGAACTTTTTTTTGAGAAATCATGAGCACTGACCTCGCAGAGCTTGTTCTTGTCACAGCTGTAACGAATCGTCTGAACTTTGTGACCGGAATCTCCGATGGCCGAAACTTTCTCTCTGAAGATGATGTTCGTAATTTCTTTACACGCGGCTCGCTGACGCATACTTCGAAGACGTTTCTCTTAAAATTTCCTGGAACAAACCTTTTTGTCAGAGGTCAGCGTAGCCCTAAAGAAGCTCAAGCAAAAATGACGCCAAGGTTTGTTCGAAGAAATTTTGAAAGAAACGTTCCCGAAGTACCGTAAATAGTAGGCACTGCCACTATTCGAATACAAAAAAAATACGCAATTATGTACGCATTTTTTTCGGATTGACGACGACTTTTTATAACTTTTTCATTATTTTCTACTGGTAGCCAGGATCCATATCTGTATGGGAAAAATACTAGGAAAGTCGAAAAATATTTTCTTCGATGCGAAAAAAAGATGCGTACGTAATTGCGTATTTTTTTTGAATAGTGGTGCAGTGCCTCTATTCAAATATTTACGGTATGCGTCTGCGAGCCGCGTGCCCAATTATAGTAATCTCGACTCAGCTCCCTGTCTCTCAGTCTCTCTGCCCATCTTTCCATCTGTCCTTCTGTTTCTCTTTTTCCTTACTCTGAAAAAAAAAACCAACTTTAAGCAATAATTAGCAGGTCCACAATCGAAACTCTTGGTCGAGTTAGAATACTGGGAGCCATCTCCAATAACCACAGTTTCTTGAAGACAGTGAAGAGAACTCACTGTTCGTAAAACAGAGAGTGCGAAGAACAATCGTAGCATTGTGTACAATTGACCAATTGGACTGTTTCAGTCTTATAGGACTCGATAAGGAATAATCACTGGATTAGTGTGAACAAGATACAATGATTCATTGGAGAAGAAAACTACAGAAATGATTTCATACAAGAGTTTAATTTTCTCCTTGGATTGTTTTTAAAAATTCGCCTCTAAACTGGATCTGAATGGCCGTGACGACATTGGGGACTTGTCAAGAGATCGGACTGGATCTGGGTCATTTCGAGACCCCCGCTTCCAAAGAGGCTTCCACATGTTTTTCTTGCTTTTCCTCGTCCTCCTGCCAGTCACACTAAGTCAGTTGACTGGAGAACAACTCAGAGAAAAGTGTCCAACTGATCCGAGCTTCTGTGCTAAAAAAGTTGCACTAGTAGGTGCTTTTTCAATACTTTAGTTAATTTTTTTAGGGAGAATGTTTCGGGTCCTCACTGAAAGCCGGAGCTCTTCAGAGGAAATGTCGCTGTTCATGTGATGCTATCCATCACGAACGAATTCAGGTAAACTTTTCCAGCTTGTTTTCAAGCGACCAGGTGTTCCAGCTATTGTTACGTCATGGCGCAGGATATGCGCTAATAGATCCGAATCGTTCAGGTTTCCCAGCTAGTTCATATCAGATTTTCTCTTTGTTGTGGAAGTAGACAGGGGGACAGAGAGACTTAGGCATGGCAAACCTGGCCCGGAATCAGGTCAGGTGTCAACTTTGCGGCGGGCTAAAAAATTCATTTCGCATTTATTTCTGATTTTTCTTGTTTAAAAATACCTCGTAGGGTAAGATCTAATTATAGCATCAAAAAAAATTAAAGAAAACAGAAAACCGACGACGAAAAGAGAGAAATCGAAAATTTCCTGAAGATTTCAACTAAATTCTTGAATATCTAAAGATTCTTCCATTTTCATCGTCAGTTTTCTGTTTTCTTGTATTTTTTTTGATGTCATAATTACATCTTGCCCTACAAAGTATTTTTAAACAAGAAAACTCAAAAATAAATGTGAAATGATTTTTTTTAGACCGCCGCAAAGTTGACAACTGGCCGAAGCTGGCCTGATTTCGGGCTAGCTTGGCTATGCCTGGACAGTTTGGAGGACAGAGAGACAGACAGTCTGAGTCTGAGGGAGACAGATAGACAGAGAAGACAAGACATTACAAGTATTTCAGCACTGCTGTCTAACAGTCGGAGAGCAAGAAATGAAGTTCTGCCTACCTCTCTGTCGCTACAACACGACCTCTGAAGAAGTAAGTGCATCTTAAAACAGCCAAAACCAATTCCAGTTGGGAAGTACTCTCGGAATCAAGTGTCTCTCTCAGCTGACCACATGGGCTTACTGTGCAGCTGACGCAACTGATCGAACAGACTGTTGTCTCTCAAAAGGTGAGGGACTGAGAAACCGAGACAGATTCTTTCAGGCGTTCCACAAGAATGCGCATCTTTCTGCAAAGGAGACGTCCCGACCTGTGACACTCAGGCCATTCTGAGCTATCAACCCTGCATTCAGCACATGTCAACCATCATGTCCTGTCAACGACAAGGACTGACAGCCAAGCCGAAATACGATCCCAATTGGTCTTCTGAATGCGAGTGGCAGGGATAGAAATTCATTAAATTAATTTTAATAAAAAATTTAAATTCATTAAATTAAAATATGCTCTTCTAGTTTTTTCTGAGTGTGTCGATGACGTTTCTCTATATTCTTCAGACTTTTCTTCATACGAGAGAGGAGGACACGATAGTGCTCCTTCAGCTCTGTTTCTTTTTCTTCCTTTTTCGCCAAGCTTGAACGAAGTCTCAATGTTTCTTCGACAGTCTCCGGCGTAGTTTTTAAACGATTCCTGTAAAATTTTAACACTATTTAAAAAAAATTACTTCAAGTCTGCCACAGTTTCTTCTAGACGGTTCCTTTCCATTTTCAGTACAGTCATCTGTTGAGAACATTCTGCATCTTTCCTCTCTACCAGTTCAGAGAGTCGCTTGTTCTCTCGTTCTACCCTTTCTCGACTCTCTTTTTCAGCTAGACAACTATTTTCCAGTTGCTCCACACTGCTTTCTTCCAGTCTCGTTTCGTCTAGTCGCTGTTTCAGTTCTGAAAGAGCATAGGGTAAGGTAATACTTCCGCTGGCACCCCCTATTTGAATATTTTTGACAGGAACTCGCACCGTCCAAATGTTCCGTTTTTTATCTTTTCTAAGCATTTTTGCTCTTTGTAAGTGCGTTCATTCAATTGTACGTGAAAAATTACCCCTAGAAAATATAAGTTGCACCGAAAAAGCTTAGAATTTGGAAAATCGTCTCGAATCGAGAAGAAATCCCATAATGCCTATTTCGGTTAAATGTTTGAGCAGTTTGGACATTCTAGAGGTCATTTTTCACGTAGAATTCAATGAACATACTTAGAAAGAGCAAAAATGCTTGGAAAAGATTAAAAAACGGAACATTTGGACGTTTGGCGCGAGTTCCCGTCAAAAATATTCAAATAGGGGATGCCAGCCTAAGTATTACCGGGACTGTAACAAAATAGAACTGTTTTTAATAAAATAGTAACGAAATAGAACTTGTAACGATATAGAACTAGTATTCTACTTCTTTGTAATTAACTAGAACCGTAATGTTATAGAACTGTTACGAAATAGAACCAAAGAAAACGCTCATTACAATGTCTTGTCTTAACATGTCTGAGTTCTACGACTAGACTTACCATCAATATATTGATCCCTCTCCTTTATCGTTCTCTCCATACTCGTCAACTTTTCGTCTATTGAAAAAGACTGCTCGAAGAATTCATTCCTCAGTCGTCTCTCAGTTTCCGCCGTCACCGTGTCATCTTTCACCTTCTGCGTTCTGAGCTCAATAATCTGTTTTCTCAGCTCATCCAGTTCTTTGTTCTTCTCGGAAACTATTCTCTTCACCTCCAATTTCGTCATTTCTAGTCTAAAAAAGTTGTTATTAATTCAAAAGAATGATCTTACTGTGACTGGTAAGCTGTCAGTCGCATGCTTTTTTCTCTCTCCGCCACGAGTTGTTCAGTTAGTGAGAATATTGTTCTTTCAGACTGTTCCATAGTCTCTCGTCTCTCCTTTTCCTTCGAATCTAACATATCTTCTAGTAGTTTTACTCTCTCGCGAAGGGAAGAAACAAGGGGCTCTTCGGTCTTGTTCTTTCTAGAAACTGTTGGTTCATACTGTATACTGTACTTTCTCTGGAGTGCGCACCAGCTCGACTGAGTATTCAATCTTTGTGCTGTATTTTCTGAATATGCCGAGCTGGTGCGCAAACAAAGATAAAATGACATTTCCTTTTTTTCCGTTTTCCTGTAACACGCATTTCTGGTCAGGGTTGGGCAAACATTCGTACACAAATTTTCGTACAAGAGTTGGCGTGACTCGTTTTAGAGAAAATTCGGCTATTTTGAGGGTCGACAGTGTCGACTCGACACTATTTTTCCCGAATTACCATCGACTCAGCGAATATTTTTTTCAGGCTTCATATTTTTTACAAATGGATTCAGGGTCAAGGCATCTGGAACAAATAGTTTCAAGACTCAATAATCGCTGATTTGAAAATGGCACGAGTTACGCCACGTATTTATGTAAATTTGCGTACGAATGTTCGCCCAACCCTGTTTCTGGCTCGCCAATCCGAAAAACATACCGACCGTGTAATAATTGGTGCACATTTTGAAGTCGGCCCCGGACCAACAAGCATTCTTTTTCAGAAAAGAGGCAAACTCACTTTTCGGCCTCCAAAGTGCTCATAAACTCCTGTAACTGCCTATCAAAATCGTTAGCCAGTTCATGTTCCCGTTCCCGGTACACTTTTTTCGTTTTTAAAATTTCCGATTGTAGCTGTCGCATCTCCTCCAACAGGCGATCATTGTCCTCAACGAGACCCTCTTTTTCCTCTTCTAGCCTCTTGATGTCGGATTCCTGATCTGCCAGTTCCTAATCTTTTTAGAGGGGTTGAGTCAATTACCGTACCTTTCTGAAAACTTTCTGAAGTTCAGCCAAGGTACCTGTCTGGAACTGATGCTGGGCAATCTGTCGATGTTTGTTGTCTTGTTCCATCTGATGCAAAATTTCTCGACTCTTTTGATCCAGATTCATCAGTTCTTTTCGTGCACAGACTTCGGCTTCTTTCTCAGCTCTCAACTGAACAATTTCGATCAAAAGTATATAATGTCTCTTTGTCAATAACTCACAATTTCCAGCTCCTTATTAGACAGATCCAGCTGCTCCGAAAGTTCTAAGAACTTCGTTTTAAGAAGCTTATAGTTTTCCTGAGTCTCCACCACCATTTGGCGTTCAATCTGAAGTAATGATTCAAAGAGCTGTTTTTTGCTTACCTCCAAAATCTTAGTCAGATTTATCTCATCGTCTTCTGCTGAGGAAGGTTTCGGGCCCGGTGCCACGCGAAACTCCATCTAAAGCCGAGTTTTTACTTAAAATTGTGTGAGAATGTAAATAAACAGAAGTGAATTTCCTCAAAAAGGAACACTCGAGAGCTGCAGCTGGCTTGAACATGGGTGGGATCGATTCGGCCATCTGGCAGAAATAGAGGGAGAACGGAGGTCGTAATTAGCAAGCCCTTGTTTGGTAGCACAAACAGAGAGGTGTTGGTACCAGATTTAGTTACTGGATAGGAGAAAAAGTTACAGTTAAAGCCATCTGAAGCTGATCCAAAAGGAGTTCTGAGACTAGTACCTGATCTGTAAAAAACCTGGCTCGAGAAATAAAAATTTTCTGAAAAGTAACCCTTAGACGAACAATCGTGTTGCAAAATGTCGCACTTCCAGAGATGGCGGCGTTCAAAATGACCGCACTCAAAATATATGGCGCCAAAGTGGGACGTTTTCAGAGTTGTTTCTCACAAAATGGTTTTCCGCAATTTGGGGCTGTCCCCGTATTTTCAAAAAGCAGACGACATCGGCAGGTGGCGCAACCCCAGCTCTTTTTCTCGCTCTTTTCTCAATTATTCCACTCTTTTATCGAAGTTATCGTTTGACAGCCTAAAACCAATTCTGAACCCTCGCAAAAACATTTTCTGTCCAATTTCTACAAAAAAATACCTCCAATTTGACTCAAAATCTGCCGCAGCTCGATAAAAAAACCGTTTCTCCTCTTATTTTATCCATTCTTCGCTTTTTCAGAATATCGCTTCTTTGAAAAACAATTTTCTACTTCAGACCCACATATTTTCCTCCTTTTTCGTTGTGGGACGCCTTCTCTTCGTCTCCATAAGGCAACGTCACATAAAGCTGGAGCTTTTTTCCATAAAAAATGGGAACGACACAATATAATCAGAAGAGCTCAGGTTTGTAAGCTTCTTTATCGAAAAAAAGGTCAAACTTTAGGCGTAAAAAGGCTGATGAGAGAGGCGATGGAGCTGAAGGAGCCGACCGAAATGTACTGCGCTCAGCCTTGCAGTGTAGATTTGGATTTTTCGGCTTTTTATAGCGAAATTTCCAGGAAAATCTCTTCGAATGGCATTTTACGATCCGCGGACCAGCTGACACCGACTTTGACGGCGGAATTTACCACGGAAGGATTGTTTTTCCCTCAGACTATCCAATGAAGCCGCCCAATTTCATGCTCCTCACTGTAAGCTCGTCTTTTGGCTTAAAAATGAGTAATTTTAGCCGAACGGTCGCTTCGAGCTGAACAAAAAGATCTGTCTTTCAATTTCCAACTACCATCCGGAGACGTGGCTTGCCAGCTGGTCAGGTAAAGTTTTTCATAAAAAACGACATCGTTTTCACGTTCTTGAACCTGTTCTGCACCCTGTGATCAGTAAACATACCCACAAACCCTGAAAAATGACTGAAATCTGGAAATATAGCTGAAGTAACATTCATTTTTTAGTCAGAACAGCGCTTCTCGCTCTAATCGGGTTCATGCCGTCCGAACCGGGAGGAGCCATCGGCAGTCTCAGCTATCCGCGAGAGGAGAGGAAGAAACTGGCCAGATTGTAAGTTTGACTTTTATAACTGTGGAGTCTGTTGCCATGTAAAACGGACCTGTCAAAATATCTAGTCTGTAGCGTGTCCAACCGTCATGACTGTCAACCTGCGGAGTCTGCGGCTTTTTCGACATGACTGTAGCTTTGTTTTTGGGACTTCTAAAGCCAAAAAAGCCTTATTTTTCTTCTTCCAGGAGTCGCAACTGGACCTGTAAGGACTGCGGTCTCTGTATGAAGAATGCCCTCAAATCCAGCGACGATCAGGCTTCAGGTGACAAGCAAACCGTTCCTTCTTCCCTTCCAGAGGTGATTTTCCCTAATTTTTTTTGCTCATTTTATATTCACAGGAAGCTCCAGTCCCTGTATCAGCTCCCGAACCTGTTTTCACTCCGGAACAGACACAGATTTCTCCGGTCCAATCAAACGCTGTCTCCCTTTTTGCAATGTCCGCTCTGGCGGCTCTTCTTCTTTCCATCTTTGTGATTCTCGTCATTCGTCGTGTAGTGTCTTAACTTTGCGGGTTTCAAATCATTTGTAAATAGAACAAAAAAGAACCAGATTTATGTAAATAAAGACTACTTGGAGCTCTTTACTGCAGCGAAAAAGACACACATGTACTCGTTGTGAAGCATTGACCGCGAGTTCCACGTATACTTGGCGGCTATCCGTCGCTCGTTTTCTATCGTAAAGCCCGTCTCTTCGACGACGCGGCGGATTTCTTCGTAGGGCAGCTCGATGGAGAGCTGAAATTTTGAATTTTAACCCGGAAAAAGTGACAAACTGACCTCTCCGTCCGTATCCTCGTAGTGATACGTCAAAGGACCGACGTTTATCCAGACGCCGCCAGGCTTGAGCATTTGGTATATTCGCTCTGAAAAATGGGAAATAAGTGTCAAAATTGGTTGTGTTTTGGCTCAGATCTAGTTTGGCTTTTCAGTGCACAACTATTGAAGAAAATGAGGACACACCGATGAATTCCATGACATTATTGGCCGTATCGATAAACCAGGCCGTCACGACAGAATCCCATTGGCCGACATCGCTTCGGGTGACTTCTAGAAAGTTTCCGGCACACATTGCGAATTCATTCTTTCTGTCCGTGTTTGCGACGGCCGGGCAGACGTCTGGGAAGGAGATGGGCCGCAGCTGATCTTGATAAGACCAGCTGTTGGACTTGTCGAAAATGTACGGATGAAGGACCATTTCGTTGGCCTGAAATGGGCTTTTTAGCTTTAAATTAGGCAAAAAAGCTCACTTCTTTAACTCCATTCAGCAGGAAACAGCTGGTCATCAGCATGAACATGCTGAACTCGTTGCCGGTGACCGAGAAGCCTTCCGTGATCAGATCCCAGGGCATACGGCCCAGTCCGCAGCCCGGCACGTAGATTCGGACATTGTGACGCTCTTCGAGGCTGGGAAAGCGCTGGCGCAGCTCGTCAATGACAGGACCGAACGTCGTGGCTCGATCGGCGGCCCCTGAAGAGTGAAAAAGGTTACTATTCTTGAATAACACGACTATATCGGGAAATTTTTTAGAACGGTGATAATACTCCGTGATAATACCAAGATGGGCGTAAAGCAGCTAACCTTCAGTCGACCACTCCCTGACAATCTGTCTAATCGTACTGCAGACCTTCGAGATATAGGTGGCGTCCGGTCGTCTCAACTGCGTCATTTTCAGTGCCTTGAACGTCTCATCGCTCAGACTACAGGCTCCTACCGTCACAAGTTTTTTCAACACTCTAAATTTGGGGTTTAGCCTCGAAAATGACAAAACTGACTCCGAATCCAGGTCCAGTAGACGAAGTTGTTCCCTGATATGAGCCGAATGTTGTTCCATCACTAATTTTTGGTGAGCTGGGGGAATTTTTCTGAAATTTTGAGCTTTAGTGGAAAAGGAAGGAAAAGTACCGTAATTGAGTGAGAGCAGCGACGGATTTCTCTCGTCCGAAGCGCTTGTAGTAGAAAAAGGCGTTGATGACCTTCTCGGCAGCCAAAACTTCCTCCATTTCAGGAGTAATTTCTTCGGCTTCTTCTTCGTGTCCATGGTCGTGGGAACAGGGACCGTGGTCGTGACTGTGGCCGTCGCCGTTCATTCTGGAACTAAAAACATGAAAAATACGTCCAAACGCATCTGTACGTCCTCAGAGGACTGATTGGTATGACAGCGGAAAGAAATTTTAGTTTTGTTTTTGCATTTCGTGTCGTTTCGGCCTACTTTTAAAGCTCTGCGTCGAAACAAGCTACATGGCGTATAAAAGTAAAGAAACCAGGTATTTTAGTGCACAAAAGCGGCTATTCGGTGAAATTAACAGAAGAAAGGCAATTTATTGTAGAAAAAGATCCTAAACACGTTTTAAAATGTATAAAAAGGGAGCATCATCGATTTTGAGGTCGGCCATATTGAGAATAACAAATCGGCCGAAATTCATGCAATTTTCGGAGACGAAACGGCCGTCCTCCTTCACAAAATCAAGAAAAGCCGTTAGACTTCTCTTCCGGGGAGGGGAACATACAAAAATGACTGAATCGGGAGCGGGGGCAAGGTATTTGGAACAGGTATCGAGAAAATTCCGGTGATTTTCCTTGAAAAAGACACAATCGGCGGCTAGAATGAGATCAAAGGAATTTTCGAGATTGGCAGTGCCCCATTGGTGAATTTGGGCCTGGACATTAGGAAAACTGTTCTCACTAATCGTCGCCTTCAAAACGTCGACAGAATGCTCATTTCCGTCGGTTAGGCAGACGTTTTTGGCGGCTCTGGCGGCCATCAGGCCCGGCAGACCGAGAAATCCGGCTCCTAGCTCGAGAACGTTCTTCTGGGCCACAATTTGGGGATTTTGAAGCAGGTATCCGGCCAGACCTTCGCCTCCGGGCCACAATCGCACATTTCCAGTGTTGTCGAAGCCGGTCAGGTCCATCGGAGACGAGCGATTGAAATTTTCGGGAAGCATAATCATCAGAGCTTCGTCAAGACTGCTGCTGACGTGCGTCTTTGCGATATTGAAGAGGCCGGTGGTGAGCGGGATGGGCGTTTCTCGTCGCCTCAAGGCGTCACGAATCTTCTTCGACAAAGAAGCCCAGTTCTTGCATGCTCTCGTCTGACAATTGGGTTATGGAGAACAAAATTTAAGTTAAGGGTAAGCTATTTTGTTGTTTATCGAGCTCAGTGCGCAAAACATTCTCTATGACGCGAAACAAGACATGAAAATCTTGGCATTTCGAAACTAGCCGATGTGGACCAAAAAACGACTGAAATTGCATATTCATGATAAACTTTCGGGCAGCTTCCTCGCTCTTAGGATTGTTTTACCCGCTACGATCAGGAAATATGCTCAGACAGCGAGAAAAACGATAACCGGAGCATTTGCGGCAGTTCAAGTGTTCATCTACAGAATGCAAAAAAGGCAAGATTTCAGCATGATTTTTGAAGAAAAACCAATAAGGAAACGTACCGAATTCTCTCTAGACTCCTCCCGGGTCGAGTTTTCCCTCAGCAACGAAATTGATTTGGAGGAGCACGGCGCGTCTTTGTCGTCGTTCAGCTGCCTCTTCATCGCCCTGAAATTTATTCATTATCACCGAGATCAACAAAAAAAACGAGAAACACAACAAGTTAAAGCAAAACGAACATATTTAGATGTTAGAGGAGGGAACTAGATCGAATTCAGCCAGCAAATTTTCCGTATTTTCCCTCGCACAGCCGTCCCGAACAATTCTGTAACTGCCAGCGTGACTTAGATCAACGATTGTGCTTCCCGGTGCCGATTCCTTTGCAATTTCTCCGCCGTCGATTATGAGATCAATTTCGGAGTGAAGTTCTTCGAAATCGGCGATTTTCAGCGGGTTCAAGGCGGATCCACTGACGTTGGCCGACGTCTGGGCTAGTGGCTCTCCCAGCAAGGCACAGATGGCTTGAACGAGCTGCGTATTCGGCACACGAATTCCGACCTTTTCCACTCCGGGATTGAAAAAAGACGGCAGTCTGGCGGTCCTGTTGAAGATGAGCGTGACTGGGCCGGGTAAAAGTGACGCGGTTAGCTCGGAGGAGACGGAAAGATCAGCATACTTGGGGATTTCTTCGGCCGAGGCAACAAACAGTCCTAGTGGCTTGTTCTGGGGGCGATTCTTCAGACGATACAGCTTTTCCGAGTGCTTCAGCTGCGTCGAAACGCCGTAAATGGTATCCGTTGGCAGGGCGACAATCCCTCCTCGCATCAGGACTTGAAAAGCAGCCTCGACGACCTGATACAACGGCTGTTCGGTCAATTTGAGGATCTTCGTTTGAGTTGGGGGCATCTTAAATGGGGAAAATGAGGAAAAATGGGCGAAATTACAAAGAAAACAATTGAGATTGTGGAAGATTTCAAAATGTTGTTACGTATTGCTGCATTTTCAGTGACACGTCATTGAAACCATTTCAGCTGAGAATAATTTGTTTTTGAAGCTAATAAAGCCATTTTGGGGATAAAAAGGTGGAAGACTTGGAAATTGTAGAAAAATGAAAACTGAAGGAAAATTTGAATTCCTCTATTTTCCTCCGCGGAATGCGAAAATCGGTTTAGCGGGATTTCAAACAGCTCTTTTGCTGTTTTCAACGTCTCTCTACATTTTATCCAGTTCTCAATGTTTCCTGGCAAAAATAAATGGATTGTACTATCACTTGCTTTCACAAAAAGTCTCATAACCAAGGAGACGGTGGAATTATTCGGTACGTAGTGGAGAACTGCCCCCTTGGTGATTCAAACAGGCTTTATTCACAGCCTTTTCCCTCTACCATGCTTCATTTCGTAAACTCAGCCTCTATTTTCTCAAAAATACAAAATATGTACGTAACAATACAGCTAAAAGGAGCAACAAAGTACCCTGAACAACTTGGCAGTCTAAATTGTGAGCCTCTTCCTAAACAGATCCGGTTGCGGTCATTTTCTGGAAAACGCCCCATTTTCGGGCTAAAAACGACATTTTCCAACTTTTTGATGTTCTATAAAGTTGTAGCCCTTGATCTCCTCTCCAACTTTGCAGAAAAAGACCAAGCTCGAAAGCGTTATCTTCACGTCGACAAATCGAGTTTCTGGTGATCTTCACTCACGACAATTAAATTCCAATCTTTCCCAAGAACCATGATAAAGTTTTGTTGTTTATTTGTAAAACGATAAAAATCTTTCGCTTCCAAGAACAAAAACGTGTAAAAAAGCCTCGACGCTTCCATAATTTGTAGTTCCAGTCCTCCAAAAGCGTCTCTTCTCTTCCCGTTCGTCCCATCAAATTTTCTTCTATTCAAATTTTAAGTATTCGAATGCTCTGGGATGTTCAATGACTGTAGCAAACTGAACATAGCTCTCGTTTCGGACTTTTTCTGTCCCAATGCCGGCGGCGTCGAAACGCACATCTACTTCTTGGCTCAATGTTTGCTCAAATTAGGACACAAGGTGAGTAACAGCAACAGCAATAACTGCCCCCCTTCTTCCAGGTAATTGTAATCACTCATCAGTACGGGGATAGGAAAGGAGTTCGGATACTTTCCAATGCACTCAAAGTCTACTATCTTCCCTTCATCGTCGCCTATAATGGATCTTGTCTGGCTACAATTGTCGGCAGTCTGCCCTGGTTCCGGAAGATTTTCATGCGGGAGAGGATTCAGCTCGTTCATGGACATTCTGTGAGTCTCTCTGTCTCTCTGTCATCATTCTGTCAATCTGTCAGTCTGTCCCTCTGTATCCAGTATGAAATATTTGTCCGACCCTGATTTTACCTTGACTCTCTACCATAGTATCCTGTCCCACTGAATCACCTTACCCAAAGATCTGTCCACTTCCAGACCTTCTCAGCCATGGCTCACGAGGCAATGTTCAACGGTTGGATCATGGGCATCCGTACAGTCTTCACCGACCATTCACTATTCGGCTTCGCAGACGCCTCAGCCATTCTGACCAACACTCTCGTCCTACAGTATTCCGTAGCCAACGTCGACCAGATCATCTGTGTATCCTATACGAGCAAAGAGAACACAGTCCTTCGCGGAAAGCTGGATCCACAAAAAGTCTCGACTATTCCCAATGCCATTCAGACTTCCTTCTTTTATCCTGTAAGTTTTTCACGTTATTTTTTTTTGAAAGTTTGCAATTTAGGATCCGAAAAAGTTCTACAGTAACCCGACGACTATCGTCTACATTGGTCGACTGGCATATCGGAAAGGCGCCGATCTCATCTGTGAAATCATTCCAAAAATCTGCTCAAAACATTCCAATGTCCGTTTCATCATCGGCGGAGATGGTCCCAAGAGAGTCGAAATTGAAGAGATACTGGACAAGCACAACTTGCATGATCGGTAAGAGACAGAGGGACAAAAATAAAGACAGGGACAGGGACAGAGAATGACTTCAGGGTAACGATGCTGGGAATGGTTCCACACGACATGGTCCGGGATGTTCTTGTCGAAGGACAGATCTTCATCAACACGTCGCTGACAGAAGCCTTCTGTATGAGCATAGTCGAGGCAGCCAGCTGTGGTCTACACGTCGTCTCGACGAGAGTCGGAGGTATTCCAGAAGTTCTGCCCAGCGAGTTCATTTCACTTCAGGACCCGGTTCCGGAATGTAACTTTTGACTTTTAAAAACCAGTAAGAACGACTTTCCAGTACTGGTAAATGCGCTTTCTACCGCAGTGATCCACCGCGAAACGGACAAGCTCATGGATCCGACCAAGAAGCACGAAGCCGTCACCAAGATGTACAACTGGCCGAGTGTGACTCTTCGAACGGAAAAGGTCTACCGGGCAGCTATGAATGAGCCAAAACGGACCTGGACTCAGGGACTCAGAAAGTACTGTAACTTATTTTGTCTAGAAAACGTTGGTTTCAGTTACTACCATCAAGGAATCGGATTCGGAATACTGTACATCTGGGTAGCGCTGGTCAGCATGATCCTCATGCGCATCTTGGATTATTTCGATCCGGATGAGGTAGGCGTCAGCTTCTCAGGATCCATGTCCCTGTCTCTCTACCTTCAGATATTGCACCTTTATTAGCGTAGCTCTCTGTAATGTTCTTCTCTCTAAATAGACCCGTCTTCAGAACTTCGTGAAGTCGCCGTCGAGGACCGAGGAGAGGAAGCACCCGTCTGATTCGTTGCCAGCAACGGCGGCGGAACCTCCACCCCGATCGGCGGTCCGTAGACGCTAAGCCATCTAAAACAGAGCTTAACATATCAGATACACTTAATAAACCCACTTCAAAATGTAGTTTCCTTCTCCCGACATCTCTTCCAGAATATCGGCCGTTTTGCAGGGATGAATGTTGTAGAAAAGGACTCCAAGCACCGGATGCTCGTTTAGACTGATGTTTTTGGCCAGATCCAGTCCGCTGTCACTTTTCACAAGGCCCAATGTCTCGTCAGCATCGAGTGGCGAGCCGTCTAAACATTTTTTGCTGACTGTTTTGAACTTTTTGATTACCGCGATTGTAGAGATTGAACCAGAGGGCCGGGACCTTATAAGTGGAATTATAGGTAATGTAACTTTGTCGATTTACGAGTTTTTCTTTGAGTTTGATCATTACTGACTGCTTGGCACAGATGGCGTTGTTTGCCTGAAAAAAAATGGAAATTGCCGTAAATATTTGAATAGAGGCACTGCGCCACTATTCAAGTACAAAAAAATACGCAATTGCGTACGCATTTTTTTTTCGGATTGATGAAAATATTTTTCGACTCCTAGTATTTTTCCCATACAGACAAGGATCCTGGCTACTAGTAAAAATCAATGAAAATGTTAAAAAATTTCGTCGTCAAGTCGAAAAAAATGTGTACGCAATTGCGTATTTTATTATTCGAATAGTTGCGCAGTGCATCTATTCAAATATTTTCGGTGAGAGTATTAGATCCAGGAGCAGCATCTTCTTTCCACTTTTACGCCAGTTTTCGGGTTGAAAACACCGTTTTTATGTTCTACAAAGTTTTAGCTCTTAATCTGCTCAACAACTTTGCAGAACATCGGAAAACTCAAAAATGACTTTTTTGGACCAAAATGAAGTAAATTTGATAAAGAGGCTTACCTTGTGCAGCGTCCACTTTTCATTGCTGACGGCATTGAACTTGCTGACAAATTCGCCCAAAAGTTGACTGAACTGTGCCTCTGTGAGCTGCGACATATGACACTGTTCTCATCGGAGGAGCAAAAGAGACGAAAAGCGAGTGTTTCAGTCCGCTGTAAAAAGCGGCACGATTATGTGTTGAGAGAAAAGCGAGAACTCTTTCTTTCCCCATACATATTAGATGAGAGCTGACATGTAAAAAGTCCGTATAGGGGGTGTGACTCATTTTGTTCAGTATCCGGGCAGCTGACTCATCGCCACGCGCACTATCACTATTCAAACAGTGATCGATAGGGCTCACTAACAGTACACTTCTGTCACATAAATCTGGTCAAATGACCCTCTTATCCAGATCTTTCTGTCCTTTCCACTCGCTCTCTCTTTATTTTCATCCCCGCCGGCGTTTACCTTTGAACCTGATCCCGAGCAGCCTCGCGCACATCGCGACAACTACAGCACAAACAAAGACGCGAGCGACACACAAACACTCGATTCATTCCTATTATATCTATCCACCTTCTAGTTTGTATAGATCTCTCTGTCTCTCTCCTCAGGCATGGCCCGAAACCTGGCCAGCTTCGGCCAGGTGCCAACTTTGCGGCGGGCTAAAAATATTCATTTCGTAATAATTTCTGATATTTTTTGCTGAAAAATACTTTGTAGAATAAGATCTAATTATTACATCAAAAAATTAAGAGAAAACGGAAAACTGATAACAAAAAATGACAAATCTTCGGATTTTCCAAGAATTTCGTTGAAATGTTCAGAAATTTTTTCTGTTTTCGTAGTTAGTTTTCTGTTTTCTCGTAATTTTTTTGATGTCATAATTAAATCTTATCCTACAAATTATTTGTATACAAGAAAACTTGAAAATAAATGTGAAATAAAAATTGGCGCCAGGCCTGATTCCTGGCCAGGTTTGCCACGCCTGCTCTCCTAATTCCCCCATGACATATTCAGAAGCACCTGTTCCGTCCCAAAAGTAAACATAGAGCTGTAAAGTACGTGAGAAGAAGAAATGGGACAGCTGCAAAGATGTGTTTTTGTGAGGACTTTTCCCCGCTACTTCACGAGCCAGAGGCACTAACGCAAATTGACACAAGCAAGAGTTGTTCCGACCCTGACCGCGGATTGTGGCCAGCTGGCTGCTTATTCCAGATGACAGCCGCTGTGACTAATCTCCCAGCAATCTCTTGGCACAGTTCCCGCACACGAGAGAGTATAGGTCGAGACGAGACGATGGGGGTCTTGTCCGGTGGGTGTTCGATCGATTGTCCTTAGTGTCAACAAAAGGTCCGAAGGCCTCTCCTTTTCCGCTCTGGACACCCCCACGTCTTTAACACCTCCTGATCATTCTTATGAACTTAGAAAGTAATATGAACCTCCCCAGGGAGGGAGAAATAGGATACTTACTGACAACAAATAGAGACCTCGTGTCCGCAAGTTTTTGCTAATAGTCCCGACAACTCATTCATCAGCTTTGAGTGTCTGGTGGAATGAAAGATGAAATCGAGCCGGGAATGGGTGTTTAACTATAGAGAGCACTGGGTATAATTATAGAGTAATTGGAGACCGCCTGTTCGCTGTTTTTGCGCTAAACTGACCTCTTGATTTTCAATTAATTTTTTAGGCCTATTTTTTTTCCAGGTCTCGATATCTGTTCTGAGGCATTTTAAAGGATTGTGGGTCCCGTCACGAACTGTCTCCAACCTTGTGGTAAAGGTGTCTTTAAAGGACTGTTTAACTCATTAAAAAACTGTTAGGCGATGATGTTTAAAGACTTTAATCGGAGGGACTAAACTAGTCGTGACGGGACCCAATGTCTCTCTAAGTTACGTTTAGATACAAACACGGAAACTTCATTTTTATTTTTTTGCTCTGAAAACGACATTTTCCGACTTTTTAATGTTCTGCAAAGTTTTAGAGTAGATCAAGAGCTACAACTTTGAAAATAACACGAATTTGGAAAAGCTCGTCTTCAGCCCAAAAGGGCTGCATACGTAATTGCGTATGCGTGAACAGTAGCATTTACGGTAACTTCTGTGTGTAACTTCATTAACCACCAGGAAAGTTTTAAAAATATTAGGAACGAAAAGTTTAAACAAATTGCTGGGAACGATCACGGCTGGATAAATTCCCACAGTTCTAACAAAAGACTGACTACGTGCATAATGTAAAAATATGAAAGAGCTGTGTGACCAGATTAGGTCACCTTAATTGAATGGAAGCCTTAATCTTCCCTGATTATTAGGCCTTCAGATACGATTAACCTCAAACCGCTTTAAATTTTAACTATATATTTATTTTTTAAAAGTTTTGAGTGTTTGCATTTCCCTCCAGTTTTTTTGCTCTCCCGAAAGTGAGATCAAATAGCCCGGCCCCGCCTAATCGAGTTCTGTGTCCCCGGCTCAAAATAGCCCCTTTTCACGTAATTTGTGGCTTCGGCTTTGTTGTTTTAAAGCAACACCTGCTCAGGCCGTCGGGTGTTACTTCGCATAGCCCCCACGAAGACTTACCTGCTGCTGCTCTTTTGATGTTTGCGGGTGGGTGAGTCCCGGAGTGAGAGAATGAGAGAATCAATAACTCAACCGCGCCCCCCTTTCCACAATTTGGCCCAAGATGCATCTTTAAGCTCTTTTTTTGGCGGAGAGGGCACTCATCCGACCGTATGATCTACTTTACTCACTCTTGACTCCCGGACACATTTTGAACGCCTTCCGCTCCGCGATAAATTATTCAGTGCTGGTGACACGCGCTTTTAAAATGGGAGAAAAAGTGTGAAAAGCAATTGTTTTGAATGCTATCATGGGATAAGAAACATTTTCATAAATTGTTGCCGATTTCTGGTGAAAACAAGGTTTTTGCAGAAGTTAGTATAGTTTTTTGGACGAGCCGTTGTTGTTACTTAAATTTTGTAAAAAAAATTAATACCGTGACAAATGAAGACTAATTTAGCACATCAAGATAGAGTCAGACCAGAATTGTTTTTGACTGGATCGCCTAAAAATTTTGACCTTATTCAACTTCATAGACATAGACAATCACGACAACTTGTGAAGGTCCAAAATTCAGCGATTCCGTCATCTGTCTGACTATTTCTTTTTAGCTATTCGACGAGCAATAGCGTACGCGCGGCTAAACCATTGTATTCGAATTTATGTTGAATTTTTGATTAGAAAAATCGTGTAAAGAAAAGTACGCAAGGTGAAGATTTGGGAACGTTTTATAAACTATAATTTATTATAATTTCCCCCAGGCTTAGTTTCCGCACAAACCGACATATCTACTCTTTTTTTTTCCAGATTTTTAAACTGACTAGTTTTAGGATTGTCACACTGACCATCTTTTCCAAAAACTATGTCTCAATCGTTACCGATTAACATAGACCTTTGACCCACTTGTCTGGACCCCCCGGGCTCGTTAAACTGACAATACTTTAAGCGATCGTTAAGTGTTAAAACGACTAACTTTTTGGTGAAACAGCTACTTTTCAGAGAGAGAAGGTCTGGGGTCGGGAATAGAAACAATGGCTCTCTCAGGCCGACAGGAAATGAGTGCGTGGGGGTATGGCTTCCTCTGTCTCTCCAAAAAGGCAATATTGTCGGTCTGAAATGGCCTATAAGAAGACCTCTCCTTTCCTTTAATTGACCCGTGATCGAACCAGTTCGATGCTGAGGTTTTTACTGCCGAGGCGGAATAATCCTCCTCCTCCTCTCCCGCTGAGTTTCCAGCCTTGAGAGATCTTAGGACGGCCCACCCTCCTCTGTTCCAGGTGTTCTCGCCAATTTGTCACTCAGTCGAGTGTAAAATTGCTGTGCTCTTTATTCCCCCGTTCCGAACGTCTCCTCCCGCAACATTTTATTGCCACTGACTACATTAGTATTTCCCCTTTTTTTTGCTTTTTTTCCAAAATGAAAGTCATAACGTTTTGACTACGTAGAATGCTTCTCTGTCCCAGGTGATCAGAGAAATTCTAAGTTTTTACCACTTTCATGAGCAAAAACTGTAACGAACTGTCAACCCGGTTTCCCCTCAAATCAATCCAAATCCCCTGCTGTTTTCCAAGTGAAAAATAGCTAGCTGTGGAAACAGTTCCCAAGGCCGATTGTTATTTGAAGTCTCTGTCTCTCAATCCCTCCGTCTCTCAGTCTCCCTGTCCAAAAGTTACCTGTCACATCTTTAAAATCGCCTTTAGACCTCAAACATACAGTATTGTCTATTTTTCCAACTGGAATGTGAGCAGTTGCGTTTATTTTCGTAGGGGACATCAGTTACTTCCCGATAATCAGATCTCGCAACAGCTGTTTATAATCTTCTCTTCGTCCAGAACACGCCTCTCATTCTGTTTCTCAGTCTCTCAGTCTGTCAGCCTGTCAATCTCTGTATCTGTCAAATCCGAACACCGTTCTTTCTCTCAGACATTTCGCGCCTGACTGCCCGCTTCCATGTAAATTAGATGTCCCCCTACCGGTTTCGGGTTCAAGGCAACGACGGGTTGACCTATTTGGGCACGCCGTTAGACACCTTGAAACCTCTTTTTTGAATATTTCTCTTTGAAATGGAGATGGCCGCTTTGATTGACAGTCCAATCAAATCCTCGCCTCTCCACCCCAACCCTCCATTATAATCATCAATTTTGCAGGCATGGCAGCCACTCAGACCACCACGATAGAGACAGTTTCTGTCTTTCGACCTTTAAAAGTTTATTCTTTTAAATTTTGTTGAAAATATTGTGTTCAGATAATATCACTGATATGTTTTGTGATAGCAATCGCGTTAGGAATTGTCTCAATTGCTTCAACGTACTGGCTTACATCAGGTATGTTGCAATTAGAACTAGTGGTCAATGCTGTATTCAGGTTCCTTCCGGACGGGACTCTTCCTAGAGTGCACTTCTGACAATGAACCGACTCACGCCACGCCACTACCAATGGCACCCATGCCGGGACATTGTCACAGTCCGCAGAGAGATAGTGGTCAGTTGTTTGGTTATTCTGAGAGACAGGGACAGGGAGACTGTCTAACTTACCACTCAATCCAAATTTTCAGGCTACATCAAAGCTGTAGCTGGCCTGATGATCTCCGCAGTCATTCTCACAGCTATCGCCTTCGTCCTCAACGTCTGTGGTCTGAGTTTTTCCGACTCGCGCAAAAAGTTCAACAGCTATCGCTTTGCCACCTGGGTTGCCATCTTCGCCGTGCTCTGTGAGCTCGTAGCATTGATCGTCTTTCCAGCCGTCTTCTACTCCAAAATGAGAGACTATGGCTCGAGAAGGGACTGGGAGGTATAGCTTTTTTCCCGAAGCTGTTCCTAAATTCAGCTTCAGGTCGACTGGTCCTATGGAATTGCCTGGGGAGCCATTGTTCTGACTTTCGCCGGAACTCTGCTTCTGATCTGTGACAAAGATCACGAAGAGATTCACTACAAGGAGAAGACCATCTACCATCCGCCGCCAGAGCTGGCCTAAACGGCTGATTTGGCTCTTGATCTCCCCTCCTGTCTTCCTTCCCCCCGACGAGTATCTTTCAGATTTCTATTATGCTGCCTGTATTTGTACAGATTCGTATCAGTAAATTGTCTACAGCTCCATAGAATTCTCGCAATTTCGGAATGTGAAATTATTCTGACTTCATAGGCACGACAAGTTTTGACTCGCGACCAGGCATGTTGATTCTGGGTTGTTGCGCTGCGGCCAGGTTGGACCTTGCGGCGGGCTAAAAAAATTCATTTCGCATTTTTTTCTGATTTTTTTGTTTCCAAATGCGGATTTTTGACAAAATTTGGTAAAAATAGCAGTTTTCTTTTATTTTCATTGTCAGTTTTCGATTTTCTTACAATTTTTCTGATGGCAAAACTAAATCTAATTGGGGGACGTATTTGGAAACAAAAAAAATCAGAAAAAAATGCGAAATGAATTCTTTTAGCCCGCCGCAAAGTCCAACCTGGCCGCAGCGCAGCGCAACAACCCAGAATCAACAAGCCTGGCTCAGACCGCAGCGCAGCGCAACAACCCAGAATCAACAAGCCTGGCTCAGACCGCAGCGCAGCGCAACGCAGGTTTCCAACAAGCCTGCATGTGGCTTGCACCGATGGCGTAATGGTAAGTGGCGCGTCCAGTGACCGCCGAGTCCGCGGTTCAAGTCCCCAGAGTGATTTTTTTCTTGTTTTCGGTTTTGTAAAGATACACCCAAGCCCCCACTGTTCCACTGGTTGACCAAAGTGGACAGTCGTCTCTTTCGGAAAGCGTCCAAGGTTGAACTTGTAGTGTTTGCCAATGAGGGAAGCTGTTAGAGGAACAGTTTTCAGAAAATCGATGTACTGTTATTGAGAGTTCTCTAGAATCTTCCCTTTTATGGAAGATTTTCTTGAGAAAGTCACCTTGAAAAGAGACCTCTGAGGTTCCCCTATTTGCACGGTGCGATCCACATTTTGTGTATGGAAGAAGTCTCTCCGAAAATGTTTGTTCATCCAGGGCAAGGTTAGGAAGTGACCAGATCTACTTATGGGAAAACTTCCGTGTTCAGAGTAACAGACGAAGAGAGTCAGAGAGACAGAGACCTGCCAATCAGAAACTGATCAGTAGTTTTCCTATCGTCTCCAGTAGACTTTCCAGAAGAAATGAGCTGGTCCTGACAGTAGGAAAGCAAGAAGAAAAAACAGTCTGGAAGATGTGATTGTTCAGAGAAAGAGTACAGACTAATAAAGCTCATCATTTTTACCAGCAGACCGATACTCGATTTTTGATCACGTCCGTATTGAGTATCCAGAAGGCATCCATTGAGCATTCCTGAAAGAAAGGGCACAGAAAACCAACTCAAAAGCACTCTCTTCCACAAAAGCTTTCAGAAGTTTCAAAGATTTTGCGGTGGTCGAGAGAAGTCCTCCCAGCTCTCAGGGTCTCCATAAGCTATTCCAAACACCTCTATGGACTCATGGAGATGCCCTTTGATGCTATCAGAACGTGGCGGATTCACGAACTGAGCGTCACTTTTGCCGTCTCTCTTCCAGTTAGAACAAAAAGTTGCAAAAAAATATCAGCGGGCATTGTCAGACTGTCACTGTGGCTTGGTAGGAAAAAAAATAACGTCATCTGGTAGAAGTAGACGACTAGCTGACGATAGAGGTATATTTGAAGCTGACGACCTAGGAGCACTGACGAGAACACAATGGCTTCTGGCAGAAGCATTTTATGTCGACAAGTCAAAAACTTGTCAAAGTCAAGTTGACAAGTACATATAAATTTGGCTTACAAAAAACAGCGAAAATTCAGTTCGCTGTTAAGCTAAAATGGCTGTTAAGCGGCCCAAAGTGAACGTAAGGGTCCTGCAGGGAAGAGAGTTTCTGGTTACTGTAGCCTTCTTGTCTGTGAGCAGACTATACTGATATTTCCGGCTGTACGAGATATTTTTTGACCAGAATCTTTTGAGCTTTTATATTTCAAAGTCGCTTCGTTTCTTTCCATATACGAACACTGGTACACCTTGCCTCCTTCTGGTTATCTCTCTTTTTTGCCCTGTTCGCAATAAAAGCTACTTGCCCGTTTCCTCACCGGCTATGGATCTCCTCCGACGGCATAAGCCTCACAATGGCTATTGGATTTAGTAACCGGTATGTCGCTCTCTTCCTCGGCGCTCTTTTTCAAATATGGCCCTGCCCCGCCCTAAGTTGCCCTAACAGTGACAGTTCAAGTCTCCCTCGACTACCATGATCTCTTACTCACTATTACCATTTCTTGTCTTTCAAATCAGAGCAAATTTATTACCCTTTCGGTCTTCTAGTGATCCAACAGCAGCTTTTTATCATGACCCGCCGAGATTGGTAAGTAATCGGGAGAAAAAGTAGCAATTCTTTCAGGACTGTACTCCTGATGGTATTGAACTACTGGTTAAACCGATAGGGAACTTTTCTGGACACATCTATGCTAAAGGATTCTTCTTCTCAGAGTGAGTCCCTGTCCCTGTCCCTGGATTTCTATCTCTCTCTGAGTCACAGCCTTCACTCTGTTTTTCTTTTCCCATAAGCCTGCCATCACTTTGAAAAGTGTCGGTTTGCAGCCAGTTTGTAGCTGTGGTAATCGCAGCTTGCCCCACAGGACGACCTTCATTCCGTCCTAAGCATCTTTTGATTCCCCAAAAAAGCCAGTTTCCAGTACTTGTCACTCCTCCTTCGTCGATTCTCCAACGTCAACGCCAGTCCTTTTGAACATTCCCTACCGTGGTGACTGTAATGTCCGGCGGCATCATACGGTCAGTAATTGCAGTTAAATGGTTTCGGTTTTTTGCCAAAGCAAAACTGTCCCATTGAATCTTGTCAGCTAAAAGAGACTAGTCCCCACTCACCTTCCGGTTTCTGCTTAACCTGCCCAGCTTCAGAGTAATCCGCCTGCCGTATCCTATGAGGTTACGGTAGTAGTACAACGCCATCCGCTTCTGGTCACGGCCGGCGACAGAGCCTACAGACTGAGCTGTGTCTACCGACAACTGGATACTCATGTCAGTCAACAGATTGACGTCAAGTAAGTGAAATCCCATCCGCAATTCAGAATTCCTAGTGATCTGACCACAATGCCAGTGCAAGAATCCTCAAAGGGACCAACTTGTCATTACGATGTACTGGGAAAGACACTGGAAGGTGTCCCGATACGCTTTGCCAATGTTGGAGACAGTGTCGTGCATCGATGGTCTTGTGATACTGGTAACATTTGGCATGGTGAAAATATGTATGAGTTCAGATTCGAGCGGTTTCTTGGTCCACAGCTGTCTGGTTCGGAACGAGGCTGGAGATGAGTACAGATTGGTGGATGAGAGAGGGTGAGGACAGAGGGACAGAGGGACAGAAGGACACGAGACAGAAAGAAAGACAGAGACAAAGGGACAGAGGGACAAAGGGACAGAGGGACAGAGGGACAGAGGGACAGAGACTGATCCGACAGTTCAGATGCGTGATTGACACTGAACTGGTTCCTGACCTTGTCTACAATGACAATCTTTCTCTCGTCTATACTAACATGAAGGCTTTCAAATTTGCTGATCAGGTAGTCTCTTTATTTGCATCTCTTTATACTGTATTTTCCAAGGTGATGGTCCACTTCTCCTGTCAAATAACCCTCTGTCGGAAGTCGGAGCAGGGCTGTGAAGGCATAGCTGTAAGTTGTTTTGAATTCTCCGAAGATGCAGTTCTAGCCCCCTACCTGTAATCAGAGAGATCTGAAGCCAGTGCCTGTCCAGTACAAAACGACGGAGACTACCACCACTGACTGGCAAAAGGTCATATCTGAGTCTCTTCAGGAACTGGAGCAGCCGGAGACTGGAGAAGAGAATCCTTCCACAAAAGAGTTTTCCAGGTTTTTTTTTTCTGGAGGAGATAGAGAGTACAGTTCATTTCAGGGCAGCTGTTCATGTGACTCCACAGTCTTCTCACAACTATCAGGTACGTCCTTGACTTACAGTAACCTCCTTCCTTTAGGAAGCCACAACCTTACCCTTTGACTCATCCCGTTTCACTGGTAATGGCATCGTTGAACAAACTACAAAGTCACAAACTCCTGTACAACAGAATCCAGAGACTGTTCACGAAGACGACAAAGAGAATTATGGTCTGGAAATTGTCGATGCTACCAATCTGGGTACATCTCACGTTAAATTGAAAGCTAATAGAAGCCCACCGCCTTACGTCAGATTCGCAATTGCGTATTCACGTTTTTTGGGATGAAGACGTCATTTTCTGACTTTGTAATGTTCTGCAAAGTTGTAGCCCCTGACGTCCTCTACAACTTTTCAGAACACTAAAAAGCTGAAAAATGACGTGTTGACCCAAAAAAACGTGAATACGTAAATGCGTATCTTATGTAAAGGGGGTGGGCTTCTGTTAAAGCTTTTACGGTATTTGGTACTTTTCAGAAAAAGAGACTGGCAATTCGCCGACCAGCTGGATAGATAAGGGAGAAGGCTACCAGACGAGGATGTTGTCTTCTCCTCTTCGAGGTCTTCCAGAGGATGATCCTCTCCCATTCCCTGAAGCAGCGAACGTTTATTACGGTAGCAGACGGCCCAGGAGTAAGGATGGCCAGGAGAGACTGACAGTCGAGGTCGAGGCGGCAGAGGTTCGTAATATTGTCTCTCTGTCTCTCTGATCCAAAACCGTTCCCTCTTTCAGATGGCCGTGTTTACGGCAGACAGTCCAGTCTCCCAGGGTAGTCACAGCCAGGTTGACCGCGATCCCGTCGCTTCAGTAGTTGCCCAACGGCTTAGCACACTGCAGACATCAATCCTGTCTCTGGCTCTTGTGTCAGAGGTCAGCAGGAGACGAAGATAGAGATCAAAAACACAAAGTTTAGGTGGCTCTTGTTGTGGTCATCTGTCTTCAGAGGCATTTCTACAGGCGATCAATTCGAAGGCTCAAAGACAAGCAGGGTATGCCAGACTACTAGATTCTTTTGTAATGAAATATATTTATCGTTTATTTCTACTGTAAGACCTAGTTTCTTGTTACTTTTACAAGTTCTTGATAAACCCGTCAGGTTTTCGCCGCGCTCTAGCGTCAATGGCGCAGTGCCAAGTGGCGCGACTTGCGAACTTCGAGGTCACGGGTTCGAATCCCTGACCAAAAAAAGTTTTGCTCCCTGTTGAAAGCAGACTGTATTGCTTTTCTCCCGTTCGCAAGAGGTCATTTGTGAGTCTATTTGAGTCGCCACGCGACGGCTATTCCCAGGACTGTCTTCGGGTTGAAAAAGAACCCCCTTGGGAGCACTTGAGGGTGCGGCTCGCTTTTTCTCCAAAGGCGCCGCTCACTATCAAATATCAGTGCGCTTCAAGACAAACAAAGTGTTTGTGAGGACAAATATACTGACCGGCTGGCCGTTGGAATGTGTTTGGGCCTGGAGGAGAGAGAGAGAGAGCATCCAGCCGACCGCCCTCTGGTCGTTGATAGGAGAAGCCGTTCCGGAAGACTGGGACAGAGACAAAGAGTCCTTCCCGACCAGACAAGGTCATCCCGAAAAACTTACGGTTCCGGTCTTTCTCCCGATTTAGGACTGCGCTTGTGAAACCTACTGGACGTGGGTTTCGACACGGGGGCAAGAGTACAGGACAGGAAAAACGACAGAGGGTTCGGACGTCTGGCAAGGAGTCGGCTTAAATACAGGGCCCGAGGATGAGTCAGGGAAACAGGGAGTGGCTGATCCAGATTAGGGGAAACATAGGTTCAGAGACGGCGAGAGACAGTGAGGGAGGGGAAGAGAACCAGGAAGTCAGAGAGACAGAGAGTCAGAGACAGAGGGAGAGAGGTCCAGAGAATCAGAGGATCCAGAGGTTCAGAGAGACAGAATCTCGTCCCAAAGCAGGAAACAAGAAAAAAAGTAGAACGTAGTTATGAGTGGCATCGGTTACGCCATCTATGTATGCTCACAGACGCGTGTTTCCCACTAGACAGGGAACTGGTCTCGACGTTCTCATATACAGATCTCTGGTCATTTGAATGTACTCTAGAGTTCTGAGGAAAGATTTCTCGAGTGAAATGTGTTCTGCTGCACCGAGGCAGTGTTTGCAAATTCGCATTCTTATGCAACAGAGCAGCGTATCAGTGAAAATTTTTTCTCAAGGATTCCACCTTCAGGACATGGTTTTTATTTCGGGAAATGATCAGGCTATTAAGAAGCTATTATTGGCAAGTACTGTAAAGAGTACAGGCAATTGAGGTCGAGGCGGCAGAGGTTGCTAATTTTGTCTCTCTGTCCCGGAGCAAGTTCAGTAGATTCTTCTCTCTGAACCAGAGGAACACTAGCTCTTCGTCGAAAACAGCCATGTCCCAGCACTTTGATCTTGAGGACTCTGTTGACCATTGACCAAACTGTCTCTCTCCCTTTGTGTACTCTACTTCCAATCCCTAAAAATCTAGTATAGTAACCCCCAGAGCGTCGACAGTCATCAGTACGTCATGACGGAGCAGAATAGCTTACGTCTCATCATATCCGGAAGAGATGAGTCACACGCAGGGGAGGTCGTCCCAGCCGACCGGCTTCCGTCGCCCTCTCACCGGCGTATAAAAGAGCCCCTCCGGCACTGGCTCGGAACAAGCAATGGTCCGCCGCTCGCTCGCCCTCGTCGTATTTTTGTTGGCTACTTATTCCGCTTTCGCGGATGAGACCAAGCCCGAAGAGGAGGTTCATACTTTCTTTTCTTCCCCCAATTTTATCTGTAGAAGAAGCCGTTGGCTCTCTCCAGAGCAAAGAGGCAATGCTGCAGTTCTTCCTCTTCCTCCTGCTGCTCTCAGCAGTCCAGCTGTGTCCCCGTCTGCATGCAACAGTGTCAGAGCTCATGCTCCACTCCCATGTGTCAGTCTTCTTGCGCTCCCAGCTGTAAGTTTTTGTACTGATTTTTTAAAAATGGGTAATTTTTAGGTAACCAGCAGTGCGGTGGCGGACAACAGGTCATTCTTCTCCAGCAACAGCAGCAGTGCAACCAGTGCCAGTGAGTGTTTATTACATTTTTTCATCACAATCCGATTCCTAGATCTTCATGCATGAGCTCCTGTTCTGCCCCATCCTGTGGACAGACTTGCTCCAACGCTTGTGCTCCTCAGTGCGGCGGATCCTCTGTAAGTTCCTATCCCCTTTATTCAGATAAAAATGAGAATTTAGCAGCCAATCATCGTTCTCCAACAGTCGCAGAACCAGTGCAACGCCTGCCAGAACACTTGTCAGGCTACCTGTCAGACCAATAATTGCAACTGTCAGAGCCAGTGTGCCCCAGCTTGCGGAGGTTTGTAGTTTTCTATTTTTCTAAAAAAAAAATGACTGTAGGAAACAACAACCAGCCCATTATTGTCGTCCAAGGCAACTCCAACTCCTGTCAGAACACTTGCCAGAACCAGTGTTCCAGCAGCTGTGCTACGCCGATCTGTGTCCAGTCGTGTCAGAGTTCCTGTCAGAATGCCTGTCAGCCTACATGTCAGCCGCAGTGCATGCCATCATGCTCCTCTTCCTGCACTCAGCAGCAGCCAATAATCATTGTCGCCCAGTCCGGAAACAACTGTCAGAGCTCGTGCAACAATCAGTGCAACAATGTCTGCGGATCTCCTTCATGCGTCAGCTCTTGCAACAATCAGTGCTCTGTAAGTATTGATTTCGGACTGCGCACCAACTTGTCGAGAAATTACTGTAGATACGCAGCGTTAATTTTATAGGAGTTGGTGCGCAATTTAAAGCAATTTTGGCGTAATTTGCCATACTGATTTGAGAGTTAAAGGGTTACTGTAACCAGCTTTGATACGCAACCTTCTGTGCTATGCGAGTTGGTGCGCAATTTGAAGCAAGATTTGGCGGGATCTTTGAATATGTTTCTGACTGCGCACCAACTCGTTCAAATTACCAGCTGTACCCAATTCATATACTACACAAGTTAGTACACAATTGGCGGGATCTTCCAAAATAACTTCTGACTGCGCACCAACTCGTTCAAGCTAGGGTTACTGTATCCAATTCATATACGACTAAAATTTCTGGTTTGCATCCAATACAAACCCTCTGCTTTTCAGAACAGCTGCGGCAACAACCAGCCCCAGATTGTCGTTGTCCAGCAGCAGCAGCAGAATCAGTGCCAGTCCTCTTGCCAGAATAGCTGCATGAACAACTGCCAGAACACGGCTACCATCCAGTGCGCTCCTCTCTGTCAGTCTACCTGCCAACAGACTTGTCAACAGGCCGCCCAGATCGTTGTCCCGTGCTCGTCCGGCGGCTCCGGCTGCGGATGCAATTCTGGCTTCACCCAGTGCGGAGGCAGCTGCTGTCGTCGCCGCTAAAGTATCGTACTGATGGGTACGACGATGCGTCTCTTGTTGTCTGTATAAATGGACAGATCTTCTATTGTATGCTAATAATAAAATATTTTCCCGCATTTCTGCCTTATCACAGTGGACAACGATAAAGGTTTTGGAAACTGACGTGTCATTCTGGCCGAGTGGTCTAAGGCGCTGCGTTCAGGTCGCAGTCCTCTTTCGAGGGCGCAGGTTCGAATCCTGCGGATGACAGAATTTTTGTTCTTTTAACGTTGAGGAAAAGGAAATGAAAGGCAACTTCTTTTTGAAACATGGTAATTGAGAAAAGTTTAATTTGTTCCAGACTGTCTCCTCAAAAAGTTGTCTTCAAGAAGCGGAAAAGAGGATACTGGCGTCGTGTTCCCTTCTCTGCAAAGTCGTGACGGTTCCGGCATCGTCACAGGTGCATACGGCTCGAAGGACTTGTTCCGACAGAGAGAGCATCTCTCCGACCGTTTCTCCTCTCCCGCATCTGGCCATGATCTTGTCCCATTCCTCCGTGTACTTGTCGGCCGACTTGCGTTTCCACCACATTCTGAAGAGACTTAGTGAGAGGGACAGGGACAGAGAAACTCACATTATACGAGTCATTGTAGCCAGAAAGATGAGAATGGCCATGGTGGTCCCGACGAAAATTGCCCAGCCGGATGCCATCTTCTTTTACTGTTCTATTCTTTTCCACAAAAGCACAAAATTTAAAGCGACTTGTAATATTTTATTACTTTTGTCAGATACTGACTAAATTACCTACAAAATTTTTTTGAAGCTCGATTTTTAAAGGGGACAAGAGGAGATCTTATAAGCGCTGATGCACCACGGCGTAGTCACCGACGGCGATGAGTCCAGCCAACATTTCGTCTCCTTAAATTTGTTTTAATGATTTAAAAAAAACTTTTCAAACCCGTCGGCTCGATATAGCTTGGAGGAATGCTGAAGGCGTAAGAGTCGATAGAATCCAATGGTCGAAGCTCAACGCCGTAGATGTAGGGAACGCCTCGGTGCTGCATGTAGTCTATGCTCGTTCCACTGGCCGGATCTGAAGCCTTTTCTTTGAAACAGAAACTTTTCTTGTACTCTTACACATCAGCTCGGAGATGGTTCCGTAGGTATAGGTTGCTCCTGTGGCATTCCTCATAGCAACTACAGCTGCCTTCGCTGCGTTTCTCTGAAAGTGTTGTTTAACTGTTGAGTCTGTGGCCAGATAGAACTGAATAACTGTCTAACTGTTGTCTATGGTTAGCAAGAAGGACGTTGCTGTTGACTGTTGAGTCTGTGGATGGTTTAGACTTTAAAGGATTGTTGATTCAGATGTTAGCTGTCTAACTGTAGAATCTGTGGCCCGCTAGAATGACTTGACCGTCTAACTGTCTAGTCTGTGACTACAATCACGTTAGTAGATGTCTAACTGTTGAGTCAGTGGCCAGTTATGAAGACCTGGATATGTAACTATCCATAGCTAGCCACAAATGGTCTGACTGTCCCTTACTTACATAATTACCTGTAGACATGGCTGACGGGCCGGCCCGCGGGGAAAGTTTGGAAAAAGGGGTGTTTTTGACCAAAATCTGCATTTTTTTTGTCATTTTTTGTAAAAAAAAAAGTTCAGCAAAATATAACAATATTATTATTCTTTGATTTAGTTCTAAAATGCGCTAAAATGCGCTATAATATGACCATCTTCATTTTTGGTCATTTTTGGTCCGATTCCGGTCCGACGGCCAAGTCTGGGGACCGGACCGAGGCGGGCCGGCCCGGGCCTGGACTCTCCGGCCCGGCCCGGAGCCATGTCTAATTACCTGATTATTTAACGGTCCAGTTTTAGTGGCTAGCCGAAACATGTTGTCTTACTGTCAGTTGTCTTGTCTGTGGCCAGCGGCTGTCTAACTGTCGAGTTTGTTGCCAGCTCAAACAGAACAGTCTGGCTGTCTAACTGTCGTGTCTGTCACAATTCTCTTTTTTAAGAAGATTTCCCAAAATTCTACCTGATCAATGTGATTCTCCGTCTTCTCATTCGTGTATCCCCACGGAGAGAGCAAAAGCTGCCCATACGAGTGAAGACTAGCGTAGACTATCAGTTGCGGAATCTGCCAAGTGATATAGTCCCGGATTCCGGAAATTTCCGGCTCCGAGAAGGGATGACTGCCAGCGTAGATATTCGAACAGGGCTGTCTATTGGCTCCAGCCTCTCCCCATCGATAGCCCCAATTTCTATTGGCGTCAGCTCCAACACACCATCTGTTGACCGTCGTGTTCTTGGAGCGCGTCTTTCGCCAGAGCCGGTCTGTTTTTCGACTGTACTCGTAGCCGTCGGGATTGGATTGGGGCACAATGTGCCAGTCAAACTTGTTCAGAGACCTTGTGATTTGGGGGTCTTTTCCGTAGGTGAAAACAAGCTGAAAGACTCTAATTTTTTGTTGAACTCGGAGAGCACAAACCTTGTGGATCATGTAGAGAGCCGAAGCCGAGGAAATCCATTCCCGAGCATGAACACCGGCATCCACAAAGATAGCAGGTTTCACTGGAGTCGATGGTGTTTTCTTCGAAATCTGAGCAGTCCTTTAAAATGAAGCAAAGAAGGACAGACCATGATTCCGTAGACAGGTCTTCCTTCAGAAGAAAGGGTCAAGTTGATCAGCTTGACCAAGTCCGGCTTCTCTCGGGCCAGCTGTTCCATGTAGTTGGACATCTGAAGAGTCTCTGACTCTTTGACTCTCTACCTCTCTGTCCCTCTGTCTCTGACTCTTACTCCGTCTCTCCGTTCCTCTGTCTCTCTGACTCTCTGACTCTTTCTGACTCTCTCTGACTCTGTCTCTCTGTCTGGCTGTCTCTCTGACTCCCCGACTCTCTCTCTCTCTCTCTCACCTCCTCGTAAGAATGATAATTGTCCAGGTCAAACTGTTCAGCTGACCTTGGTGATCGCTTTATACGTGCCGAAATCAGCAGATCTCGTTTTTCTCGTTGGATAACCCTGTAACAGTCGTCATTACACCCAGCAAAAAAATCACCTTTGAATGTCATCGTGTAGAAGGTCAACCTGTCTGACTCCTTTCTTCTGAAGCAGTTCGATCAAAGTCGAATGAAACTCGGGAGCAACTAGCACATCGGCGGTCTTCCGATGTTTAGATGGCTCAGCCCAGACGTCGACCAAGAGTCGCCGCTGTCCTTTTCCCATATCGAAACCCTCTCCTTCTAGTCCGTCTAACCATTCGGCAGTCTTTTCATCTGCCTCGAAACGAAGCAGCTTGTACCTGAGAGTGGATATCGTTTGGGTCAGAAATACGCCGTGGTGAGACCGTCAGCGGTCTCGTCACGAAACAAAAAATGACGGGAGTCGATGGGCCTCGTACCGAAAAAGGTTGGTCAATCTGGCCTGATCTTGCAGTCAGTTCTGCCAAGGAGAAAAAACCAACCCGGAATAGTCATAGGCGGCGGAGAGGGCAAAAACCACAAGTTGGAGAAGCAGTGGAAGCATCAGGCGTTCTCTAAAAATGTCATTGGAACGGCCAGTGGCTAACACATCAAGGACACACGAGAAAGTTTAGAGAAATCAACAAGGAATTGAGAGTAAATATATGAGGTCTCTGTGTGTCTAGGGAGAGAGATAAGACTTCAGGAGAAGGCGAACAACAAGCCCATAATTTACATAAGGAAGAGCAGGGAACCCAGTTAGAAACAGATGCCCCTGATGATTGGAAACAGCTGGTCCGAGAGCGGATCGAAACCTTAGGCTGTGGGGGAGAGAACCGGCCGTGTGTCTTCTTGGCGCCAGACACACGTGTGCCCTGAGGCGTTTATGTCCGGCAAAGCTGTTTACTTTTCGAGACAAAAGAGAAGCCAGAAGGCATGGGGACAAAGGGACAGGGACAGGGACAGGGACAGGGACAGGGACAGGGACAGGGACAGGGACAGGGACAGGGACAGGGACAGGGACAGGGACAGGGACAGGGACAGGGACAGGGACAGGGACAGGGACAGGGACAGGGACAGGGACAGGGACAGGGACAGGGACAGGGACAGGGACAGGGACAGGGACAGGGACAGGGACAGGGACAGGGACAGGGACAGGGACAGGGACAGGGACAGATAAACTAGAAACAACAGAACAGCTTCCTGATTATTACTGGTTCTGATCCCGAATAAGAGACAGTTGACCCCTGCTAATGATGCGACAAGTTGTTGCGATCTTAATCCTTCTACCACGGACACATCAACGTAAGTTATCTTTGATTAGCACTTTAAGCGAAGTTTAGAATCGCCGGTAGCTGAAACGTTGGGAAACTACCTGCCGGGAGCTGGAGGAAAAGCTCCCCCGACTTTTAATGAGGCTCTTGGAGAGTACTTTCCAATCGCAGCTCCTAAACCGCCACCGCCAGTTGGCTTGGGAACCGCAACTGAGGTATCTGTGAAAGGTTTCCTTTGTCTGAATTCAACCTGAATGACAAATGGTACGAAGAATAGGACAGAGAATGGCTGAAATTCAATGTAAAATTTTCTTGATTGTTTTCAGGTCCCGATAGAAGCCTCGACCTGGAATCGTTTCAACGCTGCCGGCTGGAAGACGGACGAGAACGGTAATGTCTGGGTCGGGGACGAGTTTGCCAAGCTATATCTCATCTCCGTCGGCTCATTTTGGCCCTTCCCCAAGGATTACAAGAAGAAGAAATAGACCTCGTTCATTATCAAATAAATATATAATATGCAGATATCACAGGCAGAGTAACCAGATTTTCAATTTCCGTCATCGTGGCTTGATCAGACGCTGAAGGAAGTCTTCGTAGGTAAGCACCGAGATGTACCTCTTCGAGAATTCCGCAATGGCGTGTTTTCTCTTGGAATGACTGAATGTGTAGTTTTCAACTTCGGCCACACCACGCCGATTAATATTCAATAGTGTGATTCTCATAAGTGAGGGAAGAGACATCAGAGAGACGACCGTACCGTCACAGAGGGGTCCAGCCTCACCGAACCTTAAAGGATTGCTTGTTTTTGCTTAAAATTAAAGAAACCTGTTGAGAGTACCTCTGGTCTGAACGTGAATGAGGCCTTGCTCAATCTGACAGAGGAAAAAGGCAACAAAAGGAGTCTTTTCATTTCTCTGTTGAGGCGTCTTGTCACCGCCGTCATCACAGACGCATAGAAGTTCTTCGACGGGGAAATGAAGGAGATCTTCGGCCTTCTCGAGCCAGATAATCATGACTTTTAGGTCGGAACAGCGACGGGCAGGAGGATTTCCTGAAACAACGATTCCTTTTTTTATTAGGTAATTTCAAATATCGCGCCGAATATTCCGCGCGACTTTGTACCAACTGACGCAGTCGGTTATTTTTTCCAAAAACTGCCTATTTCTTATCAGTTTTGTTGTCATATAGGTATTTATTCACGCTGAGTTCGAAAATGTGGTCGAAAAACATCGAAGAGTGTCGAAAACCCATGAAAAAAGCCAGCTTTTAATTAAATACAACGAGATTCGCCTGATGGCTACTCGCGATCGTGACGAGACCTCTAAATTTTGTTTTCGAAAATCCTTTAAAGAATTGATTTGGTGTCCCTATTCGTTGAAAAAAGACTATAGCGCTTCGACTTCGGAACCAAAAGTATTCAGTTCGATCCCCGCACATATCAGAAATTTTGCAGTTTTTTTGCGAAACGTACGAGCACGCTTTTATCCCACGGCTTCAAAAATAGTGATTACAGTTCTTCAAAGTTAGGCGCGAAATTCAAAAAGTTCACTTCCATACAGTCCAATTCGTCTCTATAACTCACCAGCCATACTGTTGCCTCTTCCATAAATCTCCCTCTCGACTCCCAGATTCGAATGTCCGCGGCTCCTTGACTCACTCTCCATGGACTGCATACTCTCACTGCGTGTCTCTTCAGACGATGCCGAGGACATGTTCGAGTTCTTGAAGTTTGAGCCGCCTGAAGGAGAAAATAGATTAAAATTACAGTACTCTTACGTCTGGAACTGACAGCCGGGACAGTTAGCTCCTGTTTGAAAAGTCTCAGACTCCTTTCCGTCGGCATGAGGAAGGCAATCTCACAATTGGCGTCAGCCCACCAGAGGGAGTGAGTAACACCGTCGATAATGTAGTGGTCAACTGGTTCAGACTCTTCCAGTGGTTCTGAACAGTTCAGTGTGACTCTCAGTCTCTCTGAACTCACTTCTCTCACTACTGAAAGCCGTCGACCAATGTCCCGTCCAAGAATCATGGACTCCCGCCTCGACTCCCTCTCCCAGTTCCGACAAAAAGCCACAAAAATCTGCCGAAGTGTTCTGGATATTCAGAGCATTGTCCAGTATATCCACAGCTGATCGCTGTCCTTCTTTGACATAGAAAATGTGAGCAGTCTGAAGACTTCGGGACGGACAGCTGTCGACAATTTCGTGTAAATCACGGTAAAAGTCGGCACTCTGACCAGAGTCCAAAGGGACTATCTCCGAACCAAAGGCATTTTTATCGATGAGACCGAGATCGTAGAGAAGGATGCGGATAGAATCGCAGGATGTGGCAGGACTAAAAAAAAGTTTCGAAAAAAGACTGACAAAATCTTACGGAGTCGGCTGAACAGTCCTCTTCTCTGGAGGGATCCCAGCCCAGACATTTCTTCTCTGAGCCTCAGTCTGTATACTCAGGGTACTCATAGTCTTCAGGATATCGTCAGTCTCATCCGTTGGTTCTAGATTTCTGATGGTCGTGTCCCTGAACGTTTTGTAGAGTGTCTTTCAGTCTCTCACTTACAATTTACACGTGTTCTTCAAGAACTCGGCAGGAATGGCAAAATTCTGTCCGATTGGTGATTGCGGTGGAGGAAAGACTGGAATCGAAGTGCTTGGAGTCTTGTCACTGCTTTCAGAAGCTGAAATCTCTGTCAATATTAAGTACTGTCTTAGAAGCACCCGTAAGAAATACGCAATTGCGTATTCACGTTTTTCGGAGTCAAGACGGCATTTCCTGACTTTGTGATGTTTTGCAAAGTTGTAGCCCATGACGTTCTCTACAACTTTGCAAAACATCAAAAAGCTGAAAAATGGTGTCTTGACCCTGAAAAACGTGAATACGTAATTACGTATTTCTTACGAGCTTCTAATAGAGGTAATTCGGTACGTACTGATAGTCTGTTCAGAGCCTCTAGAAACCGCAGAAGAGACGGAGGAAAGTGTGGATTGTGATGCCAGCGAACTTCTAGTGCTAGGATCCGTACTCATAGAGGACAAAGAAGCCGTAGCTGGAGTCGGTGGAACTTCTCCGAACTCATCCAGTCCCGGTCTCAATCTAGCTATTCCAACGCTAGCAGACTGAAGAGGAGACCTCCTTACGTAGGCCACACAGGGACAGCCGTCGCTCTGCGTCACTATATGTTGAGCCTCGTGGAAGGATATAATTGTGTCTCCATTGATCAAAAAATGGAGGAATCTCGTAGTATCGATGGCTGACGGTCCGTAGAGATACAGTAGTCTCCGCTCATCACAAATCGACCAGCGGCCGCCTCGACCAACGGAATTGAAGAGAGTATGCATGAGGTATTCTCCGGCCTCGTAGACTCTCCGACTGGCGGCCTTCTTCTCTTCAGATTCGTTCCTCTTACTGCCAGTCATTCCCAGCTGAATCGTCTCGGAGACGGTATTCAGAACTCCTTCACATTCGGCCAGGAGAGGAGCGGCGGTCAGCCAGACGGCGATGGAGTTGAAGGCGGCAACGATCTGAACATGGAATTCTGTCAAGATGCAGTTAAATCTTTATAGTACTGTTGGTTAGGACTGTCAGTTCAAAACAGCTCATTTTAGAATAGACTCGACTCGGGTCGGTACAGTCCTCGATTCGAATCGGCTCGTGACTTTCGACTCGACCAAGTATACTGGCTACCAGTAAAAATAATGAAAAGGTAGAAAAATGTCGTCGCCAATCCGAAAAATATGTATACGCAATTGCGTATTTTTTTTGTATTCGAATAGTGGCGCAGTGCCTTTATTCAAATATTTACGGTAAATTTTAGGATCTCCCCCGAATCTACAGTAACACGGTCCAAGTCAAAAAAGATACGGTAACTCGGAATATGGGAAAAGTACCGTATACCCAAACGCTGAAAGTAAAGCGTTAGTTCGGCATACGGTACTTTCGCGAATTTTTCCGGCTCCGTTTTTTAGAAAAAAAAATTTCAATCCGCTCTGAACTTTAGGATAAGCCCCAAAGCTACAGTGACCCGATGTCTGAATTCAAAAGCAACAGTAGTCCAAACTAGCCTTACACTTGGAATGTAAAAAGGCAGGCTTCACAGGACCTACCGCACGCCTGGGTCCCGTCACGAAATACAAAAAAAGTGAAAAACTTACAGTTGAATGAAGATCCTTTGAATGAAGCGGAGGCGGTTTTCCCAGCTGGTACTCTATGAATCTACAAAGAGAAGCGACAATGAGAGAACCCGTTGAGACGTCGTCTGGAAAAAAAAACTAAAAAAACTAAAAAGAAACTATTCACTGTTGCTGAACAAAATGGCTGACGGTAGCTGAGAGAAAGCGTTGAGCATGTCAATGGCAGCGAGACTGACAGAATGGTCTCCAGCCCATTCCGGTCGACAGATTCGGTCACAGACGGCCGAGACGATGCCTCGAACCAGAGAGACACAGAGTCCTTTCTCTGGAGGAGAGCCAATAATCTCAGTAGTTATACGGTGCATCTCGGCGTACTGTTCGTCGTTTAGACCGACGTCGAAGGAGCAACTCTCTTCCATCAGGACGGTGCAGAGAGACAGAGCCATCTGGAGATTGACGGGGTCTGTCTCATTCCTCAGACTGAACACGAGTGTCTTGTACATTCGGGATCGAAGATGGAGGTAGGTGGCGGCACTGGATTTCAGGGGAGTTTCGGAAATTTCTGGAAGAGTACTGTAATGAGAGACAAATAGAAAAAAAAACTTACGAGGAATCCTAGCCATCCCAAACGTGGTCGGCCAGCTGGTAATCGTAGCCAGGGCACGAAGACAACAGCGCCGCACCTCTACCTCCGTAATTGAGGGATGGAGTCTGAACATTTTGATGTGAAGAGAGCAAAAATGATTAGAGCACCTGACTTTTGTGCTCTCAATGAGAACAATGTCCAGAGCGTAAAGATAGTGTGGAAGAATTGCTTCTATGGAAGGAAGAGCTAGACGAAACAGAGAGTGACCGTAGTAGAAGAGGGCACACAGGACCATTCTGTCTTTCTGGAAGCCGTGTTTAGTCTCTGTCCTTTTGTCTCTGTCTATCTGACTCCCTGACTCTCTGTCTGTCTCTCTGTGTCTATCTCTCTCTGACATTCTGTCTCTCTGACTCACTGTCTCTCTGAGTCTCTCACCTCAATCAGACTCTGGTATACTGTAGCCACATAACTGGCAATCTGTTCTGGAGGTAATCTCTCTGTAGTCGCCTTGGAGCAGACCATTCTGGTGAGAGCTCCCAGTGCCGCTGCTCTACCCGCCGAGACTCCTGAACCTACTGTTTCAAAAATTGAAAAGGAACGTACCATCAACAACCAGGGGTCCACTTTCCGCGAACGCGTCGTCAGTCTCGGTATTCTCTCTTCGAAGATGGTCACGCCGCTCTGTACCACTTTGCATTGCATCCGGGATTTCATCTAAGTCAACTGATTGCAGCGACAGACCCGAGATGACATCTAAAAATAATTTTTAGCAAAAATTAAAAAAATGGCAAAAATCTTACAAATATCGCTGTTCTGATAGGCTAAAGGGGATAGCCAGCACGGTAGCGAGCTCTTGGAATCGGTCATAATGATCTGGGACGAACTGTTGCATAGTCGCTTGCACAAACATGCATCCGCTATGTGTAGTGGGAGAGAGACGGAACGATAATACGGGCAGGGGAGGGAGAGTCCGAGAAAACCGGTTGGAGACTATGGTGAAACAGACAGAGAGAGGAAGAATGACATGAGGATGAATAACTATATTGAACCAGAGAGAGAGATAGAGAGACTGGGATATTTGTGGCAGCTGGACAAACATTAGTGTGTGGATTAGAATTCCGGTAGGTGGAAAGAGAGAGAGCGTGCGGGTGAAAGAAAAACTAGACCGTTACCTAGAGATTTACTGCCTGATTGGATCTGTTCAGTGTTCGGTCCGATTCAGGGAGAGACAGGGGGACAAAGATAGAGGGACAGAAGAACAGAGAGACAGAGAATCAGAGAGACTGAGAGACAGAGGCATAGAGATAGACAGAAAAACTGAGGAACAGAGACTCTTAGAATCAGAGAGACAAAGAGTCTGAAAGTCTGAGAATCACTGAACAGAAAGACAGGGGGACAGGGGGACAGGGGGACAGGGGGACAGACAAAGAGACAGAGAGTCGGAAAGACAGAGAGAGGGACAGAGAGTCAGAGTCGGAGATTCAGAGAGTCAGAAAGTCAGAGAGACAGAGGAAAGCAATATCAGTTGTTATGAAAACTACTGCCCAGTTCCAGAGAAAGCCATGAGCGTCAGCCGTTCCATTGTTATATACGCATGAAAAGGGGGAGAAATTCCCTTTTTCCTGGCAACTTTTATGGTTTTCCAAGCCAACAAAGGGGTCCTATGCAAATAAACGAGAGACACAAGCTTTGTACAGGAAGAGGTAAAGAGAGGCGGGAGCGAGATTGAAATTAATTTGATCCCCGACCGTAAAAGGACAGGTTGAATATATTGATTCAAAAGAGAGGTCGAGTGAGGGAGATTATGCCGAGAGAGAGAGAGCGGGGTGGTCTACTCTCGGAACGACTCTGACAGATTGTCAGTTACGAGCACAAATACAGCCCCGGCATCAGTCAACAACCTGTGTGACTAAGCGATAAAGGCCAAAGGACTGTAACATGTAGAGAAAAAGTATCTTTTTGGAAGAAGGAACCGGTCTGTCCCTCTCTTACCTTCACAGACATCTCCCTTCGTTTTGTTCTGTTGCGGTGACAGAGCAGCTTCCAGTAACCATCCCATAGTCAGCGCCAGAAGACGTTCACTCTTCGGACCACCGACTGTCACTTGAGGACGACGGAGTTGACAGCCTGAAGACGTAAATGTGGGGAAGGAGGAGATCTCTGGCCAGCAATTAGTCTTTACGAGCCTCGAGCAAAATGGAAAAACTTAGAGTAAACTGAGATCTGACCTTGGGTCTAAAAGAAGACTCATGGTTCCTGTATTTTTCTTATCGGGGCGACTGTTTCCAACATGAGTCAGTAGATTATCTAAGTACTCACCTTCCAGATGCTTCCCAATCAGAGCAGAATTCACCGACTGTGAGTCCATTGAACTCGTCTCAAACGCTTTTCCATTCTGAAAAAAACAGATTGTGAGCAAACAAATGACCCAACCTTGGCCATTTTCCCCGGAGCGGACTGCGTCCTCCCTCCAATGTGTCCATTACTGCGGTCTGAATTAGTTTGTCTCTTTCAAAAAGACTCTCTGTGTGTGACCCCTACCGGATACTCGAAGGTGTCCGCGTTGAAGGTCGTCGCGACCACTGACTGAAGAGGAAAATGAGGCTCTGTCCTCTCCGGGATGATATTCGGACTCTTCTTGATGAGAGGCAGCGTCTTGATTGTTTAGCTGGCGGAGACAGGCTTCAGTACTGAAGTTTCCAGCTGTTTGGTAGTTGTCTCCTGAAAGGGTACTGTTTAGAGACAGGGACAGGGACAGAACTAACCATAGAAAATATCCACCATTCTCTGAAGAGTCGTCACGGCTACGAAGAAGGAGATTGGCAGGGAATGATTGGTAACGGGACCCTGTCTGGGAGCGATTCCCTCATCTGAATGAAAAAGAGGTCGAGGCGACAGACTGTCCACTTACGGAGCGGTTTGTTTTGTTGCGGCGAATGAGCGAGGATCTCAGCTGGCGAATCGAGAAGCGACAGGAAGTAGAACCAACTCTGGTAGAGGAGATTCACTCCGCCGTCCTCGGTATTCACTGGGATCTGATCAAACTGCTGTATGCTCTCGTCTTCTGAACGTTGGCTTTACTGGAGTACAATCAGAATACTTACGCAGTACTGAACGATTGTAGTCCTCTCCGTACATTTGCCGAACAACCATTACGGTAAGTGCCAGTACCTTCTTTGCCCAGACTTCCACGACAGAGACCTGAAAGGACTGGTTAGAATTTATTGGATCTTTCTGAGTTCAGGCTTGTTGGTTTCTTGCGCCGCGCCATACTTTTCAGCCGATCGGCCAGGGGCGCGCCGCTGAGGATTTGGGCAAAACAAAACAATTTTTTGCATTTTTAAGTGCTTTATACTCTTTTTTCGACTTCTGGATGGTTTTAACCGATTCAGCGTGGAAAAAATGACCTTAGACACGTCTATTCCGCCAAAAAAAAATTGAAAAAAAACCTGGAGAAAAGGCAAATTGTGTGAAAAAGTGTGTTTTTGTCCATTTCTCCATGCTTTCCCTTCAAAAATCATAATCAACAAGCTGTCTCTCTGAACTCACATGATGTCTCCACCGCCTACAGAGTACAGCCAGAGTTCTCCAGTAGGCCGGAGATGGAATGCTCTCATTGGCTACGGCTCTACTCCACAGGTCGAAAAGAGTATTAACTACCTGAGGACCGGCACGGATACAAAGCTCGTCTGAACTTGTATTGAATGATGAGAGAAAATGTCCTCTCACCAGTACAGGGAGAGTCATAAAAAAGAAGATCCGCCGAGTTTAGCATGAATCCCAAGGACCTGGACCAGACCTAAATCTCTCTTATAGATATTTTCATCCATTTTTTTCACCTCATCCTGATATTTTCTGCTAGCCGACTGGATCAGAGCCTTCAACGAGTCTAGGACAACTTGTATCTCTGCTGCTTGTCTCTCCACTGCCAGATTTCTTGAGGCTTCTTGACCAGTTCCGTGGTAGAGGAATATTGATCGGAGAGCGTCCATAATGTTCCGGAAATACTTTTCCGGAGTGTCTAGAAGGGGAACAGGGCTTTTGTTGTCCGGATATTCGGTCAAGGCTCTGAGCCATCGAGAGTAGACAGACACGGCTCCGTGAACACTCTCATAGCCTCTCTTTGTTGAAAAGGAGAAGCCGAGAGCATGGTTCAGAACCTAAAAATGAACAGATTTAATACAAAAGAGTAAAATAAAAGATTTGAGCTTGGGGATCCGAACCCCTGACCCATTGGATCTCATGTCGCGCAACTTGGCACTGCGCCATGGAGGCGAATTGCGTCGGCGAATCTGGACGACCTATGATACCATCACGAATTTCTTGTGTGTAAAAATGTAAAATTATGTCGGAGAAATCTTCTTTTTGAGAGGTCAGGCAAAAAATGTGCTAACCTGCATGCACCAGCGAAGTTGTTCTTCAGTCTGAAGCCGAATATAGTTTTCTGTGTCATCCTTAGCCAATTCTTGGATCAAAGAAGCGGAAACTGTTTCACTCGTCGCACTAAAAAATTGTATACAGAAAAACGGCTGGGTCACCCTGTGAAGAGGTCGAGGATGGTCGAGCCGACTGCTGGAAACTCCAGCACCGGCCATTCCTCGTACATCTAATCTGGAATTTTGTTCTAAAATAGCACAACAATTTAACAAGATAAAAATCAGCGATAACTGCGACAAAAAATCAGCTGCAAAGACAAAAAATCTTTATTTTGACTGGGGTCCGAGACCAAACAAAAGTTGTCATTTTCGTCGAAGCTTGTAGACATATTTCCTGAGAACTGGCCCTGTAGCGGTCTGAACAAGGACTGTTTTGACCAGTTGTGGTTGTTGTGGAGGCTGGAGACGGGAAATTAATGAGAAGGGGGAAGGAAATACCTGTTTTTCGTCTCTTTTTGGGTCTCGGAATCCTTCCTGTTCAGGATTACTGTATCCGGCTGAATCAAATGTTCCGTCTGGATTATCTTCTTTGCAAGCTGCGGCCTAAGGGAACTGATAAAAAAATCTTTAAAAAGATTAAGCAAAATGTAAGCTCGGAAAAAATATAAAAACTGGCCTGTTCACCATTTTCTCCTCCTCTCAACGAATTGCTTAACGAGAGTCAATTAGGCATCGGACACAAGGACACTCACTCTGTGGGATACTGACGACTGGAAGAGGTCGGAGGAGCGACTGATTCATGACCAACTCTAAACATTTTTATTAGGGTAAAACTCTGTCTCTGGAACTCTCAAAAAATTGTCATTCCGGACATTTTTCACTTTTTGACTGAAATTTCACTGTTGAAAACTTGTTGAGCTCGGTACTGTTTTTTTTTTGAAATTTCCCTCGGGTCAAACATGAACGACGCGAAAGAGCATGAAAAAAAGCTATAAAATAAGCTTGGGGACAGCTCTGAAATTCTCAACAAAATGTCATTCCGGACATTTTTCGCTTTTTGACTGAAATTTCACTGAAAAAAACTTGTCAGAGGTCATTTGTTTCCCGAATCTCTATCTCTCAAATGTTTGAACGGGTAAAACGAAAACAAATCTTTTTTAAACAAAAATGAACAAAAAGACCCACCGATCGTGATCCTCTGGATACGATTCGTAGTGACCACGTTTCCTGGCTACTGTCTGTTTGTTCAGGCTTGTCTCCGTACTAAAATTTTACTATATTTTATTATTCATTTCTTACCAGCTTCCTCCCCTTAAATCCTTCTCAAAAGTCCGATAATGAGCCTGTACATTCTTTAAAACCTTCCTTATGATCTGCTTCTTGTTCGAAAAACTCTCAGCAAAATCTAAAAAAAGCGGAATGCGAAAAAAATAGGAAAAGGTACCTTCTTCCAGAGCATTTTGTACTGTCGAGTTGACCAGCGAGATGTACTTTATTTCCCGTGGCCAGTATGACGGTTTGGGTCGAGTCTTTGGCTGCAAAGAGCAGAGTAAACAAAGCGAGGGAAAAGGGACCTGGTGACCAGCACGTTGCTTGTAACTGAAATGTTCCTTGGCTGGGTAGTTGTAGAGGTCGAGCAGGTTGACTACCTGGAAAACTTTTCTGGAAACGAATGGAAGCAAAGAATGTGGCGTGAAGATGGTTCAAAACTAAATAAATATCCTTTTTCTCAGTTCAGCAACAAGGATTACTGTAGCTAGACGTCGTGACGAGACCCAAACTGAAAAAAATGGGAAATGGGTCTCGTCACGAATTCCATTGTACAGTAATCCGTGTGAAGTCTTTGTAAGGTCGGTCGCTAAAAAGTAATCCGAAAAGACTTTTCTTTTTGTTCATTGCGATAATCACTGTCATCAGCTAAAACATTGAATACGCAGCCAAGATACACAGCCAAAATTTGAGTTGGCTGCGTATCTTCTCTGAGTACGAAATGTTCATTTTTTCAGCTCCATTTCCAGTGACTAACCTTTCCCCAAAGAGCGTTCTCAGAGCAGTTTTCTTCATCCTCATTCCCAGAAATTTGAACAACTGGAAGATAGATTGGCTGCTGTAATGCGGATGCAGAAAAAGGACAAAAAATGCACTCACTCGATCAAAATCCTCCTCTTCCAAGAGCTTTTCTTGTAAATTTGAACCAACTGCTGATCGAACGAGATATTTGGAACCGTAGAAAGAGAAATGCTTGTCGGGAATCTGAAGGAAAAAAATCGTGTGCCCTCTTGTAAACGAGATGCAGTGACCTTGACCTCTTAGGGGTCACTTCTCCTAGTGCAGAGTACTATATTTTTAATCAAAAAAAAGTACCTCAGAAGACACAACGAGCATAAAATGTTCCTCTGTTAGCCTGTTGAGATCATCGATAATCTTTCGGAGACGTTGGATAGTCCTGACCTTTTCTCCGTTTGGCATATTTGTTCGTTCTTTGCCATTGTTCTGAATATGAAATTGACAGGGTTGGTTCAAAAAAGAGGCATTGAGAGACAGGAAAGTCTGAGAGATTGAAAGAATGAGAGACAGAGCGTCAGAGAGACTGAGAGACAGAATGACAGAGGGATAGAGGGACTGAGAGTCAGAGAGTTCAGAGAGTCAAAGAGCCAGAGAGACAGAGAGACACAGAGTCGGAGAGACTGAGAGACAGAAAGACTGACGGAGAGACAGAGAGACTGACAAACAAAGAGACTTACAGGCTGAGAATCAGAGAGTCAGAGAGTCATTGTGACTGAGAATTAGAGAGCCTGAGAGAGTCAGAGAGTCGGAGAGACAGGAGACAGAGAGACAGAGAGTCTGAGAGTCAGAGACTGAGAGTCAGAGAGAAGGACAGTCAGACCGGTCCTCTTTTGGATCAGTTAGTCTGGTTCAGTTGACATAATATAAAAACCAACTTTAAGAGACACACCTGTTTCACCGTTTCAAAGTAACAATGGTCGAAAGAGGTCGACGGATAGTCCATCTGAATACAGTTCTCTTTAACGTAGTCAGTCTTTTCTAGATAGCTAAAGTTGCAGTTACTTTCAACCAAAAAAAACGTACAGAGAATCCAACAAAAATTTATTATAGATCAGTTGATGAGACCTATCTTTCTGACAAAGAGATGAGTTTCGGGGGTGACAAAATCAAAGCTTTTTTCGGAGAACCGGTAATGGTGATTAACATGAGAGCAACAAAAAAATTGGTTGAAAATTATCGTCGTCTCCGCTTGTTGTCAAAAATTTCCTTGAGACGTTCAGTGAAGAAATCTTCGATCTGCTCGGCGCACTAAAAATTCAAAAATTTGGAGGGAAATTCAAAAAAAGCTTACGGAATAAATTTCACTGTCCTCCTCATTGTAGTGCTTGCAATTGGCCACGAGCAGTTTCATGTCGGTACGGACGTCTTCAGGAGCATCATACTCGAAATTTTTAAACTTGATCGTCATTGTTCGGAGGTCAATAGGCTCGCGGATTATGTCATAATAGTCGGGAACCTGAAATTTTTATGGATTTTGTTCAAGAAGAATGATCGAGACCCATTTACACCGATATACTACAAAAATTCAAATTTTAGCTGCGTATTTTTGGCCTGAGTATTCAATGTTTATATATCAGGATTGTGCGGACGCCCGTGTCCGAATCGCATAACGAACTAGAAAGTTCAAACGTTCGCTGTTCGAGGCTCGAACAGAGTTCAAAAGCGGAACGAACAACGACATTTTTTGCCCAATAAATTGTCAAAAAGTTGCCTTTCAGTCCCAAAGTCTAAAGTTTTCCATTGCCCATACATTTCCAAACTTTTTTTCGTCTATTCACCAAACCAGTTTTTGATAAAAGTTTTTTTGACCGAATGTTCAAAGTGCCTAAAAACTAAAGTTGAGTGCAAATTTTCAAATTGTTCATGATGTGTTCCCGTCTGTCCGTCGGACTAACTTTGGGACACGCGGACGTCCGTCAAAAAGTGCTTTATTCGGTCCGTTTTTGGTGCGACCCAAAAATCTAAGCGGTTATTCTGTCCGTCTTCGTGTTCGACCCAAAAATCGGATGTCCGTCCAACCTTGCTATAATGCGTCTTGAAGTGAATCGCAAGGAACCCAAAAGGAAAAATCAGAACACGGAGAAGAAAAAAAAAAAAATATGAAAACTCACGTCTCTCTCATCCACAGGCTCTAGGAAAGGCCAGGCGTATTCTAACTTCATAGCATCCCGAATGACCGTCTCTAACTTGACCATCTTTTCCTTGACGTTAGGGTCATTTTCTCTCAACCGAACAGGAATTTTTTCTTCCTTCACCGGACCCGTTCTCCGTCTCTTCGTCGGTCTGACTGAACTGTCACTCTCCTCTTCGGACTGGGGACTTGGAGCATGATGTCCATTGTGACCGTTAGTTTTCATCGACTGTCTTCTAGAGGTTTTAGTAGGAGGCGTGTTCACATCCTTGTAGCTGGCAACTTTCTTGATGGTTCTTCCGCTACTGGTCTTGACAGTCGGGGTCTCTCTGAAAGGAAAAAAACTCCCTGTCCCTGTCCCTGTACTTACGTAGAATCCATGCTCTCCTCAAGAATACTGCCATTCTCCTCACCATCGTCGTTGTTTTCCTTATTCAACTGTTCCTGTTCTTCCTTAGCCGCCTGTCTTTTCTCAGCAGCGGCCACCTTCTTCCGAACAGCCGTACAATCGGGACAAAGCCATCCTTCGACGACCTGCTTCAAGTGGACACATTCCAGATGAAAGCACTTGTCGCAGTCTTCACAGAGAGTCAGACTCTCAGCTGCTCCCTTCCGACGACAGATTCGGCACTTGCCCTGAAGCCTGCTCCTTCCCCAAAGGATCGATGGTTCAAGGGTCGAGAGATAGAGAGCAATCGCTGGAATTGATTCACAGTTGACCACAGTCCTCTGCCAATTCTGTAGGACTGCGGAGGCGATGGGCTTTCCATTCTCATCGTACTTTGTTTGAACGAAAGGCGGCTTCAGGAACTTTAACGGAATGGCTTTGACCAGCATCAGGAAGGCTAGTCCTAGTCTGAAAAAAAAATTTTTTGAAAGGGGTCAGAGAGAGACAGAATGACAGATTCACAATATACTTGGGCGCTCGAGTTGCATCTAACTTTATTTCTCGTACCAGCCGGCTTCGCCGCCTGTCGGCGGCTTTTTTATGTTTTCTTTTTTACTTCTGATCCCTTCCCCAGTCAACCTATCCCATCTGATCCCCTCTGATCCCGCCATCCGATCTTTCTCTGAACTTATACAAATATACAGGTCTACCGGCGATCCCCTACCGGTTACCCTGACTCGATTTCACACTCAAAACAATTTAGCAAAAATATTTGGGGAGGAGAGGAGTCGAACACGGGTCGTCTGGGTAACAGTGGCGACTTAACAATATAGTTTACTTCCAACGAATATAGCCACCAGAACAAATTCAAATCTGGGTGCGCGCGAATGCAAAATTTGTTGATTTTTTTACATTTTTGATTATTTCTGCTTCTTTTTTATGTTTTTCTGTTACTCTAATCGAATTCTACGCATATTAAAACCTAAATGTCTTAAAAACACGTAAAAACACTACGTTTTTGCTGATTTTTGGCTTAGAAATGCTATTTTCTCGCTAAAATGGCTATATTTTTCCAAAAACTGGCTATATCTATCAGTTTCGTTGTCATATAGGTATTTTTTCACGTAGAACTCGAAAATATGGTCGAAAACATCGAAGAGTGTCGAAAACCCATGGAAACATCCAGCTTTTGATTAAATACAACGAGAATCGCATGATGACGGCCCGTGATCGTGCCGGGACCAGTCAATTTCGTTTTCGAAAATCCTTTAAAGAATTGATTTGGTGGCAATATTCGTTGGAAATAGACTATACCCCAAAATTTCGTGGCCACGGACAAACAAACAAACAAAGCCACAGAGTCAGCCACAGACACCATAGCTTTTTAATATTTTTAGGTTTTTAACGTTTTTCTCCTTCAATTTTCAGAACTTTTTGTACTTGTGTCAGATTGTTCTCTATATTTTTCTCTACTGGATTCCTAATTTTGGCCAAAAAGTTGTCGAAAAAAAGCGATAGGTTGCACCAAGTTTGCGCCAGTTTTCTACTACTCTACTGTATATTGAGTTTTGCTGTATAGACTGTAATTCACAAGACCTACCGTCCAGCCGGCGACAGGAACTTTTTGTCCTCCACATCCCAGACGACCTCCTCTTCCAATCCAGTAATGTGAATGTTTTCTCTGATCAGAGAGGAAACATCTCCCGTTTCCAGTAGCTGTTCTCGCCATTGAAGCCGATCAATTCCATCTGGAAGACGACCCATCTGTCCCTGTTCAATCTTCTCCTCCAGGTCGAGAAGCAGCTCTCTCATCTCAATGTCCCATTCGATGGTCTGCTCCATGTTGGCCGGGTCTTCAATTTGAGTACAGAACATGGCAGAGAAGAGTCCATTCTCCTGTTTGGTTTTCATCTTTGTGATGAGTTCCTCGATTCTCTTCTGGTGATACACAATTTCTTCGTTGAGGTTCATTTCCCGATAGCCTCGAGGATTACAAGCACTGGTCAACTAAAAACTTTTTGTTTAAAAAAATACCGTACTACCTTGTTCAGAGATTCAATACTGTCAATGTAACTCCATCTCGGCCTCTCTTTCATCTTTTCTCCGTGAACTACACACGTCTCCATACTTCCAGAACATCCTAGAATTTCGCTGACCGAGTCTGAATCGGGTGCGTCCATGTCTCCGATTGGAGTCGGTTCCAAACAGCAGCCTATTCTGTCCTTATCCGAGGCATTCTCGATCAGAATAAGTGGCAGAGCCTCGATGATGAAATAGTTTCGGAAGGCGCGGTCACGACCAAGGTGGAGGGTTCCGAAGCAGGCTGAAAATGTTTTTTTTTTGGGAGAGAGACAAAGAACACGGCATGTTACGGCCATCCCCACTTTCTAAAACGCTACAGTATCCTACAGTAATCATTAGTACAGTATCCCTACAATAGTCCTACAGTATCCAGATGGCGCGCGTTCAAACGTCGATTATTCCGAACCTTGTTTGCCAGTCTCAGGGTACAAATAGCGTCTTTTTCTCCCATATTTATTGGTTTTCACGATTAGAAACATCCTTTGGAAGTTCTACAGCAAAAATGCAGGCATTCTGTAGAAGAATCGTGAAAAATCAAGGCCGAGGAAAAAATCCGAGGAAAAGGTTAAAAATCCGAGAAAAGGTTATATAAAACTTCAAAAAAAAAGTAAAATTATGGGGCTGTCTCGCAGCGAAAATGTTCGATTTGAAAATGGTCACTTTGCAAAAATTTTGGTTGAGTATCCAATGTTTACACGTTATACCAATTTGGCTAGAACACACAAACGTTGGATACTCAGCCAAGATTTTTTCAAAGTGATCTTTTTCAAATCGAACATTTTTGCTGCGAGACAGCCCCAAAATTATGCCTGGAACTTCTGAAAGAAATTTGAAAATTTGAAGTTTCCGCCTAACGCCCCGCAAAATGGCGCGACAAAAAGTTGTGATGCCATTTGCAGTGCCGTAACATGCAGTGGGAAATCGAGACAGAGAAAATATAACTTACTACACATGTCAAAAATAGAAGATTGTAGACTCTGAGCGACTTCCTTCACTCGCTCTTTCTGAATCTCTCTGGCTGTGAGAACATCCTCAATTTCCAGTTCGCTGTAACTGACACCAGCCAAGAGAAGTTCCTCCAACTCTTCTACAGTTTTATGACCTCGATTCGATATTCTGTAGGTAGCGAGCAGGCTCTTTAGTCTCTTCGTCTCGGAGCCTGCAAATTCCTGTTAAAATCAATGACCAGCTGTCGCTGCCATATTTCGATTTTTTTCCCATCCGCAAAAGTAGAAAAACATTTCTTTCATCATTTTTTACTCGAAAGAATTTAGCAAAAGAAAAAGTTCTCCGGGCGGACTCGAACCCGGGTTGTTTGCGCCAAACGCCGCGCTACTTACCATTACACCAAAAATTAATGAAGACGAAAAAACAAACAAACACACAGAGTCCGCCACAGACACCATAGCATTTTAATAGTTTAGATTAGGTCAACTTACTCGGAGCCGGACGATCAGGATTTCCCTCCAGTCCCTCCTCTTTCCTCTTCTGTATCTCGTACTCTTGGGCAAGGCGAGAGTCTTTGGCGTCCTTCTCCTGTCCCTCATCCCAGATCTTCAGCTTCTTCAGTTCCTTCTTCTGTTCCCACAGCTGGTTCATCTTGTCCTCTTGGACAGTACGGTACTTGCTGTAGGAAAGAAGTTGTCGGATCAATGTATCCATGATCAGTAGACGCTCCTGGTGAGTCAGATGGAAGACGGTGAGCTGAAAAAAAGATTCAGAGAGAAAGTTTAAAACTTTTTACTCTTGTAAGCTTCTCCATAAGCTCTGGATTCTCGTGGGCCAGCACAAACCCCGGGTCTTCAAAGCCTTTGAAGTAGCCACGAGCGAAGAGACGATGACGATGAGTCGACTGACCGGTATAGTAGCCAGAAGTCGCGAAGATCAGACGCAGGATTTCGGAGAGAGTCATCCAGTCGACTGGGAAGTGCCGGAGAGATTCACCTGAAAAATTACTAGTCAGCCTCTGTGCTATGAAAAATGAATTTTGGCTTAGAATAACTTTTTCACAGTGATAACAGCATATTCACGCTTCACAATGTTCTGAAAAGTTGTAGAGCTTGATCAGGGCTACAACTTTTCCCACTGGACGTAAAAAAACCGCCCTTTCTCTTACCATGAGTCAATCGAAGATTCTCATGTAGTTGACTAGCTTCCCGGATGTCGTCTCCATACACAACATGAGCCGGATCACAGTTCTGAAGCTGAATCAACTGGATCTCTTCCTTGTTCCGCAAATCAGCCTCGTCTCCATCTTCCTCATCGGCTCGGTCGGTCCTGGCGGATAACAGTACTCGGATCAGGTCAGCGTAGGGACTTCTCTGAGGATCGGGACAGCGAATTCCCATGACAATATCGGAGAGAGTCACTCGACTAGTTCCACGGATCTCCCTGATTGGAAGGAGGTCAGAGTAGGCAATGAAGAACTGCAGAATTGAGAGATAGTCTGCGAACTCGTCTTCTGTCATCCAATCTGGCAGTTCCAGGGGCTTGTAGTCAGGCAGTGGCTTGAGATCATCACACTCCAAATCGTCCCTCTTCCTCCCTCTCTCCTGCTTTGACATTTTCTTCTGCCTTTTCACGGCTTTTTGAGCCTCTCGCTCCTCGATTCGGGCAGCCTTGATAGTTTCCTTCAGTGTGGAAATGTCCGTTCCGGTCAGGAAGCGCTCGTTTTGTTGGTAACTGAAAAAATAATCATGAATATGGTTCAAGAAAAGTAAAAAGAAAAAAATTTCTCCGGGGTTGGAACCCTTGACCTTGCCGATCTGATGATGCGCCACTTGGCACTGCGCCTATGCTGCAAGCCACAATCGAAAAAATTGGCGGGATGGTAAGGTTCTCGTAAGTTTGATAACGTTCCTTCCAAACGTAAGCTTCTAGGTCACGCATGCGTTTTCCATCTTTTTGATGTTCTACAAACTTGTAGCATTTGACGAGCTCTACAACTTTGCAAAACATTGCAAAGCTCGAAAATGCCTCGGTCATGTAATAATCAGTTAAATGAAGGACACTTACTCTGCCACATCGACGTTGAACCTCTTTGCCGATTCGAAAAGCGGAATTAGTTCTTCCTGTTGACTTATAATTCTCTGCCTCTTCTTCTCACTCATCACTCGTCCTTTTTCGCTCTTCCGCCGCCCTCTTCCCTTGTTCGGCGTCGCAAAGTCGTCCTCTTCAGCAGGCTCAGTCTTCTCGAATCCGTTGACCTTACTGTGTCGTCCCCTTCCGATCACAGGAGTCTCTGGAAGCTGCGGCTCTGGGCCTCCAAGAACCAGCTCCCATGTCAGATTTTCTATCACTCCGTCCTCGAGATATCGACCCTAAAAAAGCGTAACTGGAAAAAAGAGGAAGGGACTACCTTCACAGCGTAACGCCTCGGTTCCAGGAAGCAGGAATTCTTGAGGAAGATCTTGAGCTTGGCTCTGGAGGCAGCTTGCTTTCCTCGTCTGAAAACGGTGTTTTACGATTATGAAATTTCCGAATTTCGTGGCGAAACCAAGCTCATGCCTGTTCAGAAAAGTACCGTCGGAAATCGTGACGGGACCCAAAAAAATGTCAAAATTTGGCTGTTAGTTCAAGTTGCCGACGTGTTTTGTAGCTTGATCATCGTGAAATATTCTGGAGCAGTCCTTTAAAAAACTGTACCTCGACATTTTAAGCAGCATAGCACGCGAACGTTGGACACTCAGCCAAGATGCTCTGGGCCGAAAAAGGGCTCCAAAACTTATGGTCTGCACAAAAATAAGATGGATTTCCGTAAGATTTTAGCTCTTCTCTTCGAGACCCATTTAGTACGCAAAAGTTGGATACTCAGCCAACAAATTTGAAAGATACGCAGCGAAAGTATGTTGGCTGAGTATCCAATTTTTGTGTGCTAACTGGGTCTCGAAGGGAAGAGCTAAAATCTTACGGTAATCCCTCATCTTTTTGAACAGAGTCATATGCTAAGTTACTGGAAATTATTTAAAGGACTGCTCCTGGAAATTTCACACTGAATGCACAAGATTCTGGATTAATAAAAGGGAAAGAAATAGTCTTACCCCATGGACTCGAATGTGACATCCTCTCGATCGCCCTCATCCGCCGGACCCATATCGTCCAGAATCTGTAGGTTATATCGATAGCAGGACGGCGAAGGTAGATGAGTATTTGGGTCTCTAAAAGAGTAATTTTATGAAGAACTTTTTCTGCACTCACACAGCGCCACCGTTCTCCTTGGCGTCCACAGTACAGGACAGAATCTTACAGTTGCGTCTCTTGTTGCTTTCAGTGTAGAAGCATTCTTCTCCAATGAAATATCTGTCTTTTATCAGATTGTGAATGTCGTTTACGAGCTCGTCAAATCGACCGCGACAGGTATACTTATGGACGATGTAGAGAATGGGAATTTCGAGGTAGCTGGGGAAATTTCCGATGGCTTCCTGAATATGTTTTGGTCAGTTGAGAGACAGAGAATTTCGAGAGAGGGAATTCAAATTTCGAACTTTGGCTTGAAAATTGGGAAATTTCAGTGAATTGTTTTCTCAGTCGGCCGGCTTTTCTGTTCTTGGTCTCATTTTGACGGCCACATCGAGTTCTACCAGAATGAGTATTTTTTTTCAGACCGATCGTTACACGGCTGTGCTCGCTGTTTTCTTTATTTTTCAAAACGATTCGCTCAACTAATGTTGGACTTGCTACGGCCGTCATAATGAGACCAAGAACAGAAAAAACTGTTGACTGAGAAAACAATTCACTGAAATTTGCAATTTTCAAGCAAAAAATTCAAATTTTTCGTTTCGCGGGCGTCCTAGGGTCCTGTCACGAAAACTCTTTGTCCAACTTTTCAAAGACACGACGAGCTGTGACAGAGACAGAGAATCAGATAGTATAGTATTAAAAACTAGAAAAAAACTACTGACCATGGCATTTTTCTCCGACTCTTGTGCCTCAAAGAAGGTCAGTCCAGTCTTTCCCGTGTACTCACAAGACCAGATGGTCGAGGTCAACTGGATCTGTCTTTGGAAGTAGTCACTGAAAGAGATTTCTACCGTAACCAGGATGAAAAATTAAGGAAAAGATCCAAAAAAAACTCACTCATAACTGATGAAGATCTCATTGCTGGCCTCAAGGTAGTAAACTCGGTCATTTTCGCCCAATTCCGTCGGTATTGGAGACGGCTCAAAGGGCTTCTTGTTCAGTAGAGGCATCCTTTGGAGCCTAAAAATGTCAGATGAGAATTTTTTTGAAGAAAATTCGAAGAGAAATGAAAGTTTTCAAGTCGAGAGAAAGATATTGATTTGGAGAGAATTCAACAGAGAATGAGCGAGTCAGAGAGGGGGCCAGCAAATGCTAGGAGAGGAGAGATAGAACTATGGGGCAAATAAGCCATTCGAATGTCGCGGGCTGTGGTCGGCAGGGCGCGAATCTCTTAGTGTTTAGTGAAAAATTTGGTAGCAAATAGTGGAAAAAACAGCTAGAAATGTTGGGTGACGCGGAGGAAAAAAAAGCAAAACTGGTGAAATTATCGATTTTCTGACGGGAGACGCGCTTGTTCCATGACCGCGCTCCTTCTAAAATTTAGCTTTTACGAAATAGCGAACATGACAAACAGAAGTGTTTTCCATGTATTTCGAAACGAAAATAGTGTGGGAAACAAAAAAAAATAGAGAAGACAGGAAAGAGTTTAGTCGCATTGGTCACAGAGCAAGGCGAGAAAAACCCATGCTATAGATGGACATGTCCAAGCTGTAGATGGACATGTCCAGGCTGTAGAAGAACTTGTCCAGGCTGTAGATGGACATGCCCAAGCTGTAGATGGACATGTCCAGGTTGTAGATGGACATGTCCAAGCTGTAGATGGAGTTGTCCACACTGCAGTCACTGAAGGATACTAAAATTCTTATGATCTTTGAACTCCTAAGGATACAATAGAAAGGTTTGTATGTTGATGCAATCAAACAGATCCAAAATCTCTACCAACCCATTTATTGCTCTGCTTTCTTATCTCCAACAAGGAACAGCAGCTGCCGCTGCTCTGTGAAAAGTGATCAGAGAACTTTGACCAATCGAAAAATGTACATAATCTTTTATTTACAACAGTAAAACAACCGGCTTTATGCTTGTCCATAAATCTCCATTATTTTTGAGCAATCAAAGTGAATTATTGGTTGAGAGGAGCCTGACCCATTGGTTTCAGGTCGGAAGAGACTCTGAACTCGGCGGCTGTTCTGATTTTGATATCGTCGACTGTGAGATCTTTTCGGACTTCGATGAGGGTCAGTCCTCGGTTGCATACGTCGAAGACGGCCTAGAATTTTTGGAATATTAAGCAGCTTGGTCATCAACTGACCATGTCGGTGATGATTCGGCTAACAACTCCCTTTCCAGTCAGGGGAAGGTCGCAATGGGGAAGAATCTTGGGCTCTCCTTTCTTTGAGCAATGCTCCATAACTACAACAACTCTGGTCGTCTTCTTCTCTGAGGAATGGGAACTGGAACCGACGAGATCCATGGCGCCTCCCATTCCGCGGACAAGTTTGCCCTGAAAGAAGAGATTGAATACAGGTTGAGAGACAGAGCCGCAGTTAGCGGTGCCGTTTATTGAACCACGGACTAGACAGTTACACAACAGAGGTACAAACGCCACAGTTAGACAGCTGCCCAACTTCCAGGACCACCGACACCACAGTTAGACAGAAGTGTCGCTTCCTATAGACAGAAGCTCAACAGTTAGACAGCTGTGTGGTTTTCAAGGGCCACAAGCACCACAGTTTGATAGACATCTTTTGGGCCACAGTTATACATCAGTGTCATTTTCGCAAACACATCTACAACCACTACGTCAGATCTGCTGTTTTTCATCGTCACAGGATAGACAGTTAGACAGTAAACTCACAGGAATCATCCAGTTGGCAAGATCTCCATTGGCGGCAACCTGAAGAGCTCCCAAAAGAGTAATATCCATGTGAGATCCACGAATCATGGCGAAGGACTCATCACTGCCGACGATCGAAGCTCCCTTCAGGAGAGTAATACACTCCTTTCCGGCATTGATGAGATCAGGATCCTCTTGTCCCTTTCGCGGGTAGGGACCGACTCCAATGATGCCGTTCTCGCTCTGGAGATGGACAGTAATTCCTTTCGGGATGTAATTCGGAGCCAGAGTCGGGATACCAATTCCGAGGTTGGCTGAATTGGATGAATGGAAAATTTCCAATAAAAAAACATACCATACATGCCGTCACGGAACTCGAGGGCGGCACGAGAAGCAATGATTTCGCGACTCTTGCCCTCACTGGATTCGTCCTTTTTGACTGGACCTTCTTGAGCGAACATCGGTCTCTCAATGGGTTTCTTATAGTTCTTTCCGAGAACTAGACGATGACAATAGATGGATGGAATGTGGACATCATTAGGGGCAATGGTTCCCGGCTCGACAATCTCCTCAACCTCGACAATGGTACATTTGCTGGCCTTACACATGGGATTATTGAAGTTGCCGGCGGCTTGTCTGAAGTATTTCTTGAAAAAAAGGCAAAAAAAAACTTTTTTTTCTAGGATTCGAACCCGTGACCTTGCGGATCAGAATCGCGACACTTGGCACTGCGCCACCGATGCAAGTCGCGGTCGAAATTTTAGGCCGATAATGTACTTAGAATAAAATTAGAATACCTGAACTGGATATTTCCAAGAGTATCAGCTCTCCAGGCCTTGATCAGAGCATAATCTCCCCAAATAGAATCTTCCAGAACGTAGTTGGTTCCATTGAAGGAGCGAGTCTACAGTTTAATCATAACTGTTTCCGAAGAAGTGACCCACCTCTTTTGGAGTGCTGAAAATTTCCACCTCTCCCTTCTTGGTCTTGCTGTACTTTATCGGGGCGCCTCCTTCCTGAATAAGGGTTCCGTAGCCGGTCGGAGTGAAGAATGCCGGGATTCCAGCTCCGGCAGCACGAATTTTTTCGGCCAGAGTTCCCTAGAAACAACTGATGACGTCTGATGTTGTGGCTCTGATAAGAGCTATCAGTTGTGGCAACCGTTTAGAGGCCGATTAGCACTGATTGACAACTGTCCACAGGAATGGCAAACCTGGCCCGGGATCAGGATAGCTTTGACCATGCCAACTTTGCGGCAGGCTAAAAAATTCATTTCACATTCATTTCTGATTTTTCTTGTTAAAAAATACTTTGTAATGTAAGAAATAATTATGGCATCAAAAAAAATTACGAGAAAACAGAAAACTGCCAACGACAATGGAAGAATCTTAGGATTTTCCAAGAATTTCGTTGAAATCTTCAGAAAATTTTTGCTTTCTTCTATTTTACTCTAGTTTTCTTGTAATTTTTTGATGCCCTAATTAGATCTTACCCTACAAATTATTTTTAAACAAGAAAACTCAGAAATAAATGCGAAATGAGTTTTTCCGGGCCAGAATTTCTATGCTTGCTGTCAGGGACTATTATACGGAGTCTCTCTGTCTTTCTCTCTCTCTCTCTCAGTCTCTCAGCTCACCTGTGGAGTAAACTCCAGCTCCAGTTCTCCAGAAAGATACTGTCTAGCAAATTCGGCGTTCTCTCCAACGTAGGACGAGACCATTCTTTTGATCTAAAGAAACTGATCCAAAAAAAACGAGTAAAAATACCTGTCTGGACTTGAGAAGCAGTCCAAGTCCCCAGTCGTCGACTCCGGCATTGTTCGAGACACAAGTGAGGCCCTTCTGACCGCATTCGGCCACAGCAGCGATCAGATTCTCTGGGATGCCGCAAAGTCCGAATCCTAAAGTGTTTTTATTTAAAAAAAAAGGAAAAAAATACCTCCGACGAGAAGTTTCGAGTTATCTGGAATGTCCTTCACTGCCTCAATGGCACTGGGATAAATCTTGACAAACTTCTTGGAACTGGTCGAGAAGCTCCTCAGGTAGAAGATTGTGGTGGAGCTCTGAAATTTTTTCTTTACTACGACATTTTTTAAGGAAAACTGGTCCTGCAACGAGGAAAATCCAGGTCCCGTCAGTCAAAGTACGCGATTGCGTACTCGTTTCTTTCGGGTCGAAGACGGCATTTTTTTGTTTTTCGATGTTTTGCAATATTGTAGAGAAAATCAAGGGCTACAACATAGAACATCAAAAAGTTTAAAAATGCCGTCTTCAATCCGAAAAATGCACATTTTCAATGAGGTGTGGATGTGTTCTTCGCAGGTCTACTAAAACGGCCAAAAATGTTAAACTTACAGTGGAGGGAATTTTAGAGACGGTGGTCTGGAGTCTTCCAAGCATTTTTGGTCTACAAAAAACCTTTTTAAAGACTGAAAAGAAGAGAAAAATTGAAGAAAAAGGAGACAGGAAGCCCCGGCATGACAGCCGGTCTCGCTTGCAACCAAGTGGCTGTGCCTGCTGCCGATAGGTGAAAGGGAGGGGGAAAGTTCAGTGAACGAGCAACGTGGTCTCAAAACATCACCCATCCCAGATCACCACGTGCTCACTGCTTTTTGCGATAAGATTTTCCCGAAATCTGGTGAGAAGAAGCGAAGCTTGAACCAGTCCGATATTAGAAGCCTCTCCCTGTCTAAAACGCGTCATTTTCAGGTCAACGACGTCATTTTTGGAATTTTTAATGTTCTGAAAACTTGTTGCCCAGATCAAAAGCTACAACTTTCTAATACATCAAAAAAGTCAAAAAAGTCCTCTTCGATCTGAAAAATGGCACGTAAACAAATTCGAATTTTTGAAGGAGACGGGATTCGATTGCAGTTTTCAGGATGTTTGTTCTCCTCGTATCAGTTTTTAGCTCAACCAAGTCCAATTTTTATTAAAAATTATTAAGTGTCTGGAAAAATACGACACTAATTCAAGTTTCCTTGTAGCTCCCGCCAAAGTTTTGAGAAGCTGTGCCTTTAAAGGAAAACCAGATTTTTCTATGCGAGGACCTAAACATCCTGGAGAAAAAACTTGATATATTTGCTGCAACTGACAAAGCGTGAAAGGTCACGTGAATGTACAAGTGCAGCCGCCCCTTCCAAAGCCTTGACGCACTCATGGCAGCTGGCGCGGCAGCTTGAGCATTCTTTGCTCTTGATCACCGGGGTCAACTCATTTTTTTAGGTTTTAAATAGCTTCAGATTCTATTTTTTTTACAAAAAAAGAGATATATAAAAAGGTCGTGGATGGGAAACTGATTGCCATTGGGTCAGATTGATAATTGGATTTTGCGATTAGGACAGCTTTGGTATGGGGGCTGGCAGGACGAGAATAGCAGTCTCGAATTGTGGAAATTTGATATCAATCAGATTTTTAAACAGTACAAGCTGCATATAGCGAGGAGACAGAAACGTTGACACCATTTTAGAAAATGGTGCGTCAGCAAAAATTGCACGGGGTGCCGACCATGGGTTTTGCGCGCTGGCATTTAACAGACAGCATGGGTTTCAAAGCACAAGGTTTCATTAAAATTTCAACATATGCAGCTCTTTTTGCAAGTTCTCTGGAGGTAGAAATGAGTAAAAGTTGATGAGGAATAAGGCTTTTGCACTCCGACATCGGTACAACACTGTTTGAACATCAGTTCAGGACCATAGAGGTCAACGCGTCCGGAACAGTTTATGGAAGTTGGGTGAATCGTCAAAATGGTCATAACTTTTCAAGGGTGGGGCTAGAAAAGTTTTTCAAAAAAAAAGAAATCATGCCTGAACGAAGGCCTATCCAGCTGCAAAGAGGACCGAATCTAGCTCAAAAGGTTGTAGATGACCTGCACAGTGGCCCAGGCCACTAAGAGTTTTGAAGATTCCTTACTGGAACATTCCAGTAAGAGTTTTTGCCATTTTCAAGCCATTGTCGAAAAATGAGTTGAATGGACGGTAGCGCGTGACCGTCTGTGCCGGTCCGGAGAGTCACTGTGGTCGCAACCGTTTTGGCAACATGTCTCAAAGGCTCTATTTTCAGCTCTTACTGTAAAACACTTTTCGATTGGAGTAGCTGCCGAGTTTAAGTTTTGATAGACAGCCCAAATTATACAGAATCTGCTGCGTTTGTCTGCTGAATTATCTAAAATTTCCGAAAAAATAAATCCAAGAGAAGCCCTCTTTTTTGATTTGGTGAACCCACAGTGAAAGAGGAACAGGTCCCACACCAGTCGCATTGGTCCGTCTCAGAAATTGACCTTTTGCGAAGGAGGGAGAGAGAACTTTTTCTTCGTTCCATGGAGTCGCTCCCTCTCTGTGCGTAGGCCGTGTGCACAAAGGCCCTGCGGCTTTTTCCTCCAGGACAGCGTCCAGCATTGTCCAACTGTTGCGACACGCCTCAGCAAATAGCATGAGTGCGAAAAACAGCGTTCTGGCACATTTTATTGACACACAGGTCAGCCTATTTAAGACGCCCATCGACTTCGGACACAACGATTAAACAATGCTCTCGGCCTCTCTTGCCCTTCTTCTCGTCTCCTGTCCCGCCGTCTTTGGACAGTACGATGATCTCTCCGTTTTGGAAGAGGTCCTAGCTCGGACTTCGATGAGACCTATCATCAGACAGATTCCCGTCCAGCCGACTACCACCATCATTGAACTTTTGAAGGAGACTGAGAATTCTACCGAGATTACTGTACTGACGTCTTCTGTTCCGGAAGAGCCATCTTCGACTGTCTCCTCGACAACCCAGGGTAGGTTATACTGGATGACAGAGAGTCAGAGACGGAGATTCAGAGAGTCACAGAGACACAACTGAACTGAACCACTTTCAGAGAGCACAGAAGCTGTGACCGAGTCGACTAGTCAGTCGACTGAGACCCCTACTACGATCACTGAACTTCCAGTGACCACGACCTTTTCCCAGATTGAGGAGAGTACCGACTCTGTCGACGAACTTTTCATGGGCATGAAGCGACCAGATCTCGCTACAATCTACCGCCGTCTGTTCCCGTTCAGACACTAATTGATCCTTTTCTACTCAAAGAGTAGTCTGAATCAGACCTCCTTCCCGAAAGAGTAAAGATTTTTATTTGAATATTATTCTGTTCTGTTAAAGAGGGAGTGAAGGAGACGACTGAATGTCTGTCCGTCTTTGAAAAGTTGCCAAGAGGGAGTGTTTTCCAGCTGGGGAATACCTCCAGTGAAGGGTCTCCATTTCTTTGAAGTTGGCTCTAAAAATTTGGTTCAGTCGAGAGACTGTCCTCAAACCTCTCGTGGTCGTAATGATCCGAGCTCGAGTGGTCCGAGTGGTCTCCCCCTGGATATCCTTCTTCCCAGGCTCACAGGCCAGCTTTCGCTCGTCCAGTTGAAGGTCACTATCTTCGACGGTACATTTCATACTAGAATTTGATCCAATCGACTCATATCCCTACCTCCAGAGCTCAATCAGTTCCTTCCTGGTAGCCTCACTCATCCCGTCAAAGAGACTCTTCCTCTGTTCTTTCAGCTGTTCCAATCGGTTAAAGACTGAAATGGATGACGGCGCTAGACGTCTCAACTGAAATTTCTCTTTGTCTCGTTGAAATCTGCTCAAATATTGAATTGCTGGAATGCTTTGACGGCTGGCTGGCGTCGGCATGTTTGACCCCGGCGATGGGACCGGCCTCTCTGCTTTGACCGGACCAACCTTTTCTCTAAACTTGTCGCCACGCTTCTCCAGGAACGCGATGTACGCTTCCAATTTATCCATCGCCTCGAGGTCCAATAGATCAACTGCCCACTCCCTCAGCTTAACAGATCTTTCGAAGACGGACAGGGTGCGGTCGGCCATAATCTGGGAGGCAATCTGATCAGAGAAAGACGGGATGGTAAAGGGGAGAGAGAGAGACAGGGGCAAAGAGTCGAAGAGACAGAGAGACAGTCAGAGGTTCAGAGAGACAGAAAGACAGAGAGACTGATAGTCAGAGAGACAGAGATACAAAAAGTCAAAGAGAGAGACAGATTTTGAAATTCAGAGGGACAGAGGGACAGAAAGTCAGGGAGACAGATATACTGAACAGACCGCATTAAACTCGTGCACATGTTCAGAAGACAGTCCGTTCAGAAAGGAAGTTTCTGAAGGAGAAGATGTGGTAGTAGACGTAGCCTGTTTGATTCGTTCCCGAATCTCTCTAGGCAACTCTGAGATAAGCTTCTCCGTTCTCTTCCTCTGTCTAAACTATACAAGATAAACACAATAAAAACTGTCACCTTGCACAGTATTCTGGACTTTTCGGCCCATTGGTCCAGATCTTCCTCAATTCTCGGCGATACTGTAATGGCAAGACCGAGATGAAGGAAGGCAGTTCACAGTCCTCGGACGACTGAAAGCTCGTCTCTGTCTCTTTGTTTAAAACTTACCGGAGAGTAGAAAGAATCTTGTCCACTGACGAGAATTGCCAGAGAGAACAGTACAAAGATGCTGACCATGATGTGACTGACCAGTATGTTTGCGGATTAACCCCATCTCTTTGCCATCCATGATCAGTACACAGTGCAACAGGCAAAAGTTTTATACAGGACCAGTACGTAAATGGGAAAAGTTGAACCGTATTCAGAATACCAAAATAATATGTGGAACTAGCGATTACATCTAGAATCTAAGTAGATTTGCCTGGTGGACGGTAGATCAGATCCGACCAGATGAAAGCAGTTACAGACTGGACGAACTCGTCGAAAGCCTTGTCCAGGAGGCTTGTGCTAAAAATTATTTTAGATTTGAGAGTGAGAGACTTACAAATGAGGCTTGAGCCCACTGATGTCCTTCTTGAACAGGATCAACAGGTCGGGATTGGTTTCTTCTTCGCAGCGAACTAGGAAGAGGATTTGATTGTCTGGGTTGATGATGAGAAGGTGCTGAAAAATAAGTTTGGACAGGGACAGGGAAACATACCCTCAGAACGGGCTGTCCAGAAATCAGATCCGGAGACACATCAGATCGATTGGATGTCTTTAGTTGAGGCGACTCAAAGACCCGACACCTGACCGGTTTAAAGTAGTAGACGAGGAAGCGACAGAGACGAGCACAGTTGGCCGTACCGACCAAATCTCTCAGTCTGGAAACCGATTATATAACAGTTCGATAAATTAATCTACCTCTGTTCTCTGTCCTTCATATTCTCCCTCTCGACTAGATCACACAGTTCTATGATATGCTGTCCATCTTGATGCTGGTTAGTCCTGAGACTGTTCCAAATCTCCTGAGAAGTCCCGAGTCGCACTTGCGATCCCAGACGAGACACTATGAGCGGAGAACTCGGTATTTTGCAGACACTGCACCAGAGAAACTCTCTCAGACACTCTCGGTTAGCCTGATCCACGGCCAGCTTGATTATGTCGCTGTACTCATTGGCCGTGTCCTCCAGTAGGAGCTGGAGCTTCCTCTGTGCGTTACTGATGTATTGGATGTAGTTGGCCTTCTCTCCCGGAATCTCTGCCTCATCATTACTGCCAGCATTGTGTTTTCGGTGGCGGAGGGTCGGATCTCCCTGAATGTAATGATGAGGCAAGTCTAGAAGCTAGAAAGTCTGACCAAAAATCGCCGCTTCCGCAACGGCGCAGTGGATAAGAGCGCTGGTTACGCTAAACGAGTCAAGTTCGACCTCTAACCGTTACAAAACTTTTTGTCTTTTTTGTAAAAGACCTTCATTTCTAGCTAGAACTACTGTAACTTTTCATCTCAAATATTTTTGGGTTACTGTAGTTTTTACTCTTATCCTAAAAAAAAAAGTTGCTCATGATCGCTGCCTCGACCTCGACGCATCTTCCCTATTTTTCAAAGCAGTCATTTTAGAGACCGCCACGGGATACTGTAATTTTTGGGATCAATGCTGGTTACTGTAGATACTGAAGTGGGATAGGCAGTTATTATCCTAAAAATAGCCTGTAGGAAACCGATCTCTCCCGATCCGCGCGCTCTCCTTTGCAAAAGTACGCAATTGCGTATTCCCTTATTTTCGGGTCGAAGACAGCATTTTTCACCTTCCGATGTTCTGAAAAGTTGTAGATTTCGATCTTGGCTACAACTTTGTAGAATATCACTAAGCTGGAAAATACTGTTTTCGGGCCGAAAAACGCTCATCTTCTCTCTCTCTCCTCCGACCGTCCCCTCGCTTACCTGAACTGGCACATTTGTATCCGACTCCGATCCATGCAAGAGTACAGGAGAATGCATTCCAGACTCTGTCTCTCCAGATTGACCAGGCGGCGTGTGACTGCCACTACTGAACCGCCGTCTCCTCGTTACCATTCCTTCAACTGTTGGCATTCCTCCCTCCAAGACTAGAGCCATCATGTCATTGACTTCCTTGTTCAATTGTTCCTCCGTCGGAGCCAGAGGGACGCTCCGAAACTCTCCGACGTTACTCTTACTGGAGTCCTCCCTCTGTCGTGCCTCCTCCAAAGGCCGGTTTCTAACCTCATCGACCAGAATCATGTACTGTGCCAGACCAATGCTCCCGTCAGCTTCCTTCTTCCGCCGGTCCCGCAAAAGGACACAGACTTTTGAATAACTATTGGGTAAGGAGCTCTCCACGCACGAGGCCAGCATGTACTCATTGGCCCTCGAACTCTCATTATCCCGGGAATCCGTCTCTTCGTCCGTAACGCGGATTCTCAGAACCTTCCAGCGGTACTTTTCCTCGTAATTCTTGTCCAGGAAACAGGTCCACACAGAAGAAGAATTTACATTCTTGTGAAGATTGAAAACCGTCCGTTCCTCATAGACACAGTTCCTGGCACTTGGGGGCCGACAGGCATAGTACTTCAGAAAATCCATCAGAAAGGTACTGATGTTGTAGCCGTTGGGAAAGAGCACCGCCTTGTGGATTAAGTAGCGACTGATCATCCTCAGATGGAAATCGTAGGTGAAAGAGTGCATGTGAGACTTGCTGACTACTTGATCTTTGGCGAATTCCAGGCGACTCAGGTACTCTTTGGATTCTCGCTCAGTCTGAAATTGGAAACTTTTACTGTCCCTGTCCCTGTCCCTGTCCCTGTCCCTGTCCCTGTCCCTGTCCCTGTCCCTGTCCCTGTCCCTGTCCCTGTCCCTGTCCCTGTCCCTGTCCCTGTCCCTGTCCCTGTCCCTGTCCCTGTCCCTGTCCCTGTCCCTGTCCCTGTCCCTGTCCCTGTCCCTGTCCCTGTCCCTGTCCCTGTCCCTGTCCCTGTCCCTGTCCCTGTCCCTGTCCCTGTCCCTGTCCCTGTCCCTGTCCCTGTCCCTGTCCCTGTCCCTGTCCCTGTCCCTGTCCCTGTCCCTGTCCCTGTCCCTGTCCCTGTCCCTGTCCCTGTCCCTGTCCCTGTCCCTGTCCCTGTCCCTGTCCCTGTCCCTGTCCCTGTCCCTGTCCCTGTCCCTGTCCCTGTCCCTGTCCCTGTCCCTGTCCCTGTCCCTCTCTTACCAATGTCTGGTCACGAAGCAGCAGTTCTGGAGCAGCCCACATTCCGACAGACATGATAAAGTATGGAGGAACAAAGTGAAGCCGAACCAGAAGAATTCCATCTAAACATTTTTGAACCTTTTTAAAGGACTGTCTACTTACGCATGAGTCTCTTGAAGAGACAGACATCCGGCGGCTTTCTTCCGCCCTGAGGATACTCCATCTTGTAGCGATGCTGCTCCTGACTCTTCTCAGAGAGCATGATTACGTTCAACAGATTCAATTGGAGCGTTTCTCCCAAGAACTCGGCGTATTGAATCGTCAAATCGTGTAGCATTTTTACATGGCACGGATCGTAGAGCTCCTCTTCTTCCTTCGTCTTGGTCGGGAGAGTCTGCTGTCGCGTGAGAGCTCCGCTAAGTGTTCCGGCTCTTGACCTGCTGATTGAGGTCAGATGAGAGACGGTCATTTGTTTCGGCTTGGCTGGAGTCTCGTTGACACCGCGACGGACCTAGAAATAATTTTTCCTTATTTTTGTTTCCTTATTCAAAAGTTCCTAATTTAAGGTAGGCTGCTGAAGAGTCCGTCTGAGCAACGGGTGCGGCTTGCGCAGCATGGTGCAATGGTTAAGCTTATTGTCTAGTAATTTATAAGTGTCAAGTTCGACTCCCGGTTATGTTAAACTATTTTGTCTTTTTTATAAATGGTCAATAAAGGCTCTTTTCATTAGCTAAAGACTTCCGATTTTGTTCCTAGTTTCCCGCGATAAAGTACAGTATTCCCTAGCAGCGGTCATATTAATAAGTTCGTACCATTTTTGAACACATTTTAAAAGACTGCCTCTGCTTTACAAAACTACAGTTTTTGAGACAAACCTGAGCAATCTTCCTTCTCCAAGCAGGAGACAATAGTACAGGCGTCTGGACATAATGTACTCTCCTACAGTGCCCCCACATTGTCTGGAGCTGTTCCTCCGGGACTTCATAGTTCTCGTCGATCAGGTTATCATACATGATCTTGTTCGATTGGTAAGCATAAACCTGCTGCTTGACTTCCTTCCGCATCTCTTTGAACTGCTGGAAGGCTCTCTGGACTGGACATGCATGGGCGACTTGAGCGGCTGGAAAAGAGAAAGACTGAGAGTCTGAGAGACAGGCTTACTGTAACTCCTCCGGACTCTGAAGAGTCTCTGAGCAATTTCCGACGAGATTGGAACACCCATTCCGGACAGATTACTCAATGGGGCGTTGACTTCCAGAAGGAGATCGGGATTGAGACCGATGAGAGTCACATAACTGTTGTCGACAGATCTCCAGTCTTCCGGAACTGGAGGAAGGACTGGATCCAGCGGATGTTCGACAATGTGCTCGTAGAGTCGGTATTTGGCATTTTGCCACATCACAATTCTGAAAAAAAAAGCTTTTTTGAGAGAGACAGAGAATCTGACCTGTAGACAGTGTTGACAATCTGCTCGTGTAACAAGGGCAAGAAGTTGTAGGTGAACATAGTTAAAGTATTGTTTTGCACCTTGATGATTAACATAGTCTGCCTTGGAGTAAACGTTCCATAAACGTTCGGAAGGTACAACCATTTGCAGTCCTTTTGCGACGCTGCCAGTTTTACTAATGCCGTCGGAGGTTCCGTCAGATCTTTGGCATTTTCGTAGCCGTACCGACGTGTCTCTCTGTTTATATCGTCAGCGTAACTGAGCAGAATGTATCGGGGATGATGTTCCTTGGGAGGGATGTCAGTTGCCTAAATGTTCAGTATTTTTAACTCTGTCTCTCTGTCTCTTTGACTCTCTGACTCTCTGGTTCTCTGTTTCACTGAACCCTCTGACTCTCTGAATCTCTGCCTCTCTGAACTCTCTGTCTCTTTGACTCTCGGACTCTCTGTCCCCATTTCTCTCTGACTCTCTGTCTCTCTGCTCCTCTGTCTCTCCTCTCTGTCCCTCTGTCTCTCACCTTCTCATCCACCAAAGGTAGATTAACCAAGTCATATCTTGGCTGGTCATTAGTCCCTCTGTTAACATTCTGGAAGATTTGAATTCTATCGTTGAGAGCAGAGTGTTCATTCTCGACCCAATGTCTTATATGGTGCTCGATTTGGTTGAGGGTCTAGAAAAGTTGTTTACGGGAAACTCAAGAGGCTGAACCTGCTGGACCAGGACAGAGTGTCTGAGCTTGAACTCGGTCTTCCTGTAGGTCATTGAGTGGATACCGTACGCTTTCATGGTAGTGAACTCGAACCACAGGTCAGTGCACTTCTTGAAGTGGTTCGACAGATGTTCTGGGACTCTGTTCAATGGTCTGGAAGTTTCTGTAACTCTGATCCGAAAGAAAAAACTCACAGAACAAAGTCATCTCTGGGTAAAACCTCATGATTGCTTCCTCTCCTGATCGGCTCGTAAGTGAAGACAGTAGAGCCTCGTTTGGCTTCTGCTGTAAGGGGAGTCGGAGTCTGCATCCCTGACTGATGAGCAGTCTCTGTCGAGTCCCTTTTCTTGGCCGAAGACAGTTTTTGACTACTGATTGGAGTCTTGAGCTCTGAAACAAGCTTTGGTCAAAATCTGCAGCTCTTTATAGCCGCGAGCAAAAAGTGCCTTCGGTTCGTGGCGCAGACGGTTAACGCTCCGACTAGTAATTCAAAGGGTCAGGTTCAATCCCCACGCTTTCTATATCTTTTTGCCTTTTCATAAAACGGTTTCAAGCTCTCTTAACTTACTGGTCGGAGTGAGACCTGAAGGACTAGGCGGTGGGAACAGAGGAGTCGATGCCTCGATGATATCCGTGTTCAGGATACCGTACTCGGTCACGACGTCCAAAAAGGAATTTTCGACGGCGATCTTCGCGATCTGTTCCAGTTGTGACAGACCGACGTCTCCAATTTGCCAGACGATTACTTGCATGTAGGCGCAAGAGTCTGAAATTGTGTATTTCTGTAACTTTCCGCTTCTTACTTGGAACAGGAGTCGGAGCCTTTGGCTGTTGTCCTGGTTGCAGTTTGGGATCCACTTGTTCGCAGTGAGTCGTGGTAATCGTTTCGAACCATTCGTACATAGTGTTCGGGTCGTCTACATTCGGAATCATATTCTTGTGAGAATCTAGTCGAAGCAGTCCATTAGTAGGCTTCGCGATGACTCCCCTCTCGTTGATTAATCTCGTTTCGATGACGGAGATACCTGAACTTGATCTGTGAGAGACAGGGACAGGGACAGGGACAGGGACAGGGACAGGGACAGGGACAGGGACAGGGACAGGGACAGGGACAGACTCACCAAAGTCCTTGCTTCCCTTCTCCTTGAATTTGTTGTACATCAGAAAAGACGGTTCGTACTTTGAATTGGACGGTTCTCCAGGAATAACGATGGCCGGATAAGACTTGAAAGTTGGTAACACTGGAGCCGGAACCTGACTCCCCGACTTGAGAATATCTCGAGTTCGAGCATCTGTAAAGCCATTGAAGGCCAGATGCTGGCCCAGGTAGTGCAAGATAGCCGCCGTGTACTTTTTCATAATTGTCGGGATTGAGTAGAAGAACATGATGGCCGGTTTTCTCACGTCAGCTTGAATGAATTCGACATCGTAGGGTTCAACAAGAGCCCTGGGATTCCTCTTGTAGATGTCAACAATCCCGTCCAGGGCATGCTCGTTGAGCTTCCTCTCAATGAGCCCCTCGCCTATCAGAGCTTTCAGCGAGTCCGGAGGCTTACTGACTCCAAACCCGGCGAAAAGAAGAAGCGTCTCATCGTCACCAAACTTTTCCCTGATACTGTCGGCGATGAGCTCAAAGTCCATGTTGTACGTCTTCCCAGACTTGAGGAACTGCTCGTAGTTCGGATAGAACTGTCCGTAGAGAATGTAGCCATCCTCCCCTCGGAAGACAAAAGTGTTCGGCACATTGACGACCATGTACTGTTCAAAAGAGCGACGGAGAAGTACAGCAACATCGTGCAGCTGTCCATACTTGGTTTTTCGACGCATTCGCGGATGAATCTTGACCCAGAAGTCCCAAACGAGAGGACAGGCAAGGGAGCCGGGAGCGAAGTCGTACTGGGCGGTGTTGGCCATGTTCTGATCCAAACAACTGTCCTCTTCTTCCTCTTTCTCCTGGTTGAAAGCATAGTCCTTCTTGTCCTCTTTGGTCAGTAGAAATTGACTGCAGGTCCGAGTGTAGAACATGTCCTCCAGAAGAATTTCCTAAAATTTTCGATTGTCTCTGTACATACCGTGAAAGCTCTAATAGAAGCACCCCTGTACGCAATTACGTACGCATTTTTTTCGGGATGAAGACACAATTTTTCAATTTATATTTTATTTTTCCTTGGTAGCTGAGATGTCTATCTGTATGAGAAAAATAGTCGGAAAGTTGGGAAAAATTTTTATCAACCCGAAAAAAATGTGTACGTAATTGCGTACAGGGGTGCTTTTATTAGAAGAAATACGGTATCTCTCTCACTGTCCCTCTGTCTGAATTTTTTGAGAAGCATACTACTGGTCAAGAAGCGAGATGCTGCAGTGGCAGGAGGCGCCAGCGTCAATCAAATGGTCCCAAGTTCAAACCCCGCTTCTGCCCAACCATGCTCCCGAGGTCGGTAAATTGCTAGTAGCTTGCTACGACGTAAAGGCGTTCCGTGGAACAGGTTGGGCAACTTCGGAACGTAAACGCTTTACATGATCTGGCTCAGATCAGATTGACCTTTCACGGAGTTTGTCTCTCAAAGCGAAGAATCCCGAAGGATTCTTCGGAACTCTGGTGTTGATAGAGAGAAACTTTACTTTTTACTGTTCAAGAAAGAGTCAAGGTCTCTTCTGGAAGATCCAGATCTAGTGATCGGCCGACTACTGGTCAAGAGTCAGGGCCTCTACTAGACGGTTCCGTTCAACTTACTGTCCCATTCTAATGACTGTCTGAGTCAGGATGGGTAAGAGTCTAAGTGCACCGCGAGTCAGGCTACAGTCGTTCCGGAGCCGGAGCTATCCAGTCCCTTCTTTATCTCCGTCTCTGATTCCCTAACCTGATTAATCTTCCTGATCTCCGCCCTCGTCTCCATCCATGTTTTGTCATAGATTTTGTGCTGGCTCGGCTCACAGGCGTACCTCTCACAGAACTGCAGCTTCACCATAATTTCCTCATAGTCTGTCGGAGAGACAGTCTTCTCAATACTGAGTATGACCCAGAAGGTCGAAGCAACTTCTCTGGCTTTTTCCAGAGCCTGTTCCATCTCAGCTAAAACCCTTAGACTCTAAAAGTACCGTAACCTACGCGTCTGATCCATCCTGGGACTACTGGAGAAGACGGACGACTCACTCTCTGTCCTAGACAGGGAACGGGTAGTACTGGAATCGTGTCTGGGTCTCTTCTGCTTCTCCTCGCCTCGGATCTTCCGCAAGTAATGGTCCTTGATATGCCGCTCAAAGCCCTTCTTGTTCTCAGCCCGATGGATGTAAAAGTACTTCGAGTCCTCAATCCTTCTGAGAGTACAGTACTCCACAGCCTTTCCATCCAGTCGGTTCATGAGCGTCTCGAATGCATTGGTTGAAGGCACCACAAACTTCAGACTCCGGAACCGCTGTCTGACCTGCGAAGCCAGGAAATTCTTGTCGTTATTGTCCTTGGAAAAGTCGCAGTAAGTTTTTCCGACAATGTCAGTGATAAAGTCGGAGACTGTCTCGATACTGGTCTGATCGACGAGCTTCTCCGAAACCAGTAGACATTCCAGTCGAAGTGACCGATTCATCCAGCTGATAGTCTCTCTGACGGCGTCTCTTTCAGCAAAGGGCAGCTTGCTCAGGAATTTTTTGGCTCGACCGATAAAGTCGGTCGGATTGGTTTCGGTGCCCTCATCCACATCGTCTTTCATCTGTCGTGGCATGGTCAGAACGTAGACGAGGAGTTTGACCCGAACTTTGTGAAGATCTGAAATTTTTCTTCTAGATATCTGTCTCTCTCTCTCTCTCACCTTTCACCGGTACATTCTTCTGAGCCGACTGTAGAACCTGATTGGCACAAGACGGCAGATAATTGACCGGAACGTATTCTTCTTCTCCATTCGGAAGTTGAAGAACACAGTGGAAGAAGATGAACAAGGGAGCGTCTCCCAGCTGCTTCTGAACAGAGTTGTTAAAGAAAAGAGTTGCCAAAATGCCACGACCGCTGCGGGATCAATTGGCCTTGGTCCCGTCACGATCTTGCCCCCCCCCCCCAAAGTGCATATTTTGCATTTTTCGACGACTTGCACTCGTTTCATCGTTTTCAAACCATATTTAATCGATTCGGCATCAAATTTTACACCAGGTAGGTCTATTCCGACTTCAAATTTATTGTGTTTACAATTAGGAAAGAAAAAATAGGAAAAAACAGAAACGCTGTTTTCGCCTTTTCCTTCTTTACCAGATTTTTGCTATCGGAATGTAGGTATCTGGTGTAAAATTTGAAGTCGAATCGATTAAACATGGTTTGGAAACGCAAAAACGAGTGTAAAACATCGAAAGAGCAAAAAAATAAACATTTTTGGATGAGATCGTGTTGGGACCCGCTGTAATCGTGACGGAACCTGCGCAATTGGTCTCGCAGCGATTTTTGTAGTAGTCGGAGATACGCTTTAAAAAGTTCAGTCAAACTCACGTGTTTTGGACTCTTTCCTTTGGAGCCGGGCCGGAATCTGACCGGAAAGGTAGGAGGCCTTCCTCCTGGGTTCAGTAGTACCAGGCTCGGTTCAACCACCTCAACCAGTAGACTGTTTCGCCTGATCAGTTCTCGTGGAACAGGATCCTCCGCATTGTAATAGTAGTAGTTGGGATCCGTTGGAATCGGCGTAAAGTTCTTGAACTTGAGCACACTGTCAAAAATGGCCTGGAGAGTAGAGGGATCACAGTGATCTGTATCCTGTCTCGGTTGGTCTTTCTTCAGATGTTCACAGAACGTTTCCATAGATTCAGGAACGCAGTACAGCTCGACATTGGTATAGTCGCAGGTCTCATCGAGTATCCAGGAGACATCTTCCTTGTCCAGTGAACTACCCTTCCCCAATTTCAGACATTTGAACAGAGCCGAGACTGTAGCTCTTTCCAATATGGCATCTCGCACCTCGCCGACGATCTCTCTCATTCCCATTGGGTTCTCACGATTAATGTCCGGCCGTTCCACTTCGCCAACTGAAATTGGGAATGATATTGTATTGATTGAGAGTTGGGGCTTGGGAAGCTGATACAGTCAACTCTCGATATAACGTACCCCCCAAGCGCAAACCTGGTACAACCTATTTTTTCCGATTTTCTCGTAAATTTTTTGGCCAAATTCTGGAATCTAATAGAGAAAAATACGAAGAACAATCTGACACAAAAACTAAAAAAAATTGCGAAAGAAAAACCTCGCACCAAATTTGCGCCAACGAAAGTATTTTTTGCGTTTTTCTTCGACAGTTTTCGCAATTTTTTTCAGTTCTTGTGTCAGATTATTCTTCGTATTTTTCTCTATCAGATTCCGAAATTGTCCGAGAAAATAGAAAAAAATAAGTTACACCAGGTTTGCGCCGGGGGTACGTTATATCGAGAGTTTATTGTAGACGGATAGACAGTGCGACTCAGAGACTGAGGGACAGGGAGACAGACAAAAAAAACATACCAGATAGATCATCCTCAGCAGGAGAGGTCATATCCTCCGATCGACTCATACGCATCCTCTTCATCCGATGCTCCAGAACTCTGTTTTGAGAGGCTCCGATGGCCATACAATCCTGGGTCAGGATCGCATCTCCGATGGCCACAATCACGGGCCAGCTTCTTCTGTCCTCGGAAATCCTGTCCTCTGCCGGGACGACCATAATGAGACAGTTTTTCAAGTCCAACTCTTTGACATAAATTCGACTCTTGCAACAGTACCGGTCATCGAAACCGTGACGCTTGAACTGTTCCGCATTGAATGTTTTTTTCTCCTTTTTGTCGGCGTACTGAAATGGGGATGATTTTAAAAGACGGGAAAGATACCATTCGTGTCAGGAGCATTGCGAAAACTTTAGGATCGTGTACGTCAAAGTAGACATTAGAGTAGCGGCCAAACTCGGAGAAGAAGGCTGTGGAGAAGACGGCGTTTCGGAGTTCTCCTGACGGATCGTCTGAAACGAACAATTAGTTTTTTAAGATTTATAAAGTTTTTAAAAAAATACGTAAGTCTCGTTGCCTCCCATCAGGGAGGCGCATTCAAAAAGTTAAGTGCACCGCAAGCTATTGTTGTGTCAAAAAAAACTGCAAAAATGTTAAATATAAAAAGCAAAAGACTTTTAGTACAAGGGGAATTGAACTGGACGGATATTTGGATTTGAAGTCCGACCTCTTAGCCACTACACTATGCCCAAATCCCGCCGCTTCTAAGAGTACCTTAGTGGTGAGATCCAAAAATTGGGGGTACTAACGTCACGATCTGTGACAACACGAGACGGGAGTGACATGAGAATTTTTATAGTCCGCGGAGAAGGTCAGGATAGTAGTCACTAGATGTAAAATTTTATGCTGAATCCAATGCACTAGGTCTCGAATCTTGGAAATGCTTCTAGAGCCCGCTATGATCGTTTTAAACTTCATGCAACTATTGAAACCATACACTTTTCTCGACCTTTCATTGTTAACAGTTCATATAATCAATTACGGTCCCGTAACTAACCTATAACTTGTGGTTAAGTTAACGGAAATCATGTCTTTTTGCACACCTATATGTTCAGCTGCCTGCTCTCTGACCAGTCTCTCTGTATCGATTACATTGGGCTTAGCGGGGGGTGAATGAACGACAGACTCACCGCCAATTTCAAATGTAGGCAAGTGGAGTAGTAGTCGACGAGAGTGTTTCAGAAGAGTGTGTATGTTGAATGGGTTCTGGATGTAGCTGATCCGCGGGAAGAGGTAGAATCCGTTCTGGAATAATGTCTCTCTGTCTCTCTGACTCTCTTCCTTTCTGTGCCTCTGACTCTCAGTTCATCTGACTCTCCGACTCTCTGTCTCTCAACCTCTGAACCTCTCCTTCTCAGTCTCTAGTCTTACTGTAACTTACCTTGACCTGTGCCACCTCCTGAGCTACAGTAGTTGGTCCACAGACGGTCTCTGACGTCAAGAGAAGTAGATATTTGAGAGTATAGTGACAGACAATGTAGTCGTCATCCTCATCGGCTCTTTTGGACTGTAAGAGAGGGTATGTAATAGTCGTGACCATGAAATGGAAAAGAGAATCTCACTGGCTCCCAATCACAGCGAGATCCGATTCTCCATTTGACAGTACCCTGACTCTTTCTCTCTCTCTCTATAGGGGGACAGAGACAGTCAATGAGAAGTCTAGATCTGACAGAGTTTGCCCTCTACTAATAATCTAGCTATCCCATTGACCGTCTTCTGTCCAGGGAAAAGAAGGGAATTGTGTCTGTCTTTTGAACGAACAGAGAGGCGGAGCATTGGCTCCCCCGACACGTGGACATATTTATACGCACATTCATGTGTGGGAAATCGATGCATCGTTTTCAACAGAACGACTTTGTACGATTTGGAATGGGAGAGTGGGGAGAGCGAGGAAGAGCCAGTTTTTAAAAAGAGAGTCACTGATAGTAACAGTAACAGTAACAGTGATAGTCACAGTAGACATGTGCGCTTAGACCGGCTGCGAAATAAATTGCCTTCAGTGCGGCGGGCAAAACAAATGCAGTACGCCATTTTTCTGGGGTTTTTGTGTTTCCCCAGTCATTGTGAACAAATACCAGCTAGTGCAGAAAAAAATTAGGCAAAAAAGACAAAAAGACAAATCCGCAAAAAAAAATTGAAGTTTCGTACGAAAAACACGAATTTTGTCGTTTTTTCACGAATTTCGTCCTATTTTTCGTTTTTCTTTGCAGATTTGTCTTTTTTTTACCTATTTTTTTTCTGTGCTAGTCGGTATTTGTGCACAATGAATGTGGAAACACAAAAAAAAACAGAAAAAAGCGTGCTGAATTTCTTTTGCCCGCCGCACTGAAGACAATTTTTTCCCAGCCGATCCAAGCGCTCATGTCTAACATAAGTAACAGTGACAAGAACAGTAACAAAACGTACAGTGGAGCAGGGAGTAGTTCCAAAGAGACAGGGCTCATTCCAAGACTCTGTCGACACAAGAAATCCCTGTCTGGGGATGGTCTTCCTGTTCTGAGGTCTTAACATTTTCAATCAGTTGCTACAGTAACCCGAAACGTACCCTATCAAACTTTCGCAGCAACTGGGCTGGAAGATTATGTATTGCTGTAACATGGTCCGTCCTTCGACCTCGATCTGTCTGACCAGTCCGATGATCATGTTCTTCGTCCAGGCGACTAAAAATCCTTCTTGTAGACGTCTTTTTAAGAGTCCGTTCACGAAAGAATCGGCCATTTTGCTGACTCTTTGATAGTCAACCGGGTCGAGTCTCAGATCATCACTGATTTTTAGAGGCAAATGCCAGACATGTCTTCTTCCTTCCAGATACTTTGTAATGGCATTGTGCTTCTCGTTCTCGACAGCTAGAGGTATCTCAAAGATGTCCTCTTCGCTTTCGGTGTTTGTCCACTGAGCCAGATAGTTGTTGTCCGGCGCATTGTCATATGTGATGAGAATCCGTTCCAGTGGCCGTTTCATTGTAGTCAGGACGAACTCTTCGGGTTCATCGGGTCTGTAACATATAGTCTGTTTAGAAGGGCGGGTTATTGTAGATTTCTTCATCTCGGGACCAACTCCACCAGTCCTTTAAATTTTAGCGACAGGAATGCTTATCTCAGTATCATTCACTTTTCTAACGTCATAATTGCAGCAGAAATTCGCGTCCAGCTTTCCCACGTGGCGCAGTGGTATGTTGCTCAATTATAAATCTAAACAGAGTTCCAGTTCAATCCCCCAAAACTTTTTTGCCTTTTCATCTAATATTTATCCGTCCCTAACGAGGTTTATCAACACCCCTTTTTGCTAAAAAAATAGTTTTCACTCTGTCCGATTTCTAAATTTGGAGACCAAATTCAAACGGGGTGCTCTTTTTAAAAGAAGCCTTCGGCTATGCCAAAAATGCCAAGAACGCTGCAGGACCAATTGGCATTGGTCCCGTCACGATCTTGCTTATTTTTCATTTTTTGACGCTTTGCACTCGTTTTATCGTTTTCAAACTGTGTTTAATCGATTCAGCATCAAATTTTACATCAGTTACGTCTATTCTGACATCAAAATTATTGTGCTTTGGAAAGAAAAAAATAGGATAGAACAAAAACAGTTTTCGCCTTTTCCTTCCAGTTCTGCTATATTTTTGTTATCGGAATGTAGGTATCTGATGCAAAATTTGGTGCCGAATCGATTAAACATGGTTTAGAACCCAAAAAACGAGTGTAAACCTTCGAAAATGCGAAAATAAAATTTTTTGAATGAGATCGTGTCGGGACCCGCTGCAATCGTAACGGAACCAGCGCAATTGGTCTCGCAGCGATTTTTCGAAGCCGGAGACGCGCTTTAAAGGACTGGCGCGGTTGGTCCCGACACGAAGAAATCTACAGTAATCGGCCAAGGAGATTTCTACCCACTACTCACCCATCTCTCGGCCTGAACTTGAGCTTTGCCAATCCTATCCTTAGTTCCTTCACGACTCTTCGTCTCTCACTGGAACAGATTCCTCCCAAGAAGGCACACTTCATCACCACATAGGGAAGAGTCTGTTCTACTCTGAGCATGTAGAAGTACGAAGGGACGCCGTCCTCTCTCTTCGCCACAAACATAACATACAGCTCTTCTTCGATGAGGCAGAACGAATTCATATCCAGAAGGAACTGATGGAAGGCGTCCTTCGCCTTCTGGCAGCTGACCTTCTCGTGATGATTTCTCTGCACACAAATGTTTCCAAAAGGCTGACAGTACAGGACAGCTCTCTCAATATGAACGTGGACCCATTTTTGCCATTCATCCTGCCGGAGATTGACGACTTCATGCCAGAAGCGAAGGAATGAAGAGAAGCCTTCCTTGTTCTCTCGTGGGGTACTGTAAGAGTATGGTCAGTCCCGCTGTCTGTATTGAACTTACAATTTTGGGACGAGAATACTGTCACTCTGCTCTCCATTTTTCAGTGTCACGTAGCTCTTGAAGTAGAGAGGAATTTGATTGATTCCCTTCGGATACGAGTAGAAGTACGAGTTCAGGTTAAAAGAATGAAGATGGAGCATGATTCTGTCGGCGAAGGCGATTCTGAAAGCAAAAGTAGGTCGATTGTCCCTATCCCTGTCTCCCACCTTCTACAACAATCCTCCAACGAATTGATCAGATGCATCCTCATAGCATTTGCCCGATAGACACACTCTGAACTCTTGCTCAGCTTCATGTCCCTGATCTCGTCTTGTGGTCCCGCAGCGACTAGATCAACATGAACGGGTCCTTTCTCGTCCGTCACGGGCCATGGGGCATTGATACCGTATTCCAGGACAATCAGAGGACGGAATGGGAGGGAAAGATTGATCTGGATCCGGGCATCTTGAAGTTCCACGCTTTTAACAGTGAATCCTTCGCGCAGACGAACGTAGAGGAGTTCTTTGAGGGTCGAAGTGTAGGTCGTGTTGATCATGACGTGGTAGTCAGTGTTCCTGAATTATATACTTTTGGTTACTGTAGCCAGAGGAGTGTGAAAGTACTGTAAACCGACTGTTACCTTGTCAGTCCGGTCATGAGGTTCTTAGGATAGAAAGGCCAAAAATTTCGGATAAACGTCGCTACCAGTCGCTACAGTAACTCGTTATACAGTAACTGGAACTCCCAGGCCTAAAGCTACAGTAACCGGACGGAAGTTCCAGACGAAAAGCTACAGTAATCAACTCTACAGTAATCTACCAGAGCTCTCCCAGCCTAAAAACTACAGTAACCTACCGGAAATTTTAGATCAAAACCTACAGTAATCCCTTACTGATCTCAAAACTGAACATGACATCGTTTATCCAAAATTGTGAGGGAGGCGGACGGTCAGTTACGACTGTGCACCAGCAACCTCGATACGACGCTGATTTTGAAAGTAACTGCGTATCAACGGCTTAGAGTTGGTGCGCTACTTTCAGGAATACGGTACTTTTCATCCAACTTTACTCACTGCTGATAAAGCTCCGCAAAGCCCGGATTGATAGCCTTGATCGACTCAAAGATGTGCTTATTCTCCTGCAGGGCACTCTGAAAACTCCAGCAGAGTAGAGCTCGATGGAAAGAGTTCAGAGGAAGGAACTTTTCTGGAAGAGACGGATCCCTCTTGGCGACTGTACAGAGACAGTTCGGAAGATAGCCTCCGAATGTGGCTGTGGCCAGGAAGTGAAAGAGATCTCCTGAAGTGACGTGGCCAAAGCAGGGAGCACAGATTGGCTTTCCTTTGACTTCGATGAAGGAGCAGGCGACTGTGTAGCCTCTCAATTCACGGAGGATTGTCTGGAGTGATTCCGGAGCAGGCATTCCTGAGACTCCGTCTGTGATGATGATCACATCTGAAGATATTTGGTAAGGGTGGTGAGAGAGACAGTAACAGAGACAGTGATAGTCACAGGGAAAGCGACAGAGGACAGTTACAGTAGCAGGGACAGAGATAGTAACTGGCAGAGGAACAGTATGAGAGAGTCACAGTGACAGTAACAGTAATGGGGACAGAGACAGTGATGAGGAGAGTGACAGAGTCAGGGTTAGGAACAGAGACAGTGAATGACAAAAACAGTAACAGCATGGTTTGTTCAAAAAGTCGACAAAATACAGTACCCGTCATACAGTATAGTTTAGCAAGATCAAACAAAAAAAACGAGAGAATATGAGAATAAAAATTGAAAAACGAAGTGAGATTTCCGAATTGAAAACCACCAGTTTGAAAGCGCGCCAATATGGTTGGTCTCGAACAGAATCAAATGGGTTACTGTATGTCGTCGACTTTTTGAACAAACCATATTAGTGAGTGACAGTAAAAGAGATAGGAACAGGTACAGTAACTCAGTGAGAGTTACAGTAACCGACTTAGTGGCAGAGACTGGAACAGTAACGGTAACAGTATGAAAGACAGTGACAATAACTCACTAGACTGAGTATTCTCCGGCATCGTCTGAACGACGGTCAGTCCAAGTCGGAGCATGAACATTAGAGCCAGTTCTGGAATAATATAGCCTTCTCCTCTTGCCTCCACCCTCGTAGACTTGCGTTTCTTCCCGGATACGGTAGAATCACTAAATTCTCCAGTTCAGTTGATTTAGAGGTCTAAAAACCTACAAGACACGCTTCGGGACGGCATTTATCGAATCTGAGAGAGGGATCACATAGTCGGGAACCCTAAAAAAAATTAGCTAAAACTTAAAGGAAAGGAGACTTACACCTCAAAAAGACCGCCTTTGATCCAAGAGGACGTTTTCTCTCCCGTTGTTTCTTCAGAACTGACAGTCGAGAAGCTCTCATTTGCACAGGTCGAGTCCAGTCGATTCTTATGTCTCCTTCTGATCAGAGCCCATTTCCGCATTACTGACTGTGAGAATCTGTACAGCCTCGTCTTGATCATTTTCCATTTTCTGTCGACTTCAGTCAAGACAGCTTCGACATTGCGATGAGTCAAGAGGACGCCGCTCACAATGGTCAAATCCTCTTCGAAGGCCAAAAAGGGCACGAAAATTATGACGCTGGCATAGATGTGCGGCTCGTAGACGGAATGGGAGCCGGGGATTGTGAACTAAAGTGTTTTTTTGAGTTTCCCTCGTTTTTAGACTTACGGGCTTGGTGACGGATTCTAGACTGGTCCTGAGACATTCTATGAGTTTGTTGTAGAGACAGCAATCTGTCTCGTCGTCTGCGACGATAATCGAGGGACTAAGCTCGAGGACATAAACTTGGCGGTAGTAGCGAGAGATGTAGACTACCTAGAAATGAAGCAATGCGTGCATTTTCTTGTCTGGACTAAAGGTAAACTTTTCTCTGGCGACTCTACCTTCACTATTCTCTTGCCAACTTGTTTGTGCTATTTCAGCTCTCTAGCACGGCAAATGTCTCCACAACTCGCATCCTGATGTTATAACTTTTTCAAACCCTGTTGATCTTATCACGGAAGTACAGTTTGAACAAAGAGTTCGACGAGAAAAACTGTGTCACACGAAAGGATCGGAAAAGAAGAATCAGGAGAAGCTAGACCTTTTGATGGCTACTCAATGGCTCTGTCTCTCTCCGTATGAGCACGAAAGCCGAAACTTCGCTGAATCCTTCGCGAAACTGCCGAGCTACCGACTATCATAGCTGCTTGTTCGATATTTTCTGGCCAGAAAACGAATCGTTCAGCAGCATATATTTTTCAGAGGGTCGGAACCGTTTTCACTACCTACAGGACGTCAGGTCTACCTATTTTTAGTTTTTGTTACGCATCCTTCAGTTATAAATTTTTTTTTGCTCTCCTATCCTGTTTTGACTATAAAGCATAAAACCTTCTCCAAAAAGTTCTCACCTTCGTTTCCGTCGTAACCCTAAACTCCTGTCCAATCAGCACTTCCGTCGCTGTTCCGTCCTTTGGCACCACTCCTACAACTGCCATTTCTTTGTCCTTCTCATTCTGAACTTTCTTTAAAATTCCTTTTTTGATTAATCCACCTTAAAATCGAGCTCCTCCACCTCTACATTCTTGTTAATATGGTCGAAAAACCAGTGGGCCCTGGCATTTCTTGATACCCGGAAATCTTTGCCCATATAGACGAAAATTTCGTCCGCTTCTCGGTAAGCTTAAAATTGTATCGGTTTACTCGTGAAATTTTTTGAAAAACTAACTTTTTTCATTTTCCAGCGATTGCGTAGCCATTTTTTTGCTAACTAGTCGTCTTACATACTCTGCAGCAGGTTTGAAATTTAAAGCGATTGAAAGATATTTTTAAGCGGAAAAAAGCCATAAATCGATAAAAAAAAAGGCTTTAAAACGAAAATTTCATTATTTCTAGTATAATCACACGTACTTGAGTACCGGAATAAAAAAGGGCACTTTTTTAGACCCGTCATCTTCGGAGGCTTCTGAGAATGTCGTAGGGGTTCCATTTCTGAAGATTAGGCCATTTTTAGGCGAAAACAGAAAAAAATATTACGTGCGAGTTTTTTGGAATGGCCCGGCTGTTCATTACGCACTGAATCGTCACTTTGGAATTGTAGGGAAGATCGTTCAGCAGTTTTGGAGTCAGTCTGGAAATTTTGGATTATTTCATGTGGAAAGAAGGCAAATTAGAACTGGAGACGTTGGATACTCAGCCAATATACTCAGCGAAAAATTCAGCTGCGTATCCTGGCCGAGTTTCCAAAGATAGCGAACTGAAGCAGGGTAAATCGGCAAACATTAGATACTCAGTATGATTACGCGGCCAACGTTGTATTTTTTCACTTCTAAACGGCCTGCTTTCAGAAGAAGTTTGGCTGGTCACAGTCTAGACAGTTAGACAGCATTGTGGTAATTGTTGAAGCCACAGACTCGACAGTAAGACAGTTACAGTGGTCAGTGACTTTCAAAGTTTTTTTTAAGCTTTTACGAGCATTTTCACGTTGTTTTTAAAAAAGAGCTTAAACTTACAGAAAATATTGCGTTTTGGCGAGATTTCCGCATCCGGTGAGTGTGTTGACCATAATTTCAAAGACTTTTCGCTCGTTTACCGGATCCATTCCCTGATTGATCTCGTCCACGCAGCGGAACGGCACAGAGCAGAGTTCCTGCAAGGCGAGGAGATATAGCATGGTCGAGACGCTACGCTCACCGCCGGATTGGACCTGAAAACGAGACATTTTTCTTCCAGCATTTCAAACACTTTATTTCTGGTCATTTTGGCAACATTTTTATCGTCGGATTCTAATCGGATGGGAGCGGGCCGGCTTTTTGATGGCCTTTTTATCCTACCAAGAATTCTAGCTATAAAAAAAATAAAAAAGGCCATACCTGATGATCCAGACGGCGAACTTTTTCGTTCCTTCGGAAAGAGACCATTATCATAATGCCGTAGTCGGCTACGTCCAGCTAAAACGTTGTTTTTGACCCAAATTAAAAAAAACCTACTGGATCTTTGGGAATTTCCAGCTCTACTTCGCCGATGCAGCCAATCTCGTCGAAAAACTTTTGATAATTGGCGTTAATCTTCTGAATCAATTCCTGGACTGGCTCTTTCCACTTGTCAATTTCGGCCTGGAGCACAGCCGTACGGGCTTCGACGTCGCTGGTTCGCTCAGCCAAGGAAGCTTCGAGCGTTTTGAGCTGCTTTTCAAAGGCCGTGTATTTTTTGACGTCGTCGGCTGTTCCGTCATCGCGGCGTACTTTTTTCTTGGCTTCTTCGACCGTCAACTGCTCCTGGATATCGTCCGCCGTCTTTCCCAGCAGACCGTGAGTTTCGAAGCCCTGAAAATTGGAATCAAATGGGGGTAAAAAAGGCTGTTGAACAGTTCTATTTTTAGGAGTAAATTTTCCCACGAAAATATCAAGAGCAAACAAAGCATCAACTTTTTAAACTTTGGCTAAGAAGCCGTAACCTTATAACAAAGCCGGCCCTTAAAAGGACACTAATCTCCCTAAGGTCCGGTCATGATTGGCAAATCCCAACAAAAGTTGAACCGCGAGAATCTAAAAATTTGACTTGATAACCGGCGTGAAGCTTACGACGTTGACAGCACAAATTTTGCTGCCAAAACGACCAATTTGTTTTTCATTTTCGCGGTCCCTTCACTAAAATGATCTGCACAACGTTCCAAAGGGGCGACGAGCTGAGCAAACCAGTTTTCTCCTAATTCTCAATTAAAGAGTCTCGAGACGAAAAAGCTAGTATTTTACTCCATTTAAAAAAAAGCACCAAAACAGCACCTCTATCAGCTTTTCCAATGCTTCTTTCTGTGCCTTATTCATGCCAGTTTTTGTCGTCCCCGGGATGTTGCAGTGGTTCTGGAGGTCCTCTGTGGCCGCTTTGATCTTCTCCTGCGCGTCCCGCCATGCATTTTCTCTTCTGCGCGTAGCCAGCTGGAATGGGTGGTATACTTTACCCGTGGCCATTCAGCGCGGGGGGGGGGATAAAGTATACCATAGGTTTTTCACTCCAAATCGCTCCGTAAAAAAGGGCAAATTATAAATAAAGTGTAAGTGAACTATTATTATCCTTTTCCACTGTTTATCTAAGGTTAGCCCTTACCCAGCTTGTTTAGAGTCAGTTTGACTGTTTGAGTCATTTTCAGTTTTTCGACTACTAGAACTCATTTTCAAGCTTCGCGATGTTCTACAATCTTGTAGAGGAGATCAAAAGCTACAACTTTGCAGAACATCACGGAGCTGGACAACCCTTTCTTCATGTTGAAAAACCAGTTGGGAGATTGTCTCGAGATTAACTGCACCAGCTCATCCATGCCAACTGGTTTTTCAACATGAAGAAAGGGTTGTCCAGCATCGCGAAGCTTGAAAATGAGTTCTAGTAGTCGAAAAACTGAAAATGACTCAAACAGTCAAACTGACTCTAAACAAGCTGGGTAAGGGCTAACCTTAGATAAACAGTGGAAAAGGATAATAATAGTTCACTTACACTTTATTTATAATTTGCCCTTTTTTACGGAGCGATTTGGAGTGAAAAACCTATGGTATACTTTATCCCCCGCGCTGAATGGCCACGGGGGGGATAACGCAACCTGCCCAGCTGGAATTATAGTGTTTCAGCAGAAAAAAATGATCATTTTACCTCCAATTGCTTGTGATAATTGTACTTTTTTAGGAAGAGGTCATAGCACTCGCGTTTTCGCTTTCTGACGGGATCGACGGACAGGGCGACGTATTGCGCTTCTTGCTTCTGATCGGAGCGCTGTTCAGCTATGCGAATGAGTTCGCCGACGCGACGGAGAGTGTCAATGGCGACGTTCTTTTTATCCTGCTCGAATTTGGCCTTGGCGTAAGGAATGTCCGGCTTGTTCTGCTCCTTGGCTCGCAGTCTCCAAAAATGGGTCTACTGGGACTTTTGGGGGAATTGTTGAGCTAATAACTGGCAAAAAAAGAAAATAACTCACTTTCCCTTATAGTGTTGCAGATGCAGTAGCAGATCCTCTTCGCGACCAGAATTGGCTCTCAGATCGTTGTACTCTCTTTGAACGTCGGCAAATTCCTTCTTCAGGGCCTCTTTTTTGTCCTTCAGATCCGCTAAACTGGCTTCGCAACGGTGCTCCCGCTCCTCGAAATCCCTTCGCTGATGATCAACTCCGCCAGCCTGGACGGCCTTTTCGTGACGGAGCAAAAAGCGCGGGTCGCGAAGTTGTCGACTGCTCGTAATGGCCTCACGGTTACCGTATTTCGATCTTTTCAGGTCGCTCTAAAATTGAGTAAGATTTTTAGGCTAAAAAATACAGTACCAATTGCTGCTGAACGACGTAGCGGGTGATGCCGAGGGAGTACAGGTCGTCAGTCAGAGTTCTGCTGTCTCGGAGACCTCGCTTCGAGATGGGAATACGGCCGAGCTGAAAATGGTGGAAAAATTAAGCGAATTGAAAGCTTTAAACTGCCTAGAGTGAACAGGAAAAATACGTCAGATCCACCAAGAAAAGAAGAGAACAGGGATTTATTTTTTTGGGAACTTCGTGACGGGATGGACAGTCCTTTAAAACGAGTGTCCAGCTACGAAATTTGGCGGGGCGATTCTACTGTATGTTGCCGCGGGAATTCAAAGTGATTTTATTCCAAAAACATCGTTTTTGCCTGAATTTTTATTGTTTTCTCTAGTGTTTTTCCTTGTAAGCTGTCCGTTTGAGCACAACTAATCGAAAACGTACAAGAAGTTATCGAAAGAAAGCAAATAGGTTCTTAAAAATACTTTCTGGGGAACAACGTAGAAAGTCGGCATTTCCGTCCTTATTTCTTGTAATTTTTTATTACTTTCACTTCAAATGACCTTTCTTGACATCACTTTACAAGAAACAACATAAATGGAGCTGAAATCGTCGAAAAATTGATAAAAACTCAAGTTTTGTCAGCTTGCGTTTTGCGTTTTGCGCTGTTTTATTTGAATTGTGCGCACCAACTTAGTGCCCACGTTCCCAGTAGCTGGACTCTCGCTTTAACCGCCTACTTCCATGTCAAATTCGTCAATTAAAATAAATACCCACCCCAGAAACGTTGCAAAGATACTGCAAGACGACGCCGGGAGCCTGTTCTATCAGATTGACAGCAAAGCAATCAAAGCCAAGTTCTTGCATTCTGGAGCTGATTTGGGCTTTAATTTGGCTAATGTCGACCTAAAAAAAATTGAAACTTTATGAAAATCGGCCATTTTTACCTGTTCTTCGCTCATAACCGTCGTATGGATTTTGGGGAACCTTCCGGCAATTTTCCGCTCGTCTTCTTTTTTTTCGAAGATGAACATGAGCATGTCGCGATGACTGACAAGACCCTCAATATAGCGGGCATTTTCCTTGTGAATCACCATCTAAATTCGTGTTTTAAGCAAAAAATGGGGTAAAAATACGTTGAAAAAGGGCACATTGACAGATATTCCGCTGTCATCGTTCTCCAGGAAGGTCCAGGCTTGTGAGGCGAAAGTAAAGTCCGGCCCGAAATTCGTCATCAGCTGAATCTTGTCCTCGTAGGGACTTCGGCGGTTGGTCAGATTGTACTGCAATCCTGCAAAAAATGGCGATTAAATGTGAGGAATTTTTCATGTTCAGCTGGTAAGTTTACCGGTCCGAAACGATTTGGCAGGAATTTCTAAGATATCTAGTTCTTTTGTGATACGGCTCTTCACACCGGGACACGAATTTACAGCACCGCCATGGTCTGTCCGAAGAGCCGCTCTTGTCGAATATAGACTTGATGGGGTATATAACAGGGTTGGGCGCTCGTGCTCGGGGAAACCCCTACTCGCGAGATCTCAAGTTCGGTTCGCAGCTCCCTCGTAGATCAAACATTCATTTGAAAGTGACGAGCGCTAGTACTCGTCTCGCAAACGAGCAAGAGGTGCTTGGTCATGCTGGCAGGCCGGAAAATGCCTGCCTGAAGGCCTGCTGGGTCGTACTCGTCCGAAAAGAAAGTCACTACCGCCCAACCCTGAGATAGATCCACTCTATGGCGATGCGAGTTATGAGTCCTGGCCATAGCCGAAGGCAGTAGCTTCTCGTGAAAGTGTATTTGTCGACTTAGGGAGCGTACAATTTCTGTTCAAGCCCCTTTTCGACCACGCAGGACCCAAAGTTTCTTCCGGCTATTTTGGTTTCGGCCAGATAAGAAAGAAAAGCAACAGATAACCAACCTCGTCTCTCATGGTACAAGCGCCTCATCATCATTTCCAGGTCACGTATTTGGTCGTCTATTCGGTAGCTCTCGTTTTGAATGCGGACTTTTTCGCTGGCCAGAGCGGTCGTTCTAGCAGCTCTTTCTTCCTGAAACAGTCATCTTTTCGTCTAGCACACAAACATTGGGTCCTCACAATCAGCCAAGCTATGCAGTCAAATGTTGCATTTTAGCAGCGTATCTTGGCTGAGTATCCAATTTTTGGCATCGGAACGGAATTTGAAAAAAAAAATTACCTGATTCTCCGTCGATTCTTGTCTATTCATGGCGTGTCGCTGCTGCAGCTGTGCAATTTTCTCTCGAAGCTCCTGCACTTCATTTTCGAACGTCTCATAGCCTCTCATCTCGTACTCTAACTCCTTCTTATGCTTGTCCATCTGTCGATCGTAGTGATTTACGCGCAGACCGTCCCGAAGATTCGCTTCCAGCTCGTAGATCCTCCTTTTCTGAAAAAGACAGATTTAGCACATAAAAGTTGGATACTCAGCCAAGGCACGCAGTCAAAGCCTGACTTTGGCCGAGTATCAAATGTAACGAAACGTACAATTGGATCAGTCTGTCTGGTAATGTTATCAAGACGGTTCCGCAGCTCTTCATCCTTCTTCTGAGCATCTTTCAACTCCGCCTCAGCCACACGCTCCTTCTTTTGAATCCGCTTGAAATGTGCTTCCCGCTTGCGGGCATCTTTCGAGGCAATTTCGAACTCCTGAAAACCATGTCATTTTTGAGAAATTGGAGTAATTTTGTGACAGGGGCTGAGCCAGGTTGACTGGCAATGAGAGACGGATAGGAAGAAGGGCAGATTGTCAGAGAAGATGGAAATTTGGGTATTTTCAAGGGCAAAACGGGAAGAGATGAGAACGGTGGAGAGATGGTAGGATGAGAAAAAAGGTTTAGCATGACCGAGAGAAGGAAACGAAGGCAGGTCCATTAAAGAACGGACAGGTAGAAGATCATAGGGAAAAAATGCTCAGAAGAGAAAGAAAGACAAGGATTTTTGCATTCTGCAATCTAAGATTGGAACAAACAGAGGCATTGACAAGGAAAAGATGTCAGAGGGGATCAGATAGACCTGGAAAGAATGATCGGATTACAACAGGTCGACAGATAGAGGCAATAGGAAAGGTCATAAGGAAATGAGATAGGAATAGGCTGGGTAAACGACCACGTCAAAGAAATTGACAGAATTGACTAATTGTAAGAAGGAAGTGTGCTAACCAGAGGAGTACAATCAAGGGGGGAAGGATAGCTGGAAGAGAATAGAAACGACGAGAGGATAAGGTTGACTTCAGTGGAATGGAAAGAAGACAAGATTATCTGCGATATGAAAGGAAAATGATGTTAAGGCTACCGAATTACAAAGAACTAAAATCTACCATAAACTTTAGCCTCTTGCTCAGAGCATTGATCTTCGAGTTCTGAATCTCCTGACGCTGGTAGTTTTCGACGAGAGGCCTCAGTCTATCCATATCGGCCTTGACATCCTGCACCTCCTTCTCAATATTGCCTTTGGCTTCGTCCTGATGCTTGTGCTGTATTCTCTCCTGGATCAGTTCCCAGTGCCGATCGAAGAGTCGCGAATCGCCGGCCTTTTCGGTATTTTGGAGCAGTTGCTGCGGATTCTGCTCGGAGAAGCTCTTCACCTTGTCCTGAGCCAGGAATGTGCACGGATTGTCTATCTGGATATTGGCTAAAATTTGGAAAAAAAATCGGCTAAAAACCTGAATGTTATAAACGTCAATGGCAATGGCTCGGACGTCCCTGTTCGTCGACTTCTGACCGTTGAAGAAGTGCGTGGCATGTCCTTTTTCGTACCTGTCGTTGCGGATAATTACAAGCCTGAAGCGCTGTGTGCCTTTCCGCTCGTCCGCAATGTGAAGTTCGACAGAGGCGAGCTCTTTGCCGTGCCGCACAAAATCGCCGATTGATTCAGAGCGTCCGAGATGCTGAAAATGAGGAAACAAGCTGATTTGTAAAGCATAACATATGACCAGGTTTCTAAGCAATGTAAAACTTTCACTAATATAAAGAACTAGCGGTAAGATAACAAGACTATTTTTACAAAAGCGGAAATCTGACCAGGCTAAGACATCCCCGAAGTTTCCTCCTTGAATGTTTTGGGAGTCTTTGGAGGTTCTTTCAAAAATCGTCCGAAGCTTTCTAAGCGAGCCTGCATAGGTCCAGTCGTGTGCAAAGTAAACAAAATCAGCACTTCTGGCACCTTGGGCAGAACTACAGTTTAGAAGGCGTAAGCTGGTAGTGTTCGTTTTGAAAGCTTCGAACATATAGGCTCTACTGCAGTGGTAAATATCTCGTCAAAATGTTGGACATCTTGTAAATAGCGCTCTTTTAAATCCCCGAACGAAAGACGCGCTGTTTACATGAACCCAGGCCTGGTGGCGCACTGTCTAATTGGGATGGCCTAAACACCTGATGATTACAAAGCCCGAATTGCAAGAATTCAGTATGCAGGACATTGTTCTGGTCAACAAGGTGAAGCGACGGCTTTTTTGCTGGACCGGACCGACTCTCGTTGCTTACAAAGTTTGGCCTAGCCAGGACTACTACAAGGATTTAGCCAAATTTTTCCCCAAAAATAAACTAAAAACCAACCTTAGGACTTCCACCAACAACCAGGCAGATGCCACAGATGATGGTTGATTTTCCGCTGCCGTTGACACCGATAATGACGTTCAAGTTTCTGCCGGCTATTAGAGTCGCGTTTTCGTATGTTCTAAACAGCGAAAATACAAAACTTGAGAGGAAGAAACTCACAAAAAGTCTTTGAAAATAATCCTTTCGATGGACCCTGTGGGCAGACGTTTTATTTCTTCGGCAGAGCCGTCCGAGTCCACTGATTCGTCCGGCTCCATTGTAGGATGCTTTGAAAACTCGGAATTGTATGGGAAACATTGAAAAATTTAAGAAAAATGAGTGGAAGACGTTTGCTGACAAGCCTAAGCCTCTTGAACGCTTGCATAAGCGTATTCCATGTATTGCTAGCATTTTTTTCGGATTTTTGTTGGCTAAAAATAATAAACAGCTAGAAAGACTTTTTAGTCGATCAAAGCGAAAAAAAAGTAGAAATTTGAAGGGACATCTGCTCTATTGCGAATTGCCGCGGTCACATTTACCGCAAATGGTAAACAAATACAGTCCAGATTGTTGCTATTGTTGACAATTGTTTTTTGACTAATTTAGAGGAAAAGAGCAACAAATTGTGCAAAAAATTTAGAAAAATAAGCAGAAAAATAATGGAGAACGAGAAGAGTCGAAGACTTTGACAGGAACTGGATATTTTTCAAACTGACGCCTAAAAGTTGAAAGCGCATACGCAAAAGTGCGTAAAATTGACGAAATCCCGTATTTTGCATTGTTATGCTCATTTTTCTTGTTTGAAAATTGCCAGAAAGCTGTGGGGAAATCCACTTTAAATTGCTCCCAGGTCTCTGTGTGTGTTAGTGTGTCTGTCTGAAGCTTTAATTGGCAATCAAAATGGAGCAATTTGTGCGCACAATTAAGGGGAAAGGAGTTAGTGTAACAAGTTTAGATTAGATAAGTCAATTTGAATGGACTTTCATTTTTTTTGACTTTCAGTTTCCAGACAGTAAAGAATCAAGTGCGGGTTAGGAATACGGGAAAGCGTTCAGGAGGGTTTCTACTATAACTTTAGCTCCGACGGGGTGAACAAGAGAACAGGGATAGGGGAGAACAGGAGCACGTGGAAATAGGGACAGGGAGATCAGCAGGATATGTACACGGAAATTACATGAAGGGATACAGGGACGACAGGAGGGAAAAATTAGACGAAAGGGGTCATGGCGATAGGAACGTCGTAAGTGGTAGAGAAAGAAAAAAAACAGATGACAACGGATAGGAGAAGACAAACACATTGCAGAATGCAGGGGTGGACAGAGAGAATGTGCCGAGAAAGTTGAAACAAGGCAGGACAGAGGAACAGAAGGACAGGAACATAATTGATCTGGAGAGGGATCAGATAGCAAACTGTTAATTGTTTTCTGTTTTGAAACGGACAAACTAAGTCACTTAGCCCCGGAGGGGCGTAGCACAACTTGTAATATAATATACTTTCTTCCATTTCTGTCAATCTGTAACAAAAAAACCTCTTGACAGGACAAATAATTTATGCATAACGTGAGACGACAACAGAAGCCAGACGATTGTGCGTGAGTATCACTTTTTTGGATTATTCTTGTTCGCCGTAGGCCTCTCCTCCATCCAGCTCTCCCTCATCGTCAGCCGTCGCCTCCTGGTACTGCTGGTACTCGGAGACGAGGTCGTTCATGTTGCTCTCGGCTTCAGTGAATTCCATCTCATCCATGCCTTCGCCAGTGTACCAATGGAGGAAAGCTTTGCGACGGAACATGGCAGTGAACTGTTCGGAGATTCTCTTGAAGAGCTCCTGGATGGCGGTGCTGTTTCCGACGAAGGTGGCAGCCATGGGAAGACCGCGGGGAGCAATGTCACAGACGGCGGTCTGAAATTTTGAAAGTTTGTTCAGGGACAGGGAGACTAGATTTTACCTTGACATTGTTGGGGATCCATTCGACGAAATAGCTAGAGTTCTTGTTCTGGACGGAAAGCATCTGGTCGTCGACTTCCTTCATCGACATGCGGCCTCTGAACATGGCGGCAACGGTCAGATATCTTCCGTGTCTTGGGTCACAAGCGGCCATCATGTTCTGAAAAAGGATTGGACAGTCTTTCGAATCCAATGACTAGATAATTTCTCTGTATCAGTCCCTTGACTACCTGTCAAGAGTCTGGTACTGAACAAAGGTTTCACTGTTCAGTCCGGACCAGTTCTGACCAACCAGTAAGAAACAGTTTTTCTGACTCTTGAATACTTACTGAACGTTCTCTGTTCAGTCAAGTTCAGTCCAGACAATCTCCCAAAATCATTCTCACCTTGGCATCGAACATCTGCTGAGTCAGTTCTCCGACAGTCAGAGCACGGTAAGCGGCAGCGTTCTTAGCAGCAAGAGGAGCAAATCCGGGCATGAAGAAGTGAAGACGCGGGAAAGGAACCATGTTGACGGCCAGCTTGCGAAGATCGGCATTGAGCTGTCCGGGGAAGCGGAGACAGGTTGTGACTCCGGACATGGTGACGGATACTGTAACGGATTTTTAAAGAAAATAGAAGAATCTAACCGAGATGATTGAGGTCTCCATAGGTAGGGTTCGGGAGTTTCAGAGTACGGAAGCAGATGTCATAAAGAGCTTCGTTATCGATACAGAAAGTCTCGTCAGTGTTCTCGACGAGTTGATGGACGGAGAGAGTGGCATTGTAGGGCTCGACGACGGTGTCAGAGACCTTGGGAGATGGGACGACCGAGTACGAGGCCATGATTCTGTCGGGGTACTCTTCGCGAATCTTCGAGATCAGAAGAGTTCCCATTCCGGATCCAGTTCCTCCTCCGAGAGAATGAGTCAGCTGGAAGCCTTGGAGACAGTCACAGCCTTCGGCTTCCTTGCGGACAACGTCTAGGACGTTGTCTACGAGCTCCGCTCCCTCGGTGTAGTGCCCCTGGAAAGGTTACGGTTACAGTAAAGTAGACCTGGCTCCGGAGATTTCAGGTCCGGGACATGCCTGGCCCGCCTGGGCCCGGTCCCCAGACTTGGCCGTCGGACCGAGATCAGTCCAAAAATAACCAAAAATGAAGCTGGTCATATTTTAGTGCATTTTAGCGTATTCTAGAACTAAATAAAAGAATAGTAATAATGTTATATTTTGCTGACCTTTTTCACCAAAAAATGATGTAAAAAATGATTAAAAAAACACCCATTTTTCTAAAAATTTTCTTAAAAAGCCGGCCCGACAATTTTCAGGACCAGGCCCAGCCAGGTCTACAGTAGAGTCTGTCCTTTTTTCTCTCTGACTCTCTACCCCTCTCCCTCACCTTGGCCCAGTTGTTTCCGGCTCCAGACTGTCCAAAGACAAAGTTGTCGGGACGGAAGAGTTGACCGAAAGGTCCAGAACGGACAGAGTCCATGGTTCCGGGCTCCAGATCGACAAGCACAGCTCGAGGAACGTACTTGCCTCCGGAGGCCTCATTGTAGTAAACGTCGATTCTCTCGAGCTGAAGATCGCTCTCTCCCTTGTAAGTTCCATCGGGCTGGATTCCGTGCTCGTCGGAGATGACCTCCCAGAACTGCGAGAGATTAAATCACAGTGACCCAAAAAACGGCCTACCTTGGCTCCAATCTGGTTACCGCACTGTCCGGCCTGGATGTGGAGGATTTCTCTCATTTTGTCAAAAGATGGGAGGGGGAGAAGCTGCAAATGTACGAATTTGATGAGGCCGAGAGGATATGGAGGGCAAATCGATAACGAAACGGAGGCGAGAGAGGTTTCACAAAATGACTCGGATGGGCCGACACAGTGGTCGGTGTGGGGGAAAGGACAGCGGCTATTGGCGCGGACTAGTAAGAGCGGGAGTTTTGAAAGGCTGGAGCGCGGGCACAACTGCAGAGCGATTGGGGCGCGGAAACTGTTCAAAACCTAGTCTTTTATAAACATTTTAAACAGACAGTAAAATTTAGGACCTGACTGGTTACCAAAAGAGAAGCCTACCCTCTTCAAAAGATACGCAATCACAACAACGTCATTTTCGACCTGAAGACTACATTTTCAAGCCTTTTGATGTTCTGCAAAGTTGTAGAAGAGATCAAGGGCTACAACTATTTAGAACATCACAAAGTCGTAAAACTTTTTCATCAACCCGAAAAATTACATACTAAATTGCGTATTCGCTGCGGCTACATCTTCGCGGTGCGCCATCTCCCAGTGGTCGAGGGCTTTGTTCCCTCATTTCGAAATTCTTGCACTGATCGGAGATAAATCCAATTTATAACAAGGTTAGGGTCAGATTTTACTCTAAATTCATATTAAAGGAAAAATGTTGGCGAAAGAGGTGTTAACGAACGGGAGAAATATATAGGCCATGGGCTCGAACCAGAACTGGATTGGTTTCGCAACTTCCGACAGCCAGACTGCGGGACTGAACAAGAAACGAAACTGAGACGCTCAGAAATCGATACAGCTCTAGCTTTTTGACCTATGAACAAAGCGTAGAGCTGACCGGCACGAGAGGGAGCCCGAACTGAAAGCGAACACCCACTATCCCAGGCTGCAGGCAGGCGGAGCGGGTTTACTTTTTGAACGGATTTTTACCTAATGATCAGACGGAAATAGAGAGTATTTTATAAATAAGAAGATAAGAAAGAGAGAGAAAGAGAATAGCAGGAAAGAGAATTGATCGTGGGCGGTAAACATTGGACAGAAGGGCAATTAGCGGATGTAGGAGCAGATGGCAGCGGGATGATTGTATCTGGAGGCTGGGAGAGAAAGTGATACGCTGACAAAAAATAGAAATAATGTCTAACGTTTCGGCTTCTGATCGTACCTGTCCCTTTCCCTCAGTCACTAGACCAGGTCACCCAGGAACTCCCCCCGTTTCAAAAGACGCCTCATCACGGATTCCTCCCGCTTCACACATTCATCCTGAGCAGCAGAGCACTTCTCCCACGATCTGCGTTGCAATATACTCCTGAATCAGTGTGAGGTGGCTGTTGCCGTGTTGTGCGTACCCGTCGTCGTATTGATCCGAGGTCCCCGTCGTGGCTTCCAGCGATGAAAGTGGGTGAAGGGGGACGGAGCACCATTCCCTCTCTCTCTCCTCTAGCCCCTATCGACCATCCAATTAGACACTACACGTCACGGACAAACATATCTGTCTCTCTCTCTCTCTCTTTCTCAATCATTTTCTCTATTCAATGGCTCTTTTTGCAAGCTGAACGCTAGGTTCATCTAGCTGAAGAAGGAAACGATGAAGTATTTTTAAGACCAATGACGTGACGGGACAAAAACCAACTTCCGTTATTGTCTACTTTAAAATTTTCCAGAATTTTTGCCTGTTTCTAAGCTTGTCCGTTAGTAATCAAGAAGCCTATGCAAATTCAGACTGATCATATGCTAATACCCGATCTTGAGGTCTTTGACGCTGACTCTCTGTCTCTCTAGCTGTTCGCTGTTTCACCTCCATCTCAGCTCATTTCCTTTCAGTAGACTAATTCTATCGAGAGATTGACGCCATCTCTCCCTCTCTCACGAACAGTGACTATGCCTCCTCCATTCGTCGTCATTATCTCCCAGGAAAAAAGTCTCCCAAATGGGCCTAGCCGATGGCTTCCCCCCACGCCATTTCTCCAGCATAACGAGCACGCCACAAACAGAATTTTGTCTCACCCCCTGACAAATTCTAATGTCATTTTTTCGAAACTTTCTTCTGGATCTTCTGGTTTGGGGGGATCAGAAATCTCTCGATTTTGTCTCTGACTCTCTCAGACTCTCTGTCTCTCAGTCCCTCAGTCCCTCTGCCCCTCAGTCTCTGACTCTCTCCTCTGAACTCCCGACTACAATTTTTCCCGAAGAGCCCTCCGGGTTAAGCTTGATGATTTATTGTCAGAGCCCCCTTCCGGATTGTGTGTCTGTGCGCGAGATTACTCGTTCATTGGCCCTTCCAGGCCAGCATCAAGTGTCCTCGGGGGTTTTGGCCCCGAGCTTTCCTCCTCCTCCTTCCCGCCCGTAATTGAGTTCCTAGTTCTGACAAACCTGTGTTTATTCCCATGCCAAGTTCTGGCTCTCATTTTCTCGTAATTGTGAGAGGCGACGGGCTCTTGGTCCATAATGAATAGCCGAGTAGAGAAAGAGATCGAAAGATGACGTCAGTCATGAACGTTGGGAGCCTTTCTCTAATCTGATGCCTGCACTCCCAAATTGACATTGATCCCATCTGCCTCTATGTTTGCCGAGGAACGCTCAGCTTCCTTTCCTAGACTTTCTGAAACTCTCGAGCAGCAAATTCTCATGTTTGATGCTCTTTGCAGCATTGCTTAAATCTGTCCAAAGCCAGGCTCAAAACTTCTTACGCTGATTAGATGACTGGCATTTTTTTCAACAGCACTTCCTTCTTCCCTTTTCTTCTGAAAATAGTAAAAAAACATTTTCAGTACTTTTATTTATTGAATGTTCGTTGACTGAAGAAGAAATGTCATCGGTGAAGGTGGCCGTCCGTGTACGGCCCTTCAACCAGAGGGAGATCAACAATGGCTCAAAGCCGATTATTGAGATGCAACAGCAGACTACTCGTGGGTTTTTTTAGAGAGACAGACCGTCAGAGAAACAGTGAGACAGGGACAGGGACAGAGAATCAGAGAGTCAGAGGCAAAGACAGAGAGTCAAAAAGACAGACAGAGAGTCGGGAAACAAATGGACTCAGACTACGTCATCTGACATCATTGATCCATTCTCTCTAATGAAACAATCCGTTTTTTTTTCAGTCATCAAGGGCAATTCACCGGACAAGTTTCACAACTTCAGTTTCGATCATTCCTACTGGTCATGTCTGAAAGAGGACAAGCATTTCGCCAATCAGAAAAAGGTCTATGAAGATCTCGGGGTTGAGATGCTGGAACATGCTTTTGAGGGGTAATTTATGACAGAGAAAAAAAGGATAAATTGGTCTTTTCAGGTACAACGTTTGTATCTTTGCTTACGGTCAAACTGGCTCAGGAAAGTCCTACACAATGATGGGAAAGCCGGGAGATGAACATGAGAGCGGTATCATTCCTCGGCTCTGTGACGACTTATTTTCGAGGTTGGCTTAGTTTTTCTGAATTTACAGTTAGTTATAAAAGTACCGTAACTGTTGTTTTTAGCTGCGAGACCCTGTCGTAGAAAAGTTGTACGAAAAATGCCTTTCACGAACCCACATTTTTCGGGACGAAGAGAACATTTTTCAACTTTTTTATGTTCTGCAAAGTTGTAGAGGAGATCAAGGGCTACTCTTCAAAACATCAAAAAGTTCAAAATTGTCGTTTTCGATCCGAAAAAGACGTACCTTCTAGGTCAGCCAATTTTCTGGCGCAGTGCCAGCGTTGGATACTCAGCTTCGGTACGCAGCTAAAATTTGGCTGAGTATCCAATGGTTGTGGGTCTCGAATCGAAAATTCCTGGTTACAGTAATATTTTCGAGGAACACAAAGTTCAGAATCGAGGCGAATAAAAACGCCGACGTCGAGTACAGCGTCGAAGTCAGCTACATGGAAATTTATTGCGAACGGGTCAAGGATCTGCTCAATCCGGCTAATAAGGAAAACAGCACTGGTAATTGAATAGCAGTCTACTTTTTATGGCTCTTTTTCCGGCCTCCGAGTCCGAGAACACCCAGCCTTGGGGCCTTTCGTGGACGGACTCAGTCTCCTAGCCGTTACAAATTACAACGAGATTTTTAACTTTATGGACGAGGGTAACAAGGCCAGAACTGTGGCTGCGACAAACATGAACTCGACGTCGTCTCGGTCACATGCCGTCTTTACGATTGTCTTGACGCAGAGGAAAAGATCGGCAGATATCAATGATGAGGAGAATAAGGGCTTGGTAGGAATTCAGTACATTTTTTCACTTCGGAGTACTGTAGTTGCAGTAACCTAGCTTATGAAGCCAGCAGAATTTTGCCACGGCTTTTATAAATAGCGCAGTGTCAAGTGGCGCGACTTAGAACCGCAAGGTCAAGAGTTCGGATCCTTGAACCAAAAATTCTTTTGCTTTTGTCCATATTCGTGCTGGGAGCAAGGTTAAAGGACTGGGTCTCGTCACGATGCTTCCTACAGTACTCCTTTTCAATGAACAAACATAATGCGGAAAAACAAGCTCTCTTACAGGTCTCCAAAATCTCCCTAGTAGATCTGGCCGGATCTGAGAGAGCCAACTCGACGGGAGCCGAAGGTCAACGACTGAAGGAAGGAGCCAATATCAACAAGAGTTTGACGACTCTGGGTCTGGTTATTAGCAAACTGGCTGAAGAGGTGGGTCGACTGGAAAGGGATCCAACGAATAGGGACATGAGTCCGTCAGAATTTCGGCCGCGCTTCACATCAATGGCTCAGTGCCAAATGGCCCGACTTGGAACCGTAGGGTCAATTCGAACCCCTGATCCAAAAAATCTTTTGCTTTTTGTCCCTATTCGTTGGAAATCAAAAGTAGAAGTGTGAATAGACAGGGAAGGGTCCAAATTTTTCAGCAGAGTAGTCTCGACGCATCGGTGAGTTCCTGACAAAATCAGACACACAAACTTACATGGGACGAGCTAACAACTGCACGCTGTTGCTATTCCTCTTTTTTCATATAACGAGTGTACGCATCCACTGCTGTGATCTGATCCAGTTCCTATTCAAACTCTTGTTTTCAGGCTTCGAAGAAGGGCGGAAAGAAGAGTTCGGCAAAGAGTGGTCGCATTCCATACAGAGACTCTGTCCTCACATGGCTCTTGAGAGAAAATCTTGGAGGAAACTCAAAGACGGCCATGATTGCTGCCCTCTCGCCGGCGGATATTAACTACGATGAGACTCTGTCAACATTGAGGTGAGAGACAGAGAGACTGCAACTGGAACTGTTCATCTTCCAGAACAGATCCTGACTCTTGACCAGTAGTCTGTCTCTCAGAAAAGCTAGACTATCACTAGACAGTTACTAGATTTTAAACTTCCAGAATAATCCCTGACTCTTGACCAGTATTATGACTTACAGTAAACTCCGCCTTTTAGCTATCCCGACCGTCATGAGACAGTCGCAGGAACCCCGCCCCCCCCCTAAACTTGGATATTTGAGGGCGACGGGGGAAATTTAAATGTTTCCGCTCTCGTTTGCATTTTCCCGCCTTGACCCAGTGAGCATAGTTATAGCCCTGATGACGCTCTACAACTTTGCAGACTATTGTGAAGCGTGAAAATGCTGTTATCACTGTGAAAAAGTGATTCTAAGTCAAAATTTGTCAACCAAGGCAAAAGTCATTTTTCACACTGATAACAGCATTTTCCGCTTAACAATGTTCTGCAAAGCTGTAGAGCTTGATCAGGGCTCCAACTTTACATACTAGGACAAAGCTGGAAAATGCAAACGAGAGCCGGAAAATTTAGTTTTCCCCTGCCGACCCCCAAAACCTAAAGAGGGGGGAGGTAAAGATACCGCCCCCACAGGAACAGTAGCTTCCAGTAGAGAGCCTGTCTTCTAAATCTTTGATTCCTGTAACTATTCAGACAATTTTCAGATACGCTGATCGAGCCAAGCAGATTGTCTGCGAGGCCGTAATCAACGAAGATCCGAACCAGAAGACCATCCGGGTCCTGAAGGAGGAGGTCAACATGCTCCGAACAAAGCTCCTGGCCAACGGAATCAATGTGGACATCATGACCGAGTCGACCCTTACCGAGAAGCCGAAGCAGCTCTTCTCCGCTCAGGACAACGAAACGATGGACAAGCTCAAAGCATACGAGAGAATGATGGAAGCGATGGACAGACCATGGGAGGAGAGACTGAAACAGACCGAAGATGTCCGGAAGGCTCTGGAGGAAAAGATGCGAGAAATGGGTCTCGCCACGGCTGATGACGGTTCCACTCTCGGAGTCTTCAGTCCGAAGAAACTACCCCATTTGGTCAATCTGAACGAGGATCCTCTTATGTCCGAATGTCTACTGTACTATTTGAAGGAGGGAAAGACGCGGGTTGGCAGACCGGAAGCCGAAAAACGTCCGGATATCATCCTTTCCGGAGAGGGGATTCTCGACTACCATTGTTCCTTTTCTCACGAGGACGGAGTAGTCAGTCTGGAGCCTGAAGCGGGTGCTGCTTGTTACGTCAACGGACGGCCAATCACTGAATCTACGGTTCTGCACACGGGTTCGAGAATCATTCTGGGAAAGCATCACGTCTTCAGGTTTGTTTCTTGAATTTGGCGCGAAAACTTGGGATCTTCGAAAGTACCGTATACCAAGAATTCAAATACTAACACCAACTCTTACTCGCCAGCGCAACTCTGACTTATAGGATACGCAGGATATTTTGAAATTCCTTTGAATATCGGACGTCTTTATGAGCCACTTTGGCGTGAAAAAGTTAATTTTTGAAGTCATAGGCTGAAAATAAAAAGCAAAACAGTTTTTACTTGCCTGGGGATTGAACCCGCTTTATGTTGCACCGCAGCTGAACTACTGACCGACTGTGCCATGCGGGACTAGTCGCGCAATTTTTCCCGGCGGAGTTTTATAGTAGCCAAAAAGTTTGCACATTTTAGATACAACGACCCACAAGAAGCTCGTCAGAGTCGCTACAACTTGGCATCTTTGAGTGGCGATGCTCCTCTAGACTGGAAATATGCCCAGCAGGAGATGCTGGAGAAGCAGGGAATTGACTTGAAGGCTGAGATGGAACAGAAGCTCGTCGAAGTCGAGAAACAGTATCGAAGAGAGCGTGAAGAACTTCAGCTGGAAATGTCTCGAAGAAACAAGGTTTGTGCTTTTTTTGGCTAAAAAACAGTTTTTTCAGGAGTACGAAATAGTGATTGAAAATCTCCAAAGACAGGTCGATCTGGCCCAGTCGTTCATTTCTTCCTGTGGCGGCTCAACTTACGAGGGACAAAAGTTCCTGACGAGTAGTCTTATGGAGTTTGCTGACGAGGTCCCCGCTTGGACCAGTGACCAGCAGAGACTCTTGAGAAAGGCCGCCCTAAAGTGGAGATATCATCAATTCACTTCGGTGAGTACAGATTTTCAATCATCCAATGGTTGATCGCCATTTTCTTTCCGAAACCTTGTGATTCCTCTGTAGAGCTGCTAGATGTTCCATTTCAAATATCCAAGGCGTTCTAGGTTATATGTGACTGAACTCAGTGTCCGTCTATTGAATTCTTCTGAGAGACCGAGAAGTAGAGAATCCTCTGTAGCCCGAAGTTTCGCTAAAACTCTTCTCCGACATTGTCTGACTCTTCCAGTTCCTCTTTGAAGGCGTTCCGATCTGTGGCTTTGTCTACACAGACCTTTGAGCTGTAGAAGCCATACCTCTGTATCTTCTCCTGCTTATTTTGCTTCAATTCTTCTTGAAGCAGTTCTTTTTGAGAGCTTTGGGGGTACTCTTCCGGTTTTCCTTCTTTTCCGGTTCGGATAGTCTATGTTTTGGTACCTGGCATTCAAAAAAAGGGGGCCGGTCATTGCAGGCTCACATTGAACCAAAATTTGATGTACTGTAGGTTTAGAATTCTCGAGTTTTTGAGGGGAAAACGAGACGTCTCCTAAATAAGCCATTATTTTGACTTTTTTTTCAAACTGACTCTTGAGCGCAAATTTTTACAGATTCACAGATTTTCAAACAAGTAACTGGCAGAAGCCTTTCAGGTGAGAGACGACCTCTGGGGCAACGCCATCTTCGTCAAGGAGGCCAATGCAATCTCCGTCGAACTGCAAAAGAAGGTGCAATTCCAGTTTGTTCTCCTAACTGACACCATGTACAGGTAGTCCTTCCCGTCCAAAATATTTTAGTTCAAATTTTTTTAGTCCTCTCCCTCCCGACCTCCTTCCCCCAGGAGAAGATCTGACCCAGCGGCCTTATCCAAAGACTGTCGTCGCCATCCAGGTACAAGATCTGAAGAACGGAGCCACACACTACTGGAGCATCGAAAAATTAAAGTGAGTCCAACTGCTGATCGGCCTCTGTTTGTCACACCTAGTTGTTCTTCTCATTAGATTCGCATGCACTTTTGCTTACTCAACTTTTCTCTTACTCTCACTTTCGAGCTTCTGTTCAATGACGGAGGATCAAACGTGCGTGGTGTGTGACAGACAGAGAGTCTCGAGGGTGTGGGCAAAAGTACCGTATCCCTTGAACGCTGCGCACCAACTCTTTGTCGTCGATACGTAGTTGATCTCCAGTGAGCACCAACTAGCCTATTTTACGAGCTGCGTATCAAAACTGACTACAGTAACCTTTCCAGTAACCACACAAATATGTCGAATAACTACAGTAACCTGCGCACCAACTAGTATTGACAGGCTACGGTAGTCAGTCTTGGTACGCAGTATACGAGTTGGTGCGCATTTTGAAGTTCAAATGGCGCCAGACTGCGCACCAACTCAAATTGCAGACAGACGGCGTATCCTAAAGTTACCGTAACCCTATTTGATGGTCTCTGTTATACGAGTTGGTGCGCAGTCTGAATCAGAGGCGTCATTTTGATCACACGGTGCGCACCAGCTCAGTCAGCTTCAAAAGGCGGTTTTCATGTTAAAAGAGTTGGTGCGCAGTGAAACGGCTTCCGGACACAAGTTGGTGCGCCTCGTTTAGGAATACGGTACTTTTTCCCACGAGCAAGCCAAAAAACCCGTTATTTTTTGCAGACAGCGTTTGGAAGATATGCGTTGTGCGTACAATGCGGAATTGTCGGTAGTTGGAACGCCCTCGGAGCCTCCTGATCATCAGAATCAGGCAGCCGAGGGATGGTTCCAGGCGGCACTTCAGCTCAACCCCGCACGTCTGATCCCCGACAGGTCTTGTGCACTGCTTTAGTTCTTTGTGTTTATGCTGGTTTTGTAGACAGCGACTGGAGTCGATGAGAGAGATGTACGACGCGGATGCTCAGCTCTCGCCGATGGAGGATCCTATGATGGATGCTCTGATGGGGACGGATCCCTTCTATGACCGATTTCCATGGTTCCGGATGATTGGACGGTATGGGAGACAGGGACAGACAGAAAAGAGAGTCAGACAGACATTGAACACTTCTGTTCCAGAGCATTTGTCTACCTGTCCAACCTTCTCCACAACGTTCCGCTAGTCCACAAAGTGGCAGTTGTCAATGAGAAGGGAGAAGTCAAAGGCTATCTTCGTGTCTCAATCGAGCCAGTCAAAAAAGGAGAAATTGATACTCAGAAGAAAGGAACACGACAGACTGCCAAGCTGCACTTTAGAAAAGAAGATTTTCTAAAGGCTAGGAATGGAGAGCATGGTATGAATGACTCTTTTTGAGCTGAACATATAGTTATAGACGAGTCTTCCCAGCTCATCTTCCCCCAGCATATGGAAGAAGAGGAAGAGTTCTGTTTCCGAGTGGTCGTCCAGCAAGCGACGGCTGTTAGTGAGTCCTACTCGGACGTCTTCTGCCAGTTCAACTTTCTCCATCGACACGATGAAGCCTTCTCTACGGAGCCTATGAAAAACTCTCCCAAGATGCAGTTGACCTTCAATCACAATCAGAACTTGCACATAAAAATGAGCCGAACTTTCCTTCATTACATTCATCACTTCCCGATCATCTTTGAGGTAAGAGTGAAGAACGTTTTTTTCTCAGCATGCCTGGCCCGAAATCAGGTCAGCATCGGCCAGATGCCAACTTTGCGGCGGACTAAAAAAATGCATTTCACATTTATTTCTGGTTTTTCTTGTTTAAAAATACTTTGTATGGCAAGATATAATTATGATATCAAAAAAAATACGAGAAAACAGAAAACTGACGACGAAAAGAGAAGAAATCGAAAATTGTCTGAAGATTCCAACGAAATTCTTGGAAAATTCGAAGATTCTTCTATTTGTCAGCAGGCTTGTTGAATCTGGGTTGTTGCGCCGCGCTGCGGCCAGGTTGGACTTTGCGGCGGGCTAAAAAAAATTCATTTCGCATTTTTTTTCTGATTTTTTTTGTTTCCAAATACGTCCCCCGATAAAATTTAGTTTTGTCATCAGAAAAATTGGAAGAAAATCGAAAACTGACGACAAAAATAGAAGAAAATGCGGATTTTTGACGAAATTCGGTAAAAATAGCAGTTTTCTTCTATTTTGTCTTCTACATTGTCAGTTTTCGATTTTCTTCCAATTTTTCTGATTACAAAACTAAATCTAATCGGGGGACGTATTCGGAAACAAAAAAATCAGAAAAAAATGCGAAATGAATTTTTTTTAGCCCGCCGCAAAGTCCAACCTGGCCGCAGCGCGGCGCAGCTCAGCTCAGACTGCAGCGCAGCCCTGACCGCAGCGCAACGCAGGTTTTCAACAAGCCTGGTTGTCAGTTTTATGTTTTCTCGTAATTTTTTTGACGTCATAATTAGAGCTTAGCCTACAAAGTATTTTTATACAAGAAAAATCAGAAATAAATTTGAAATGAATTTTTTTTAGCCCGCCGCAAAGTTGGCACCTGGCCGAAGCTGGCCTGACTTCGGGCCAGCTTTGCCATGCCTGCTTACAGTAACCCTTTCCAGGTCTTCGGTCACTACCAGCCAAAAGTACAAGGACCGAACTTTGAGAGACAGAACAGTGCTCTCGGCCGAAGACTCTCTACGAAACTGTCCTTCCAACAACCGTCTCTTGTCATCTCGACGCCGGTCAAGAGTCGCAAAGGAGCTCCTCTCATCCATAATGCGTAAGTCCAGACCCCTTTCCAGTTACCGTAATCCTTAGAAATGCTCATGTGCGGAGCAAAGTCGACGTTTTGGTCTATTTCGAAGTCTGCGAGCTGGCGAATAGTGGAGAGTACGTTCCAGCTCTTGTTGATCACGCCCAAGGCCTGCCGACTCACGGAATCATTCTCCTTCATCAGGGCATGCAGCGCCGGATCAAGATGACCATTTGCCACGAGAAGGGCGAGATTAAATGGAAGGACTGTCAAGAGCTGGTAGTCGGCCGCATTCGGGCTGGTCCCGAATGGAATGGCGGAGACGACGTCGATGTTCTTTCGCTGGGTCTCTTTCCTGGATCCTATCTGGAGTTTACCCAGGACGAGAGGACATTCTTCCAGTTCGAAGCAGCCTGGGACAGTTCCCTGCACAATTCGCCTCTTCTGAACAGAGTCTCAAACTTTGGCGATCAGATCTACATGACTCTCTCGGCCTATATGGAAGTGGAAGGTTGTTCTCAGCCGGCTGTCTTTACCAAAGATCTCTGTGTCGTTGTCTACGCCAGAGACTCTAAAATTTCTGCTGCCAGCAGACTTTGTCGATCAGTCATGGGAGGAATTTCCAAATCTCCCAAAATGAACCGGGTTCCTGGAGTCTATCAGGTCTGTCTCAAGGACTCTACTCATTCCGGTAGTCCAGGTGAGGGACAGTTTTGTTCTGAACTAAAAGAGCTGTTCAGGAGCTGTCCGGAGACAGAGAAGAGTGCTGGACACTTCGTCTGCCTATGTCAGAGGAGAGGAGAATCTGGGACAGTGGCGACCCAGGGGTGACTCTCTGATATTTGAACATCAGTGGGAACTGGAGAAGCTGACCAGACTTCAACAGGTGAGAGAGTCGGAAAGCGAGAGGGGAGAGTCAGAGAGTCAGAGAGAGACAGAGAGACTGAGAGACAAAGAGTCAGAGAACGAGAGAGTCACAGAATCTGAGAGGGAGAGTCAGAGAGACAGAGAGAAACAGAGAGACAGAGACAGAAAGAAAAAGAGTCTGAGAGGGAGAGAGTCAGAAAGTCAAAGAGATAGAGAGTCAGAGAGTCAGGGAAGAGAGAGTCATAGAGTCAAACACAGATTCATTCTTTCAGGTAGAACGAGTCCGTCTCTTCCTCCGTCTCCGAGACAAACTCAAAGGAAAGAGGAAGCCGGGAGAGGCCGTCACTCCCGTCTCTCCAACCCAGCCCCGCTGTGCCATTCCAGATTCTGTCAAACTCGACGACAAGGAGAAAGGAATAGCGTCAAAAGTTCTCCGTCTGATCAAGCAGAAGATTCCAATGAACAAAGAGGCTCCGACTGGTGGAAAGCCAGCAGAGGCTAGTGACGATTCCGGCTCCAATAGTGTCACCTCACCAATGTCGGACAAGAGCATGATCAAGAGCTCTCCCTCTTTTGATGTGCTGAGCCGACAAAAGTCAAAGTCTGATCAGAATCTGAACGTTGCCGATGAAGTTCTGGATTCCCTGACTCTGAAAAGAAGTCTCAGTGGTAGTCGTCTGAACCAGTTGAATTTATTGGTTCCGGAGGTGAGTACTGAGAGTCAGAGAGAGACAGACTCTCTTTCAGGTCTCCGAAGAGAGAGTCGGAGTCGTCGTCTCCCGAAAAGGCTGGATGAATTTCTTGGAGGAGAAGACTCAGGGCTGGACCAAGAGATGGGTAGTGGTCAGACGGCCCTACATTCTGCTCTTTAGTGACGAGAAGGACTTGGTTAGTCCTTTAAAAACTAAAAAAATATTCAAATTTAGGTGATCCGTGGAATAATCAACCTAGCCAACGCTCGGATCGAGTACTCTGAAGACCAGCAAGCTATGCTCAAAGTTCCGAACACTTTCTCCGTCTGTACCAATCATCGTGGTTTTTTGATGCAGATTATGCCAGGAGATGAGGTAAGAGTCAGAAGCAGTAACAGTAACAGTAACAGTAAGAGTGACAGTAATAGGAACAGTAACAGCAACTGATCCAATCCTGTTCAGATGTACGACTGGCTCTACGCGATAAATCCTCTACTAGCAGGTCAGATGAAACTGACCCATTCCGTTCCTACTCCGCCTGTTCTTCCAGCCAACAGCTCCAGCTAGAAATCTCTCCTCCTTTTTCTCTTCCAACCGCTATAAATTACGCGTATTTTGCCTCGTAGTCTCTCCCCCCGGTTGTGAGTATATTCTAGTCGTCTCTTTCCCCCCTTAGAGAGCTCATATCTGTTTCTTTCCGCAAATGAACTATACTTTTTTTTCTGCTTGTTACACATTTCATTTTCTGTAGAGTAGAGTCTCTAAACTTCGTCCTTAGTTATTTTGCTCGAAGAGGAGTTCTTCTTTGATGGCTGCTTGTCCAGGTTTGGAGTCGGCACAATCTTGGCACTGTCCCAATCACTTCCCTCTTCAGCTTCCAGCGTCTTGTATATTGGATCCCTTGCGTCTTTTATCTGGTCGATTTTTCGACGAGCCATCCTGGAATTGGAAACGTACTTGAGATAATATGCGATGTCCTTTGAAAGTCAGTTTTTGGTGGAAATCGGGGCAAAATATCAACTTTAGTAGTTTTAGGCTACAAAGGCTGGAAAGGGAGACAGAAACCAAATGATATTAGTTGTTACGGAGAGTGAGTGACTCAGAAACGAGATACGGTAAAATTAGCGGCGTTACAAAAAAACTGAGCAGTAAATTACTGGAAGGCTGCAATCCGGAGGCTGAGAACTGCCTTTCCGCTTTCATAGTCACGAATTACAGCTTAAACAAACAGAAAAGAAACATAGCAAACTATTTTTAGGCTATTTTCCCTAGAAAACGTTTAAAAAAGCTCACATTATCTTCGGTGGCTCCACCGGGGCCAACTCTTGTACCGGAACTTCTCTATTCGTCTCCGCTGTTGTCGTCTGCGGCGAGTCCTTTTTCGATTCCTTCTCCCTCGCCGTCTTTTTCGACTCCGGCGACGGTAATTTAGCCGGTTTAACTTTCAGAGAAGGCTGTGAGGACGGAATCGTAACCGTTTTTTGCTCCGAAGGCTTCGAAATAGTCGGTGGAACGGCCGCCTGGACGTGAGTGGAAGCTACCGTCTGTGTTACGGAACGAACTGTGAATTTCTTCCGTCTACAGCACATTTGTTGTGATTTTTCCATAACTTTTCGCTTTTTGTTGTGAAAAGCTATTAAAACCATTAAAATTTATCTCTAGGAACACGTTCGCATTTTGAGGAATCTATTTCGAATTTAGGCAGTCTTCTCCGTCACGATGTTAAATTGCGGCTTGCCATTGCTGTCCTGTCCGGCTAGGACCTTCTTTCCGTGCAGGAGATACGGTTGAGCGAGGTCGTGTCTAAAATTTGAATGTTTGAAAAGCTATAGAGATTTCTATTCGCTATTTACTTAACAAATGCTCGATACTCAGTCAAAGTAAGCTGCTGAACTTCCGTTCTTTTTATGATTTGGTACAAAACAAACGGATTAGTGAATCGCCTTCTTCGTCAAAAAGAAAATAATGGTGAAAAGAAACATACCTGCAATTGGACCAGCCAGTGCCAATTCCGATACCAGTTCCGAGCCAAATAGGCCATGGTTTTCCCTAAAAAACTTGGAATTAGCAAGAAAGTGTTGTGGGTACCCGTCACGACTTCAAAAAAAGTATTATTCTCGCGGAATGGTTCGAAACGAAATACAGAAAATAAAAGGAAGAAAAAAGCAATTTTTAAAGAACTGTCACCTTGAAGAAGGCGACGCTGGCCACGACGCCGATGGCAATTCCTCCGCTAATTTTGAGCAGCGAGTCGGCGAAACAGCGGTCGACCTTCTCTCCGAGCACGTCTTCACTCCTGGTCATCTGGAACCCATATTTTAGCATAAACCATTAAACGTTAGGTAAAAATTTGGTAAAACGACCAAAAACGATAAAAAGGCCCACTATGAAACAATTTATTAAACAAAATCAATTGTGGAATGTGATAAAATTAACGATAACCGTACTCATTATGGGAATTACCGTAGCCCGGCGGTCCAAATCTGGGCGGATATCCGTACTGGAAGTTTGGCGGAGGTCGTGGCGGAAATTCCAGACCTCTACCGTAATCTGGCGGCGGTCTACGGTCAAAATCCGGTCTTCTGGGTATAAAATCAGAAGGAAAATGTCCTCCAGCTCTAAATTCGGGTCTCGGCGAAGGTCTGAGCTCATTTTCCGGTCTTCTGCCTCGTAAATCGTCTTCCCAAAGCGGCGGCGGTTGGTCTTTTTCCGGCCTCGGGACGCCAAAGTGGCTCTTGGCGCTTGGCAGCTCCTGGCGGAAGAAGGATACTTGCTGAAAAGAGTGTTTTTGAAAAATTAAAAAAAGAACTTACTGGAGGTGGCTCAACTCGCATCGGATCTTTTCTGTAGTAGGGATGGTCCGAAGGGGGTGGTCTGGGAGCCGGGACGGGAGCTGCTTTGACAGGAGAAAGTACAATGTCGTCAACTGGACGGGGCCTCTTTCTCGATTGTTCGTTTACCAGTTCTCCGAGCTGAAAAATATGATTTTAGCGGGAATTTTAGCAAGTGGCGCAGTGGCAAAACACTCGGCTGCTGTCCAAACGATGAGGGTTCGATTCTGTGCGGAAACTTTTTTTATCTTCAAAGAAGGCTAAGGAAATGTCTTGTTGGAACAATTTCTGGGACGTTTTGACCTAGTTTTAGCTGCGTACATTGGCTGAATATCCAACCAAGTGAAAAATCAACGTCAAACTTACCGCAGTCCAGTCGTCGTCGTTGAACTGTTCAATCGGCTCGACGAAATCATTGGGGTTGATAATCTCCTCGTGGTCCTTTACTCGTCCATTCTTCTTCAATTCCGTGTATTTTCGCAGCTCTTCCATGTCGTCTCTGTACTTTTCTGCAAGTTCTTCATGTTTTTCGAGGGCAAATCACATTCTGCTTGTTGTTCGGGGAAAAAATGACCAAAAAGTACCTGAATCAATGTAAGAGCCACTATTCTGCCTCTCTATGCTGTAGTCTAGACGATCTTCCCTCGATCCGTTGGCGTCTTTTTGAACGAAGAAGAACTTTCTCGGAGGGCTTTCCTCCCGTTTCAGGCGATCCTCCTTCATCCGTTCAGCCAGTCTGACCTGTTCTGCTGAGGGACCCGCTGGGATTTCGGGGCGGTTCAAGTTTCTAAAAAAGTTATGGATTGTTGAAAAAATGGCTAAATTCCATAGATTTTCGTTTCCAGGCGGCTGGTTGTAGCTCATTTCCTGAGGCCACAGACTCGACAGTTAGACAGTTGGACTTTAAAAGAAGCTAAAACTAACCTCTTCAGAGCTTCCTTTTGTGCTTCGACTCTCCGCTTATACTGTGACGTCCACGATTCTTCTCTCGGTTTCGGCGGGCCGTGTTTCCAGCTAGATCGACTATTATCCGGATCCCGATCGTCAGAAGTTGTGCTAGAAGTATCCGGAATGCTCAGACTGGACCTGTCAAGTTCCTGCGCCGGGAGAATCTTGTTTCTGATTGGAGAGGCGGATCTTGGAGCCTGAAAATTGACATTTTATTGAAACATGCAGAAAAGTACCTCTTTCACCAGTTCGGGAGACTTTTGACATCGAGGGCTTAGCTCCACAGCGGCTCGTGGAGGAGACAATGAAAATGTACGCTGCGGACTACGTTGAATCGGCTCAGACTTCCTCTGGGGAGTCGATTCGCAAAGAGGCTTCTCCTGACTTCGGTTTAGCGAATCGTAGCGCTGACGAGGAGGTACTGGCTCGTCTCGGGGCTCATTTCTGGAAAATTGGCGTTGTTAACTGAAAATTTAAAATGGAAACGCGCAGGCGAAATATCTGGTTTTTTGTCATTGAAGCTGTCTAACTGCTGAATCTGCGGCGACACAACCGGTGTCGCTGTCTAACTGTCTAGATTGTACCCATAACAAGCTGGTTCACAAACAAAGTGGCTGTCTAACTTTCTAGCTTGTGGCTTCCGTAGCCTAGTCATATCGTATTTTTTGGCTTTTCGTAAGCTGGTTTTTTTATTTTAAAAAATCACGGCGGACATCTGCAAGTGTGAACAAAGTCAAAAATTGCTTGCCTCCAGTTTGAAGAAGCTGGTGATCCTCTCCACATTTCTTTCGGAAAATCGTGTGGCATTGCCTGAGGCGGAGCAATGTGTCGATGTGTTTCTGGCGGAGCAATATGGCGCCGTGATTCCGGCGCCATTTTGTCCTGTCGCTCTACCCAGCTGTCGGCACGAGACGAAGGGCCAGAAGCTCTCCAGGACGGCTCATTTCTCCAGCCCGGATCACGCTCTCTAGACGATTTGTTAAGGAAAAGTTGAGGGAAAAGTTACCGAAAGTCTGGACGAGGATGATATGGAAGAGGAGCCGGCTCGTTTCGCCAAGAACTTCGAGGAGGTTCTCCTGCATATTTTTCGTATTTTTTTTGCGTTAAAAATTTGAAAATTACGATATTCTCGTTCTCTCGGAGGTCCTTGTGGAAATCTCGGTGGTCCGCGATAATCTCTGGGCGGTTCATCATGATGCTGAACTATTTTTTTGCCAGAATTGAACGAGAAAGTACCTGTTTTTGAAGAAAGTCAGTGTAAGATGCGTTAGAGCGCAAATAAGTAGATGAGGTCATGTCGGGGCCATCTAAACAAATGGTATGGAATGAAATAGATCATCTTACTATAGCGGGGCCGTCCCGGATACATTTCTCGCTCGCCAATCTTTCGTTCGAGCCGTATTAGCTGAAATAAGCAGGTAAAAATAAAAAAAATGAGCATAAAAGACTGAAGAAATCAATTTTTTGACGGCGATGGACGGCCGAGACAACTACTATCGCTTTTCGCGCGCAGATTTTTAATGCGGGTCCCACCACGAAATTCTAGACCCCTCGAAGAAAGCCTCGAATTCTGAAAATTGAGCCTCATTTTCCGTTGTTCTTTTCCCATATTTCACTTTCTTTTTCTTTCTTCAGAGCCGACAAAAATGTCAAGAATGGCAAGAAAAAGAAATATAGCCTGACCTGGTACCGTTGCATGCAATATTTCTGTATGCGAAGTTCCCAAATAGTGTATTTTTAGTTTTGCTGTCATACTGACCCTTTCTTTCTCTCCCTTGAGCCATATAACTAAATTGAGCGTGTAAAACAACGTTTAAAACGTGCAAACACAGTCGAAAAAATGTCTAGTTTTTAGTCGAATAAAAGTGCCTAGAAAACTTTCAAACTACTGGAAAATGACCAAACATGTTCCGAATGTTAATCACGTCTTTACACTCTAACGACTTCTTTCCTTCTCAAATACAATCTAACATACTGCAAATGTTTTTAGAACAAGATGATGCGCGGAGGAGGTCAACAGCCGGTGATTGTTCTAAGCCAGGGTACCAAGAGAGAGAGCGGCCACCAGGTCCAGGTTGGAAACATTTCCGCCTGCAAAGTGAGTTTTATCGCCTTATTTTCCGCTACAAAACAGCTTTAGACCATCGCCGACGTGATTCGGACGAGTCTCGGCCCTCGAGCCATGCTGAAAATGCTCATGGATCCCATGGGAGGAATTGTCATGACCAACGACGGAAATGCTATTCTGAGGTGATTTTTTGGTGTTCTTTTAATGATTCCGTTGCAGAGAAATCACCGTCAAGCATCCGGCCGCCAAGAGCATGATCGAAATCGCCCGTACACAGGACGAGGAAACTGGAGATGGAACGACCTCCGTTATTGTTCTAGCCGGAGAAGTCATGGCCCAGGCTCAGCCCTTCCTCGAGCAGAAGATTCACCCGACTGTCATTATTCAGGTTCACGCCAACAATTTTCCAGTTTTACATAAAATACTAGGCTTACCGCCAAGCCCTCGAGGATGTGATCGAGCTGGCCGAGAAGAAGTACAGCCGTCCTGTCGACATCAACAACGACAACGAGATCGCCGTCGTCGTCAAGTCCTGCCTCGGCACAAAGATGCTCAGCAAATGGATGGATCTGGCCGTCGGCATTTCCCTCGATGCTGTCAAGACGATCCGCGTCGACAAGGGCGGCATCAAAGAGATTGACATCAAACGCTATTGCCGTATCGAGAAGATCCCCGGAGGAACTATCGAAGACTGCAAAGTGATCAAGGGAGTCATCATGAACAAGGACGTGACGCATGCCAAGATGCGCCGTCGTATTGAGAATCCACGCGTTGTGCTGCTCGACTGCAATCTCGAGTACAAGAAGGGAGAATCGCAGACGAGCTTAGAGATTATTCGCGAAGAGGATATTAGCAAGATTCTGGAGCAGGAAGAAGAGGCCATACGCAAGCAATGCGACGAGATCATTGCCGTCAAGCCGGATATTGTCTTCACCGAAAAGGGCGTCTCCGATCTGGCCCAGCACTTCCTTCTCAAGGCCGGAATCACGGCCATTCGTCGTCTCAAGAAGACGGACAACAATCGTCTGGCTAGGTAGCACTTTATTTACTGTTCTGGAGGGTTTTTGTTCGAATATTCGAACACCGACCATGAAACTTGTAATATGTCCAATTTTCTGCTTCAAAACCTTGAACAGATGACATTTGACGTGGATTGAAGAGCCCCTTTCTATCTCTCCTGGATGGTCAAAATTCCATGTTTTCAGAGTCTGCGGTGCTAAGATCGTCCACGATACTGCCGATCTCCGCGAGGAAGACGTCGGAACTGACGCTGCGCTCTTTGAAATCACAAAAATCGGTGACGAGTACTACACGTATGTTACCTCGCCCACCACGACAGCCTGTACCGTGTGTCTCCGCGGGCCTTCCAAGGATGTCATCAATGAGGTTTTTGGCTCATTTTGCCGCCGAAAATACTATTATTTAGGTTGAACGCAATCTGCAGGACGCGCTCCACGTCGTGCGCAACATTATGCTGAATCCGAGACTCGTTCCGGGAGGAGGAGCCCTTGAAATGGCTCTCGGACAAGCCGTCACCGAGAAGGGTAAGACGCTGGAAGGCGTCCGCAAATGGCCCTACACGACCATCGCCCGAGCTCTGGAAGTCATCCCCCGTACACTGATTCAAAATTGTGGCGGAAACACAGTTAGACAGCTGACGGCCCTGCGAGCCAAGCATGCCCAGAATAAGGAGAACTGGACCTGGGGAATCGATGGAAATAGCGGAGATTTGGTAGGGATTTTTTTTTCTCGAGAAGACGAATTTTTTCATTGTAGGACGCATTTGCTTCGATTTAGCTGGGGAATTTTAGATGCTAAGAGATGTTTTGGTTGAACAGCTTGTCTGCGTGCCATTTCCGTGCTAAACATTGAATAGTTGGCCAAGTTTTAGCTGCGTAACTTGCCTGAGTATCCTATGCGTCGTAGAATTGTGGGGGTGCTGAGCCAAAGTGAGGTGCGCACCAAAATTTTTGAATTGGGCGCGTATGTCTGCTGAGTATCCCAACGAATTTTGCTAATTTCCTTTTTTTTTCAGGTCGACATGAATAAGCTCGGCATCTGGGACCCACTTTCCGTCCGTCTCCAAGTCCTGAAGACGGCCATCGAGACGTCCATAATGCTGCTCCGCATCGATGATATTGTCAGCGGAACGAAGAAGGCCAACAGTGAGAGCGTCCAGGAAATGCCACAATAATTGCTAGCATCTCACTCTCGAAGCAATCTCAATTCATCTTTAAGCTTTTTTTCTTGTTGTGTGGTTTGTTACGTTGACAACTCTCCCCCAATTGTTTTCCCCACTTCTTGCTTTGCCTCCGTTTTTGATGCTGTTTTTTTCTTCCAAATAAAGGAATTTCATTTTTGCTTGTCTGCAGTGTTTGTAGAGAGAAGAGCTGATAACTTCCAAAACTAAAATAAAAGGAGAAACATGCGTTTTTTTTGTTGTTTGAAAATTTAGACTTTTTCTTGCGATTTTAGAGTTTTCTCAAAAATCAAGGAGAAACCTAATTTTTCGTTCAAATACCTCGGATTTTTCTGTCATCGGCTTAGAACTGCATTTTTGACTATTAGCTTGTTGAAAATCAGCGCGAAAGTTAATTGCATAACAAAAACCCGACCAAAATAAGCGAAATTAGCGTTGGAAAATTCCCGCGATTCCCGTCATTCCCGCGGGAAAAACAGCTTGTCACGGGAATATTCCCGCAGGAACGCGGGAATAAAAGTTAGCACGGGATTCCCTCCCGCAGGACGCGGGAAATTTTTTGAGACTAAACATCCCCGTGGATTCCCGCGGGAATTTTTTTGGCCATTCCCGCACATCTCTGGTGAGAATAGTGCTCGTAACGGGACCTTGCGGAAAATTGGTCCTGTAGCGAACGTGAAAAGATTTGCGCGAAACTCGTTCTGTTCAAATTTTTCGCAATTTTCCATCGCACTGATATTTTCTTCCTCTCTGGTTGCTTTATCCTTTAAAATTCTAGTTTTTATGTGCGAAAACGATAATAATATTGTCCCCGAACGAAATAAGTTAAAAAAATGATGTCCCAGATAGATACTTATCTGTTTTCCTTCGATTCTTTGCTCTTGTTCACGTTTTATCCATTTTCAAGAAAACTGCTGAAAAGTCGTCCTTGTTCGCAGTTTTCGCGCTCTATAGCAATTTGCTCGCTCTAGCACGATGACAAAACCCCTGTCTGTCGCTGTTTTTGAATTTTCACTCGTTTTCTCGCCTGTCATTTTCTTTACAAATATCCCTTTTTCCAGCAATGGTTGATCAGACTACGCCAGCTGTAGCTCCGGTTGATGAGGAGCGTCAAAGAGCTCTGGCAAATTATCGCCGAAAGCTGGCCGAATGTCGCGAATTCGAAGAGCGACTAAAGGAACTTCGCAAGAAGGTATAATTCATGTTTTTGCCCAAAAAATGCAAACTACCAGGAAACCGAGCAGCAAAAGGGCTTCGACAAGTCGGAAAATGACATCAAATCGCTGCAATCGGTCGGCCAGATTGTCGGCGAAGTTCTGAAGCAGCTGAGCGAGGAAAAGTTCATTGTCAAGGCTACCAACGGTCCGCGTTACGTCGTCGGATGCCGTAGATCTATCAACAAGGAGGCACTAAAGCAGGGAACACGCGTCGCTCTCGACATGACTACATTGACCATAATGTAATCCCATTTTCCCTGCTCACATCGCTAAGATTTCAGGAGACAGCTACCACGAGAAGTAGATCCGCTGGTGTACAAAATGTCGCACGAAGATCCTGGAAATATAACCTATTCCGACGTTGGAGGCCTCTCAGAGCAGATTCGTGAGCTGCGTGAGGTCGTCGAGCTGCCTCTGATCAATCCGGAGCTCTTCCGTCGTGTCGGAATCACACCGCCGAAGGGCTGTCTCCTCTACGGTCCGCCGGGAACGGGGAAGACCCTCCTGGCTCGTGCCGTCGCCTCCCAGCTCGACTGCAACTTCCTGAAAGTCGTCTCCTCGGCCATCGTCGACAAATATATCGGAGAATCGGCCAGAATGATCCGCGAAATGTTCAACTATGCCCGTGATCATCAGCCTTGTATCGTATTCATGGACGAGATTGACGCCATCGGTGGCCGTCGTTTCTCCGAGGGAACATCAGCTGATCGTGAAATTCAAAGAACCCTGATGGAGCTTCTCAATCAGCTCGACGGATTCGATTCTCTCGGCAAAGTCAAGGTACTTTTCCTCTCTAAAACTTTGACAGGCACCTTCTCATCCTAAATTTTTGTCTGCAAAAACTAGATCTGTCAGTTCGTGTGTAGCCATAGTGTAACAGCCTGTAAAGGTGACAAAATTGAGAAATTTGCCCATGGTATCTCTGAGCAAAAGTTGGATGGAGGTGTGCCTGTCGGTGTTCAACAATATCTCCACTCATCACAATTTTCAGGTGATCATGGCCACGAACAGACCCGACACCTTGGACCCGGCTCTTCTCCGTCCCGGTCGTCTGGACCGTAAAATTGAGATCGGCCTTCCGAACGAGCAGAGTCGTCTCGAAGTTCTCAAAATCCACGCGAATCCCATCACGAAGCACGGCGAGATTGACTACGAGGCCATTGTCAAATTATCCGACGGCTTCAGTTGTGCCGATCTCCGAAATGTTTGTACAGAAGCAGGCGAGTTCTTTTTTTCTTCTCAATAGGCCAGATTCTTTGCCCTTCCTGTTGCTATTGAACTTTCGACAAAGCGGTGCCATGACTCCAATTTGAATGATCAAACGCCCATGTTGACGTCTGATCATTCCCCCCAAAAACTCTGCTTCTATTAATAACTTCATCATCTTTTCAGGCCTCTTCGCTATACGTGCCGAGCGTGAATACGTGATTGAGGAGGATTTCATGAAAGCCGTCCGAAAAGTAGGCGATGCCAAGCGCCTCGAGACCAAGCTCGACTACAAGCCCGTCTAATTCATTCCCCCGGTTTTCTCACGATATGTACTCGTATAACTGTGTGTCTATTCCAAAATCTGTGCTTTTGTTTTATTTATAAAAAAAGATCCGGTCCTTTTCCGAGAGGGCATGTAAGAAGTTAAGCAGTAGAAAATTGGCAAAACCAGTTCTCCGGGTCGCTTTTCGTGGCGGGGTCATTGTTGTTTGTTGCCCTGCTTGCCAAATTTTTCCATCTCTTTTCTCCCGCTCTAAAAATAGTTGAGCTGGATGGTTTCCATCCAGCTCAATTAGTCCGAACCCATTCATCTCAAATAACGACTCCTCCCCCTTACTCGAAATGTCAGGTTCTCGCCACAGAATTGGCCATGTGTTCCCTTCGGAGCGTCCTTCTACTTCTTCCGACTCTTCTAGCAGCTCCGCTTCAGTCAGGAATCGACAATAATGATATTGTGGTCAGTTTTGCAGCTTTTTTCTCGGTAGATATATATATATTTTGTTGTCTGTTTTCCGTGTCCCTTTCATTTTGTGCGATTATCAAGTTTGTATGATTCTTTCAGTCATCGAATTTTTTTCGACTGCTTCATTATTGAAATTGGAGAATGTTAACGTTCTGAAGATGTGTTTCAAACACAGACCGACTTACCAGTCGCTAAACTTTAATTCGGTTAGAACTTAGTTTTTTGTCTGTTTTTTTCGCAAAAGTCATACGGACACCGCCTGCTTGTTGCACACAGCACCTAGAGACACCGATCTGCTTCAAATAGTCGAGAAACGACCAAAATTTCCACCGCTACAGACCAGCTTGTACAGTAAAGGCCCCAACTAAAATGATAGCCTTTGAATTCACATGCACATTTCGTGAAGCTGTGAGCTTTCTTTTTTTCTGAGCGCAGCTGAACAACCCAGTCTCAACTTTATGATATCTGAAACTTCGTGTATTATCACCATGTCCCTTACTCGGTTTTGTCTCTCGTATCTGCTGGGCACCTTCTTGTAGACGTTCCAGACGATCAACGTCCATAAAGAAATTGGGTGTTTGTTGAACCACCACCGCTAATTGTCCTAATCAAAATGACGCATTTCAGCCACTGGTTCCTCAGGAGAGGGCCGTCATTCACATGGAATTCAATGAAAACGGTACAGTCAAACATCAGACACCAGAAAAACCTCCGTCCTTCGAAATAATCCCCGTCGACGCCCTCTGTGATTTTTGCTTCGCCGTCGTGGAAATGCTGAAGAATATGCAGAAATCGGATGATAATTTTGAAGAAGTAATTTCAAAAAAGGAGGGCAAGAAAAATGAATTTAGACTGTCAAAAAAGATTGCTTAAATCACACGACGGACAGCTCAAAGAAGGAAATTTGTGGCTATGTGGACAAGATTAATTTGGAGCGGCTGAAAAAGGAAACGGCTTCGAAATTGTGTCTGGAGGAGAGGCTCTGCTTTGAACAGAGACCAGAGCAGAAGGTACGAGAGACAGAGAGTCGGGTCTGATAGAGGGAGACAGAGAGACAAGAATGAGAGATGGTCACTCTGAAAAAGAAAGCTTTTTAGGAAAAGAAGGTGATAGTCGATCAGTCAAATGATGAGAAACCAAAAACGAAGGTGGAGGACAAAAAAGTACAGGTAAAAAGGTAGCCTCGTTAGACTCATTAACCCACTTTTAGCTGTCTAACCCTGCCTCATAAACCAAGAAGACTATATTTTCAGCGAGTGTCCAAACGTCATCCCTGGTTCATCAACAAGACGGTCTCATTAAGAATGTTTGTAGAAGATATAGCTAAATGAATACAAGAAAATTTGAGGGCAGAGAGAACTGATGATATTTCATTTTTCTTTCAAATCTACAGCTAATCGGACTTGGCAATGTGCATGACGAGCTGGTACTCCCAGTAGCATTTCCTGTGCATGGGCAGACCGGCATTGTTCTCGACGAAAGAGTTTTCCAGGGGCTGACGACATCTGAAACCGTTACTATTATTGTCCCTGTCCTCTCATATTTTAAAGGACTGAACTCACACAGCACAGGTGAAGCAGGTGGGATGCCAGTGCTTGGCGCCGACTTGGAGGAAGTTGTCTTCGATGGGAGCCAGACAGCCGGCACAGGGGACGACATCCAGATGACAGTGACTGCAGACGGAGGCTTCGGCCTTTTCCTCAAACTTTTCGTCGTGCTGGATTCGACAGCCGCAGAGGGAGCAGAAGAAGTGGTCGACGTGCCAGAGCTGGCCGCGGGCGAACAGCGCCGACTCTTGTTCGATCTTGCGCGAGCAGCCGGCACAGCGATTCATCTTGGCAACTATGTTTTGTGCTTTTTAAAAAAAGTTTTCTTCAAAAATCAAATGTTAATTTTAAAGAAACTTAATAATAGAGAAGCAATTAAGACATTTGAAAAAGATGTCTTCGAAGAAGGAGTCGTCGCCGAAGGAGAAGAAGACGGAAGAGGGCGAAAAGTTGGCCTTCTGCTCGGACCAGGAATGGGAACAGAGCGAGTCTGCCTACTCTGCCGAGCTGCTCAATGTGAAGAAGAAGCCGAATCGCGTGACTGTCTTTGCCGGTCCGGAGAAGATGGTCGATGCGGCGGGACGATCCATCCACCAGATTCCGACGACGATCGTCCGCGAGATGTCGAAGGAAGGAGAGACGGACGACCGGCTCAGAGCACTCGCGAGACTGGTGACTGGAGTGGCCAAGACGCCGCTGGAGGACGAGACGGCCGAAGGAGTCGAAGTCACCGTAACCATGAAGATCAGTCGTCAGGACAAGACCAACGGTCAGTGATCTGTGTCTTCTGTCTATAAGCATAAACACTTCCAAGTTTGGGTCTTTTTCTCTTTGGGCCAGGGTAGAAATCTTCAAATTGTCTGGAAGCTGTCTGGAAGTGGTAGAACAACTAGTTCAGACTCTCTGCCAGATCCAGTAGTTCCTGTCCTCTCTTCTTCAGTAGAATACTACCTTTTTACAGACTCTGGAGTGATAGGAATAGTAGGAACATTTCTGCTCGATTCTAAAGGTTCTGGCTGAAGCTACTCTGCTCAACTGACCTATCCAATCCAGTGAGGACTCATACTGTTTCCAGGCTATTAGAAAGAGTCAGACGATGTCATGTGGTAGATGTTTCTCTCTGTCCCTCTGTCTCTCTATCTCACTGACTATCTGTTTCTCAATCTCACAGTCCCTCTGTCCCTTGTAACTAGACTCCATTCAAACAATACTCTGACTCACGATTCCGACTCCCCCTATTGATCCCCCATCATTCTGTCGCCCTTATTGCGGAATGAAACTGGTTCAGAGAGGGGCGTGTTAATCGACTGCATCTTACCTTTAAACTATTCAAATCTCCCACTTCCTCCCTTTCTCACTATCAGAAAAGTGTGCTAATCCCATCAAAAAGACCCGTGCTCAACCCACAAAAGGTCGAGAGAAGGACTCGGCAAACATGAGTCAGGCCGTGTCCACCACACCCACCTCTCTAGAAAAAAAAGAGTGTTCAAGGTCAGCTAGGTCCCCACAATACGCCCATTTAGCATTTTGCTGTCGATTATGCCACATTTTGTTTACTGCTAAAAAAATGATCTCTGCCGCCCGTATTAGGCAAATTAGGGGGCAGGTGGATTGTTTTGCAACTTCCTACCACATTTTTCAGGATGAAAACGATATTTTCCAACTTTTCGATGTTTTGCAAAGTTGTAGCCCTTGATCTGCTCTATAACTTTGCAGAACAACGGAAAATTGAAAAATGCCGTTTTTATCTCGAAAATACAGCGTACGCAATTGCGTACCTTTCGACTTGCATGGTCCTCTTTACGATTGTTTACGGCCAATTGTAGTGAAAAAATTGATTCCTGTCGACTAAATTAGGCAAATTATGGGCAAGCGGACTGTTTTCCGACGATTTCGTGACACAATCTCCCCCACTTTACCACTCTCGAGTTTACCTATCGAGCCCTGTTGAGTTTTGATCGGCGACATCCTCATTCCTCGACGCTGTTACTATTTTAGCCTTGTACACTTGTTTACAGTGATCCTCGTTGTTTTCCAAGCCACATTTTCTGAGAAAAGTTAATTTTATCCGAGGTATAAAAATGATCAGCCGCTTTCTCGAACTGGGAAGGAGCAGGGACGACTGGTGCCTTACAGCTTGGGAGTAAACCGTCTTGGAAAAGCTTCAGGCAGCATTTTTCTCAATGTTTCGGCCCGAAGCATCTTTTGCTTCAATCTGCTTATTTGTTTCTCGTTTTTTAGCCGAATCGGTAGAGAAAATGTGCTAAAACATGTAAGAAAAGGGGTAACAAAAACATAGATTTTTCAAGCTCTGCCGCCCTTTTGATATTTGAATTTTCTCGTGGCGGAATGTGAGTTTTCTTTCACCATTGTTCTTCCGGCGCATTTCCTTCTTTTCCACCAGTTCTCTTCGTTTTTTTTCTCATACTAAATCATTTCCTCACTTATTTAAAAGCCTTTCTGCCGCCCAGTGTCGTAAAAAGGGCTTTTGTTGTAATGTTGACTCATCACAGACTTGCCCATGTCGCTTTCTCGCGCCCGCAACACGGCATCATTTCTCCCTCTAGAATTTTGTTGTTTTCGTTTTATTTACTCCCTCTCTCGTCGAGGCAATGTTTTTCCTCCTGCCGATGTTGTTTGGACGCCGGCCTGGCAGAGCTAATGTCCTCCAGGAATCGATGTCCAGCCAATTTCGCTCCCTTTTGTTTTCTTCTTCATTTTTCCTCAAAATATAGCAAGTTTTTGTAATTTACAGACCAAATTCGGGTAGTTCGCCTGAAAGAAGGGCGGAGAGGATGGAGGAAGAGATCAACGACAACAATATCATCCGAATTTCGAGGATAATCTGTGATTTTCTTATTCTCGTCGTCTGCGGTTGGTTTTTACCCGTTTTCAGGTTTTTCTTTATCACTTCTATAGCTTGACAAAAAAAAACTATAGCTTGACAGAATCTTTTTTGCAGCTCTCCCGCTGCTCATCTTCCACGAATTTGTCTCTCCCTACAAACGAGGCTTCTACTGCGATGATGAGTCCATCAGGTACCTATTTTCCCTACTTTTAACATAAAAAAATCAAGGTATCCCGTTGTCAAATCCACCGTTCCGAGGGAGATGCTCGTAGTCATCGGAATTGTCATCCCTGCCTGTCTGGTATGCCCATTTTTTGTATTTTTTATGATAAAACTTCAGATAATTGGAACAGAGATTTTCCGAGCCCAGGCTTGGGAAAAGAAGTGTGCCGACCAGTTCAAGACGTACAGGATGAAAAACTACAATGTCCATAGGCTAATTGTTCGTCTCTACTGCTTTATTGGATACTTTTTCCTCGGAATCTGCTTCAATCAGCTCATGGTCGACATTGCCAAGTACACGATCGGCAGACAACGGCCACATTTCATGGATGCCTGTAAGCCGAATAAGGGCTATGCTACTGTAAGTTTTCTTGACTTGTTATGCTTTTTTAATCGAAAAGGAAAGTGCGTATTTTGTTTTATTTTTGCGAGAAAATGAGACGAAGCAGACGTAGACAAACATCGGAGTCATAGAAAGAACTATGGACTTTTGCTTTTGGACGAAGTCTCGGGGATCTAAAAATGCTGAAATCGAATGCCATGCGAAAAGTTTTTAAAGAAAAGACAGAAATTAATTAAAAACGCCAGTTCCTTTGTTTGGGGAGAATAATTTAAATAACTTTCAGTGCACAAATCCCGACGAATACATCGTCGACTGGGAATGTACCGTGAACAACACGAAGCTGACACACGAGGCCCAGCTTTCCTTCTATTCTGGCCACGCTGCCTTTTCGTTCTACGCCGCCTGGTACACTTCCGTACGTTCTTATGTGCCGTCCTTTGAAGACCTCCTATTTTAGCTGTATCTCCAAGCTCGACTGTACCGGCCGCTCTTTTCGCGTCTTTTGATGCCTGTCATCCAATTTTCCCTCTTTGGCGGAGCCGCTTACGTCGCGCTGACGCGCGTTTCGGACTACAAGCATCACTGGTCGGATGTGCTCGTCGGAGCCATTATGGGCAGTACCATCGGCGTTTTTGTGGCCCTCTACGTGGCGGAAGTCTTTAAACGGCGTGAAATTCCGGCTACTGTAGCTCATTCGAACGACATCGGTCTCATCAGGCTCGTTTCCCTTCATTATTGCATGATTTTGGTATTCTGTCTTCTCCAATTTTATAGCTTTGTACATTTTTAATTTGACTTTACCACTAGAAATTTAATAAGATCTTAGCCTTCTTAGCCGTTTCCCCAGGAGAAAAATAACAGGAAATAGCGTGAAAACGGCCATGTACAGTAGCCTCATTCTGCGTACGCGTTTTTGTAGGGACGCCAAATATTGTGTTTCCCCGGTTTGACAGAAAGGAAACTCAATTTTGCCGATAAAAAAGTAGGTAGGAAAATTGGGTAAAAACAATGAAAAACATTTTTGTGAGTGATTTACCCTACTGTAACCTTACGCTGCGTACGTATTTTCATGCGGACGGAAAAACAAATCTGACTGATAGACAGACGGAGACCACAGCCAAGTTTAAAACTCAAAAAAACTGATAATTTTTCAGAATGGAGCGACGAGTAGACGGTCCTGAAGTAGCTACTCATTCCGTCCAAGTAAATAACGAGATTGACGGCCACCACGACAAGGATCATGCTAATCAGCGGCTGTGAGTTCAATTTTCATCCCACACTTTTTTTACACTGCTTATGCCTCAAAAAATCACCAAAAAAACGTAACAAAATGGGCCAAAATACCTGCTTTTTCACCTCTGTCTCTCCTCGTTTTCCCTCTAACTCTTCTCGGCTTTTTAACCTCGGAATCTTCCTACTGGATCGGTGCTGGCTCGTCTCTCTGTCTCTCCCAAATCTCACCACATTTTAGAATGCTGGAAACGTCGAATTATAAGTCGGAAGTCCATCTTGATCCCGTCTTTGTTGTGGCATAGCTCCCCCCAGGCTCATTTTTCGTGTCTTTCTCACCTCTAGACGTCTCTCTTTTTGCAGCCTTCATTGTTCTGTGGAAGTCGGCGACGACGGCGAGAAAAAAACTCACTACATGGATCACTATTAGTCTCTCAATCTCGCCCGGTTCAGTTTTTTTTTGGCAGGTAATACTCGAGCACAAGTCCCCAAATGTTTATAGTGATAAACTGCTGACAAAAAATGAACTTTCAACGTTTTTAAGCCATGTTTTGTTTCCAAACTTTTCACGCGATTCTAGCTTCTCTATTCTACGATAAACGGCGCCAGGTCTGTCCTGTATGAACTGAGCAAAACCTTTGCAAAATTTTGAATCTCAAGCTTAGATATTTCGTCGGCAATTTCAAGGGTTTTCCCCTATAGTCTGTGCAAAATGTAGAGCATTTTTTAAATTGGCCCGCGCTTTCTTCATAGAACAATTTTCAAATCAAATTGGCGGGAATTTAGCTGCGTTACAGCTTGTAAATGTTGGATACTCAGCCAATGAAAAAGCGCGGGCCAATTCAAATAATGCTCTCTATTTTTTGAACAGACTATAACTGAAACGCTTCAATGTGCGTATCGTCTTTAGCAAAACGAGTAAAAAGCCGCTTGTTCATCTGAATTTTACACATTTCTTCTTCAGTTTTTTGAATACATTCTACACGCGACTCGAAACTATAAAATTCACCAAAAAACATGTTTTGTGGCTCTTTCTGCCTATAATTTAAAAGCTGACCAATTAAGGGCCAACTGCTCGAGTATTGCATATCCTTTCCCCTTCGAATCTCCCCCTCGGTTAATAAATATTACCAAGCGTAGTTGTTGTGTTTGCTCCGCATCTGCTTCGCCGCCTAACTCAACCTCGACCATCATCTCGAAAATGAGTTTTCTGGCGCTTTCAGCAGCATGCTGTCAATGGATCGCAACTCGTGGTATTCGGCTCGGGACGACTTTTCTGAGGTCCCTCTTTCGGACGGAACTTCTGCATGTACAGCCTACTACAGTCTTCGTTCTGAGCCCAGTTTCGCTAGAGTTTATGTTGGATAGAATCACCCTTTTTGTACACTTTTTCCGTTTATCTTTCCCAGTGCCATGATGAGCTTATATGCAAGAGGTTTAGAGAGAATAAAGTAGAGAGATTTCGACTGTGTAAAGTAAACAGCGCGGTAAACATTGGGTGGAAATTGGTTTTCGGAATAACCTTTGTATCCGTTACGTTTATGAAAAACTTGTGAAACCATGCCGAGGTGCCCCCCCCCCCATTCTCCAAGCGTGTCTCCAAATTTTTTGACAAAGAAAACGCCATTATTCGATGAACTTGCTGCTGCCAAAATTTCATTCAGCCGACTGAATCCCACGAACAAAAGCTATCCTTTCAGAAGCTTCAGACGACCAGGTTCAATTTTTGAGCTTGCTTTAATCTCAACAAAGGACTGTTTTAACGAGTTTTAAACATGAGTTCAGAAATATCATGGGAAAAGTTGCGTACGTTTGTGGATGCCAATTTGGACAGTTTTTCACTAATTTTTGTACACAATATACGTAATTGAAAGTAAACGAAAAGATTTGCTGAATTTTTTATCAAAACTGGCGAAAAGTACCACGAATTTCTTCATTTCCAGACACAGACTTTTACTAACCTCCCAATTTTCAGCGTCTCTTCGAGCAAGTCTGCAGCCACGTCTTCCTCGACTCAAGAAGCTCGTCGACAGTACTTCCAGGCCGTCTAGACTCTTCCAGAAGTTTCCCCCAGCTTACTGTAAGTACCGTCCGCAATCTCTCCTCTCAGCCCACTTTGTCCCGACTCTCACAGCTTTACCCCTGTATACAAATTTATTGCTTTGGTATTGCACGATTAAAAATACTCGTAAATTATATAATTTAAACATCACGATCAACAGTTTTTCGAGAAGGATCGCGGTCGACGACGACAACCCTATCGTCGGTATTTCCATCAACCTTGACGACAGCTTTCCTCTCGCCGTCGTGACTGTGAAGCTGGACAGTTTTTCCTCCAGATCGGGCTCTAGCCCGGGTCAGATGATTCTTCTTCATGATGAGACGAGTGACCCGCTTCATTTTCTTCAAACTATCCACGACGAGATCCATCGTGGCACCGCGACTGGTCAGCGATTGGGCAAAGGCCTGCTCTTGAGCAGCGATATCGTGGGTGCGGATGATTTTGGGGGAGCCGAGGACGATGTGATGCTGAGAGATGGGCTTTTCAATGGGGGCTGGACGCTTCTCAATGACGGTCTTCTTCTCCTTGTGTTGCTTGATAATGATCTGAAAAATGACAGTAATAATGAGAGAGACATGACAGTAACAGGGAGAGACTGAGAGGGACCGTAACAGTCAGAGAGGTTGAGAGAGACAGTGAAATAGACTGAACTAGAGACCGTAAGGGTAAGAGAGACAGTATAAGAACATCGATAGGGACAGTAAGAGAGAAAGCGAGTCTGATATTGGGACAAGAACAGTGACAGTTAGAGAGACACAGGGAGACTGGGACAGAGACAATGACAGGGTGAGAGTCAGTTACAGGAACTGCGAGAGATAAGGACAGTAACAGTGAGAGAGACTGATCTTGGGAATATAGTCCATTTCCAACGAAGAGGGGCACTTAGGCAATTCTTTAAAGGATTTTTTGCGATGTTTTCGGCACGAAATTTCGAAAATGACGGCAGCGGCGTTGGATTTTATTCCATTTTGTTCAACTTTCATGATTTTTCAGTTTTCTAGCTGTTTTTTTTCTCATTTTGACTGCGTTTTCGAACTCAGCGTATAAACTTACCTACTTGATGTAAAAACCGGAAGAAAATCACCCGTTTTCAGAGCGTCACGGCTGTTTTATCGAGAAAACTGTCATTTATGTCAATTGAGCATCAAAAGTGTTGTTTTTCCCGTCTTTTTGATGACAAGTAGGTTTTTATAGGTGTAGAATTCGATTACAACGTCAAAAATATAAGAAAATGCCAAACATAACCTAGTAATGAAAGAAGTAGCAAAAATCGGATTTAGCCACGAAATTTCAAATTGGCGCGCAAACATGGGTGCCGCTCTTTGTTGGAAATGGGCCATAAACAGGGACAGTGAGACAGACATGGAAAGGAATGTCAGAGTAACGGTGAGTGAGACAGACAGTAGCAGAGAGACACAGAGATAAGAGAAACTGGGATAGGAACAGTAGCAGTAACCCTCTTACCCTAGGTGGTCTGATCCTCTCGATCAGTTCAATCTCCTTCGGAACCGTAACACCCTCCAGAGGTTTGGTAGTCACGGCATGGACTGTCTTTCTTCTAAAGAGTCGTCTTCTCCGCTTCGGGATCATCCTCCCGGAAGTTTTGTTCTTAGGGGATACTGTAACTTGAGCGTCCGAGTCGAGTCGAACGGAATGGATTCGCTGAGAGACGCCGGAAGGATGAACTGGAGCTGATAGAGATCCGAAAGAGGAGAGTGAGGACAGATGAGGCATCTCCAGAAGGATGGGAAGAACCATCTTCTCTGGGAGCTTCTTCTTCTGGTTGGTCAAAGGACTCATAGTTGTTCTCTCTTTAGAAACCCTAGGAGTCGGGAAGGTGAAAGAGTCGAGTTTCTGCTCGTCGTCGGCTTTTTCCTTCAACTCTTCAGGTCTCGGCACAAGAAAGTCGTCAACTCTTGGAGCCAGAGACGTTACAAAAGGCTGCATCATGGCTGGAACTCTGATAGTCACAGAATCAGTAGTCTCCGAGTCGAGTTTCTTCTGCCCTGCCAGCTTTCTCCTCTTATGGATTCCCATGCTGTTCTGGTCGAAGAAGAGGTGCTGAGGAACGACATTCGTCCCAACTTTGAAGGGTTCCTCCTTGTACCGAGCTAGCTCTTTTTCCAGGAACTCGATGTCAGATTGAGTCTTTAAATTGGGTTCATTCTCAGTTCTTCGATAACTTACGGGAGTAGTCGAGACTGGCTTCTTTGTGGTTGGAGCCGCGGTTGTTTTTGACACAGCAGTCGTGGACGGCGGAGAGAAAGATTCACTTTCTGCTCCCCCCTCGACGACATTTTCATCCTCGCTGAAAGCGAAAGGAGGCAGCTTTAGCTCATCTGAAAACAGTTTCGAAATTATACACTTTTAATGGTTATTGCTTTGTTGTAGACCACGCAAAAAGTGCCTCGTCTTCCTATCACGAAGAGCCTTTCTCAGTCAACGTTATTTTCCAATAATGTTCTCTTCGGGCTCTTTTTGCGCTTTGAAATACACCTTAATGGAACCTATCGTTTTATTCTAACTCCTGAGAAAATGACAAAAAGAGACAGGATCACAGTTTCCTCAAAACTTTGATAGTCGCTTTTGGGACCTTTGTAAAACAACACCCTGGACATGAAATCTGATCGAAATTTTGTAAGAAATCGACAATAGCCGTTCTCGAACATTTTTTGCCTATTTATGTGTTTTTATTGTAGTTTTCTCCTCTTGGGGTTGAATTAATTAAATGTTGTTAGAAACGCGAAAAAAGGGCTGGAAAAGTGAACTCAAATTCAATCCATTTTGGATGTTCGCGCCAAAGTGTTTTGAACGTGGGCGCCAAGTACAACCAAGCTTTTTTGTATGATAAAAACCAACCTCCAGCATTGTGAATGAGTTCAAGTTCTTTGGTCTTCACTCCGAAGGCAATTCCCCTTTGGGAGAGCTTTTTCAAGAGTCGGAGTTCTTCAATTCGGGTCAGGCGGTCTTCTAAAAAAGGGGTATTTGTCATAACAGTTACAGTGAGAGTCTGAGAGAGATAGACTCACCAGGCGGTGGTTGAGAAGTAGTAGTCCTGACAATCTTCTTGATCTCCAGTCGTTTTGGTTTTCTGGTCTCTTCTGTTGTAGGTTCAGTTACAGTACTCTCAGTAGTTGACTCTGTCGTACTCTCTTCAGTAGATTCAGTCGATCTCTCTGTAGTCTCAGTAACTACCGTAGTTTTCACTGATTCTGTAGAACTCTCCCTGCCTACGGTAGACTCAGACTGTTTCGAAGTCTCCTCGACTACCGTAGTCCTCTCTTTTGAATCAAAACAAGTTCAGTACCAGTGAAATTTTTCCCATCCATACCTTCCTTCACCTCTTGCGAAAAGTTGTTATCAGTAAACTCGCTCTCTGTCGCCGGCTTTACAGTAGTCTCTTCAACTCTTTTGGCTAAAATCAGTTGATTAAAAAAGTCAAGACTCTAACAAACTTGTCAGCTTAGTTATTATGACTCTCTTCAACTCGACCGGCACGTCCTCATGGAAACTTCTCTGAAGACTCTGAACATCTGGAGGCTGAGCAGCTGGCGGTCCTGTCAGGCCAAAAGTTGTCTGAAAAGATTTTTTTTATGAAACTCTCTCAGTCTCTATGTCTTTGTACTAAAATTCCTCTAGAAGATGTCTGTTAAAAGAAAAGTTCTATCCAGTTTTCGGCGTCTTCTTTCTCGTAAACACTGCGCCTGCTTGTTCTGCGGTCATTTCGCTTTTATGTTTATTGAAAGTGAGACGAGCGCGCAGCAGCGGAGAGTGGACATTTTTGAAGCGGAACGGGCTAATCTAGATCTGGGTAGAAAGGTGTGGAAGCTGGAGGCAATTAAAGGAAAGTTCTCTGCAAACTATGGGATGTTCTAATGCGGACAGTTGAGGTTGACTCTTTCTCTGTGTCTGTCTTTATCTGTAAGTTCTGACAGATACAAGGAGACAGAGGGTATATACTCTCGTCTGATCTTGAACAATCTTGGCAAGTCCAGGGATACCTCTTATTCAAAATTATGTCGTTTTAATCATAATAATTATAATCCAGTCGAAAAATTATGGTCTGTTCAAAAAGAAGAGCGATTACCGTAAGATTTTAGCTCTTCCCTTCGAGACCCACTTAGCATGCAAACGTTGGATACTCAGGCAACAAATTACAACTTTCGCTGAGTATCTTTCAAGTCCAATGTTTGCATGCTAAGTGGGTCTCGAAGGGAAGAGCTAAAATCTTACGGTAATCCCTCTTCTTTTTGAACAGACCATATGGGGGGAACAGGGAGCATTTCTTGCCTTGACACAAGCCGGGCTATAAAGAATCCGGAAAGCTGTGAAACTATCTCTAGCTACATCGGAGAGACCAGTTACTGTAGTTCCAAGCTTTCAGAAGTAGGATAGCCTACAGATATCAATGAGTTATGGGGTAACGCTTCAGTAGTTCGATTCACATATGCTCTCGATATGGAGACGGAACAATGAATAATGGACATATGTTAGGGGGAAGCGTCGTTAGATTGAATGAGCATACGACTAACTGGTCGCCCAACTACTGTTTAACAGTATTTTCTCTAAGAATTACTCATTATGGTTACCATATTCCTTCTAATAGAAGCACCCCTGTACGCAATTACGTACACACTTTTTTCGGATTGATAAATTTGTTTCCCAACTTTCTGACTATTTTTCCCATACAGATAGACATCTCAGCTACCAAGGAAACATAAAATATAAATTGAAAAATTATGTCTTCACCCAGAAAAAAATGCGTATGTAATTGCGTACAGGGGTGCTTCTATTAGAGCTTTTACGGTAGTTGAAGAATATGCTCGTCTGGACTCCAACTCGACTCAAACACTGAATAAGTCAAAATATCCTAATTTGGGCCTTGATAAGAAAAAGAACTGAAATTTCCAGAAACATACGTGTATTAGAAGAGTGGAGAGTAGCAGCTGCCGGACGACGGCCATGGCACAGTCGGGGCTTGAACAGACTCCCTAGCTTCTCCCGGTGAATTGACTCCCTAGCTTCTCCCGGCGGAGAGGGCAAAAAAGCAATCGGATACGCGGGAAAAGGCCTAGGGGAACGCGCCAAAAACGGATTCCCGATCACAGCCTGACGATTTTCAGGTTCGCCGTCGGGGAGAAGGGGGAGGAGACCGGTCTCCGGGCTTCTGTGACCACAAAGCCTGTGCCCAGGGCTTTCGGTGCGAGAACTGAGACCATAAAAAGTATCATTTATTAGCTGGTGGAATGTATTTTGAGAGAGAGACTCGTCAAGTGGACCCGATTGGCATCAAAGAGAGATCAACTTCTGATATTGAGAGGCGACTCGGCTTCTCCAAGTTCTTTCGACTTTTTCTTGCCGGAATGGAGTAGTTCCTTCGTTCTGGAGCGGAAGTCCTTGTTCAGACAGAGGTAGACAAAAAAATGAATGCCGGAATTGATGGTCTGCATCCAATGAGACGGCTTCGAGACGGAATCTTTGACTCGGTGAATGTACAGCTGACTCAGGGCGATGGCGTTCGGGAGACTGACCAGAAGGGTCGAGAGTATGGAAATTATGAGGTAGTAGCGGATTATGTGGACTTGGCGATGGGTTCTGGCACTGAAAAAGATTTTAGTTTTTGGGTTTTTTGACAGAGAGACTCACGTGGTGACAGAATGCCTCAAGGCTATACAAAAGGCGGCAGCATTGAAGAAAGTCGCTACGACATTGCAGAGAATGTTCGAAATGTAGATGAAAGTTCCGAAAGATTCTCCGAAAGCCGCTTTCCTTCCACAAAAGTACATTGTCTTGTCGTTGTCCACTAAGAGTAGACCCCAGACGAGAGGGAGTAACACAAAGAGGACCGAGAGTAATGGGATCACAATGTATTTGACGGAAGATCCGTCGAATTTTGTTCGGTACAGGAGAGGGTACCTGAAAGGAGTTGTAATATAGTGTACTGAAGGTCTACTTGATGGCCGTCAGTCTCTCAACGCCCATCCAGAAAATACTGATGGGAATTAGGAGGTCTCCTACTAGTTTGAAGATGAGCCAGACTTCTGTTGCGCATTCGGCAGAGGTTCGGATCTATAATTTATGGATTGAGAAAGACAGAGGAAAGAGAGAGTCAAGAGTCATACTCACTGGTAATGTATGAGTCTGAAGAGCCGAAGAGTATAGATCGATTCGGTTCATTCCTCCCATTAAAGCTGCCAAACTTGAGATCAGATCACCAATACAGAGCTGGATCAAGAGCTGAAAAGGAACTGATTGTGAGTCAGTCTACAGTCTCTCTGACTGCCTGACTCTTTGACTCTCTAACTCTCAGACTCTCTGTCTCTCTGACTCTCCTCTATCTCTCTGACTCCCTGACTCTCTGTCTCTCTGGCTCTCAGACTCTCAGACTCTCTGTCTCTCTGACTCTGACTCTTTGACTCTCTAACCCTCAGACTCTCTGTCTTTTTATCTTTCTGTCTCTCAGACTCTCTCTGACTCTCGGCCTCTCTGTCTCCCTGTCTCTCTGACCCCATGTTGCTTCCACCTACCGACTTTTTTTACCCATTCCCGTCAATTCGAATCATCGAATCGAGAGAGAGAAAGAGATTAGACGGACTCACCACGTATCGGTTTCGGAACCTTGGAGTCGAGACAAAAACAGCCAGGAGAATGGTGTTGATCGCCGTGCAGAGACAGCCGATGGCCGTGTTGACTGCATGGTAACTGACCAAATCGGCGAAACCGACGAGTTGTGAAGAGTTGGCTGGCTCGTAGGCATGACCATCGACACCGAACCACATAAGATCTGGATTTTTTTTTGAGTCTGGACAGAGAAAAGGAAATGGAGAGTAGACTAATTGAATGCGAGATGAGAGACTACTAAATAAACAGCTGAAAAGGAGGAAGTGTATAAACTTGGAATAGTGAGCAAGGATGACACGCAAATTTGTGAAGCGTTCCATATCTTTTTTTCAGTTTTTTTTGTTACACTTTGAATGACATTTTCTTTCTTACTACTTGACACACTGTTCATAATCTACATGAGATGTGTGTACTTGACCTTCAGCCTGTTCGACGTCATTCTGTTATTGAAGGTCTTTCTCAGGAAACGACTGACCATTCTAGTCCCGTCTTCTGCCCAGTTCCGGTCCTGATGGAGAACTTTCCAACGACATCCTTGATTCCGTGGAAGGAAATGGTCGGTCCGAAGGTCGAAGGTCTGACCAGATTCTCGTCAAGGCCCGGCACGAGAATTTTGCCCTCCGAGTCGGTCAACTGACTGAAAATCCAGCACAGATCGCTCATGCCTTCTGGGACGCTTCGACTGAAGCTGTACTGCCTGGTAGAGAGGACTTCGATCTCAAAGTCTATCAGGCCTGGACAGTCGGTAGCTCTTTCCTCCCAGAGACTCTTCCTGAGTCGGGAAAGCCATTTTCTGAAGACGTAGCAGAGAAGAAGAAGGAGGAGAGAAAAGCCCAAAGTATTTTCGTCCATCCTGGAAGCGCTGTAGGGCAACTGTAGGTATTGTTAACTTCTTTGTTGTTGTAATTTTACAAAAAAATACAAATTTCGAATATTATATAACTGAATGGAACTTCTAGACTACCCAATCAAGATGACGAGTATTTCAGAACTGAACTTGGCTCGGACCGTTGAAGTTTCTCTGACTGTCGAGCCCAATAAGGTCCACTTCCAGCCGTCTGGAGGAAAATCAGAGCATATTTTAGCAAATATGGGGACCAAGAGACTGGCTGTCAAGATGTGCTGCAGCAACAATGTTCTCTACCGGATGAGTCCAGTGATCTGTTTCATCGAGAGTGGAGGCGTTCAGAACCTCGTAATCAACAGATTGACCGGGCCTAGTCGGATGGACAAGGTTGTGGTTCAGTACTGTGAGTCTGGACATGATGATCTGGACGTGAAGGAGAGGTTCAAAGAGACGGTCAAGAATAAGATCGATAATGTCAAGGTCATTCTTCACGCCGATGAGGGCAAGGAGGAGAAGTGAAAAAGTAGACAGAAGCATAAATAAAAAGGTTCTCTTATGATTGTTGTCTGGACTGGGCGAAACAAGAGTACATCAGTAGTTGTAGAATATTATCTAGTCTCGATTGAGGCAATTAGTGTTTACGAGTGAGGGAATCAGAAAACATGTGCGGAGCAGAAACAAGTGTCTTTTGGCTATAGTCTGTTAAATAATAATGTGATATTCCGTGCGAGACCCATTTACTTCAAATTATCTGCTAAAAATTTTAACTTGACTGTGAATCTTTGTCTGAAAATTGTCGTTGAAAATTGGAGGAAAACGTCTCCACTCAAATCGGACTCGAAGAAAATTTCTCGAGAGAATTTTGAGAAAAATGTGACATCAAAGTTTGCGCCTTTTTTTAGTTTTGTTCAACAGTAGAGATTCCACCAGATTGAAAGTATACTCTTAAAGTTGAATGATCCAAAAAAATAGTCATTCTTCACGAGTGTTGGTATCAATTGGTCATTATGAGTCAATATGTCAACAAATTGATGTCGAGTGGACAAACCGTCTAGATTCGAAGTTGCTTATATTTATGCCGATACGGGGGGTGAACCGGGTGATCTGGCTTGCTGAAAGTAATGGAGAGGCGCATACAAATACTGGACTATTCCAGAAGTTTTGAGAAACCATGACTGGATATTCAGTCAAGGTAATTTTTGAGCTTGACTGCGTATCTTGGCTGAGTATCAAATGCTGTCAAAAGATTCAATACTTTGAAAGACTGGCAAACTTTAAGCTGAACAGACTAGGAATGTATGGAGCAAAAGCCACAAATTTTCATTGAACCTAACACAAACTCTAAAAGTGAAATGGAACCCCTCCCTCTCTGCAAAAAGACACAAATTGAAAAAATTGGCAGAGAGAAACGAAAGAACGCGTTGGAGAAATGAAGGTGTTTTGACAATGGCAATAGCGACGGGAGAGGGCAATAAGAGCATTGAACAGGATCAGGAGACGAATAAATAGAAACGGAGGTGATTGAGGACGCGTAGAAAAGTTGGAGTATGTCCTCGAGATGTGCTCAATAATGAGGAGAATAACTTTTTTTAGCTACTTTTTAGGTAAAGCAGCAAAAGTCCCATTTTTGCTGGGGTTTGAAGTGTGATCATCAAGCGAGCCAATTATGTAGGCTAGGCAAAAAAATTCAATAACGAGAAAAAGGGTAAGAGTATTTCATTGAACTCACGGTCCCTGTCCCTGTCCCTGTCTCCCTGTAGCAGTCTATTTCAGACCACCGTCATTTCAGAACAGGTGATTTCTTGAGAAAAAACGGGTGGATTGTCCCGTACGTAATTGTACAGCAGCCGAAGTGTTCGAATTTTCAAGCGTGAGAAAATGAAGGGGAAAATGATTCAGACGAGTGACTGAACACTCTCATTAGAACTGACTGGGAAAACAAGAGAAGGGCTTCAATTTCAAGAGAGGCTTCAGCCCTGAATATGAAAAAGGGGCTAGATTTCATTTCCTGAAAAAGAGCCAAATGTCAAGAGACAGAGTGACAGAAAGACAGAGCCCCTGAGCAATGAGAATATGAGAGAGTGAGACAAAGAAATTGGATCCTCCATTTGCATGCAACACGTCTTTCCCGCATGTCAAAAGAGGTGGTGGTGGTGGTCGATGATCGATGCGGCTGGAAAATTATGAAGAGAGGATGTAATGAATGGCCGAGCCATCGGACTTTTTCAGAGTCTTTTGAGAGATCGAGAGAGTGGGCAGGAGACACTTGAAGGGAAACAATTGGGGAGCAACACTTGTGAAGCTGATGGAGGCTTTCCGACTCAAAAATGAGTATTTGTGTTCAGAACTCTCTAGAAAAGAGTCTTGTAACCAGAAGTTCACGGTAACTATGAGAAAAAGACTGATACTTTGTGTGCTTTCACAACAGATCAAGTGGATGAAATGCGATGTAGTATGATTCAAAGGGAAGAAAAACATTCCCTGAGAGACTAGAAAAACAACTTGACAGTTGTGGGAAAAGATTACTTTCAGTCAGCCCGATTTATAGAAAGCTGGTTATTTTTTCTGATCGCATAACTGGGTTTGCAAAAAAATATGGACTCTCTGAACCAAAGAGTGAGACAAAGCGCAAACAGACCAAACTCATAATCCAATCGCGAGAGTTTTTATGAGCTATTTTCAACCTCTGCAACTCGAACCAGAAGAGATTTAAAAACGAGAGGAGAGTGGGGTAAACATGCGGACCCATTGGGCATTTAGACACAGACCTCTCCTCCACTATAATTACCCGAGAAATATATGTGTGAAGTCTTTTTGGACTGGGGGCTGTTCATATTAAGGGCTCTGGTTTGGAGAGACAGAGGCTGAGAGAATGAGCGACTGAGAGACAGAGTGACAGAGGGACACAGGGACAAAGAGACAGAGAAACTGAGAGTCAGAGGGACAGAGACCGCAAAGTATCAAGCTCCCCTAAAACTCGAAATTCTATCCGGCGATCCGTGCCACGAAATGGCCTTTTAATTTGTCGCCAGCCCCTCTCTCCAGATCTTAATTTCTGTCCTCTTTTTGATAGCCACGTGCTGTGCCCCTGACGTGTCGCTTTGAAGAGTACAGAGGCTTTTTTGACCCTTCCTCTTGAATGGGATTACGAAAAAGAAGAGGAGGTGAGAATACTGAGTTTGTTCTTGCAAACGGAAACAAAATAGACCGATTAGAGCGTGAACGTGTGAGAGAGCAAGGCAAATAATACGTGGAGCCGAAAAGGAAGGAAAATAATTGTGAGAAGAACAAAAGATGAGTCATGATCAAGCGGGAGAGAGAACATCTGCCAAGAGTCTGTTGTAGGACATTTGATAGTTGATGAGTGGGGGTGTTCTTGAGTAATCCTCTTTCGAACTTGAGCGTCTGAAGGTGTTCCCAGATTCGACTGGAAGAGGATTTATGAACTGGGCAGTAAACTGATGCTGAATTACTCCCCAGTTCCAATTCCTATATCCAATAGAAGAGAGAGTAGTCAAGTAATACGGCAGTACAGACGCCAGTAAAGAGTCTGGACACAAACCGAGTCAATTCCATCAGATTTCAGGACGTCAGGATGCCAAAAAGTTTTCAGGATTTGACAAGTGAACATTGCAGTCAGACAGCTGTCGGCAAATCCAAAGTTGTCAGGCGAAAAAATTTTTATTAGACATTCAACAACCGACGAAATATTTGTTCACAAATCAGAGCAAAAAGCATTAAAGGGAGAGGCCGTGGTCACGAGAAGTTCTAGGTGCAGACTGACAATTTTGTGCTGACAAGAAGGACGAAATATGGCCTCCGGTGAAGTCTGGGCGGGTAAGAGTCTGGGTCAGGGATCTCGACTGGAAGTTCCAGAAACTGTCAAGTTCTAGTTACTGTTACTGAGAGTCAGGAAAAGAATGAGTTTACTGAGAGTCACGCTACTGGTAATAGAGTCAAAGTCTCTATTGTGAGCTGAACAGTTACAGTTCCATAGACTGTCTCTTTGTCTTTCAGACTCTGTCCCTCTATCTCTCTCAGTCCTTCTGTCCCGGCAAGAGAATGTGAGATCAAAGACCTCCTAGGGGAAGGAGGTCTTTGATCAAGAGAAAGGAGTGTTATTATATAAAATGTAGTCAATCAACTCATATCTGAGCTCCTAAAACCATCTCTTTTCTCTCCTTTGGGGTAAAATTTACTCGTTCCAGTTGACTCATTCCTTCAGTCCCTCTAAAAGACAGTATCACCGTCTTGCTGTGAACAGAGACGGCAGAATAGGCCTGGCATTCGTTTAATACCTTAACACAACATGTAGAAAGCTCGGCATGTATGTAACTCTTTTAACTCGGCATGTAGACAGCAGGCTAACCTTGTCACAGGAAGCCGTCAACCAGAACAGTAAAACGCTCCTGGGATACGTTTTCACCAAACACAAATGCCTGGAGCTACTTGGACTAGGATATGCGGTAGCCGCCAAATTCAAAAAATTCCGGGCTTCCGTCTCATTGTACCGTGTATAGATGAAAAATGTGACAGTTGCCTAAAATTAATCGGTTTGAAAATTATATGAGAGTGAACCAGGAAGCTTGTGAGAGAGACAAGAAGACGCATTGGAAGAGGGGCCACAAGTCGATGGTCTCTTAACAGTTTGAGGCGATATCGTTGAATCATATTCTGGAGTGTGCCGTGGGTAGAGAAAAAAGGGGAAAAAGAAGGGTCTGGTGATTGTATTTGGGCAGTGTTCATCGAGGAAAAATAGAAACAAAAGAGAAAAACTGAAGAAAACAGCGCTAAAAACGATGATACCTAATCGTTACGCACTTTTGCAGAAGAAATTTCCGCACATCACTGATCAGAAAGCTAGCAAAAATTTGAAATCACAAGACAAGGCGCGAAAAAATTTGGATGCGGAGGCGAGCAGGCTCGAAAAGGCTGTCGAGCCGAGCCAAAAACAGGCTCGAGCTGCCCAAGTATAATGAAAACTAAGTGGGTTTTGCTTGAGACATACTGAGAAAATGACCAACGGAGGGACACTCTTTTTCTACGTTTATTTTTTGTTTTGAGAAAAGCACCTTGAGTCAAACTGAAGGCTTTCTCACATCCTCTTGCCATTCTTACGGCTGCTACTTCTCTTTCGGCTGCTGCCACAAAGACGATATGGAGACTGACACCTGGCGCGACTGGAAGACTTCGAGTTTGTTTTCGCCTTCGGAGGCGGCGGAGTCTTTTGCTTCTTCTCCACAGCGGCAGTTTCCGGACCTTCACCGTCAGTGATCGGAGCCATGGCGTCGTATTCGGCTCGGAACTTGGCCAGGGCAGGAGCGTCCAAGTACTTGAGAGCGGCCGCGTACTCTAGAAAGGTCTTCGAAATCGTTTCTTGTTCCCTTTTTGGCGCTCTTTTATAAGCGAGAAACTGAAGCAATTAAGGAACTTTTGAATAAAAAAGTTTTGAAAAAAAACTTGCATAACTTAAGGCAAATTAGATGGCAAGTTACTTTTGCAAACGTAACTTGCCATCTAATCTGACAATTCTTGACTTGCTACGACGATTCTTGTGGCCATGGACAAACATTCAAACAGACAGAGTCAGCCACAGACACCATAGCTTTTTAATATTTTAGACCACCCGGCTTCGCCGCCTGTCGGCGACTTTTCTACTTTTTCATTCTTTCCCAGGATTCTCATCCCCTCCTAAAGAACCGATACGAATTTTCCTATTTTCCGGCTATCCGATCTCTCTCTGAACTTATACAACCGGTCCTTTTTAATCCCCTACCGGTTATCCTGACTCTATTTCATGTTCAAAATATTTTTGCAAAAATATTTGGCGAGGAGAGGAATCAAACCCGGGTAGTCTGGGTGGAGGTGGCGACTCTTAAAAATACACCAAAATTTCGAGGCCACGGACAAACAAACAGACAAACAAACAAAGTCACAGAGTCAGCCACAGACACCATTTCGCTTTAATATTAAAGATGGTCTGGATGCCTAAGAGTCTGAGTTTACTGAGGTTCAGACTACTGGTCAAGAGTTCTGGAGGCTGAACTGTTCCAGTTTTATGACTGTCTCTGTCTCTCACTCTGTCCCTGTTTTTTTAATTAGAGCTTTCTGAAAATCTATTTCGATAGATCCCCACTCAGTCTTCCAAATCATCTGCAACTGCGTCTTTAAATGACAACCCCATTGTGTTAATGTCAATCTGGATAAGGTCTCGAGTTTTTGCAACCAGCTACGTAACAGTAATCTTAATGTTCTGCCAAAAACCATTCGAGAGAAGACTTTTATGCTATGTACAAGTGAGACAGATTATGAAAGGCAATAGGTGAGCCAGAATACCCAAAACAGCTTTTACTTGTCCTTCTCATCCTCGGCAGCAACTTCAGTCTCGGACTCGCTGTCAGACTCGTCGGAATCAAACTTTTTGCGAGCAAACTGTCCGTCCAGATCTTCCTGAGTCTTGTACTCGGGGACGACGAATTCGGCAGCATGGTCAAGAGGAAGGAGAACGTGGTACTTGTCCTTTGCGTAGATTTCGACGGTAGCCGACATGGAAATGTTCTGCTCCTGAAAATATCTCAGTCTCTCTGTCAAATTTTTAATTATTAAAATCTCGCCGTTCCTGTTCTAGTTACTGTCGAATAAGAGTCTCGGCAGAGAGTCAGACTACTGGACAACAGTTCTAGTGACTTTCTCATGAGCGTCAGGTCAGTCTCGGGTATACTGAGAGTCGGACTACTTTTCAAGAGACAAGGAGTGTTCAGGACACTGGATATTTTAGTGTATAGTGAGAGTCAGGACGAATCGAGTGAGTTTACTGAGAGTCACCCTATTGATAAAAGAGTCAAAGTGAGCTGAACAGTTACAGTTCCATAGATCTGTCACTTTCTCTCCCTCTAGCATCGAGATGAGTCCGATGGCATTCGAAAGGGCGTCGAAAATAATTATATAGATTAAATAAAAGATTATCAGCTGTTGAATGAATCGCCGCTAGAGCGCTTTTAATTTTGGTATTTCCGTGCCTCAGCACTTGGCTAAACGGCGTATCTTCTAACGCAAGCAGGCTTGTTGAAAACCTGCGCTGCTGCCAGGTTGGACTTTGCGGCGGGCTAAAAAAATTCATTTTCACTGAGAGTCACACTACTGGTAATAGAGTCAAAGTCTCTACTGTGAGCTGAACAGTTACAGTTCCATAGACTGTCTCTTTGTCTTTCAGACTCTGTCCCTCTATCTCTCTCAGTCCTTCTGTCCCACTCTCCCTACCTCAATGAAGCTCTTGAGAATTCCATAAGTTCTGAAGACGAGAGCGAAAATGGAGAGGAAGTTGTTGTTAGCCTGCTCAACATGTACAGCCTTCGAAACCTTCGGCAAAGTCATTTTCTCATAACCGTAACGGATCAACTGCTGTGCGTAATTGTCCTGATACTCGTCCACGCCATTCCTTCCAAAGATTACTCCAACGGCAGACTGGCACCGCTGCTGGTCGACCACAGCCGGGTCGTCGTAGAAGATGCCAAAAGTTGTGACTCCTTGGGGAAGGAGGTCTTTGATCTAGAGAAAGGAGTGAATAAAGTTTTGTGTGGCAAGCTTACCTCACTGAGGATGGATCCGGTCTTGCTGTACGGTCCGACGGTGTACTTGTAGAAGACGGAGAGCTGCTCGGAGATGAACTCGGGTTTTTCGGTAATCTCTGGCTGAAAAGAAAAGCGTTTAACTCGAAATCTCCTGATCCCAAAATATGCTAGGATTTTTTTTAAACGTTTTTTTTTAAATTTTTTTAAACGACCAATTGCCGCCGGAGAGAGCAATGAAGCGGCGCGGCCCAGGACTACGAGAAATTGTTTTTTGAGTGCTTCAATCTCTTCAACAAATTGAGCTCTCTCTGTCTATCATCATAGACTGTTTAAGCACCAAAAAAGAACCGGTTAGACCCTCTCTCACTGCCTGCCATATGATCGCTTCTCTCAAAGGTCACGCTCGTCCCTCTCCATCTTACACCCTAGACAACAAAAGAGATAAAACAGACCTTGATTTCGTCGAAGAAGCCACTGCGGATGACTTTGAGCAACAAATTGACGACTATGCCTATGGACAAGGCTATGAAACCGTACAGGAGCACCAGGTCATACATCTGGAAATTTTGGAACTTTTTTGGACAAAAAAATGGTAAGAGAAGAGTGTTTACGAGAGGCTTTTCGGGATGGTCACGTGAAAACTGGAATAAAAATCGATTTGAATCGAAAGCGGGGTCATTTTTTGGGTCTTCCCTCCATTTTGTAAGAATTTTTTATGGACTGTCTTGTGATCTTCTGGAATGACCCCCGGTCTGGAACAGAGCACTACTTTGGATGTATCTGATGATCGAAGTTTGAGAGGAAAAAACTAAAGGCTTTAAAAAAGGACAGTATAGAAAAAGGTCGTCACGAGGAAAGGGGAAGAGAGAAAGGAGGAAGAGAGACCAGACGGGACGAGACACAACAGTGGAAAGGACGCAGATTGGCTGTGCGAGAGAGAGAGAGAGGGGCTGAGAACAAACAGCTGGTCTCACTGTCCGGTCTGCTGGCCGGAACAAATACACTGAAACATAGATATGAGAGAGTGAGAGACAGTCGGATGGGAGCCAAGATGAGTCCGGAGGGACAGAGGGACTGGGAACCTGTTTACTGTTCCCCATCAACATTCATTATTTTTTCAGCTGTTTTTTTTGGGGAACTGGTAAATCGAAAAACAATGTCATTCAAGGACAGGGCTCGAAAAGACCCAAACATATGATAGTAGTGGCTACATCTGGTCTCCAGCCGTAAAGCAGCCGACTGGGCCAGCTGTTCAGTGGCTCATCTTAAAATTATGGAATCAATAGATCAAGGTAGGGCTGTAATTCTTTATCAGATTTCTGCTTACCGCGCATCTGTTGTGAAATGTTCAGATAAGGGATAGAGAGACTAAACAACTCTCAGTCAGAGAGGTAGAAAACAAAGGACTGTGATCTGACAACTATGAACAGTTTTATCGGAATTTTGAATTCAGTTCTGTCCTAGGGTTCTTTTAAACTTCCTCCCTCTCATCATCTACAGAAGACTCGAGGATAGACTGATGGTCCAGACGACTGGACCCAGGATGTGGTAGAGAAGGTATCTGATCCACAACTGGTCCAAGGAACTGTGCTCAGAATACACGGCCATCAGATGCAAGACTCTCCAGAAAATGTTCCAGAAGATTCTCCATCTTCAGATGTTCCAGACTTACGACATGTTTCAGCGACAGAGTCTTTTGGAAGCAAATTCTGAAATCTACTTATCCAGTTGTACCAAGTTGTATCAGTAGCGCTCAACGTTACAGGACTGCAACCGATCATTTAGCTCAAAATACCCCTGAAACGTTTGAGTTTTTGTAAGTATACCGCCGTTTTTCCTGGGTCCGTTTATACTTATGTGGATTGGTCAAAGTCACTTTTCTGCAAAAACGACCAAATAATTTTTTCGAAACTTGTTATCCAAATTTGCATCGTATGCTCAAAAATTTAATCAACTTTGCCATCTTTTTCATCTTTGAGGTAAAAGACGAACCCATTTTTTGACCCATCTGTGTAAAATTTTGGGATGCGTTTATACTTATGTGGAGCACTGTACATAGATGCCTCTGAACTCGTACCACATTTCGTTTGCATGGCTTCCTCACGTTTCTTCTACTTCCAGACATCTATACATAGGTTCTTCCTCATTATCTAATTGTATCAGAGATCCCCCAGTTCCTTGAATTCTGAGTGGGAAGCATTTAAATTTCAGGAACTGATTTCATCTTTATTCATATATTTCTATTAACAGTGGAGGGTCTTCTCTCGGCAATGAGATGAGAATTATAGCCACGACATCACCACCCAAATCAAGCTTAAAATTCGATGAATCAAGCTGGATTTTGTGACTTTTTTTTGGACTTTGGGAAATCACAGATTTAAAGTCAGCATGTGGATGAAAAAGGGCAAGATACTTACAGCATGTTTGCTTCCAGGAGTCGGGGATGAACTCATACAGTCAGAGAGAACCACAGAGATTTCTGGTAATAGTTCGGCAGGCGGCCCCCTTCGTTCAAATTTTTTGGCGGGAACGCTCTAAATAACCATTTTTCGCGTTTTTTAATCATTTTTCACTCATTTTTTCACTTTCTAGCTGTGTTTATCGAACTCAGCGTCCCTATTTAAATATTGGCCACCGTCGCTGTTTCTTGTATTTCCAAGCCTATTTATATATTCTGGGGGTTCTTTTACACGCTGAGTTCGATAAACGGATATAGGGCTTTACGCCCGATTTTGGAATCAGGCGTGAAGCCCTCCCCCCTCTTTATGAAATCGGGCGTAAATCCCTCCCCCCTCCTTATGGAATCCGGCGTAAAGCCTAGCGAGGTACTTAAATATAATAGTTCATTGAAGAAATGCATAAAAAGTAATAAACTAACACGCCGTACGAATTGTGAGGGTGAAGTCAGAGTAACAGTCTAAACATTACCCTGTACTAAATAATTGACAGAGATTCCAAGAGTAGAGAGTAACAGTCGTAGTCTGTATGACCTCACCCAGTAGAGAGATCAGTAGAGAGAGAATCAGACTGTGACTTTTGGTAAGCCATTATTATACCCTAGGATGTTGTCTTGGTACATGGCCTTTTACGATCATCGTGAGTTGCTATTTGACTTAAGAGAAGAAAGCATTAAACGGATGAGAGACTGAAAGACGGGTCGGTAGTTTGAAGAGTTCTGTGACGATCTCGTCGAGTTCATTCCGACACGAGCCAATTGAGCGTGATGTTCGTCACATTGTCAGTAAGTGTACAGTGATAACCTTTTTCTGTTTCTCACGCTCTCCTTAGGTTTCCGGACTGTTTGTTACTTGGAATCTATCTCTATCTGTCTCCCAGTATCCATGTTTTTCAAGGCATATCTGTTTCTCTCGGTACCAATGTTTTCCCCGGTCTATTTCTCTATTGATTCCTACGGTGTGTTAGTTTATTGCTTTTTATGCATTTCTTCAATGAACTATTATATTTAAGTACCTCACTAGGCTTTACGCCGGATTCCATAACAGGGTGTGGGCTTTACGCCATAACAGGGGGGAGGGCTTTACGCCCGATTCCATAAGGAGGGGGGGAGGGCTTTACGCCTGATTCTAAAATCGGGCGTAAAGCCCCCACCCTCGATAAACACATCTAAAAAGTGAAAAAAATGAGCGGAAAATGATAAAAAAACGCGAAAACCGGTTATTTGGAACGTTCCCGCCAAAAATTTAAACGAAGGGGCGCCTGCCAAACGATTACCAGATTTCTTCTAGAGATTATCAATAACCCGTTCCCCTATATTTTCCCTAAATATGTTGATGTTATTCCCCCACATATAACCACTCGCCCTCTCCGGACAACCGGTACCGATCCCGACTACCATCATCTATCCGTCCGGAGCTATTATCTCCCTCCATTCGACCCGATCTCCACCTTCCATTATAACATGAAAACTATCCTTTTACTATTCTTTATCTTTTTGCTTTCCAGCTGTACTCCAGTCAGGTAAGACACGGTCTCAGATAGGCAAGACTAAGAAAAAATTTCTCGATCGTTTGATTTACGACCATTTTTTTTGCTGATTGTCTGGACAGTTACAGTAGTCTAAATCTGTTTCTCTGTGGTCAGACAACTGGTAAAAAGCCAGGGATTCTGCTGGATCAGTTCTAGTGACTGTCTGTTTGGGGTCCAGGAATTCTGAGTTCACAGAGAGTCAGACTACTAGTCAAGAGTCAGTTCAGATTCTAGTGACTGTCTAGTAAGAGTCAGGATGGGTCTCTCTGTCTCTCATCTTACAGTACCCCTTTTAAGAAGGACCAAACGTCAACTGGGCGGCTTTGGCGGCTACGGCTACAACAGCATGTACCCATACTACTCAATGTACAGCGGAATGAGCGGAATGGGTGCCTACGGTCTCAACGGCTACGGCTCCCCCTATACTTTTCCTCTCGGCGGCTTCGGCTATCAAGGCTTCAACAATCCCTATTCCTTAATGTACGGCAAATAAATGCTTTAAATTTCTTCCCGAGATTAATGTTTGGCATTTTATCGAACCCCCTTGCTGCCATTTCGACGGAGACCAAAATAAATGACGATAAGCGGAAACCCTAGGTCCTGGAGCCCCAATTACTAGTGATGTGATTCCTTATTGAGAGATTAAAAATTCAAGCCAGATTAGCTTTGTTTTTGGTCTCTATTATTAACGGGACAGCTGAAGACCGAGTTCGAATAGGAAAAGAGAGTCACATGGTCGTGATTAGAGAGCAAGAGAGGAAAAAAGACTGGTGTATGATGGAGTGATCTCAAACTAGTTTGCAAAGAAAATCTACACAGACTTTGAGACATAAACTTCCAGTAGTCTGTTAGTCGGTCTCCGGTCGAAAATATCCTCAATTTCTAAGTCAAACCGAGAAGCGAACTGTCCAACTTTTCATAGAAGATCAAAATGTTCACTCCGGGTGAACAGTAAAGGTAAAGGTCATGCCCTCATGGTTATGAAACAGTACAGCAGTCAAATTCCAACAGCCATTCAAGCCAATGGGAGTATCATAAACTCGGCCAGCAGCCATCATAGTATCGCTTTCGACGTTCCTTCCTTCTTGAGACCCTCATCGGTCCGTCTCACTTACTACCACAGGAGCCTCAAAAGTCTACATCCTACCTATACCAAGGGGTAAGCTAGACTTGTCACGAGTTATCCCTAGACTAATTTTTTGAAACTGAACCTTTTCGTCGAGTTTATTCTGTACTTCGGCTGTGTCGTACCAACGTTACAACAGTCACTCTTTTCAAATGTTTTCCCAAGTCCAAAACTTAGTTGTCATCTTATGTATAACAGGTTCTAACTTGTTTATTACGGCGTCACAGTGCTAAAACGAACTTGAAAACAGTAAAAAGTATTGAAATTTTTTTTCAAAATATATTGAAAAAAGACGTGATAGTTGGATTCCTCGCAAAAGTTCAAATGAAACACTCTTCAGATTCGCCTTTTGACAGTGCCCAGGGGTTGCTTCGGGCTACCTCTTGACAGGAACCAAAGAGCGAACCGAACATGTAAACTAAGGAAACAATCAAAACTACTGAACAACGTTGTTTATGTCATTCCAAAAAAGCGTTACCTGATTCAGTAGACTTGTTGGAAAATCTCTGGACAAGATGTTACTTGTCACCTTACTTTGCTAAAAACTACCACACTACCATTCTTTGAATAGTTTAGATGCTTGACTTTCTGGCTTGTCTGGAGAACAACGTAGTCACCAGACTCTTCCTTCGGCTAAGATTGAGACTCTTCTTGTAACTCTCTCTACTAATGCACTCTGTTCTGACTCTCTTGATTCCCATGTACTTCCGATCCGTCTCATCCAACAACGTTGCTCGAACGATCTTCGAAGCTCTTGGAACGAAGATCTTCTCTAGCGTAAAATGGCTCTTCCTCTGAACATGCCCTTTTTGCACAACGTGTCGGCAAAAAAAACATCAAACACTCTTAGGATAATTTGTGAAGAAAGCGATCCGATTTCTGAACTTTTTGCTATAAAAACTACCGTAATCTGGCCTCATATTCTGTGAATTGGACCATTTTAGCACAAAAAAATTCCACAGCCTAGTTTACCTCTCCTAATCCCAAGTGATCTTATCACCGGTAGATTAACATCAACGGTCGTCGTCGGCCAATTTCCGTCTCTCTTTTTTTCAAGAGGAAAGATGACCACACAAAAAGGGAGCATCGCCTACGCCGGCAAGGTAACCGGAAGGCGTCAGCAAAGCCGAAAGGCTGATCCCTCGGATTTCCTCCTAAAATTTTGACAGCACACTCTTGTTTGTTTCCGCAGATAATGGAATCGTAGCTGTGAACTCATAAGTCTACGCGTGCTTTTCCAGATTTCAGATATGACTCTCTGCCCACGGTTGAGACGTAGGACAGTGGAAAGAACTGAACTGGGTCAGAGGGAATGAATGGATCGGGAGATCAGTGAGGAGGGACAGAGGGAGAGGGGACCAGTAGTTTGTTTCTCAGTAAACTCAGACTCTCAGCTACCCTGACGCACCTCAGACTGTCAATGGGACTGAAACTTTCAGTAGAGACTCTGAATTCTGCAGCTCATATCCCATCATAGTCCACCAATGTTCTCGATGACTAGTTTTCACGTTTACGTTTCTCTCTCTCCATCTTTATCCGATTTCCCTAAGACGAACCACCCGCCTGTTTTGAGAGAGTCATAAGTTGCCTGGTCTATGCTGCAAAATGTGGCCACTTTCCCCCAACTCGAGGTGGGCGAAACCTGGTAAAAGAGCACATCGAATCCTTCGAAATGTTAATCCCCCTTATGGGGGATAATTAGGGGTGCCTGAATCACTTGGCATCCGATCTATGAGAGTCATATAAGAAGTTGATTGTTTGGACACACTGCTGATTTTGGAAAGGGCCAGTACATTCATTTTTCGATCCGTGTTCTTTCATATATGTCTTAGTTGAATGTCCTCTCGGATATTCTGACAGGCCAAGGATAAGCACTTCTGACTGAAAAAGCACATGACAACAAGATAAAAGTGAGAGTGCAAAGACGATAAATCTGGTTGGTCTTGGAAGAGGAAGAGAGGACTTCGGGGAGAAGTCTGAAATCTAAAAATAACTAGTTCAGATAGTCAAGTTTAGTTATAGACCTTTTATGGTCCTTTAACGAAATCGTCTTTCTCCGAAAGATATTTAAAGGACTGTCACAGTCCTTTAACTGAAAGAAAAAATGATAACTGGATGGTGTTTCCGTAGCCCAGCATGAACATTTTGTTTTTACCCAAATTCCGAATTTTTTCCCCGAAACTTTCGACTAGTCCTTTAAACGGGTTACTGAAACTTCTCAACGTATATTCGAAGCCATTTGAACATATATCGATTAAAAAAAAGATGACCACAAGAATTTTAAGACGTCTTACCTGGAACTCAGCAAGTTTAAAGCCTTTTTAGACTTTTCTCCTACGGCGGTCGAGATTTCACCTGCAATATTCGATCAGTCAGGGTCTGATTATATCCAATCTCATGAATTATGAAAATCTATGAAATCATGATTTTGTTCTTGTCCCGTGGGAATAAAGAAGGAGAGCGAAAAAGGGACTAGCTGTCCCTGTCCCTGTCCTTCTTTCAATTGGTAGGAGACTCTCTCAGTCTTTGACCGTTCGCCCCTTCGTAGATGACCAACTCAACTTTGGATGAGTCTGCCTACGGATGCATGGTATTTTAATTGTTAAGTACTTCCCCCTCCACCCAGTTTTTTTCCACTGCCCCCCTAAGAGTGTGTTTTAATCTTGGAGACTCTAGCCGTTCCGCAGTTTTGTAAAGCGGGTTCAGTTGTAGATTAAAGAGGCTTTTCTACGTGTCGACAGGGCAACAGTCTTTGGGAGAATTTCGAAATGCGTAGTATTTTGAATCCGCTCAGATTCTAGTCTGGGACAAAATATTTAAAAACGAAAAAAAAATTGTTTTACTCAGGGGACCGAACCCCCGACCTTACGGACACGAGTGGCGCCATGTGGCACTGCGCTATTAATGCGAGTCGTGCCTGAAAATTTGAAGACTTTATGAGCAAAGGACAGTTTTCGTACGCCTTTTACTTTAAAACTTCTACATAGTTTTGTTTTCTTTCACAGATTATTCGCCCTCTCAAAAATTCGTTGAAATCTGAGGTGACGGGATATAGTCCAGTCACCTTCATTTGTATAGATTGGATAAACGGATCAGCCTAAGGAAAATCCTTTAATTTGTCCTAAACAGAATACACATGAGAGAAGCCACGTTTTTGAATATTTTTGTTCCCGGGACAGCGTTTCTTTCCTAGTATAATGGGATTGGTCTAGTGATTCACTATTTGGCTGGCGCGAAAGGTCTCTTCGGAAAGCACGAAGTTTCTTCTTATCCTGCTGAAATTGAAAACAGAAAAAAAAGCAGAGACAGAGAAAGGAACTTTTCGACTAGTAATTTGTACCTGATCAAAAGATCATTACAAGTTAGTTCGTTGACTGATGTTCCAAAAGGTAATCTGGTCATATGAGGGCTAATGGGCTGAGGAATGAACAGGTAAAGGACTTGTACTCAATGATACTTTGAAGGTACTTCTGCATCAGAGAGCGAGTTTCTACAGTATCATCTTCTGAAAATGCAAAGGGATAGTTGGTGCGCAGCAATTTGAAATCTTGGCGAGAAACGAAGTGCTGTGAATTTCGCGCCAATTTTTTTGAACGAGCTGCCCACCAGTTTAGTAATATCCAGACGTCAGTCCAGTAACTTTAACGGCCGATTTTACTGTCGTTTTGTTCGTGTCGGGACCAACTACACAGTCCTTTAAATTTTAATTTAAAGGACTGTGTGGTTGACTGTTGTTGGTCCAGACACGAAGAAATTTACCGCAACCTGCCAAGTAACTTTCTTTCTGGACTGGAGATTTGATCACCAAAGGGCTTTGAATGAGACGATCTACGGATTTTTCCAGAAAAAGTTAAAAAGTCCATCAAAGATCTGCTTAGAGCAACAAGAAAAAGTCTAATCCTACTTCCCGGAAAACCAAAATACCCGCGTCCTTTTTCAATTGTTTCTCCGTCCGTTGCCTCCCCCTCTTTTCTGGGAGAGTTACTATAAACACTGGGATTATGAGTGAGTCTACTGGACAACAGTTTGCCAAGTTAAACGGGTTAACTTTAAGCGGACCAGGATTTTGCTAGGCGGGATCATCCGGATCGGAGCCGTACATGGGAGGCGAAAGTGTCTTTTTCGTTCCCGTTCTTTAACATACAGGGCAGATAGACCGAGTACATTAATTTGCATACTTTATTGGTTATAATCAGACCCTGACTGAATCAAGCAGGTGGTCCCGAGATGTCACAAAGTCTAAAAACGACTTTGGACGTGCTGAATCTGAACTGAGAAGTGTTCAAAGGGTATTGGTCAGGCGCGAACACTTTAATCAGGCAGTCTTTCCTTTGCTCTTTGACCAAATGTCTTGAGACTGGAGAAGGTTTCGTACTCAGATGGAAACTGTATCTCTGACTACTGATTGGATTACTGTACTCTCTGTCTGCTGGTCAAGAGTCAGGAAGTTTCGGTTCAAATGACTGTGTCATGGAGAGAGTCACACTACTGGCCAAGAGTCAGAGTCTGGACTGTTGAAAGCTCCAGTTCTACTGACTGTCCCATGGAGGTCTGGATAGGTTTACTGAGAGTCAGTCTACTGCTCAAGAGTCTTCTTCTGGTGGATGAACAGTTCAGGGTACCCAGACTGTCTCTCTGATCAGAACAAGAAGATGCCGTCACTGAGTGACCAGAAGAAGATACCAAGAAGTCACGCGCCCGAGACAATTTTAGCAGAAAATGCTCATCTTTTTGAACTGTCGCTTTAAGATAAACTTGCGCTAATCAAAGAAGGTACAAGATAGAACAAAAACGTTCATTACGAGAAAATAAATAAAAATAGAGATCGGAATTATTCGACAGTCTTGTGCAGAGATCTAGCGTACCCTGTTTGGTATGTACAGGCCCGTAGTTGTGTGGGGGAGAAGAAGCTCATGGTGTAAAAATTCCTTGACCAGTCCACATAATTAGACAGTTGAAAAGGACCGTTTGAAGCCGCGCCGTCTCTCCTTCAATGTCAGGTTCTTGAATCGTGAGAATCTTTGTTGGCGAGCTAGGTCGCAGTCATCCCATGTAGTAATATGGATCATGATGAGAAAGTACTGAGAGAGAGAGAGAGAGTGCCCACAGGTAAGGACCAAAAAGGGCGGAGAGTCGAGAGTTTGCTTGACACTCTGAGCCAGCTGCAGCTCCTTTTATACGGCACGGAGGAGGCCCGCCCCTTTCGAGGGGAGGGTATGGTAGAAAGAGGAAGGGAGGGATTAGAGCCCCTCTAATGAGTCTTATACTAAGAGAATTAGGCGACTGATTAGAGAGAGAGAGAGAGTGTGGGATAGATGAAATGGCACATGGAGGTTGCTGGCCTTGTTTTCGCAAATGTTCTGAAATTGGGATTTAGGGAATTAGGAAGCCGGCAATTATGAGTAAGAAGAAGTTTCTGGATCTTTTTATTGCCACTGTACTTTTCATTTTTGATTAGCTGAGTGTCTGGACGGCTACAGTAATCAAAGAGTCATGGTCTTCAGTTCTAGGAACTGTTTCAAAAGAGTCAGGATTAGTAAGAGTCTGTAAGTTTACTGAGAGACCGCCTACTGATCAAGAGTCTGGCTCTCTCCAGTTTAACTGATCGTCTCAGTAAGGGTAAGATAGCTAGAGGTTGAGTTTACTGTGAGTCGATCAAGAGTCAGGAAGTGTTCTGGAATTTCAGATTGACTGTGAGAGTCAGGATGAGTGAGAGTCTTTGCCTACTGAGAGATGGACTACAGTCAGGATCTGTTCTGGAGACTGAACAGTACCAGTTACACAGTCTCTGTCCCTTTGTCTCTCTTTTTCTCTATCTCCCAATCGCGTGCCCCAAAGACCACCAAAACATTTGATCACCTCTCTTCCTTCGTGAATAACCCGTCTAGTAAATCTGATAACTCATGCACACCAGGGTTGGGCGAGCAGCTGATAGTGCGAGCACAAAATTTGATGCTCGCGCTCGCGGTGCGAGCAGAGCTGTGCTCGCGAACAACCTGCGAGCAGTGGGTCCCACACCGATCTGATAAAAATGCGGTAGATTTTGAAAAATGTCTCCAATTTTGCTTATCCTTTAGAATATTCTACAATAATAAATGAAAATAAGATCAAAAAATATCGAAAATGATTGATAAAAATCGAAAAAGTCCATTTTCCATATTTGGGAAAGTGCTCGCGCTCGCGCTAAAATTGAGAGGTCTGCTCGCGCTCGCACAAAAAATCGCTGCTCGCCCAACCCTGATGCACACCCTCTCTGATAAATATTCCCGAACAAATAATTCATTCGCTTCAAATAAACTCAAAAGTCTCGTGATTTCCTTGTTTAAATTCAGCTTCCCAAAGGAAACTCATGGTTCTCCTTTCAGTTCCATTGAGACGGAAGACTGTTTGAGAGGGAGGGCCAGTAGACCAGAAGAATCGATTGGAAAAGGAGTTCTTATTCCGAGTACAGAGAACGAGGAGAGTTTTTGGACTGTCACTTCCTGAACCCAAATTACTCATTGTCGGTCAGAGCTATTTTTGTCCACTGAACTATGGAGTTCCATTATTCGGCTTTGAGACGAGGGGATATTCTCAAAGTTTGCTGGTTGTTTCTCTCCCTCTCTCTCTTCGAAAAATATGTTTTCTGCCAGGTGAATCTGAAAGGCTGTGAGATTCCGGTGAAGAGCAAAGAGGTTACCATAGAGTCCGAAAGGCTACCGCTGGGAAAACTGAGGATTGGTTTTTATGACCGTCAAAAATTTGCTGCCAGTTTGCTTACATGGCGCAGTGGTAAATGGCGCCGCTCGTGTTCCATTGGTCCCGGGTTCGAATCCGTGGTTGAATTTTCTTTTTGCTTTTTGTCTCTCTAGTAGAGAGTCTCTGGAAAGCTAAAAAAATCTCTTCTCCAGACAGATCTCTGTCCACGAAAACATGAGAAACCCTTCGGAACCTTTTGGCGCAGGTAGAGAAGCCCTCCTTTTGAGATCAATCTCCATCTTTCAAATCCAAGTAACAACTCGAACAATTTCGCAGAAAACACACAAACAGAATGTTCAGATCACCGTGGGAGTGAAAGCAGATCGAGTCCGTTCACAGGCTTCCATAGTACTAGTCTCTCACTTGTTGTGACCCTAATCAGAGGACTATTGAGAAAAGAAACAGCCTTTGAGGGGCAGCGGTGAGGGTGGACATCAATAGCACTCCAACCAGGTAGACTATAAACATCGCGAGATTTTACTATGGTTTTCTGATTCTTGTAAATAGCAGGTTGTAGCAGGAGCAGGGAGGTTGTGAGTCAGTCCTGTTGAGAGAGGACTTTTGACCTTTTGAATGTGGGGATGAGAGTACATTCAGTTGGCTGCAAAAAGTGGGAAGAGTTCAGATCTTTGATGAGAGGGACAGAGAGACAGAAAGAAAGAGGGACAGAGAGGAAGAGGGACAGGGACAGTTTAGTCTCCAGATCAGACTCTGACCTTTAGTAAGCTCAGAAACTCTTAGCTATCTTAACCTTCGTGAGACGGTCAGAGTAACTGGAAATTCGCTCCCTGACCAGACTCTTGACTCTCATTTGAACTCACAAGGGAAACTTGTCAGGTCAAGGTGGAATTTGAGGTCGAGTATAGTGTCATTCGATAGCCCATGGCAAGTAGATTCCGGGATATGTTTCCAAATTTGCGTAATACACACCTGGTCCGAGTTATGGACGATTTAAAATCGGTCGCACCCGTAGCGTCACTTTTGACCCAAACTTTGGCGCCCTGAAACATACCGCAGACTGTCAGACTGTTACCCATCCTGGCCCTCATTTTCAGTAGTATTGGAACTTCTAGAACAGACTTTGAGTCTTCACCAGTAGTCTGACCACAGTCCAGAAGTCAGAACAGCTGTGAAAGTCCGTCGCAAAGAGATTGTTTGAAAAAAGCGACCTCCAGTCAACTCACCTTTAATCCGATATTTTAATAATTAGACATTTGACAGTTAGTCTTAAATGCTAATCTCTCCCTTAACCTTTACTGAAATGGGAATAATTTTTAGACTGTTTGGTGAATAGACCTGAACTTTATACTGTAACTCTCTGACTAGTTAGTCTCTGTACTTGATTGTCTATCCACCCTCACACGTGATTATCCCTCACCTTTCTTACCCCCGCAATTTCCAAAAGTAACCATCCATTTCCAGTCAGTTTTTGTTCATCTGATCTGTGCCTGAATCAAGCTCTAATAGCCTGTTTTCTTCTGACCGGAAATGTCATCCTCTTCCCGATCACCCTTTGAGAAAATAACTTGAGACTTTGGAACGGGTAGGGGCAGTGACTTGGGGATTCGAACCACGGACCTTGCGGGCCTGAAGCCGCGACACCTAGCACTGCGCTATTAGTGCAAGCCGGCGCCGAAATTTTGTCGGGCCTGTGAGGTAACCTCGTCTAGCTTTGTATCCTCGATTTTCATTCGCAATGGACTATAGTTGATGGAGCTCTGGGATTATATCTTAATTTTCTCTCCAGATTAGTCGAAAATCAGAAGCCAGGAAAAGATTATGTTGTGCCGGGCGAAGGTGGCATGTCTGATCCAATTATAACTAGCAGATGGGGGAAACTTTTCACTGAAAAGCTAAAAGTAATTCGATTCATTCGGGTCATTAGAGTGGAGATTAAAATGCAGAAGCAGAGTACAAATATGCAACTGGGAGGGCCCCGGATATGAGTCAGTTCCGTAACGTAGGGAGAATGTGGGGGGTCGAGACATTACCAAACATAGAGTCTCTATTTCTGTAGGATGAGACGCAATTCTCGTAACCCACTCCTCCCACGGTTCTGCAATTGAGTGCGAGTACAGAGGTCTCCATCAGAATCACGAGAAACGAACTGAAAATAAATTTCCGAAAATTCGCATTTTTAAGCAGCTTTTTCGTATCGAAGACGGCATTTTTGAGTTTTCCGATGTTCTGTAAAGTTGTAGCTCTCGAGCTCCTCTATTACTTTGTAGAACATCAAAAAATTTTATATCTGCGGTCTTCAACCCGAAAAGAAGATTACGAAAATGCGCTTTCAGCAGTAAATTGTGGTAGTACTTCAGAGCCCGGTGTCAGACAGCACGGCTTGCATCGCTGGCGCAGTGCCAAGTAGCGCGGTCTTAGAAGCAAAAAGTCAGGGGTTCTGGATCCGGATTTTTATTTGCATTTATTCCGAGTGGTTTGCCTTTTTTCCCAAAAGTGAGGTCTCATACAACTGTCTCCACAGAAACTTCCAGTGTCTTCAGTTTCTTGTTCAAATGTGCTCTGAACTTCAAAGCGTGTCCGCCAGACATTTCTTTTCCTGCACCAACTTCGCCATCGTTATCGTCGGTCATGCAAAACCGCATAATAAAGTTTCTCTACCTTTTCTCTCTGGCGCAATGACCTAATTGTTCGCAACTTTCCGCTTTCAAAGTTCTCGAGTCAGAGGCTTGCAGACATGTACAGACTGCTTGAATGGTCGTTCATTTCCCCTTCAGGTGAGAGGAACAGAAAACGCTTTGGCCTTGGAGGTAGTCTGCGATAATTACGGGTTAGTCAGAGGTGGGGATTGCAAAAAGTTCAGTTCAGTTCAAAAGAACTCTATATGAATATCAGGGCCAGACTACTAGTCAGAGACTACAGAAAGAGCACATAGAGTTGCTAAATCTGGAAAGAACTGACTCAGACTCTGTCTCTCTGTCTCTCTCCCCCTCTGACTCTCTCTGTTTGGACTCTCTGTCCTGATCCAGAAAGTCTCGCGTTCAGGAACTGAGTCAATTCCTCAGCCTCCAAACCCCTATTCAAAAGACGAACACATAATTTACATCTCGTTTGACTCAGTCTCGCTTCCTGTCCCAATTAACCAAAATCAAGATTCCAAAGCAACTGCTCAGTTACTCCAAAGATCTCTCCTGAATTTTTCACGCGCTTGCTGAATTGACTACGAATGTTTACCTAGATGCTTAATGAGCTGATCTCGGATGCTGAATTTTAACCGTATTTCAATGGGAACTGGGCTTTCAGGCCTCATTTCATCTCTATTCAGCTCCTATTTAATAGTTTCTGGGCTTCTGCTCATTTCACACTTGAACAAACAGATGGTACGAAGGAACTTTCATACCGTCTTGCTTTTCGACAGAGAGAGAGAGACTGGAAGAGTACAGTATTAGTCACGAATAACCGTTCGGGAAGGGAACGGCTATGAGTAAAAGGATAATCCTGGACACGAGGGACATTTAGGACAGTTGGAAAGGTGGACAACAGATTAGTAGACGGGAGAAGGTTAGTTCATTGGAGAAGGGATAAAGATGGCAGAAAAACATGATAAAGAGTTTTTTGAGGGAGTGAGAAAAAATTGGGCTGTTCTTGACTCTCTCACAATCAGACTGTGAAAAAATTGGACATAAATATTGGTGAGACGAGAGTTTGCGATCGAATTGACTACGGTAAGTCCTGTCAAAACGATTTGGGAATACTTTGGCTGGCATCCCCCCCTATTTGAATTTTTTTGGCGGGAACTCGCGTCAAACGTCCAAATGTTCCGAACTTGTCTGAACTGTAGACTTGACAGGCTCTGACTATCTCTTGACTCTCTTCGGTTGGTCAATAGTAGTAGTGAGAAGGAGTGGCAGAAAAAAACTGTCGGGTAATAGACAACAGAATAAATTGGTCGACGAACTATTGATACGATTGGAGAGAGCTTCTGGATACGGCTTCTACTCGAAGAGTCTGTCCATTCCACCCTGTAGAAAAACACAGTTCCACAGCCCAACTCTCGAACCGAGTGGCCGACCAGCTTGTCTGATCAATGGCTGTAGGAGAGAGTTATAGACTTCAACGTTGAGAAAACTCGACCCCAGAAAGATCAATGAAATAATATCAAACAACTGCTATTTTTCTTCCTGTCTCACTATTATCAGATACTCATTATTTTCTTAGAAATTATTTCTTTTTGCTCCCGCTCATCCATAGCACATAATCCGGACGTTTGTTATGTTCACAACTTGACTAACCGATGAAAGACGAAGCATAGATCTCGTGCGGTCAAATGGAATGATTTTAAGTCGGTGTTCCCAGGATTTTTTTTTACAAAATATCTGCAAACCAGACTGCCTGTGTTCGATTACAATCGTCGTCAAAGTGCTGGGTGTGGTAGTTGGGGTAGACGAGAAAGTAGAAGAGACAGAAAAAGATAAACCCGAAGAAGAAGACCATCTGAATAAATCCTTGAGAGAGAGAAAGAAAGTTACCTGACTGATCCAGTGAAATCGATGCACAAATTCTGGAGAAAAGTCCAGTTGAGTACTTTTCCTCGCATCGGCTACGAACTTTGGAGCTGCCCCGTTGACTCCAACCTGGAGGAGAGGCACCATTCCGGCCACTATTGAAGTGTCACTGAAACTTTTGTACTGACTACTATCCGGATTACGGTAAATCCTAAAAACCTATGAAAACTTACTTTGTTAGCCGTAGCCTCTGTCTCAGATACTTGATGAAGGCCAGTTTTATCAGGGACAGGAAGACTATGCAGAAACAGACGCCTAAATTTGAGATTAGAGCAGTACAGTCTGTTGTTCAGGAGGCAGTCCTTTAAAAGTATTTCGTGACGGGACCCTGCTTGACTAACGCTCTGTTTAAAGGGACACTGACATTGTGTGTCGACGTGTCGACAGGGGGAAATCAGGCAACTGCGTGGCGAGACCCACGACAAACTTTTATTTTTGCATTTTTAGGGGGTTTACTCTCATTTTTTCGATTTTTACTTGTTTTCAATCGATTTATCGTCGAAAGTTACGTCTAAAATGAGTGGTAGATCGCTAAAATGGGTGAAAATTGACCGAAATAGACAAAAAAAACACTTTTTGGTCAAAATTTCTAGTTTCGCCTATTTTAGTCAATTTTAGAAAATTTTTAGCATTCCACAACTCATTTCAGGGGTGATTTTTGACGATAAATCGATTAAAAACAAGAAAAAATTGAAAAAATGAGTGTGGAACGAAGAAAACCCGAAAATGCAGTATTTGAGGTGTTTTAGGTTTGAATGCGCGGGCTTCCCAGATTGTTCCTATCTGGCTATAATGTCAGTATCCCTTTAAAAGGCTGTCCTGTGTTAACCAGACTCTGTACCTAAAAATATGTCCATCGACTTGATGTAAGAGACTCTCGGCATCACTTCGTTGTACGAGAAGAGCAGAAAGGTGATCGTCAGCAGCACACTGATCAGGTCCTAAATTTTTTGAATTTTCACAAAATCCAGTGCTATAATCTCTTATTTTGATCAGGATTATAGTCTGATTATATTTACAAGATTTGGACTTGTTTCTCGTTCAAAATCTCGTGTCTGTTTATATGCTCTCCTAGAGAACTCCCCCGCGACCCCTTGCCATGAATTGGCTGCAATTGACCTGTTTTGTGAACTCTTTAAAGCGCGAAAACTATAGCTTTGACCAGTTGAGGGATTAAGTTTGGAATGCTAGACTCTCTTACTCTGGATTACCCCCACAGTCGCATCATTCTCTGTCTCTTGTGTTTTGGGAAAGGGCATTGGACACAAGGAAATGACTTGGGTAAATCTTTAGGACGGAAATCAAACAATGTCTGTGATGTGGATCAGGAAAGAGATTGTTCTCTGGGAAGGGGGCTGAACTGAAACTCTCTGACACTCTGTCTAGTTCCAGGTCCAGTGACGGTCTGCTAGAAGTCTAGATAGGTAAGAGTCTGAGTTTACTGAGAGACTGACTACTGGATAAGAGTACGGTTCTCTGTTCCAGTTCAACTGACCGTCTCGGGGAGAGGAGGGTAGCTAAGAGTATCTGCGTTTACGGTGAGTCAGAACACTGGTCAAGAGTCTGGCACTATTCTGGAAGTTCAGATTTTAGCAACTGTCTAGTGAGAGTGCAGGTGAACTGAGACGTAGACAATATATTTAGGACGCGAGCATGAGCTGAAATTTTCTCGACGGAGTAGGTCGAGTCGAGCTGCCTCGAGCCTAAAAAAACAGAAACTTTTCGAAATTCTTAAAAATGATACCCATGATTTATACAAGTTATGTTATAGCCCCTGTGGAACAAAAGTTATAATAGAGACACCCTATTCTAAGATCAGGAATAAATAGTATAGAGACACCCTACATAGCAATTTCTGACATTACACTTGGCATTTTGTCCTGTTTTGCCGAAAAAGAGACGAAAATTTGGCATTCTTTGGTTCGAACCGGCTCGAAATGGTCATCGAGCCGATCCGGCTCGCGGACCTCTTCGAGCCGAGCCGGCTCGAGGGTCAAAAACTTCGAAATTCTTTGAGCCGAGCCGCCCAAGTATGATAGACAAGTGGTCAAGATCTGTTCTGGAGACTGAACAGTATCAGTTGCACAGTTTCTGTCTCTCTGTTCCTCACTCTGACACAGAGGTGTTTCACTGAGCTACTGATAGACTCTTATACTCTCAGAGATCCATTTTCCCCGTCTATTCATGCTACAAACTACTGTCCCTTTAAACCACGGATGACCAATCAGCGCTTCCCAAAAATCTCGACCTATTCATAATAATTCCAGCCTAATCCAGGATCTGAACATGTCCTCCTCTCTTAAACTCTTAATCTCCAAAAAGAGGGAAACAATAGAGAGAAAAAGAGGCGTCATAATTGGGACCCCGTGGGAAGATACACTACCTGGAATGATGTTTCATTTTCCATCCAGAGCGACACCCAGGATGTGATGACTACGGCTGTGGAAGGAATGATCAGTTGGAGGAAACAGAATCCGGCTGCCCGTGAAAAGACGAAGCAGACGTAGAGTCGAGAGTAGTCGCCTGAATTTTAGGATAAAGGAAGAGTATGGGGCTATACCAGTAGCATAGGTCTCAACTCGACTGGTCACAAAAGCTTCTTTGATTTGGAAGTCCGGAAGACGGATGGCTTTGAGTTTGAGGGCTTGGATTTGGCCTGTTGACCACAGGTACATTACTTGGTCTGCGGTGTAGCCGTCTGAACAGAAAATCAGTGGTTTAGAGATAGAGACAGAGAGTCAGAGAGGTAGAGAGGCACGGTTCACGGATTATGAACAGGTCTGTTTTCAGAACAACCCGCGACCTGTAGACTGACTATCTACCAGGGATTGGCGATCGCTTGCGCGATCGCGAGCGCTCGCACTGCGAACAGCTGGAGGTGCGATCGCTCGCGCTCGTATGCGAACAGAAAATCTCAAAATGCTCGCGATCGCGTTCTGCGAGCAGATTTGGAGGCGCGATCACGGCGCGATCAGATAGGTCCTGAATACCTTTATTTTTTGTGGGTTTTGCTTGGTCCATTTCAATTTTTTCTTCTGTTACATTTACTTTTCTTGATTCTTTTTCGTTTTCAACGACGCTTTTCTTAGTTGCCGGATTTTTAGTTTTTAGTGATCGCGCCTGATCGCTGCTCGCGGTCGCATGAAACCGGGAGCAGCTGATCGCGCTCGCACAAAAATTGGCTGATCGCCCATCCCTGCTCTCTACTCAGTCTACTCAGATATCCTGACCTCTCTGAGAAGAGGAAGAAGACAATGAAATCGAATGAATTTTTGCTCTGATCATCGACAGAGAGCTTCCAGAACAGACTCTGACTCATGACCAGTAGGTTCTCAGTGAACTCAGTCTCATCCTGACTCTCATTAGAATTGGACAGTCACTAGTACTAAAACTTCCAGCAGAGACTGTGACTTTTGACCAGTTCTCGGACAGTCGCTAGATCAGAAACCAGTGGTTCAGAGACAGAGAGCAACAGTTACTGGATTAAGAACAGAGCTGTTTCCAGAACAAACCAGTAAACTGACTCTCTACTCAGACTCTCAGATATCCTGACCTCTCCGAGACAGACAGTAGTACTAGAAGTTCCAGTAGAGGCTCTGACTCTTGACCAACTCTCAGTAAACTCAGACTCTTAGTTATTCAGACTCACATGAGAGAGTCAGTAGAACTAGAAAAGACAGAGAGACAGGAAGACTTACAGCTCTCGATTCCCAGCTTACACAGTTGAGAGTCAAATGGAAACAGAGTAAGATCCATTGCACACGTCGCTACAATAGACAGTCGTCGACTGTACAGTACACTTCCATCGTTCCGTAACCTGAGCAGCGATCTGTGAGCCATGCTTCCCTTCCTTGGATTCTTTGACAGGACAGCGTTTGGTACAAAAGTGTCCGGTTGCCATAAGAACTCGGAATACGACTCGTGGAGCGAGATCTCAGTCTGGAAAATGACTGAATCCTTCAGAGAGACTACTGACCTTATTCTTGAACTTTGTGCTGGAATAGACGAGGCGAGAGTCTCGCCAAGACTCTCGGTAAAAGAGCTCGAGGGAGTAGTCCTAAGAAAATAAATGTTCTGGAAGTGGAAAAGAGAGCTCACCATTGTGACCTCTGTAACTGACCGGATGTTACTGACTACAATTGAGACGTTAACAAAGACGGGGCCTCCATCAGTTCCTTCTGGTACCTGCCGGTGGTCGTACTTGATCTTCCGGAGGAAGCGGAGAAAATCGCGGGTTTCTCTGGAAGTATGAGTACAGTAACAGTGACAGTAACTAGAACCTACCCCTGTTCATAAATCTCATGTCTATCCAGAGCATGTGGCCGTCTCAGTTCCTCTTCCTCCTCAATCTCTTCCTCACTCTCCTCAGCCTCCATTGACTGCTGATGGTTCTTCTTCAGTACCAATGTTCCTCTGACAGCTACGGACAGTTGTAGACCACTGACAAGCCAGAGGGTGAGAAGAAGACGCATGTCGTCTCGTCTGAAAGAGGCTTTCCCCCATATGTTTCGTATTGGGAACGGGCCAAAAAACGGCGTGGGAAAGACAAATTACTGGGTTCTGAAGACGGGGGATAGGTGCTTTTGAACCGAAATTGAGGGTATTCACCTCGGGAGGACAGAGAAGGCGCAAAACTTGGAGAGAACCGACAAATTTAAGGGGGTTTGGAAGAGAAAGTCTCTTGAGCTCAGTACTTTTGGGCTATGGCCTGGTAGGGTAATTGTCCAATTTGCACATCAAGAACCCGCTATTTACTCAAATAGGACTCCTTTTGATTCCTGGTCTCGCTTTTGACAGCTCTCGTAAGTAGGTTTCACTGGAATTCGATTGTCTTACTCCAGAGAGAAACACAGAAAGGCAGAAAGAGAAAACCCGCCGAAGGAGCCGAAAAAATCGTGGGAATGCGAGTGAATCTGTCCCGAGGGAAGCTGGTGGAAGAAGTTAACAACTGGCAAGTAGAAATGTCCGGAGGGGGGAAGAGAGAGGAAAGACTGTCGCAATCCAGATGGCACGAAGGGAGATGACAAGGAGTCGAGTTCGCAACTAATTGGACTTTTTTTCTGGGAGGGGGGAGTTGACTGAGAAGTGAGCTTGGGGATTGAGAAAGAGTGTAGAACTAGGTCCCTGTCCCTGTCCCTGTCCTTTCTCTCCCAATTGGAACGCTTCTCTTTCCGAAAGACACTAATCGAAACAGACTCCATTTACACAACTGCTAGTTCCTTTTCTCGCTCTCTCTTCACTTACTACGTCTCTGGTTTGATACGATAAGACTGATGCAGTTTCTTACCTCATCATGTTTGTGTTCAGTCCATTTCCCGAAGCAGAGAGAATCCACTTGGAAGAGACGAGGCAATTGAAGGGTATAAAGAGTCTCAAAAGTCGTCAAAGAAGCAGCGGGGCGGGAAGTCTCTCTCCGATGACATGTTATGAGGAACATGTGCCAGAATACGACAAGACAGATCATTCATTCAGTCTCAATATTTACATATACATATTCTCAGACGCCAATCTGGATGGCTTTGTAGTCTTTCGGCATCGTAAACTCTGCTATTTTGGATCCATCAGCATGAACGGCTATTTTGATCTTGTAGTCGCCCTGAAAATGAGCGTTTTTCCATTTGCCGGAAAAATTCACATTCAAAAGATCCAGTAGTGTTATGCCCAGGAATGAGGGAGAGGGGGGAATTTCGAGCGTTCTGTTGAATTTCAGCTTGTTCTCCAGCTCTTCGACAGTGTGACGTCCTTTCTGTTGGACAATATGACAGATGTTGTGGGGAACGAAGGAAGTCATCTCGAAGTGGCTGAAAACACGTCAATTTGAAGCTCATCTAAGCTCATTGGGGCGGCTGAAGTTTCTAGCATCTTTTTCTTGTGGCGCAGTGGTAACGTGTTTGACTACAAATCTACACACTGGGGGCCGGTTCCATCCCTCCTCGTCCCAAAACTTTTTTTGCCTTTTTTATTTCATGCCTATGAAACTCCAATGAGTTCTATTTACAAAAAAAAAAATTTCTTCAAAATACAGATTGGCCGATCTTCTATATAGGTTTGCACGCCGAATTCAAACAGATGTAGGGCGAGATTCGGAGCAAGATTTCATCATGATAAAAGCATTTGCGAGCTTCGCAATATTTTGCAAAGTTGTAGAGTTCGTTAAAAAATTCAACTTTTCTGAACATTGCAAAGCTGCAACCTGCTTGTGTGAGCTAAAAACTGAGAATTTTTCTTGACGACCAAAATTTAGGAGGAACTGTTAAAAACTTGCCCAAAAAAGCTGAACCCTTGTTTATCAACGACAAACCGTTGGTTCTCATCACATTATACCCAAAAAAAGCCCAAAACGTACCAGAGCCTGTTTGGTACGATGAACATTGCACTGTGACCATTATGACAGACGTCCTTCTCGTTCAGTGCAACAGATGCCCTCACTTGTGATCCTTTGAACAGATCGTAATCTTTCGGAACATCTACGAATCCTTAATTAGTTTTTATTAAAACTTTAAAGTATTTTTTAAACCTGATCGGATGTGAAAGTATCCCGGCATGACAATGTTAACCTTGCCATTCTTGCACGACGGCTTGTAAAAAATGTCATAGACGAGAATGCTCACATTTTTCACTTTGACCGGCAGCGTTTCTGAAATCAGGTTTTCTCAAATTCAGTGATCAATTCGTCTGAACTGTTTGTACCTGGCGTCAGCGAAAAACAGACACACAATTTGTGATCTTTTGTTTTTGTTGGTGGGGAGACATTAACAGGGAATCAGTCGATGAGAAGGGGAAACCGATTTTCTCGAAAAATGTTACGACTCTCACTGGTATTTTGGAACAGTAAGCAAAAAGGAACAGTAATTGGAAGAATTTACCTCAATACCGGCCAAGTTTTTAGGAGGACAAATTTTTTTCCATGTATAAGGGATGCCAAAGTTCAACTTGAGTTCCTAAGAGTCGCATCTGATGATTTCTGCCGAACTGTTGTTCAGAAACTTTTGTGCAAACTTTGTGCTTTGTGTTTGACTTCGCACCTTCTGAAGGTATGGAAAATATCTTTGATGGCTAGGTAAGGTCAAGTAACAGTCCGAAAAAACCGCGCAGCTTTTGCCAAATGGCTCAGTCGGTTAGATGTCTGCCTGCAAAATCAAAAGACCAGGGTTCGATTCCCATGTGTCTTAGAAGTATTTTAGTTATATTTTTGAACAACATTTAAGGGTTTTTTTTGGCAGGGTTTCTGTTTTTACCGTTTCACGCTTCGAGTTAAAAAAGGAAACTTTTTTAACCCTTGCTCATTTTAAAGGGGCCTGTTATCTTAACTCGATAGAGTAAGAAATCTAATCTCAAAGTACCTGTCCCGTACCCTACGGTCAAGTTCCTTGTGAACGATACTACGCTGTACGAATGACCCGCCATACAGTCGGTCATAGACCAGGAGTGTGCAGGAACAATAGAGGGGAACAGGCCCGCTCAAAAAGTTGTAGTCACAGGGGTTTTGGGACAGTGAACGTAATGGCAAAGCGGAACTTAGGACCCAAACTTTTCTCGAAAGAGAAAAGTCACTTGCCTTTACCATAGGATTCGACCATGATGACGTTGTCGATTCCGTCGCGGCATCGTTCTTCGATAGCCGATGAGGACAGAACGAAGAGAAGGGCAGAAGAAAGGAAGAGGCTACCGATGACCATGACGACAGTTTTCTGTGGGTCGAGAGGCGGCCGAACAAGTTGTGCCTGTGTCTGTTGTAACAGAAAGGGGTCCTCCCTTTCTCTTATGGCAGGAGCCAAAAGTTCGAGAGAGAAAAGGACAACAATGGTAAACGCCAATCTGGCAGGCTGTGTAAACTGGAGCGGATATTGAGTGAGTCAGCGGGAAAAAAGGTCGGAGCAATTACAAAAGTTCAGAGAGACAGAGAGTCAGAGTGTCAGAGCGACAGAGAGGCAGGGGACAGGGGACAGGAGACAAAAAGATAGAGAGGCAGGGAGGGCTGAAAAAAAGGATAAAATATTCCCTGGGACAATTCTGGATCTCTCAAGAACTGTCATTCCGGTAATTTTTCATTTTTTGACTGTAATTTCAGTGTTGAAAACTTGTTGAGCTCGGCAGTGGGGTTTTTTGAAATTTCCCTAGTGTCAAACATAGACTATGGTCTGCTCAAAAAGAAGAGGGATTACCATAAGATTTTAGCTCTTCCCTTCGAGACCCATTTAGCACGTAAACATTGGATACTCAGCCAACAAATTCCAAAGTTCTATGCGTATCTTTCGAATTTGTTGGCTGAGTATCCAACGTTTACATGCTAAGTGGGTCTCGAAGGGAAGAGCTAAAATCTTACGGTAATCCCTCTTCTTTTTGAACAGACCATACGTGGAAGAGCGTGAAAAAAAGGGATAAAATAAGTCCGAGGAGAACTCTGGAACTCTAAAAAAAACTGTCATCCAGGACATTTTTCACTTTTCGACACGGTGACAGTTAATCAACAAAAATTGGTAGAAATTTTTAATATCTGTCCCATATGTATATTCAGGATGGAAAAAAGTTCTTTAAGCCGTTCTACAAGATCACAGAGAAATAGGGATGTGGGAAGTAACAACCAGCGAGAGGAAATGCTGCTAGCTAAAGAGCTGCTAACAGAAAGTGTATAAGTTAGAATCCAAAACCCGAATCACTTAGTGGAGAGTACAACAAGTTGAAAAAAAACAAGAAAAGTATTATGCTTATCGATTTTTGAGCATCTCGTGTGCTTTGCGCTTGCTCAGCCTTCCACAGCAGCAGCCGACGAGGAAGAGGAAGAAAATCACTCCGCCTAGCCATCCGAGGATACTGATCCTCTGAGGATGGTTCATGACCATCTGGGCGACTTGAGCAAACTGCTCCCAGTTCTCCGGCAGCTCCATTTTGTACTCCTGAAAAATGTGACTGAACCAAAGAGAAGGAGGGAACTTACACTGTGGGCCTTCTGCCAGAGCTTGTTTCTGTCCATCAGCGTGTTTCGACAGTTTGCAGACATCCGGGCATTGGTACTGTCAGCGGCTTGCATCAGACACATCACGACTGAAATTTGAGGGTTGTCTTCCTGTCTCATAGCGTCCGGCTAGCGACCAAGCTGGTGCGCAGTAATTCTTTTGAAAATTGCTGCCAACTAGTATTTTTCATTTTTCCACGCTTTGCACCCGTTTTATCGTTTTCAAACCATATTTAATCGATTCCGCATCAAATGCTACATCAGTTACGTCTATTTCGATGTCAATATTACTAAGCTTAGAAAAGAAAAACGTAGGAAAGGACAAAAACGCTGTTTTCGTATTTTCCTTCCAGTTTTACTGATTTTTGCTATCGGAATGTACGTATCTGATGTAAAATTTGATGCCGAATCGATTAAACTTGGTTTGGAAACGAAAAAGCTAGTGTAAAACGTCGAAAGAGTGGCAAAATTACTTTTGGACGTTTCGGGAGAATTACTCCGCTGTAATCGTGCTGGGACTTTTTTTCGTAGCCAGACACACGCATTAAGCTCTCAGTCCCTCTGTCTGAACTCACTTCTACTGTGGCCAGCCTTAACATCCCCACAAAGTTGATGAATGTCACTGGAACAGGCCTCCTCAAGAGTAGGATCCAAATGAATGTCAACCAAAGTTTCTTCCGTTCTTCTCGAAAGTTCCTGAGCACAGTTCTTGTCAGCGATGGCTCCTTTGTAAAAGTCGGCCTTTAGACACTCCAGAACACTTTCAAAGTGTCCTCCACTGGAGATGACCTTATCCGAGCAGTGGAGACTGATCACATTCTGACAGGCGTGGTAGAGAGGCGGGTCAAGTTTCGGATCAAACTCGGCTTCCAGAATAACCTTTGTGATCTCATCGGCACACGGGCGACTGATATCGAAGGGATCGTGAACAGAACGACGATATTTGTCACGGAGACAGGTCACTACAGTACCCTCCAGCATCAGTTGTCCGTACTCGGTTCTCTTGATCTTGTCCAGGTCGTCGGAGCAGCTGAAAAGGAAGAAGATCAGTCACTGCCGGGCAGGTTTCTTTCCTCCCCCCCCCCCCCAACTTGGGTTTTTGGGTGCGTCGGGGCAATTTAAATTCCGGCTCTAGCTTGCATTTTCCAAATTTGTCCAAGTGAGCAAAGTTGTAGCCCTGATCAAGCTCTACAACTTTGCAGAACATTGCAAAGCGTGAAAATGCTGTCATCACTATGAAAAATGACTTTTGCCTGGTTAACAAGTTTCGGCTTGGAATCAATTGTTCACTTTGAAAACTGTATTTTCACGCTTCACAATGTTCTGCAAAGTTGTAGAGATTGATCTGGGCTACAACTTTGCTCACTGGGACAAAGCTAGAAAATGCAAGCGAGAGCCGGAAAATTTAGATTTCCACCCGCCGAGCCCCAAAAACCCGTCTGGGGGGGGGGGGGGGACATAAAGATACCGCCCCGTCACTGTCCCTGTTCACTTACTATCTCTTAGCCTCATCCTGACAGGCAGCCAGAAGTCCCGGTCTGAGTCTGACATCCCTCGCCGACTCTTCCAGTCTCTCCTTCACAATAACCTTGCACTGTCGCTGAAGACGACGGACCACGTGGGTGTTGGAAAGACACTCCAGAACTCGCTCTGGAGGATAACCATTGCAGCTCTTCTCAATGTCATACTTGCAGTTTCTCTAAAATCGGAGATTTTTCAAGTCTGGACCAAAATCTTGCCTGAAGCTCATCGTCCATGGAGTTGTCAATAGCTTCGATCTTTTCCCTGTAGAAGATCATGCTCTTGCAGCCGGGACCAAGATGATCAAAGTTGGTTCTGAGACACTCGATCGTCTCCTCAAAAGTGTTCTTCTCATTGCATCGGAACTGTCGGATCTCAGCTTCACACTTCTGTGAGAGCTGTGGATCGGCGTCGGCCATGTGCTCCTTGTCGTTGAACTGAATGGATACTGTAAAAAAGTGGCGGGAAAACAAAGAGTCGGCTACTTCTCAACGTGTTTTCAACAAAGACATGACGTGCGGAGATTGAACACAAAAAAAGTTAAGCGAGAGGGTGAGAAGTTCCCGGCTGTCAGACAAGCCCACAACAGAACTCACGTCTACCTGTTCCTGCTGCAGATAGGCCACCTTTAGCTGCTTCTTGCACTCATTTGTCAGATCCTGCTTCGTTCCGAGAACTTTGTGCTCAAAGCGGACTTCGGACAAACAGCGAATAATCTCGCCTCTGAATTTTTGAATAAAATCAGAAAAAATGGCTTCCCACTTGTCATTTCCGTGATCCTTACAGTGGAACTGAATGTCACTGTTACAGGCCTGCTGGAATTTGTAGGAAAAGTGGTAGTCGCGGAGAGAGACGAGTTCAAAGTGGTTCACGTAGGAGAGGCACTTTTTATTCATCTCTGGGGTTTCCTGAAAAAAGATGTTTTTGCTGAATTACGTTTTCGAAACGGAAATATATCTTATAATTGGTTTGAAAGGAGAGATTGAGAAGAGATATGTATAAAGAGACAAAGACACAGATGGCGAGGGTCTGCGACGACACGAGACGGGAGTAACCGGAGAATTTTAAAAGTCCGCATAAAAGGTCAGGATAGTAGTCACTAGGGGTAACATTTTACGCTAAATCCAATGGACTAGGTTCCAGGTCTTTAAAATGCTTTTGGCGGGCGCTACTAACGATTTTTCGATAGTCTAAATGTAAGGAGGGGCTCGAATCTGGAAAAATGGAGGGGGGGGGGGCTAGAACCGAATCTAGGGGTAGCATTTTACGCTGAATAGAATGAAATTGGTCCCGAAGCTGGAAAATGCTCTTAGAGCGAGCTACGTGCTGTGTGTATGTATTTTCAACTGGACGACAAGACATTCCCCTTGAAGAGAGAAACGAAGAGAAATACCTACCTTGTTCCTCAAAAGACACTCCATCACATCTCCATGATCAATTTCCTCATTGGCAAATTGAGAACAGTAAGTCGAGATCACTGGTTTACAGGCTCTCGTCAGAGCCTGATTGAGCTGCGTGTCCTTGGATTGCATCTCGGTGAATTTGACAATCTCCTAGAAGAGAAAAATTGTATAAAAAATAGATAATCTCAACCTTGTAGCAGTGATTGTGCTTGCTGATGAACTCCTTCTTCTCAAAATTGTCCTGAAGACATTGCATCTCCTCCATCGGCTTCACACCATGGGAACAGTATTCGGACAGAGCGTCACGACAGTAGTCTTCCAGATCGGGGATCAGGTTGACTCTCACGGCTCTAGTATGAAGAATTCTTCGAACTTCTATGCCGCAGGTCATAGAGAGCTGAAAGATTTTTATATTCTGTCTCTCAGTCTCTCTGTTAGACATGCGCGCTTGAACCGGCTTGAACCTGAACCCAAAAAGTTACGCAAAAATATGAATCGGCAAAGAAAATTGAAGTTTCGTACGAAAACACGAATTATGTCGATTTTTTCGCGAATTTCGTCTTATTTTTCGTTTTTCTTTGCGGATTTGTCTTTTTTTGCTTAACTTTTTTTCTGTGCTAGTCGGTATTTGTTCACAATGACTGGGGAAACACAAAAAAAAACAGAAAAAAAGCTTGCTGAATTTCTTTTGCCCGCCACACTGAAGGGGATTTTTTTCCCAGCCGGGCCAAGCGCACATGTCTACTCTCAATCCCTCTGTCTCTCAGTCCCTCTCCAACTTACCGGCTTCTGCTCATCGTAGGCACTTCTGTAAAGACAGGCCAGAACAGCCGGTCCCGGGTCCGGTGCATTGTTCGAGTTACTAGTCATATGCCAGTTATCTTTAGCCGAACAGCGGCTGACAGCCTCGGAATGGCAAGCATTGTAGAGCTGGGGATCCAGGGTCCAGTCTCTCGCCATAAAGTACTGTACTTCCAGAAGACGTTTCTCACAAACGGCGTCCATATCCGGGTTGTCGACGTGCTTCATAAGACAGGAAAGGGTAGCATGCTCGGATTCAGCGTCCTGGGCACAGGGACCTGAAAAAGAAATAGAAAAAAACTTTAAAAAATCTCATACCATCGATCAGACGCTTGCAGGAAGCATACAAAACCTTGTCCACTTTGTAATTATTTCCAATGTCGGCAACCTTGATGACCTGATTGACTGCTTGCATACACTGTGGACCGAGGCGCAGTTTCTCATCACGTTCCTAAATTATTCCTTGACTTTTCAAAAGAAGTTAGAAACCTGAGCGTGCTGCATAAGACAGTGAAGAGTGATTCCTTGACCCTCGATATCTCCCTTCCTGGAATTTTTTCATAAATTTTTAGGATATGACCAGACTTACGGACTGCACCACTGGTCAATTTCTTGAGAGCATTGCATGACAAGCTCGGGTGCCATTCTGAACTCGGACATCATTAGCTGACGGTGTTGGAGCATCTCCCGCTGACAGTTTTGGTTAAGGGGATTCTTTTCCTTGTCATTGTGAGCGACATTCTCGAGACAGAGCAGGATCCAGGAGAGGTGGAAGTTGGCAGCGGATTCGAGTTGTTGTTGTGGTTGACAGTTGTGTCTGAATGGGGGATTTTGTTTGTGTTTCTGACTTTCTGTCTCTGACTCTTTTTCTCTCAGTCTATGTCTCTGACTCTCAGTCTGTCTGTGATTTTAGCTCATCAGCCGTCTTTGACGGTTTTCATTTACTTTTAGCATCCTTATTTTCATCATATTCGAAATCAGCATGGTCGATTACCCTAGAAAAACCTCATTGTAAAAGACTTTTTTTTGGAAATTTCATTATTTTTCCAGAAAGTGGCTGCAGGGGTGAAAAATTTCGCCGATATTTTAACATATTCGGATTCAGCATAAAAAAATAGCTCTAGGAAAATTTTAGCAAAAGAACTTTTCGAGAAAAAAGTTTGGGGTGGAGTCGAACCCGGGTGTCTCGACGTCCAAACCCTTACGCGTTAGCGTGACAATAGGCCAGCCACAGACAGACATCGATGCGTTTTAGTATTTTTGTAGCTCATTTTCCCACCTCGCCATGTCCGCTTCACAGGCCTTGGTCAAAGGATGAGCCATTCTATAGTCTCTTCCCATCATGTAGGCCCTTTCGGACAGAATATTGGCACAAGCCGGATCCATGAACTTGTCCCCGCGGTTCTGGAGAAGACACTGGAAGATCTGACCCTGTCCTGCTGGCACATCCTTGCAGTATTTCTGGAAAACTACTGTGAGGAGAACAAAATGGAAGAAAAAAAACCTCTCGATCGTGTCTACAAGCAAAATACAGCGGTCTGTCCAGATTGAAGTCGTCTGCTTGCATCTCGGCCAGTCTCATCACTTCGTGCCGACAATCATTGTCCAGAGCGGCCAGGGCATCCTGTTGATTCCGGGAATTGTTCACGACCTTCTGGATGATACATTCCAGAGCCATTCCTGAATACTTTGATATGAGAAAAAATGGAAAAGAGCCACCTTGTGTGTGAGGAACTCTGACGCCGTTATGGGCCTTGTTGGGAGTGAGAATGGAGCAGCCGAACTTTTTGATGACTCCGGCACACTTGTCGACAAAGGGGCCGATGAGACGGAAGTCAGAGAAGGCCAGCTTCTCGGTTCTGGCTGGAATTGAACGAGTGAGAGAGAGAGAGAGAGACAGAGACATGGAACTGTAACTGTTCAGCCTCCAGCAGAGGCTCTGACTCTCTTGCGTTTAAATTGCGTTTTTCACCATTTACTTTTATTTTTCACATTTTTAAGCGTGCTAAATGAATTCAGAGTGTAAAACAGCCCCCTAGATGCAGAAATTGGTCGAAAAAGGCCAGAAATGGAAGACAAATGTCCGAGGACGGCTTATAATGAGCAAGCGTCAAAGCAGTCCTAGACTCTTGCCCAGTATTCAGACTCTCAGTAAACTCAGATTCTCACCCTTTCTCATGAGACTGAAAAGACAGACGGACAGAGACTAAGACTAACCGAGGAAGAGGTAGCAGTTGGAAGTCTTGGTGACATTCTGGACAAAGTCGAGGAAGCAGGAGAGAGCGTAGCCTTCTTTTGTCAAAGTTGTACACTTGGCCATGTCTGAAAGAAATTTTTAAAGGAAAAATCTTAAAATTTTACCAGGGATGGTCTTGAGTTCCTCCACACAGTATTCCTTAGCCTTTGTGAGGAATCTCTCATCTTGGGTGAGCTTGACCTTAAAATCCCAGACGAGATTCTCACAGGCTGAGGTCAACATGGTCGTCTCGGACTGACCGGCATCTTGGAGACATTCCAAGATGGCCATGTCACTGTTTAGATTAATTTTTTCCTGGAATTTAAAATTCAAAATGAAGGGGAGAGACTTACGGAGCTACAATACTTGTGGATGTCTTCCTTGCATGCTTCGAAGCTGATTATGTGGTCCTTTTCACTGAAAACGAGGTTTTCACATGCTAGATAAAATTTCAAAGAGATGCAGTTATCTAGGATCCGATCCCCCGACCTCGCGGACATAGAACAGCGCCACTTGGCACTGCGCCATGTGGAACAAGCGGCGCTCACTTTTCATACGGATCTATGAGCATCTCACAAGATTTTCGATCGTTTTTACGGAATCTTCGCCGTAGAACCCACAAAACAGCTTTATAAATTTTTTTCAGATCCCTTTTTGTTGAAAAAGCCACTACTCACTTTGCATTGCCTGCGGGAGCTTGTGGAGCTTGTTGAGGAGCCTGTTGTCCTGTAAAACTCAGCTTTTTTTTGCTAAAAATTACAGAATGTGAAACAAGTCTACAAAACTCTGTGCTCTCAAGAAACTACACTCATAAAACTTACGAAAATCAAATCTGGAGGCTAAAAAGTTGATTTTAAGAGTGAAAATTAACAAAAACGACTCACCCTCTATGACGATGGCCACAAAGGCTCCAAGAAGGAGAAACCTCATCTCTCGAACTGAGAGTCGGTCAAAACCCTGAAAAATGAGCGTTTACGAGAAATTTTCCATCTTTTTAGAGATCTCCCTGGAAAATGTGTTTGTTCAACAAATTGTCTGGCTTTTCAGCGTTTTTTCAAGGCTAGTATAGCCTCTCCAAAAAATTGAACACGTCTCATAAGACCTCTCACTTCGCAGCCCAGTTTTGACGATGAAAATTCAATTTGTCAGCTTTTTAGTGTTCTGAAAAGTTGTAGCCCAGATCAAACGCTACAACTTTTCAGAACATGGTTTGTCTAAAAAATGTTTTGTAAAGCTGAAAATCGGCTTCGATATTTCGGGTTTTTATGTTACGAATACATTTTTCTCGGGACGCATTTTAAGGCCTTAACACGTGCTTAAAATATAGAAACTTGAAGAAAAAATTGTATTTAAGGTAAAGGCCTTAAAATCAATGTAAAAGCTGGAATAATGAGACGAGAAACCGGCGGCCGCGTGGATGGACCGGATTCGTCGGGTCAATGTGGGTCAGAGCGCGGGTTCGCGAGAGACACAAACGGGTTTAAAGTTTCTCATTTTTTCAATAAAATCGCTTAAAGTTTAAAAATAAAAAGGCTTGAAAAGGCGAGTAAAAAGCAGCGAGAGACTGGGGCTATTGACCCGAGCTGTGTGTGTGGGCGCGCGGGAGAGGGGACACGTCAACCAACAACCCAGTACGTCCAACTCGCTTCGCCAAACGCCCCACTCTGTTTTTCGCTTGAAAGTTGCCGAAATTCTCAGATTTTTGGTGGGAAAGTCGATACACAATGGAACAAAGGGAGCGGAGAAATCGATTTGGCTTTTTCTCCAAAAATCTCGCAAAGAAAATTTATGTTTTTAATTGGGTGGTAAACAGAAGACGTGTTCCTGTTGATGAGCGATAAGAAGTCCAAACAGTCGACTGAGAGACCACGTCAGCCTGTGGAACAGTTGGCAAACAATCGGCCGGAATAAATTATGGCAAGCCTTTTTGCAAAGCAGAAAAATTCTATCTGTCTCTCTGTCCTCACATAAAAATAGATTTATTCGAAAATATCTACATTTTGGAGCGGGTGAGCCAAGGATGAGCTTGGGCCTTTCTCTCCGAGTCGGTCGAAATGATTACGTTGATGAGAGACGGACCGTCGGTCTTCTCGTAAGCCTAGAGAAGAAAAAAAATTTGACTTGAACAGACAAAAAAGGTACCTTTTTGAGAGCCGAAGCAATTCCGGGAACACTATTCACATAGTGACCAGCGCCGCCGAGCGATTCACACATTTTATCGTAGCGGCATTCGGCTGAGAGAGTCAGGACTGGGAACTGGAGAGTCGGGTCTCCTTCGACGGCCTGCATGTCTTCTGGGAGCATTCCTCTATAGATTCCGCTGTTGTTCATGATGACAGTGACCACCGGTAGACGGTATCTGGAATTTGTTCTGTAGACTCAGACTCTCAGACTCTACTGAACTATCAGGTCTAGTGACTGTCTAGTGAGCGTCAGAATGGGTAAGAGTATACCGTATTTCTTCTAATAGAAGTACCCCTATACGCAATTACGTACGCATTTTTTTCGGGTTGATACAAATTTGCCCAACTTTCCGACTATTTTTCCCATACAGATAGACATCTCAGCTACCAAGGAAAAATAAAAAATAAATAGAAAAATTATGTCTTCATCCCGAAAAAAAATGCGTACGTAATTGCGTACAGGGGTGCTTCTATTGCAGTTTTTACGGTAGGTTCAATCGAGAGTCAGAGTCTCTACTGGAAGTCCCAGTGACAGTCATGATGGCCAGGATAGCTAAGAGTCTGCGTTTACTGAGAGTCAGACTACTGAGTCTGTTCTGGAAGGTCCAGGTCTAGTAACTGTCAAAAGAGAGTTAGGATAAGAGTTTACTGAGAGTCAGGCTACTGGGCAAGAGTCTCTTCTCTAGATCTAATGACTCAGTCTCTCTGTCTACCTGGCAATAGTCTCCAGTTCCATTCCAGAGAATCCAAAGGCACTGTCTCCTTGTACATTCAGAACTTTTGTATTTGGAGAGTGATCTCTTGCCCAGAGAGCCGCAGCCAAGGCATAGCCCATTCCAACTCCCATGGTACCAAAAGTTCCGGCGTCCAGACGACGACGAGGCAGCACCGACGGCATCATGGTTCTGCCAATGTCCATGGTATTAGCTCCTTCGTTGATAACGATCACGTCGTTTTCGGCCAAAAAATCACGGACGGGATTATAGGCTGCGTAGTAGTTCAGTGGAAGAGAGTGATCCTTGACCATGGCTTCAACTACGTTCCTGGAAAAATTCTCTGAAGTTTTATATATCCGTTAAAATTTCGGCCCGCCTTGCTCGAATAGCGTCATCATGAGCAGTGCCAAGTGGCGCAATTTCACATCTAAAAGATCGGAGTTTGGATCCCCGAGCGCAGTTTTTGCATTTTTCTTTTTTTTATTATTTGTATGACTTGAAAAAACGACCATACCTGTTCTTGGCAGCGTTAGCCTTGAGGTCCTTGAACCACTGACTATTTTCGTCATAAGACCATCCCTCCAAATTCTCATTTAGTGAGCTGAGAGTCTCTCCAATGTCTCCCAACAGAGGAGCTGTTGTAGGAAGATTCTGGTGGAACTCTTCTGGAACCAGGTCGATCTGAACGTTTTTACTAAAAAAAAACTAAGACTCTCACCTGAATAATCTTAACATTGTTCCCGAATCTTGGCGGCATTCCAAAGTGCAGCATCCAGTTCAAACGAGCTCCAATCAGGACGACACAGTCAGTTTCGCGGAGAGCCAGAGAACGAGCCGGGGCGACGGAACGGGAATGAAGGTCACTGACGACTCCCTTTCCTCCAGGAGTGGCCAGCCATGGCAGTTTCGTTCTTTGGATAAAGTTCTGGACCATGAGAGGACCACGCTCAGACCAGGCGGCTCCCTTTCCAACGATGACCAGCGGCTTCTTGGCGTCTTTCAAAAGACCGACGGCAGACTTGATCATGGCGGGTGGGGGAATGGAAACTGGGCCGGGGAGTGGGACTTTGGGAGCCCAGCTGAAAACTTTGTGGTAGCTGAAAGTCAAGAGAGCTTACGTGATGGTCTCTGGCTCAACTGAGGACAGAACTAAATTTCCTGGCATGTCGATATAAACAGCTCCGGGACGACCGTACATGGCGGCTCTGACGGCCTGAAACAGTCGCTTTTTGAGAGAAAGACAGAGAGACCCATACTGTCACGATCTAGTACTTCTCTCCGTCTGTTTCTTTCATTTCCTGCCCTTTTCCCCATTTATGAATTACGGTATCCTCCGTCACGTACATTTTATACTGCTGACGCACCCCTTCTCATTCTAATCAGTTTGTTGTTGAGCTCGTTCTCAATTTTAGTGATCTTGTTCTTGGTCTGTGGAGCCAAATTGTTCTTTCATTCGTGAATTATTGTCTTTCTCGAGTGCTATAAAGCGTTACTGAAAAACTGGCGTTCTACGGCTCGAAACCACTTTTTCCCCATTTTTTCATCGGTAGCCATCCCGATTGATCGTAACTATACCTTCTCAACATGGTTGGGAATCGCCTGAAGAGTCGTGGGACGGCTGACGTGTTTGCACGAGAGACGAGCAGACTCCACTTGGGGCCATTCCTAAAGAATTTAATCGGCTTGTAATCTGTCAAGCTGTTATCACCTGGAAAGCTCCTCGGTTCTCTTGGTCCACGTCCGACGAGCCTCCGATACAGACGACAGGCCAACAGTTGACAGTTGCATTGGCAAGGCCACCGATGGCATGGAGAAGACCCGGTCCAGAGACGACCAGACATGCAACGGGTCGACGAGTCAAGTATCCCATGGCTTGGGCGGCGTAACAGGCCTAGAAGAAGAGTATGATGTGTTTCTGTCCAGTAACTTACAGCTTGCTCATTCCTGCACCCAATGTACTTGATTCCATGAGCCTGAGCAGCCATTCCGACCTCAATGATCGGAAATCCGACCACTCCAAACATGTACTCTACACCCTGAAAGTATTTTTGTTTGCTCTCATTGAAAACCTGATCATCAATCGATAACGTTCAGTTTTATAAAGAATTACTAACTTTTCTCCTTTTTTTCCAAAAAAAAGGAACTCGTTTCAAAGCTTTTCACAAAGAACAAACCTGTTGCACGAGGCATTGGGCAAGCACGCTAGCGCCGTCCATGGCGAGAGTCGAAATGTGATAAGGAACAAAGGTCGCACAAACAATAGGAAGAGAGAGCCTAATCAGGTGGTGGTAATCAAACTCGGAGTGAAAGCGGTGACTAGAGAACAGGTCAGGACAATTCTCTGTATCTCCGGTCAGGCAAAAGAGAGCCAAAATGTAGTCCACTAGATAGTACTGAGTATGGATCTGGACTAATTCAGACACTGCAACTCTCTTTGTAGTCTTATCAAAGAGCTGATGTCCTCTGAAGAAAAAGTTGAACTCTGGGAAAAGAACTAGACACTGGGAATGACACTAATCCAGTTAATCTAACCTTATCCGACTATTTCCAGATGAAAGGAAAGTTCAGAGCCTGTTCTCATTGAACTCGAGAAAATGAGTCTAGATCTGAACTAATTTTGAGAGAGTCTGATCATAAAAAAAAAGAGAACCACTACTGTAGGCAGACCAGACAGTAACAGTTTTTGAGCAATCTTTTGACTGGTTTGGACCCAGTACGCGTTAGTTTGGAGTCCTACCTCAAGACCTCTGACCAGACTGTAACAGTTTCCAAAAAAAAACCGTAAGAGTCAGGGTCCTGACTAACAAGATTGATAGGTCTCTTGGTAGTTTCTGCTAGAACCTCTAGAATCGAGCAAAATGTCCCTACTGACCCTATCTTTCCAGAGAACTGTAGTCTACTGAAGAAGAGAGGACAGGAACTACTGGATCACAGTGTGGACTAATTCTTCTACCAGCAACCCAGACAGTTTCTGGATCTGGATCATTACATGATCAGCACGAGAGGACGGGAGTTACTGGATCTAGCAGAGAGTCTGAACTAGTTGTTCTTCCAGTTATTCAGACAGTTTCCAGAAGATTCAATGTTTTTTACACTTTTCCCAAAAAGAAAAAAAAAGACCCAAACTTGGAAGTGTTTATGCTTATAGACAGAAGACACAGATCACTGACCGTTGGTCTTGTCCTGACGACTGATCTTCATGGTTACGGTGACTTCGACTCCTTCGGCCGTCTCGTCCTCCAGCAGCGTCTTGGCCACTCCAGTCACCAGTCTCGCGAGTGCTCTGAGCCGGTCGTCCGTCTCTCCTTCCTTCGACATCTCGCGGACGATCGTCGTCGGAATCTGGTGGATGGATCGTCCCGCCGCATCGACCATCTTCTCCGGACCGGCAAAGACAGTCACGCGATTCGGCTTCTTCTTCACATTGAGCAGCTCGGCAGAGTAGGCAGACTCGCTCTGTTCCCATTCCTGGTCCGAGCAGAAGGCCAACTTTTCGCCCTCTTCCGTCTTCTTCTCCTTCGGCGACGACTCCTTCTTCGAAGACATCTTTTTCAAATGTCTTAATTGCTTCTCTATTATTAAGTTTCTTTAAAATTAACATTTGATTTTTGAAGAAAACTTTTTTTAAAAAGCACAAAACATAGTTGCCAAGATGAATCGCTGTGCCGGCTGCTCGCGCAAGATCGAACAAGAGTCGGCGCTGTTCGCCCGCGGCCAGCTCTGGCACGTCGACCACTTCTTCTGCTCCCTCTGCGGCTGTCGAATCCAGCACGACGAAAAGTTTGAGGAAAAGGCCGAAGCCTCCGTCTGCAGTCACTGTCATCTGGATGTCGTCCCCTGTGCCGGCTGTCTAGCTCCCATCGAAGACAACTTCCTCCAAGTCGGCGCCAAGCACTGGCATCCCACCTGCTTCACCTGTGCTGTATAAGTTCAGTCTTTTAAAATATGAGAGGACAGGAACAGTAATAAAAACAGTTTCAGATGTCGTCAGCCCCTGGAAAACTCTTTCGTCGAGAACAATGCCGGTCTGCCCATGCACAGGAAATGCTACTGGGAGTACCAGCTCGTCATGCACATTGCCAAGTCCGACTAGATGTACTGATTCCATCAGACGAAAATCATAAACTATCGCTATACACTATTTCCAAAAACTTCCAAGAAAAATGGTCCCACTTCCAGCTTGGATACAGCTGATGGACTGGGTCCTGTCACGAAAAGGCGGCAATCGAAAGCCCAGCCGGCTGGCTCCTCGTGGGTTGGGACTGATCCTCCTCATCGACACCTTCTCAACTACATTCTCAAATTTATGGATCTCTTTGGAAAAGTCGAGAGTTCAAAAAGTTTTGTCCTTCCAGCCAAAAACGGTCTTTCCACTGGGAAGTGCATCGCGTTGCCGCGAGAGTGTAATGTGAGCTTGAGACCAAGAAACCGACCCTTTCCCCATGTTGAAAAATTAATTTTTTGTGGAAATAAAGTCTGTTTTCCCTCTCTTTATCTTTCTGACAAGACAACAGGGGGCCTCGAACTCTCCGTCTGTTTACCCTCGGACTTCCCCTCCCCTTGTTCTCTGGCCCCTCTACCATTTCTTCTCTTTTCTCCGGATTTTTCGAACTCTTTTCTAGAGTCTCTGTCTCCCTCTCTGTCCCTCCATATTTCCCGTCCGAAATCTGCCCAATGATCCATGGCTCAGTTTACACCGAGAGGTCGATGTTATGAGGACCTGGGGATCAGGAAAGACCTCTCTTCTTCAAGTAAACAGCCAGTATTACTGCTCCTCTTTCCGTCTCTTCTAAAACTGAATTCGAAGCAGTTCCTTATCCATTTTGAGGGCAAAAAAGAACCTTACACTAGAAGGCAATATGAGCCTGGCTCACTTCCGTCATTTTTGGGTAGTTTTCCCAATCCTTTTGAATCAAGTCACCCTGTCCAAATTCTGTGACGTAGCTCCATATTCCCGCCTTATTACCCTTTGTCTCTTTTCGCTCTCTCTCCGTTCATCCATGCCTTATTTTCCAGACCGATCTCTACTGGATGTGGGGTTAAGCGCCTTCTTCCGGGTGACGCCCTTCGATCGCGTCTACTCTGTAACTATTTCTCTCAGGATTCAGTCCTTTAGCCATTATCAGGTTTGTGAGCTTAAAAAAATGAGGGAGATCCTCCTTGGTCGTAAACAGCCCATTATTGGGAGAAGGAACTGGCTCTTTTCTTGTTTACGAGCCGGGGAGGAATCAAATAAAGCTCAGTTAGATAATTGCAACGGGTTCAGAGACAGAGGGAAAGAATGACAGAATGACATAGAGACAGTGAGTCCAGGCATGGCAAAGCTGACCCGAAATCAGGCTAGCTTCAGCCAGGTGTTAACTTTGCGGCGGGCTAAAAAAAATCATTTTTTTCGGATTTTTCTTGTTTAAAAATACTTTGTAGGCTAAGATCTAATAATGACATCAAAAAATTAAGAGAAAACAGAAAACTGACAACGAAAATAGAAGAATCTTTGGATTTTCCAAGAATTTCGCTGAAATCTTCAGAAAAAATTTGATTTCTTCTCTTTTCGTCGTCAAATTTCTGTTTTCTCGTATTTTTTTGATGCCATAATTAGATTTTACCCTACAAAGTATTTTAAACAAGAAAAATCGGAAATAAATGTGAAATGAATTTTTTTAGTCCGCCGCAAATATGACACCTGACCGAAGCTGGCCTGATTCCGGGCCAGGTTTGCCAGGCCTGCTCATCCTGGCTCTCATTAGACAGCCAATAGAATGGGCAATCACTAGAACTGACACTTCCAGAAGAGATTGACTCCCACCCAGTAGTCGGGCAGTCACAAGTTCAGAAACTTCCAGAACAGCCAGGACTCTTGACCAGTAGTCTGAGAGACCAATTTCAGAGATGGCTCCCGGTGGCGATGCTGAAGAAGAGGAGAAGAAATGTCTCCTGACTCCCATGTCTCCCTCTTTCGGCGCCCTCGGTCAGATTCCCGAAGGTCAAGTGGTCTCAAAATCGCCGGAGCCGACAGAAATTCCCCGCTCGCCATCCCCCCAAATCGGCATGTGTCCTCTGATCTACAGCGAGCCGGCTCTGGCCGGAATGGAGAATCTGTGTCTGGCACCGCAGTTTGCCATCAGTGACACGGCGCTTCCTCAGGTTTGTTCCCGTTGGCGGGATTTTTTATATACTACTGTAGATCTACCGTAACTACAAGAATGACAGTGGGATAGCTTCGACGTCAGGACTGAATGATGACACTTTTACCATAGTCGAGGGACAGACACCGGGACAGAGCAGTCTCTACATGTCGGACATGTCTTTCGCTACCAGTGTCGCTGGAACTTCTAGTCGACCGCATAAGGCCTCCTTTTCTACCCGAGAAATTAGAGAACAGCACCAGCAGATGCAGCTAAAGTACAAGGAAGCATCGAAGAAGGAGAGACGATTCACTGATCCCGTCGATTTTGAAGGTTTGTTCGTTTTTGCCAAATCCATACTCTCTTATTAGGAATCCTCAACATCATCGGCGGCTGTTCATGGTGGCAGATCTGGATATATGTCCTGATAGCAATGCAGCAGATTCCCCATGCCATGTTTAATCTGAACGTCGTTTATATGATGTACGATCCGGAGCATCATTGTCAGGTCCCGGGCTTTGAGGTCAACGACACTGGCAGCTATCTCTGGGGTCTGGAAGATGTTCAAGACTTGTCGATGGTCTTTCCAAGTATTGGAGGAAGCAATGGGTATCAGATGGACAGGGTAAGTTATGGATTTCAGTGGCTCTCTGTCTCTCTGACTCTCTGTCTCACAGTATCTGACTCTCAGTCTCTGTCTTACTGTAAAAATGTGTGACCTTGAAGTTTCGCCATTTTTTTTATATTTTCACATTTCTAAGCAAGTTTATCGAGTTAAAAAAAGTTGTAAAAAAAACTCCTGGAAGTAAAATTTGGTCGAAAATATCATGAAATAGACGCTTTCCCTTCATAAGCCGTTCTCGGTAATTTTCCTCTATTTCTGACTTTTTTTCGACCAATGTGAACACCAAGGGGGTTGTTTTACACACTGAATGGATTAAACACGGTTACAAACGTGGAAAATGAAAGGAAACAGGTGAAAAACCAAGATATATAAGCAATTTGGAAAATGGCGCCATTCCAAAATGGCGCCGAACGAACGCAGTACAATCAAAATTTTCAGTGCCACTACTACGCCAGAACCCCCGAACGCTACCGAGAGCTAAGAACAATGCCGTTAGCCGACGCCAAGCTGGCTGCTTTCATGGATAACGTGACCATCGTCCCCTGTAACCGATACTTTTACAAGACGGACGTGATGAGAGAGACTATTGTCACTGACTGGAACCTGGTCTGTGACGATTACTTAATGAAGGGACACGCTCATCTTTTCTACTCTTTCGGCTACCTGGTCGGCTGTGTTTTTGGTGGTTGGGCCAGTGACAAGTGAGTTAGAGACAGAGAGACAGACTGAACAAACTGTCTTCCAGCTTCGGTCGGAAACCTACAGTAATCGGCTTCGGCATCCTCTCCTCCATGTTCGGTGTCTTTCTCCCCTACACGACCTACTACCCAATGTTCCTCTTCATCCGATTCTGTAGCGCCGTCTGCAACGAGGCTGCCGATCTGGCAGCCTATACTCTCTGCATGGAAATTACCGGAACCCGCTTCAGGGCCATGGTCGGCAGTATGTTACAAGTACCCTGGGCACTGGGATACGCCCTTCTTGCCCTGATTGCTTACCTGGCAAAGAGCTGGAAAACTGTCCAAGTCATCGCTGCCGGTCTGCACTTTGGAGCCGTTCTACTGATCTGCTCTCTTCCTGAGAGTCCCAGATGGCTGATGGTCAAAGAGCGTGTGAATGAGGCCGAAGAGGTCATCAGGAAGGCATGCAGAACTCCTCCCTTCCCTTTCAATCTCTGTAGAATTAACAAAGGATCACTGCCGTCAGACTTGGAGCTCGTCTGTCATCGGGAGAAGCACTTGAACAAGAAGGTTTGTTTGTAAATTGGACCTCAAAAACGGAAATTTTTCATGGCAAAGTCGGTCTCATGGATCTGTTCAAAACAGTGGAACTACGGTACCGTACCATCATAATCTGTGTGATTTTCATAGCCAATGCACTTGTTTATTACGGGCTGGTCATTGGTAAGTAGACTCTGTCTCAGACTCTCTTACTCTCTGATTCTCTGTCTCTCTCTATGACTCTTTGTCTCTCTGACTCTCCGACTCTCTGTCTCTCCAACCCTCTCTTTCAGCCCTGTCCGACCAATCTGCTCCCGGAAGAGTTCTCTTCACCGGTAACTTTTTCCTGAACAACGCAGTGGCCGGATTTATCGAGATCCCGACCCTTTTCGGCTGTGTCTGGCTGATGAAGTATGGACGCAAACGAGCTCAACAGATGACTCTGGTCGGAGGAGGAATAGCCATAATTATCGCCATGCTGGCCGTGGTCGCTCATCACTACATGTTCGCCCTGTTCTTCATGATGTTGGGCAAGATTTTTATCCAGGTAAACTTTCGGTTTTCCGCAATAATTTTATCTCTAGGGAGCCTTCAATATCCTGTACATATTCACCTCGGAACTGTATCCGACCATCATTCGGAATTCCGCCGTCGGCATGACTTCAATGGTGGCCCGGTTCGGATCCGGAATAGCTTCATATATCGCCCTGCTTTCCAATATCTCTCTTCCTATCGTGCCTATGATCATTTTTGCTATTTTCTCGCTCTTCGCCGGTATGCTCGTGTCTCTTCTGCCAGAGACCAGTGAGAAACCGCTTCCGGAGACTCTTGATGTGAGTTTTTGGGGGAACAGAGTGAGATTGACTGACTGACTGACTGACAGTAAACTTTTTTCAGGACGCCGTCACGTTCCTGAAGACTGAACAACGAGCCTGTTATGGCTGGGGCTTACCTCTGGAGTCGACTAACAGTATCTCCCTTCACGAGAACAATACCGACGACTTTGTCATGCTGGAGAAGATTGTCGAGGAGGACTTTGTTCCTCGAAAAAGGTCCTCAGCTGCCAGTAGTCGACGGCTCGTCTCTCCCAACAAGGGCAGTGAGGCTCCCAGTCGAGCAGTGAGTTTTTTTTCCTCTCGTCTCTTCAGCAAGTTACATTTCAGGACAGTCGCTGTGAGTCAATCCTTCAAGATCAGATGGATCTGTCCCTCGCCGAGCGTCTGGACGAAGCTTTTGCCGACTACTAATCCCCTTGGACTGTCCCATCCCATCTTCCATTCGGGTAATCTGTGATGTTCCCCCTCTCCAAGCTATCTTACCTCCTCGAACCTGCATTGTTTCTTGTTCGCAGGTTGCTTTTTTCAAATCAAAATAGGCCTCGTTTAGATACTGCTTTTTGTTCACCCAGTGCCATTTCCCCCCGAAGGTGGGACAGTCATCCCCCATCTATTCAAAACAGGTGTTTGTACACAAGCTCCTTCTTTCTTCGCCGGTCTATGCACATATTCTAATTTTTTTGCTACTTTAGGCTTCGATATATAAAAAGTTGATCTAATCTTCTGAACTGTGACTCTCTTACTAGATCAAGCGGCTGTAATTCCCTGTTCTCTGAGGCAGTCAAGAGCGTACGTTCTCTGAGGCACTGGACATCCAAGAGGGTGCAGAGATCAATTCTGCATTTTCGATTTTATCTAGAGGTAAATCTATCGATTTACCAATGACGCCAAAGCTGGGAAAGCCGCGTCGGTTGGAAGATGCGTCGCTTTGCTTCCGAACCTATATAAGGACGACCAGGCTCTAGATTCATCAGTCTACTCATATGCTCTCATTCAGAGCACCGCCTCTTCTTCCTTTCCAGAAGTTTCTGGACATTTTCTCTTCCCTGGGAGAGAAAAGATGGAGTCTGTTGTTGTTCCCTCAATCTTTATCGATTTCTGCCCTGTGTACTGTTTTTTCCAAGCCAAAATTGTTGTTTTACCGTTTCTGCAAGCCAATATTTCGATAATTTATAGTTTTTCAGCATTTGTTTTGCACGTGCATTCTTGCATGTTTGTTCGAGAGTTCGCCTTTGGAGGCGGAGCCAATCGATGGGCGGCCGCTTTTTTTTTCTAGCCCTGCCATTCGCACCCGTCCCCATCCTCTCTCTCTCTCTCTGTTCGTAATTTTACCTGTTCTCTCATTTTCCTCATTACTCAGATTTTTTGCAGCATCATGACCAAGGCCCAAGTTGGAATCAACGGTTTCGGACGCATTGGACGTCTCGTCCTCAGAGCCGCTGTCGAGAAGGACAACGTCCAGGTCGTCGCCGTCAATGACCCCTTCATCACCATCGATTACATGGTCAGTTTTTTAATTCATTTTTACTAATTTCAACATTTTTAGATCTACCTCTTCCAGTACGACTCCACTCACGGCCGTTTCAAGGGAACCGTCTCCCACGAGGGAGATCTCCTGATTGTCCGCAAGGATGGAAAGAGCGAGCACAGAATCAAGGTCTACAACAGGTTAGCTATTTTTTTCAGAGTCTTTGATTCATCAAACGTGCCCTCTAGGCGGAAATCCTTCCCGAGAGAGAGCTGATGTAATAGGCAGGCCGCTAGACTTGAGAATTTGCACGTAGAGCACAGCATGTTTTCGGCCTCGTCAGACTCGAATTGAGGCTCTGATTCTTTGATTTTGTGAGACCGAGAACCATTGATCGACTCTCTCTCGTTTCAAGGCTATTCTCCTATCTTGTTTACCACGAGAACTGATCAGTGTTTGTTGCGCGTTCTTTCCGCCTTGACCCATGGGGTGATGCAAACGGGCCGCCATCAATTGTCCCTGCAAAAAGAGGGAAAAAGACGCTTTCGACATACTCTTGATGCAAAAAGCTCTGAATGTTGAAATTGTTTTGGAGCTGAGCATATTGTTTGACCCCTGACATGTTACACTCTAACCTAGTGGGAGCTGTAAACAGGATAGGGGAGGGGGCTCTCCTTTGCATTTTCCAGCTTTGTCCCAATGAACAAAGTTGTAGCTCTGATCAAACACTACAACCTTGCAGAATATTGCGAAACTTGTAAATGCTGTCATCACTATGAAAAACGACTTTTGCCTTGGTTGACAAGTTTTGGCTTGGAATCAATTTTTCCAGCATTTTCACGCTTCACAATGTACTGCAAAGTTGTAGAGCTTGATCAGGGCTACAATTTTGTTCACTGTGACAAAGCTGGAAAATGCAAACGAGAGCCGGAAAATTTAGATTTCCCCCGCCCACCCCAAGGAATCCAAGTTTGGGGGAAGGGGGTAAAGAAACCTGCATAGGACAGGGAGATATACAGAGAGAATCATAAAATCAGTGAATTTTCAGCAAGGACCCCGCCGAGATCCAATGGGGAGCTGCCGGAGCCGACTACATAGTCGAATCGACTGGCGTCTTCACCACCATCGAGAAGGCCGGTGCTCATTTGAAGGGAGGAGCCAAGAAGGTCATCATCTCTGCTCCCTCTGCCGATGCCCCCATGTTCGTTATGGGAGTCAATGAGGAGCAGTACGTTCATGCCAACGACCACATCATCAGGTAACATTTCTTCTATTTTTTTTTAATACTGTGACCATTTTCAGTAACGCCTCCTGTACCACCAACTGTCTGGCTCCTCTGGCCAAGGTCGTCAATGACAACTTTGGCATCATTGAGGGTCTGATGACCACTGTTCACGCCGTCACCGCTACCCAGAAGACCGTCGACGGACCTTCTGGAAAGCTGTGGCGCGATGGACGTGGCGCTGCCCAGAACATTATCCCAGCTTCGACTGGTGCCGCCAAGGCCGTCGGAAAGGTCATCCCGGCTCTCAATGGAAAGCTCACCGGAATGGCCTTCCGTGTCCCGACTCCCGACGTCTCCGTCGTTGATCTCACTTGCCGTCTCGAGAAGCCCGCCAGCCTCGATGACATCAAGAAGGTTGGTGTTTTAAACAAAAACAGACGGTTTTCTGAAAAAGCAAAAAAGTTTTTACCATTCCGGGAATCGAACCCGACACTTTTGGATTCATAGTCAGCACGGTCGTTCAGTTCTGACGCAGTTGATTCTTGTCTTTCAGGTCGTCAAGGCTGCCGCCGAGGGACCGATGAAGGGAATTCTGGCCTACACTGAGGACCAGGTCGTCTCCACTGACTTCGTCTCCGATCCTCACTCTTCCATCTTCGATGCCGGAGCTTGCATCTCTCTCAACCCTCACTTTGTCAAGCTCGTCTCCTGGTACGACAACGAGTTCGGATACTCGAACCGTGTCGTCGACCTCATCGCCTACATTGCCACCAAGGCCTAAACTTTGTGAACAAGCTTGATCTGATTTTCTGTCTTCCCCTCTAAATTGTATGTACACGTTTTAGTCAAGAGAGTAAAGGTTAAGTAGTCATTTGGTTTAGTCTCTTTTTCTTCAGCACTGGAGAGTCTCGGTTTCTTCTAGAAATTCCAGTAAGTTCTAGTAACTGTCTCTTATGGGATAGCTAAGAGTCTGAGTCGCAGACAGAGTCTGAGAGTCACACTGGTCAAGAGTCGGAGACTCTACTACTGGAAGTTCTAGTTCTACTGACTGTCTCGGAGAGGTCAGGATAGCTGAGAGTCTGAGCAGACTGAGAGTCAGTCTACTGGTCAGGGTTTGTTTTTGGAATTTTTTTTCCAGTTCCTAATCCGTCTCTGTCTCTGAACCACTGGTTCCTAATCTAGCGACTGTCCGAGCACTGGTTACAGTCTCTACTGGAAATTTCAGTTTCAGTGACTGTCCAGTTCTGACGGCTGTCTCAAGAGAGTCGGGATGAGACAGAGTTCACTGAGAGCCAGACTACTGGTCAAGAGTCAGAATCTGTTCAGGAAGCTCTCTATCGATTATCAGAGTAAAAATTCATTCAATTTTACTGTCTTCTTCCTCTTCTTCGTCATCCTCTTCCTCCAGAGTCGTCTCCGTAGTCAAAATACTTGCCAAGGCGGTCAGAGTCTCTCTGTCCTGACTCTTCTTCTCTTTCTGGGCGACAATGACAGCATCCTCGACAGTTATGAACAGTCTCTCCTTCTCGACTACAGTATAAAAGTCCGTGACTTCAAAAAGTTTGAGGAGATCGCCTAAAATCTCGTCGTATGTTTTCTCTCTTATCAATCGACCCACGTTTGTTTGCCACCAAATAGGTCTGCACTCCGACTGCCATCAGGTCTGTAAACACCTGTCAACGACAATTTTTAAAGGAAAAAAAGGGGAAACGAACCGTTTTCAGCGTATTCAAGCCGAGATAGTCCACGTAGGGAAATCCACTACAGTCAATGACCAACGAACACCTTTCCTCTTTCTTTCCGTCACGCTTCCAGCGACGACGGGCTGCAGTCATTTTCTGAGAGAATGCTTTCTGGGCCAGAGAGACTTACATTTTCAAAAACATCGTCAGCTTGAGCTGCATTCATCTGGTCAATTGTGACGAACGATTCAATCTTGGACCTTTCCCACTTCTTCACGCATTGCCAGATCGCTGTGGTGAAGTGGTCAACACTAGTGAAAATCAAAGGGGCATCCATTCGGAAGACACAAACATTGCCTTCGACCATTTCCAGCTCACTCTTCTTAGTCTCTTTGTAGACGGTTCCTTCGGAATCTCGAGAGAGAAAGTGCCAGCGGGGCCTGAAAAACCATCTGGACTGTCTCCATGTCTGTCTCTCTGTTTCACTTTGTCTCTTTGTATCTCTGTCCAGTGTGGGCAAACCTGGCCGAAAAAGTCGCGCCGGTCAGATTGGGCCAGGCCAGGTTGTAAGCAGCGCGGGCCAGGCCAGGTTGAGCCAGGTTTCGCCGACCCCGGATCGCGGCGGAACCCTCGCGGCGGGTTACTGTAGCAAATCGAACAAAATTTCGGGTTGTACTGCAGTAGGTGCCTCCTTTCGTTCAAACATTTTTGGCGCGAATTCCCAAACTGGCCTGAAATTGCGTTTTTCACCATTTTTCTTCCATTTTCACATTTTACGGCTTATAAAGAGCAAGCATCGGCTTCATGATATTTTCGACTAGTTTTCACGTCCTGGTGGTTGCTTTAGATGCTGAATTCAATAAACTTGGTTATAAACGGGAAAAATAGAAGAAAAATGGTGAAAAACGCGAGTGTAGGATTGTTTGAACGAAGCGAACTGACCACTGCGTCCTGATGACAGTAGTCAGTACGGCAAATCCAATGGCCATCAACAGTCCAGGTCCCATATCATAACAGACAGTCAGCAAGAAACTCGCAACCCAGATGAAAAAGTCCATTTTGAAGTTGGGCCAAAGCTGTCGCAGCTCGGCAAACTTGACATACGTTCCCTTCTGAGCCACAATTATCATGGCTGCCAGAATGCATTTCGGTAGATACTCTAGAGCCGGTCCGATGTACAGAATGACGGAGACGAGAGCCAGCGAAGAAAAAAGACAGGTCAGCTGGGTCGAGCCGCCGACAGCTGCCCCGACAACGCTGCGAGCAAAGCCCGAAGTGACCGGGAAGACGGGGAAGAAGGACGAAATTACGCCGACAAAGCCCAGTGCGTAGAGTTCCTAATGGACTCATTTTTAGTGGAAAAAATGAGGAAAAATACCTGTCCATGATTGATTTTGTACTTGTAGCGCTTCTCGACCACCTTGGCCACAGTTATGTGGATGGCGACGGCTGTAATAGCAATTGCTACAACATTGGGTCCGATGAATCGGATCAGATCGAAACGGGGCAGTTTTGGACGGGGAAATCTGGAATTTTCTGATCAGTACTCTCTACTGAAGGCTCTCTGTCCTGTTCTCAAAAGACTCTGGAATTGGCCAGTACTCTCTACTGTTCTTCTTTGACAACCTCTGTACTCATCGGAACTGATCTGTACTGTTCTCCTTTGAAAGACTCTGTTTCACTGTCCAGCTCGTGTACTCTCTGGAACTGATCAGTACTCTCTACTGTTCCCCTTTGACAGACTATTTACTATGCTCTGTTTTTCTGTCTTGTACTCTCTGGATTTGATCAGTTCTCTGTACTGTCTCTCTTTGAGAGACTCTGTACTCATCGGAACTGATCTGTACTCTCTACTGTTCTTAGTTGATAGACTGTCTTCTTTGATTCATACAGTACTCTCAGAAGATCCTCTAGAAACTGTCTGTTTCGATATTCTGTACTCAGTGGTTATTCCATGTACTATACTCACTAGAACTGTTCAGACTCTCTACTAAACTCTTCCTGTACTGTCCATAAAAAAGTGAGTCTTTCAGTTCTCTACTGTTCTGCCCTGTCCACCTACAGAGAACTAGACTGTTCACTCTTTGGTAATCTAGACTGTATTCTCTACTCTCTGATCTCTTCAGTAGGTCTCGGTGACTCTCCCTATACTGATCCTTGTACTCACCTGGTCGGAATGTTCTTGACTACTGTAATGTTGTGTCTAGTTGACAGTTCCGCGTAGTTTGTAGCCGAAGTTCCAACCACGGCCTAAAGTTATAGTCTTTTTTTCAGTGACTATTCTCCTCTCACCAGAACCAACTCAAAAGGAACAGGAAATTGAAAGGCTGTTCCAAACCAGGGACTGAGAAACTCCTTTCCTACTATGAGAAAAATAATGGAAGAGATGGAAATTGACAGAGTCGCATAGTTGGTCTGATCCAACATGTCCCACAGATCTATTATTCTCTGGAAGTGTGAGATTACGGTAGGTGAGGATTCTCTTTACGTAGTACAGGTATCCGGGACCTGATCTCTTTGGCAAATGGATTCCGAGCAGATCACCCATCTGTGCAACGAAGACATGAATTCCACCACCAACTATGAATCCGGACATTACCTGGAAACGTATAGAGTGGGAGAGAAAGAGGGACAGAGAGTCAAAAAGTCAGAGAGAGACAGAGAGTCAGAGAGTCAGAGAGTCAGAGAGTCAGAGAGTCAGAGAGTCAGAGGGACAGAGGGACAGAGGGACAGAGGGACAGAGGGACAGAGGGACAGAGAGACAGTATACCTGTTCAGAAAACAGAGAAGTCAGTGACTGTAGTCGAAAAACAGCCATCAGTAGCTGGCAGACGCCGGCCAGAAAGACAATCGTTGTTGCAATCTGAATCCTCTTCTCTGGATTCGTTACGACGTCGGCTTTCCAGTCACTGGCCATCAGATCAGTCTCCAGGTCAGTGTCACTGAATCTATCGCTTTGATTGTGAGACAGACTCACTTGAGAAAACCGGTAGCATTACCGATGTCCAGAAGATCTACAGACGGCTCTGTTGTGGTCTGATTGACGTATAGGGCAGTTCCACTAGAACTGATGACGTTCTCGATTGCCGCATGGGTCATGAGAGACAACACGGCGAAACCTCCTTAAAAAATCATAGGTTCTTCTCAAAAAGAAAAAAAGATTTGTCATAAGTGGGGGATTGAACCCGAGTTCTGTTGCTTCGCAGTCGGCGCTCTTACCGACTGCGCCATTCGTGGCAAGATGTGCGGCGCTTTCGCCTCAGTTCATAATCATGATGATCAAAATGTCCTTGAGATACTTACCCAAAGCATTATGTTTTGACGTCCCAACGAAAATGTAAAGGAAAGAAGGAAAAATTGCCGTGTACAAGCCGAAGACGGGATCAACACCAGTTATTCCAGCTAGGGCAATGCCTGAACCATATACAGTCCTTTAAAATTGAGACAAGCCTTGAGGAACACAAAAGACGGCCATAGTTAGTCCGCCGGACAAGTCTCCAAAAAATGAATGATTCCAGTCGTAATTTGGAAGCCATGACAGGATGGGAAGAAAGGAGAGGAGCTTGGAGCCGACTCTTGATAGAGTCCATTTGTGTCGGATGGAATTCCATTTGTTCTTGACTCTTTCTTTGACGGGAGTAGATGAGAGCATTTGGGGAGAGAGTAGGCGACTGACTGACCAAGACTCTCTCTCTACTAATTCCGGAAGTAAATAGGGGGAGAGAGGACGAGTCACAAACAAAGCTCGGCTACTTTTTGTCTGGTAGAGAGTGAGAGAGACAGACTTTCTTGATCCCAACAGATACAGCTTCCAGAAAAGACTCTTACTCTAGATCAGTAGTCTGACTCCAGACTCTGAGCTCCCTGACTCTTGGGAGAGAGTCACTGGAACTTCTATTGAGATCAGGCTGTTGACCAGCAGTCTGACTCTCAATAACTCAGTGTCTAACCCATCCTGACTCTCAGTGAACTGAAACTTTCGGTATATACTCCCTCTGTTGACCAGTAGCCTGAATCTCAGTAAATCTGAGCTTCCTTACCTTTGGGAGAGAGTCACTGGACATGTAACATTCAGTAAAACAGACCCAGAGTCCTAACCAGTAGCTTGAATCTCAGTGAATCAAAGACTTTCAGCTTTCTGGACCTTTATGAGAGAGTTTGAAACTTCCAATAAATCAGACTCTGATTTTTGAGCAGTAGTCTGACTGTCCGTAAATCCAGACTCTAACCTCCCTGACTCTTGGGAGAGAGTCACTAGATCTGGAACTTCCAATAAAACAGACCCTGTGTCTTGACCAGTAGTTTGACAGTGAAATAATAAAGACTCTTACAGTAACCACACTAGTAAACTCTTGACCAGACTCTTACCTCCCCCCATACTCTTGCCTTTCCTGACCCTATCAAACAGTCACTACAGGCAGAGACTGTGACTGACTCCATGACCGAGAGACAGTAAGGATTTGCTCACAATCAGACTCATCATTCCAAGTACCAATGGACTACTTTTTCCCAGTGTTCCAAGTGACATCAAGGTCTCAAGGTCAATGACTGAATCACCCCCTGTACATGGGGTTTACACTCTCTCTCTCTCAGGGATCTTGTTTCCGACCATCTGGTTCTTCTCCTTCTCTGTGCCTATTTGTTTCGGTTTCTGTTTGCTGTCTCTGTGACCCCTGATGATACTCTTCCTCTTACCTACACTTTTTTCCCTTATTCAAGCCGACTTTTCCGCCAGCTTTAATCAGTTTTTGGTCTCTCGCTATGGACAGGTAAAGTCTCGGATCTTTTTTCATCTGTCGCCGTTTCAGGGAATAGCCGACAGACTGGCCAGAAGAGATCTGGGTGCTTCTGGTAGTTATGGAGGTGGTAATCATGTTGGAGGAACTAGAGCCAGGTCTGTCTTTCTGTCCCCCAATCCAATTCCTTTCAGTAAACAAGCTGTAGTCCTAGTCCACGGAATCACAAACAGTGCTGGTACTTTCCACAACCATCGTATGCACTTGTTAGCCGTCGGCTGGCAAGATGAACACGTCTTTGCCACAACGTATGGCGATGCTGGAAAGACCCCAATGCCGATGGTCGACATGAAATGTGACTATGTGAAACAGGTAAAAGAGATACAATGACAGCTACGTCACAGAAAAGAGGAGAAAGAATCTTTGATCTATGACTGTAACGGGTGATCGGGAACAATGAGAAGTGTGAGGGACAGAGAGTCAGAGAAAGAGAGAGAAGGAAAGTCAGAGAATCAGAGAGACAGAGAAACAGAGAGTAAGAGAGTCAGAGATTCAAAGGGACAGAGAGTCAGAGAGACAGATAGATAGAGGGACAGAAGGACAGAGACAGGGTGTCAGAGAGACAGAGAGACAGAGAGACATTTTCTCTCTTCCAGATCCGCTGGATGATCCAGTCAGCCGCAGCCTATACCAGAAGAAAAGTGGACGTTATAGGCTACTCCATGGGCTCTCCAATCTCCCGAAAAGTAACCTTCAAGCCTATTTAAAATGATTCAAACAACCTTTAGGCAATCCTCGGCGGAGTCTGTGCCGACACTGGCGAAAATCTCGGTCCTCCCCTGACTCCTCTCATTGACACCTTTGTCTCTGTAGCCGGAGCCAACAGAGGCTCCTTCCTCTGCGGACTGCCCTTCCCCGGAGCCTGTAACATGGTCAATGGAATGAGCTGCAGCTCCAGCTACATTCGAGACATCAACAATCGACAGCACTACGAAGGAACGTACGTCTACTCAATTTACAGTCCCCAGGACGACAAGGTCGGCTACCAGAATGCTTGTGGACAGCTGTGTTCACAGATCGCCGGAGCCAATGCAGAGTACCAGGTTTGGAATTTTTGCTTGGTCAAGTATTCAGAGTCTTTCAGAAAGGCGGCAATCACGACGATGTTATCAATAGGACGGCTCAGCTAACTTTCAATCTCATTGACAAGCACGATCCGATGGGGCAGTAGATTGTAAAAAAGATCGGTGTTACGGGTTGTACAGTAAAGTTATTCTGTCTCTCTCTGTCAGAAGGACACGTTTATCTTTTAGTTTATTCCCCTATGCATTCTTTCTGGCCGAGTGGTTGTGCCCTTTGTGATTCTTGGCACATTCGCATTCCTCAATAGTCTCCTCCGAGACTTCGTGCGGCATCAGAAGCATCGGAGCGTGGAAGTAGTGGTCGGCGGTGTCGAGCAGGTTATAGACATTTCTGAAGTTTGGAATAGTTAGTAAAGACAGGGACAGGGACAGGGACACACCCTGTGTAGAGGTCAGCATAGCGACGAACTTTTCCGCCGTAGTAGGTGTGTCGCCAGCCGCAGCGAAGAGTCGATCCCATCTGTCCATACTCCGCTTCCATGGCATCCGTCAGCTCTGCAATTTTTCCCAGACGGCGCTTCGTCTCAGCCGCATCGCGATAAGCGTTTTCAGTATCGATAAAATTCTGACGCATCTCGGTCAGCGTCTTCTGCTGCTCGTTCCAGATTCTCAGCTCACGATCCAGTTCCGGCACAATGAGCAGCGTTCTCCAGCCCGTCATCCTCTTCGAGACGAGCACGTCCCCGATGATGTGGTCTCCGACGTAGAGCAAGTCCTTGCCGACGCAATGCATCTGCTGACGGAAGGTGAATGCATTCCCGCCGGAGTAGATGACTCCCTTTTCCAGAGGACCGATGTGGTCGCCGAGTCTTGCGAGTCCAGTCTTCGGGTCGACTTCTTTGAAGGCGGCCTTGCCGGTGAACCATTTCGGTTTGTTGCCCTCAACGATGATCACGTCGAAGAGACTGCGCCAGTCCGGTCCCATCACGAAGCTGAAAATGGAGACTTGAGACAGAGAGACAGGGGGACCTACCTCATGACAGCATCGGTGAACTTGTAGGGCGAATTGGTGAGCAAAAAGACGCTCTTTCCAGCCTCTCCGAGCGCTCGAATCGTGCTGATGGCTCTCTGATCTTTGGCAATGTAGCGCGGCAGATCCGACAAGATGGCCGACTTCAGAAGACCCGACTCGTGAACATGGTCCGTAGCTGCTCGAAGGTCCGCTTGAATCGTCCGATAGGTCAGCTGACGCGACTCGCCAATCTTGTAGCCGCCGTGATGAGGAAGACGGCTCTCGGTGCGATCGAGTAGGTCGATGACGGCGACCAGAAGACCAATCTCTGGCAGATGGAAGACCGTCGTCCAGGTCATGAAGCGCTCCTCGTCCAGACGAATGTGCTTGTTCGGGTAGATTTCTCGGATTTCGGCACTCGAGAGCCGCTTCAGTCCTTTCCAAGCCGAGAGAATGTTGCTGCACTCGTCCATCTTGAGCAGCAGGCCGTAGACGCGATCATACCAGCAGCCGCGAATTGGGAAAGTGGCGTCGTATTGGAGCTGTTCGACGGCGGCCTGGTAGTCCATTTTCTTCACCAGATGACTCTTGATCAGATCGAAGGCAATCTGTTCACCGGCAGGCGAGTTGTAGACTGGAAGTAGCTTAATTGCTTAGAACTACTGTCCCTGTCCCTTCTCTCAGTAGTTTTACCCTCTGTTCCTGTCAGTATCTGTTCATTTCTAGTACCACCAAAAGCTAAAAAGACTCACTGGCCAGAGTAGCGTCCATGTCGAAGCCGATACACTTGATTTTGGACATCTGGATGGAGCGATTGACGAAGATCTTCTGGGCAATCGACTGCATGGCTAGGCGTCAGTAGAGTTGAATATCACTCGATTGAATAGCTTTTTAAATGCAAAAAAAGATTTTGTTTGCAAACAGTTTTTTTTGTAAAAAAAGGGTAATTAAATTAATTGACTTCTAGAAGACTTCACTGTAACAATATGTCAGTAGGCCGCCTGTTCGTCTATTTGGCCTTCCCTACCGTCGTGTTGAGCTGTGTTCCCTTGCAGGTAAGCTGGCTACTGTAACAGTCCCTGATTCTGTTACTTTTCTTCAGAATACGAGCTACCGTCACTCGACGCACCTGGCCAGCATGAATCTGTCCATTTTCTTCGACCAGGACTTGAACTACATGGCCGATGAGGTCTTCTGTCTACTGAATGGAACCTTCGCCACCATGAACCTGCATCCTCTCAAAGAAACAGCCCGAATGAAGGACATTTGCAAGACGAGCTCATTTATGGAACTGCTTCATTTCACCGGACTCGTCCAGGTCACAGTGACGATTGGAAGGATAGCCAAGACGGAAGAGGAGGCCATCTGCAGCAACATTACAGCGAATCTTTTGCATCTGAAGCTGAGAGATGAGCAGCATTGGCTGGCCCATCTGATCACTCGCCGTTCCGACCATCTCATTGATCTTGGGACTAGCGGCAACGAGTCGATTCCTCTCGGTTTGACGAGGGCTATTGAACTGATGACGGCCATCAGTGGCCCGGTGCTGACTCTTCCCCAGACCGGCGTCTACAAGACACAGCAGGAGGAGCATAAGCGACAGCGGGAGGCAGCCGGACATTGGGTCAAAGTGCTGGTCGGCGTCGGTGTCGGCGGTCTGCTGATCGTTGTTGTGGCTCTGGTGGCCACAATTGGCACTGTAGCCTACAAGAAACGCGCCAAGAGGAAGGAAGAAAAGTCGAGACTCTTGGCCGAAAAGACGCAGCTCAATGAGGGAGAACTTGTACTGGATCTGGACGATGGGGACGAGTAGCAGAGGACATATCAAGCCATACAATAAAGTCTTTGCGATCTGTCTCGGTACTTTAATGATACACGGACGACGTTTGCCAGAAGCCATATTTCGCTTCAATTATGCTAATTTGTTCTAAATCTAACAATTCGTTTAATTGGTTGAAATAATGTCAAATAAATGTGTCAGCCGACATGGATATTTTTTCCTTGGCTTACAACGGTCTACCTAAAAGGTCCACTCTATCCTGATCTTCTGCCTCGAACTGTTCTTTTCGGATATCGTTTCGCATAATTTTGTATGTCTATCTTATATTATGCTAATTAAAATAGCTTCCAATTATAAGGCAAAAATATTGCCTAATAACTACCAATTAAGGCTTCTGGCAAATGTCGTCCGTGTATCATTAAAGTACGGTCCACCTACTGATCAAGAATACTGGAAGTCCAATGAATGTCAGGATGGGTAAGAGTCTGAGTTCACTAAAGGAAGACCACTGGTCAAACACTGTTCTGGAGACGGAACAGTTCTAATCGCGGGTTGTCTCTCTGTCTCTCTGACTCTCTCTCTCTCTCTCTCTGTCTCTTTCCATATACTTTCCTTCCATATGTCCCATATACTGCTCGAAAGAGCATGAAAAATAGATGAAAGTAAGCTAGAACACTCATCTTTTTCTCACTCTTCCCTCACTCTCATTCTGCAGCTCATCCCACTTCAAAACAAGGAGGCCTAAACGATCTACGTGCAAGTGGGCCTCAGCTGTGGCATTAATCAGTTCTGCTCGCCATCCTATTTTAGCCGCGAGAGTTCTTTTGAACGTAGTATTTTTTGCACGTCAGGTTCTGGAAGCTCGTTTGCGACAGTCTCTTCCACTTATTTAGTTCACAGCTTTCAGTGCTCGTTACTCGAAAGCGAAATATTTTTTTGCGTAATTTTTGTTTAAAAAAATATCGAAAGTGTAGAAAGTACAATAAAAAGCGCACCTATTTTTGACTCAAAAATTAACCGTTTTCTCGACTTCGCCCTGCATCTCTGCCCCCGACTCGCCGGCTCACGACCGTATGGTGTTGTCGCCCGCTCTGCATGGGGTCACGGCGATTAGGACACCATTAAACTTACCTGGGTGGCGCCGCCCCGTGATCAAGAAGACGGGGAGCGTATGGTGAGGCTGTTCCATTGCACATTGGGAACGGCTGACCCGTAAGGCAGTTCCGAGTTGGAATTCGCCTACACCTAAATTTTTGCGTGAGGGGCTGCTTTCGAGCGGCCCCGACAAGACATTCGAAAAGAACATCGAAAGATTTTCGATTTTTCGTTGTTTTTCGAATTTTCAAGCACCCATTTTGGAATCCTTCCGTTTTACGTAGCCCACGCTTGCTTCTAATGGAAAGCTCGTCTCGGGATTCATGTAAGCTCGAAGTTCATTGGTAAAGGGAAATCATTTGCTTCCTGCTAAAAGGGAACGATTCATGTTCTTTTAAAGTGATTTTTTTAACAGTAACTAGTCAAGTGACACTCACAAGTAGTAGTGTCCATTAGTCCATAGAACTAATTCGTAGGCGTTTTTGATCAGAGTTTTCTTTGCTTCTATAGATGGGCAGTTGGTAGAAAAACAAGACGCTTCAAGAGCTCTGTCTACACTGACCATATTAAGTCTTTTGATTTTTATGTAAAAAATTTAACTTCCGCATATAAAAAAGGGCATGAAACCAACGGGTCTACTGATGTAGCCAATCTCTGTTCAGTTCTGTGTAACTTGAGCATTACATAAGGTCTCCTGACTTCACAAGAGTAGCCTAATCCTTGGCAAGTGGTCTGGCAGTCCGTTTCCGGGTTCCGCTTTCCAAATGTTGCCTTTCTCTATTCTGGTTGCCTAGCACGCTTTTTGTTCCCCTTCCAGATTCTGTTTTTTTGCCTAATTGGTGGTCCAGTGGCTACTGTCGTTCCCATTAAAATGTTCAATTAATAAAGTAACCAAATCAAAGCTTAAAAATACTGTGTGAGAGCCGAACCATTTTGTTCTATTGGAGCTAATTGAATTATCTCTCTTCTCTCTTTCCCTCAGGGCTGTCACAGCTCATTTCACAGCTCCAAAACACTCGGCTGTGTGCGTCCATCTTTTGATCAACCACCCGTACTATGCCGGCTCGCGTGACTTGGCTTCCCCCAAGCCGAAATTGCTCTTTTGTCAAGGTTCGTAAGGTGCCAATTCAGGGCTCGTCTTTCTCGTCCTCCCGAATAGAAAGGGACAAAGAATGTCTGAATCATTTACAACTCTCCCTCGTCTTCCTTTCATCTCATTTTTGGGACAAAGTTACCCTTACCCCTGTCCCTGTCCCTCTGCCAGTTTTGAAACACTCATTGTTTTCGACAAGCTGCAAAATTCAGCAAGAAGCCAACAAGCAGCTGTTTTGATTCAGTTATAAGAAATAAGCCAATTGCTCTGACCATGGTTATTAGCAGAAGCCTGTTCACCTGGTACTGTTACTGTGTCTCATTCCATCTCTCAGTACCAAGCCCTGATTTCCGTATTGGGGGCCACGTCAATCAGGCCAACAGAACATCAAATAGAGACCAGACCATGTTGTTCTTGATCGAAGAACACATTAGTTTGAACAGATCAGAGCTGTCCGTCTCCCTGTCACTCTGTCTCGTTTTTCTGAAACTCTGAACACTGTTGTTTGTCCCTCTGACTCCCTCTGAAAGTTCATCTTCCTTCTCTCTCTTCTCGTGGCCTAAAGCTGATTTACGCGGGACCCTTTGGTCCTGTTTTTGACACCTCCCCTCTTTTAACAACTGACGCTCTTTCTGTTTATCCAGACACGTCTTGAGATGCCTATAATGTACAGATAAAGAAAGATTAATAGGTCTGGGCCATCTCAAAGTTCTAGCTCTGACTGCTCTCTGTGTTCCTTTTCCCCCGACCCATTTCCCCCTCAAACAAGCCAAATTGGTCCTATTGTTTTTCGACTACAGCATAACTGGATTGATTACGTCAGTTTTCGAGCTCGGCCACTCCATTTTGCATCTAAACATGGGATACTCAGGCAAGATACGCAGCTAAAATTTTAACTTGACCTTGGCTGAGTATCAAACATTTACATTCAAATTTGGCGCGCAAATAAGAAATCTCTGCTGGAACGTTATTTCTTTCCGGATTAAAGATCCAAAAACTAGTGCTCCCGAAATAGCAAAAAGTTTTATCATTCGTAGGGATTGAACTTGCCGCCTTTTTCTGCCCAGTCAGCTCTCTTATGGGCAGGTTTCTTTACCCCCCTCCCCAAACTTTGATCTTTGGGGGCGGCGGGGGAAATTTTAATGTTCCTGCTCTCATGTGCATTTTACAGATTTCTCCCGGTGAACAAAGTTGTAGCCCTGAGAAAGCTCTACAACTTTGCAGAGCATTGTGAAGCTGAAAACGCTGTTATCAGTGTGAAAAATGACTTTTGCCTTGGTTGACAAATTTTGACTTAGAATCACTTTTTTACAGTGATAACAGCATTTTTACGCTTCACAATGTTCTGCAAAGTTGTAGAGCTTGATCAGAGCTACAACTTTGTTCACTGGGACAAAGCTGGAAAATGCAAACGAGATCCGGAAAATTAAGAATCAACAAGCTCTTGATATTCACTGTCCCCATTCCAGGTGCAACATCTGCCCTCTCGGACATAACCTCTGGTCATATGGCTTCGTTTATCACTAGTTTTCTTCTTAAAGGTCTACGTAGCCGGCAGTCTTATCCCTATATTGCATATCTTTTCGTTCCCATTGGTCTCAGTCCTGCAGTCCTCTGTCTCTCTTCTCCCACTACGGATTCTTTGAGTAAACACAAAATAGTTCTGACTCACTGTCTGATCAACGAATATTTCCTGATTGATTTGGGAGAATCTTGAATTCTTGAACATGATCTCAAAAGAGACCTGAAAGAGCTGAGAAATACACCTTTTTGATTGAATTTAAACGTGAAAAAAAAACCGAGAAAGAGTCTTTCAAGCAGTGTCTTTCTTCTCTCTTTCTCTCTGGAGAGAGAGAGTCTAATTGGGTTATCATTCAAAGAAGAGAGAGACCAGGAACATTGGAGAGAGACACAGATCTCTGGATTATCCCCTATAGTATTTCAAAGTTCTCACATTTCTTTGGATTTCCATGCACTGAATATTTTGAAGACTGAGAGAGAGACAGAGGGACAGAAAAATGAATCTATTCTTGTCCAGTCTCTTTTAGATCATTGCCTAATTTTCCGGCGTATTTCACTCTGATCTTTCGACAACAGAGCCTACTGGATAAAGTCTGTTCAAAAAAAAGAACGCAACAGTAACCCATGAATAGTTCGCTTCGAGAACTACTACCCCTGATTTTCAGGGTAGTGCGCCAATTCACCGTTGAGAAAATCAAGAAATCGGGTTGAATTGTTGCAGTTTACCCTGAAAATCAGGGCTTTGTGGTTCTCGAAGCGAAATATTTATGGGTTACTGTTGCGTTTTTTGAACAGACTTTAGTGAGATAGAAAAGGGGTTCTCCGGCCTACTAGAAAATACATGGAACTGGTGGAAGATCCAGTCCCTTGTTAAGGCATCTCCAGAGGCTCTTTTATCCATAGTTTGTGTGGTTTCCGAGTCTCTATGAGAGTCATTCTTCAGAACCACATTACTTAGTCATTGTTTTCTTCTGGGGCCCGGTTCTCAGACTCCATTATAGGGAGAGACTTTTCTTGATCATCCTTTTTCTTTCATCACTCATGAATCCTGGATGTTTCCTCCGGTAAAGACGATCCTGACCAGACTGGGCCAATATTACCGTAAAGCGGTTTTTTTACAGAGTTTGTGGTGTATTTTTTTTAATATCTTTCGAAAAAGCGGGCGCGACTTGTTCCCTATGGCGCAGTCGGTAAGAGCTCGGACTGCGGTGGAGCGGAACTCGGGTTCAATCCCCGCGTTTGTCAATTATTTTTGCTTGCTTTTGGAAACCTTTTTTAGCTAAAAATTCCTCTCAATGATGGAGTACTCGCTCTTTTCGAATTGAGTTAAAGTGCTTATTGATCAGCGCGTAGTAATAAATATTTGGATTCCCCTAGACTCCGCTTCTATTTTTAGACTTGAAGCGACTATGAATATTTGATTTTAGTTAATTAACAACAAGGAAGCTGCCTCTTATTGCCCATGCGGCCCATATCATAATTCGTTTTTCAGTCTATAAATTTCGAGAGCTCATTTCCTTGAAAGGATGTTCATACACCGACCTCCCCACCCTCCGTTTGAACAGAGCCATTAACTGGCTTGGGGTAGAAAAACTTCCGCGACTGAAGCATTTTGTCTCTCTGTCTCCCGGTTTAACATCACTCACTATTTTCGAGAAACTGCAAATTTTTTTGCAAGAAGCCACGAAACAGCTGTTTTGATTTAGTTGGAAGAAATAAGCTAATTGCTCTGACCATGTTTTTATGTTTTTCAGTAGAAGCTTGTTCAACTGTGCCTGGATCTCTGTCTCTATGAGGTCGTATATAAACCTCACAATCAGACATTTATCTCATATTGTAGGTTTATTTTTAAAAAAAGAGAGCTCGACCGTAACCCATTTAGTTTTCCGCGAGACCCTTACAATATGGAAACGTAGGATACTCAGCCGAGTTTCCTGATGTTATTCCGGTATCGTGGCGAACTAATGAGCTATGCTACTACTTCTTTTTTTGAACAAACTATAGCCACAATTTTTGTAGCCGTTTAGTTCAGAAAGTACAGTAGAAAAAGAGCTTGGAGCAGATTCTTTATCTCTGGAAACAATCCATTTCCTTAATTTCCTTCCAAAGCTATGCAGTCTGTTCCGATACTCATTCCATGCACTGACAGGTGTCTCTCTCTCTCATCAGTGGGCAGGAAGAAGCTGACTCTGTCTCTCAGTCCTGACTCTCTCTCTCAGTGTCTGTCTCTCTTCCTTTCCCTCTGTCTCTGTCTTTCTGACTCAATCTGTCCTGGATCATTTTCTTCGGGTTTATCCCAAAATAGTTTCCTGGTCCTTTCAAAGTACTCTCAATCTCCCCATACCCAGGAAATCTCTCCAGCTTTTGGACTCAGACAAATTTCCGTCACGTTTCTAGTATTATCTCTCTTAGTCCCTGAGAGAGTCCTCTATGGGAACCTCCGTCTGTCATCTGCACCTGCTTCCCACCTCAATCTGATTTCCCACAACACCTCCACGCCAACATGGGATTTTATTGGCCATTTCCTGCCTTGCCAATCCAGAAGAGTGTGTGTCTTTTGTGGCTAAGAATAATGCTGTTGTGGTCACGCTACTCCCACCGAAAGCTCTCCAATTATTTCAGCCACGCTCTCTTCTCGGTATAATTGTAGTCAATTATGATTCGTCCGCCCTGGATTTTCTTGGCAGAATTATAAGAGGCTTCAGTCAAAAATTAGCGATTGTTTAGACTGGAAGGGAGCCCCATCTAAGCCCAAAGTTTACACGTTTTCCCATCTTTGTGGGCAAACAAATTCCACCCTTTTGCTATGCGTCTAATTCGGAAATCCCTCTCCCGCCTGTTATGTGAAACTAGAGAGACAGAGAGTCAGAAAGTCAGGGAGACAGAGAGACTGATTGATAGAGAGACAGAGGACTGGTACAGTTCCGGATCAGACTCTGACTCTTGACCAGTAGTCTGACTCTCAGTGAACTCAGTCTCTTCCTAACTCTCTCATTGGACAGTCGTTAGAATTGGACAGTCACTAGAACTGAAACTTCCAGTAGAGACTGACTCTTGACGAGTAATCGGACAGTCGCTAGATCAGAAACACGTGGTTCAGAGACAGAGAGACAGAGAGCAACAGTTACAGGATTAAGAACAGAGCTGTTTCCAGAACAAACCAGTAGACTGACTCTCTACTCAGACTCTCAGCTATCCTGACCTCTCCGAGACAGTCAGTAGAACTAGAATTTTCAGTAGTAGAGACTCTGGCTCTTGACCAGTAGTCGGACAGTCGTTTGATCTGGTACTTCCAGAAGAGCGCTGACTCTTTTGCCCAGTCGTGTGACTCTCAGTAAACTCAGACTCTTTGCTATCCTGACTCTCTGTTTCAAAGAGACAGTTACTAGAACTGAAATTTTCAGTAAAAACTCTTGCTCATATTTAATAGTATGTACACTTTCATAAGCAGCTGAAAATTTGTCCTTTCGTAATTTTTCTCCTTTCCTTGTTCCCCATTCTTTGTTCTCTCTCCTCCCTCTTCTCGAAATTCAGTCCTGAGACTCTCTCCCATTCTTCCTCCCGTAATCCGAGTCCCTCTCCTGTTTACCGCCTCAATTCCGCTTCTTTTTGCCAATTGTTTTCTAGCCTCTTCTATTTCAACTTACACTGCCGACGAAAAGTGAAACGCTCGGTAGTTCTCTCTTTAAAACACGACTGTGCAAACACATGTCAGAGACACGATTATTGCATGTTCCCGAGAAGCCTCCAATTTTTTTTCTGGGCCTCCAAATGACCCATGTTTATGGGTCAGTTCCTGTTATTTACATACCTTTCTCTCTGTCTCTCTGTCGATCAATCTCTGTTAGTTCGTGATATTCTGCCATTCAAATACCCCGCCTACTCTGTCATACTGTAAGGCTCCCGCCACGGTCTCTGTTTTCAAACCCTTTGGCGCCCTTTTCTCTCTTTAGTGATCATATTCGTGTCTCCCGGCTCTCTCGTGCCGGTCTCTTCGTTTAGTGTTATATTTGGTTGCTCATAAAGCTTCGTAATATCAACGTGTCCTTGCCATCTGATCCAGTGATCTTTTGTAGGACACAACATCTGGCGAACAGGGTTTGTTTTGCAATTTGAAACGTAGAAAAAGTACCTACGATTTCTCTTGATTTCTTCCTTTCCATCTCAGACTCTCTCAGTCTCACTTTCCTAATAAATCCAATTCCAGATTCCATGCAGATCAGCTGCAATGAGACATTTCAAATTTTCGATCTCAATGATCCGACCACCGTCAATTTCCTGGAGACGCTCTGGTCGTTTAGAAAGTGGGTTTCTTTTTGAACCACATAAAAGAAGGAGAAGGAGTTCGTGGCAGGTTTTCTGGAAGGGGGTCCTGTCACGATCATCCTAGCTACCAAAAACCTCTTACTTCTCAATTTGCGTATTTCGTGACCAAAACATGCTTTTTCAATTTTCCAATGTTCTGCAAAGTTGTAGAGGAGATCAAGGGCTACAACTTTGCAGAACATCAAAAAGTCGAAAAGTGTCGTTTTTGACCAGAAAGTATGTATTAGAAGTTGGAAACTATTCGAAGGATTTTTTTCAATTGTTCTTCAGCTTCTACAACCCATTCCACCGCTATCTAGCCGTCGTTCTCTGTGTTCTCGGTCTCCTAGCCAACAGTATTCATATTTGGGTCCTAACCCGGCCCCGGATGCAAAATTCCGTCCATACTGTGCTCACATGCATAGCCGTTTCCGACATGGGCACGATGACTTCATATCTGGTGAGTTTCTTAACTTCAGACCAGGGTTGGGCGAACATTCGTATGCAAATTTGCGTAAAACAGTGGCGTGACTCGTTTTACGGAAAATTCGGAAATTTTGGAAAGTCGACACTATTTTTCCCAAATTCCTTGACCCCGAATGCATATGCAAAAAAAATATAAAACTTGCAAAAAATATTGATATCGCATAATTTTTTCGTTTCGTGTTCGACCATTGCGTACGCGAACGAACATCGGACATTCGGCTATATCTCGACTCAGCGAATACTTTTTTCAGGTTTCATATTTTTTACAGATGCATTCGGGGTTAAGGCATCTTGGAAAAATAATTTCAAGACTCAATAATCGCTGAATTGTAAATGGCACGAGTTACGCCACTCTTTTACGCAAATTTCTTTACGAATTTTCACTCAATCCTGGTTCAGACTCAATTGTCTCTCTTGCAGATTTACATGACAAGGTTTGAGTTTCTGGTCAACCATTCCGGATATCCTTATGGATGGGCACTGTTTCTAAAGGTGAGTCTGTCCCTCTGACCCAACATTTTCTTTTCAAGATCCACGTTGTCTTGTCCATAGCCCTTCACGCCATCACTCTCTACCTCGTCGTCCTCATGGCCTTCATTCGCTTCTCCGCCATGAAATTGTCCTCTTCGATCTGGCTCAGAACGCAGAGAGCTCTGATCGCTTCAATAGCCATCGCAGTGACTGTTTTCCTTCTCTGTATGCCGACATTACTGGCTCATCAGATTTCTGCTCATCGGAGTATAGGTACGGCTTGTTTTCAAAGAATACAGACACTAAATTCTTTCACCGAATCCGAGCAAATTTTCACTATGACCGAAGCATTTTCGAGCTTCGCAATGTTCTGCAAAGTTGTAGAGCTCCTTAAAAGCTACAACTTTGCAGAATATCATAAAGCTGGAAAATGTAAGCATGAGCTAGAAAATTGAGATTTCTTCTCAAAGTTCCGGAATTCTGGGGAGGCGTACTCGCCCGTTTCACGTCCGTAATCTATCGGCACACACCGTGGGGTTAGTACCCACATTTTGGACAACTCGTCAACAAGGTACTCCTTGGTTGGAACTAAATGCTATGGAGATGCCCTGAATAAGCTCCTCAGTGTTGCTTCCATTTTGGAGCGGGGAGGGTCCATCTGTTGGAGGGTATCGCTTTCGTACCACACCAAACCCACAGGACATGCCCGTTGAGCTGGCTTTCATTGGTTGACGGAGGTAGCTTGCGCACTTTTGCTCAGGGCTGAGTCATCATCTGAAAAGTGATGCAAGTTTTTAACTTGCGGTGCACTTACAACTTTTTGGATGGTCTCCATTATGGGAGGCAACAAAACTAATCAACTGTAATTTTGAAAAGTGATACTTTGGCTTGCCTTAGCGGTACGCTTAATTTTTGGAGAGCTTCCCTTATGGGAGGCAGCAAAACGAAAAAAAAGGAGAGTTGCACGAAATATGTGTCTTATTCTGTACTTTGGCCTAGAAGTATCAATTTAACGTGTTCGACCCTTCTAATAAGAAATAGTTTAGAGCTTGCCACCGGCACAGCGCCCAAGCTTGTTGATTCTGGGTTGTTGAGCTGCGCTGCGGCCAGGTTGGACTTTGCGGCGGACTAAAAAAATTCATTTCGCATTTTTTTTCCGATTTTTTTGTTTCCAAATACGTCCCCCGATTAGATTTAGTTTTGTCATCAGAAAAATTGGAAGAAAATCGAAAACTGACGACAAAAATAGAAGAAAATGCGGTTTTTTGACGAAATTCGGTAAAAATAGCAGTTTTCTTCTATTTTCATTGTCAGTTTTCGATTTTCTTCCAATTTTTCTGATGGCAAAACTAAATCTAATCGGGGGACGTATTTGGAAACAAAAAAAATCAGAAAAAAATGCGAAATGAATTTTTTTAGTCCGCCGCAAAGTCCAACCTGGCCGCAGCGCAGCCCAGACCGCACCGCAGGTTTTCAACAAGCCTGGACTCGCCTCAATGGCGCAGTGGCAAGTGTCGCGACCTTGTCTCCGCAAGGTTGAGGGTTCGGATCCCTGCGATCAAATTTGTCTTAATTTTTTGCTTTTTTTTCATGCTCATTTTTCAGAAAACGGTCAAGTGGTGATCCGCTACTCGATCAACTTCTCCGATATGATGCTAGCCGACAGCTGTTTCTTCATGAAAGCCAATCTGTGGCTGACCGGCGTCGCTCTCAAGGTATCTCATATTTCATTCTCAGCTGATCAGTGTTCAGGTCGTTCCCTGCATTCTGCTCTTCTGGTTCACCATAGCGCTGATTGGTCGTCTTCGTCAGAATCGGAAAAAGAGAAAGCAGCTGTTGAAGGAGAATAAGAACAGGAGACGGGGTGACGTGACAACGTACATGCTTCTCTTCATGGTCGGTGTCTTCTTGACGACGGAACTGCCACAGGGAGTCACGGCTATTTTGAATGGTTCGTTTAAAAATGTGAAATCGGGTACGGTAATAAGTTCTTTCTGGTTTTTAGGATCAAAACTACAGTAAACCTTACTCACTTGAGATTTAGTATAGGCATCAGAACTACAGTAATCCTCACAAGACTAGGTCAAAGGATACAGTAACAGCCTAAAATTGAACCGGATTGAAAGGATTCAGTAACCGGCGCTTATCCTAAATTGACCGCATTACACTGATCCAACGTTAGAGGAACCCGTATTTGTCCCAAAAACTGGGCCGAATTGCAGCGTTTATCCTAAAACTGGATGGTTTCTCAGACAGTGCCATTTTGACTGTGCCATTTTGCAAAAGTCGCGTTGCGTTGTCTTTCTAGTCTGTGTGTGATTTCAGTAATCCACAACACTGCTAACATATGCTATTTTCAAAGACGCGTATTTTTCTGGTTGAAGACGGCATTGTCCCACTTTCCGATGTCCTGAAAAATTGTAGCCCTTAATCTGCTCTACAACTTTGCTGAACATAGTAAAGCATGAAAATGTCGTCTTCGATCTGAAAAAGCCGGGTACGCAATTGCGTACCGTTGAGCAGCCTTTATGGCTGTTCTTCAAGCCTCATTTTATGACTCATTTTCAGCCATTTTCACGACACAATTCCACCAGTACGTCTACATGGCTCTGGCTGATCTTCTCGACTTGCTCTCCCTCATCAACTGCTATGTTGCCTTCCTGGTCTACATCTGTACATGTACAAAGTACCGACAGACTCTGCTATCTATTCTTCCTAACATGCCGTAAAAACTCCTTTTTCGCTAAATTTAACCAAAAATTCAGAGAGGCAATGTCAATGTTATCCACCAGGCAGAATACGATGAAGAGGACGGATCCGACGCAGTTCAAAGGAGTCAGGGCACGGCTCGTCGACATCCAGCAGTCAAAAAATGACGAACTTCTCTAGCCAAAAAATATTTCTGGGTACTGTATTACGGGTACAACTCCATGCCATGTATTTACATATATTTCTAGTCAATAAAGTTTCTTGAACTAGATGAAGAAAATTGGCTCTAGTTTTCATGCCCTGTATTTTCTGTCTTCTAAATACTTTATTTTTCTTACTAAAGACAGCTGTCAAGTGAAAGACTGTAGTTCTCGATGTTTTCAGAGCAGTGGTTTCAAGACAACAAACGTCAAACAAGTCTTGTGTCGACTGATGTGATTTACCAAACCGTTAGATTCTCCCGAAAAGACTATCAAGACCATGTCTAGTATTCTGGGGCGTCGAGTCACGAGTCGATTCGAGTTCTGGAGCCGACCCGAGTCAAGCCGGCTCGTGGGATGCTTGGAGTCAATTCGAGTCGATCCGACTCGTAGGCCATCTCGAGTCGAGTTGAGTTGTCAAGACTCTCCAAAAAACTCCCATTGGGACATTTTTTAGGCACAAAGTTCGTGTCTCTCGCGTTAAAGATGGCCGTAAGATAAGTAAGACTTGACGTCCGAGAAAGCTGCCCATTGCACCTAATGATAGAAAAAAAAGGGAGAGTTCCAGTTGTCTCACAATCAATAGCTCCTACTGTTGAGCACTAAGCGGTCCTTCTCAGACTCAAGTCTACCCGTCCAAATCTGCAGGACAGGATGTTCAGAACAGAAATTCCTTCAATAGTTTGTGAATAAAATTACAGTTTTATAATTCTTCTTGGCGAAATTGTTTTATTGTGTTTAAATACATTTATATATTGTTTCCGAAAAATAGAATCCAAAAACTTGAAGTCATCAGTGGCAGGAGTACTGTTGGCCCTGGACGGTTCCTCGGAGAATGGGCTGCACGTATTCGAAGAAAAAGAAGAAACCGTCGACTGGCAGCACTTTGAAATCTACTAGGACTCCTCTACCAGCTGCTGTCACTCCACTGGTCACTCCGCTGGGAAAGGAAAAGACACCCGTACAGCAGCTTCCGGCACAGGAGAACCTCGTCAGTGCCCCGGCAGCACACTCTCCGGCCTTTGAAGAGACGGGCAAGGAACTCGGCTACGAGCAGAAGAGATGGTGCAAGCAGGAGCTGGAAGAGTGGCGCAATCAGCGGAACGACAGCAACGAGCCAAGTAGTTTCAACTGGCCGTCGGCATACGAGAAGCGGGCCGGAGAGATGAAGTCGAGTTCCAGGTAGGATGTCCCTCTGTCCCTCTGTCCCTCTGTGTTACCCTGTCCCTCTCTGTTCCACTGACTGTTACAATTTTTCAACTTTCAGTGGAGAAGGCGCCAGCGAGCAGGAAAAGGAGACTCCGAGTCGAGCTGCCAAGAGGGAAGAGAAGGAAAAGATGGCCTTTTTGAACAGGCGTCTCGAGGAGAGGAATCACAGACGAGCAGAGAGATTCTCGTCTGCGGAAGATGACACTCTCTTCGAGCAGCCGACCCGCATGCCCAACATGGACTTTTTGATCGAGAAGCATCCTGCATAATAGAGGAGAGAGACAACACATATTCGAACAACAAGAAACTTGCGATAATAAACATTGTGAACTTGCTTTCATTCTACTGGTCCATGTAACTCCAGCATTCAAATTTCACATTTTTGTGATCGCCAACTGTTCGGTTGGTTCTTCTTACCTTGCCAGGCCGAAGTTGTATTCTTAGGACAAATAATTTCAGCTAGTCCCATTTTTATTCCTTTAGATAATGCATAATAGCATAGATATAAGCCCCAAGCGGTTCACTTTAATTGACGAACATTCTCTCGACAGGTGCAAAATAACTAGACCAAGCAAAAGTCAGAAAGAAGCCATGAGAGAATGGTTTGAGTGCAGAATTCTTCTACCTGGACTGTGGACAAAATGAGGGGCTGCCTCGCGGAAAAAAACCTTCGATTTGAAAAAAATCATTTTGTAAAAATGTTGGCTGTGTATCCAATGTTTGCGGCTTGTAGCCAAATCGATACAACTTTGGAGCCAGGATTTTTTCAGAATGACCTTTTCCCAGACGAATCTTTTTACAGCGAGACAGCCCCCAAAATGAGAGTCTGTGAGCCAAAAAGGGACATTATGATAAGAAATAGCTTTTCTTCCGAGTTTGTCTAAAGATGATGAGCAAATTTGATTCCTTTTCTAAAAAAACTTTTCTGAATTCTTATGATTAGTAACTGGGTGATTAAAAAAATTATCTGGTTAAAAAAAATAAAAAAATTGTAAGTTTTCTCGTCGTTTCTGGGGAAAAACATGCGCAGATCGGAAGTGGTAATCTCAAGCAATAACATCTACACGTCTGTATTATCTACTGTCGACTACCTCTTCCTCTTCTGCCAAAGGGACTGGAATATTTGAGCAAGACTTGACAGATGATGACTATCAAAGAGCATGTGCTAATTAGGCTGAATATTTCGAGAGAGGGAGTATCAAATGGGGAAGGCGCCGATAGCAGGGGGCAAACAATAGGAAGACAGAGCTCATTTCCCTCCTAATTTCAGATCGTAGTCTGGATCGATGGACTTCAATTAAAAATTCGCTCATTGCCTTCTAACACGCCTCTAATGGAAACAAGGCGAGCCGTTAAGAGCGTTCGTTTAAAGAGAAAGAGAGAGAGAGCGAAAACATGAAATAGTTATGGGAAGACAGCCTGGGATTTTTGGGAATTTGTCAAGTTTAGACTGAAAGTTGTGAAGGTACATACACTAGGACGAAAAGTGGCTTTTCGGTTGAAAAGGGCTGTGGAATGCAGAAAAGTGATATACCGTAAAAGCTCTAATAGAAGCCCACCTCCTCCTCCTCCTCCTCCTCCTCCTCACCCGAAATATATTTCGAACTTTTCAACTCCTGGGCACTGTTAAAATGCGATTCTGATGGCAACCCTTTTATCGAAATTTCGCGAGGAATTCGACTACCACGTCGTTTTTTCGAAATAATCCCCTTTTTACTATTTCCAAGTCTTACAACCGTCAGGCGCTCTGAAGCAGCAGCTAACAAGTTATGTCTGTCGATAAATTAGGCACCAATTAATTTTTGTTTTTGGGGAAGAGTTGCAAAACTTCTGCTACAGTTGTGGGAGTACCAAGTGGGGTACGACGCCGCCAGTCGGCTGGTCCATCTAGTTTAACCTATTTCCGTCAATTTTCCACCAATTTTAGCGTTCCACCACTCATTTTAAGGGTAATTTTTGACAAGGAATCGATTGAAAGCAAGTAAAAATCAAAAAACTGAGTGTAAACCCCCTAAAAAGGCAAAAATAAAATTTTCTTCTGGGTCCCGCCACGAAGATTGCTTACATGTTTACACACAATGTGACCGTCCCTTTAAAATACTCTCGCGTCTCTGTGTGTGTCGGAAACCTTAATTGGCAATAATAAGGCGAAATTTATGAAGTTTTGTTCTTTTGTTTTGTTTTGCAAAAAGTATCTTCAAAACAACAAAGACAATTAGTCACTTTGGCGAAAAATAGTTAGGAGACTACTGAAATAGCCAAAGACTGGATGGATTTTCTGTTCTGCCCCTCCTTCTACCATTTGCTGCTTTCATGGCTTTTGGGAATGGCTGTTCTTATTGGATGTGGTTCGGATAGGACAAAAGAAGAAAATGTGCATCTGAATAAGCGGCAATCACTCAAAAAGAAGCAACTTGAAGCAGCAATATCGAGAAAGGAAGTAAATTCGGTGGTTGATCGTCTGGACGAACAATCTGCTGCCACACCAACTTGTACGAGAGTCAGTTGTGTTCGAAACATGCCGGATGCAACGTCGACTGAATCGGTATTGGCCGACCTGTATCGTCAATTGGAGGAGGGATCAACCACGTCGAATCAAGTCGTCAGCAAGCAGTTAGAAGTCGAAAGAACTCAAAGTTCTCCGGAAGATTCGAAGAAAAGTGGACAGAACAATGTAAAAAGTGGCCTCAAACCGTCGACTGAAGGACTGTAATCTTGGCTGGCTAACCAGTGAAAACATAAAAACTTTCTAATAAAAATGTAGATAAATATATGGTTGCTGGCGAGGAAATGACCAAGGAGGGTCACACTTTGCAAACGAAGGAAATCTTTACCTCTACCCCTGATAAGGGCATTGCAAACCGTGTCTGTTTTAAATTGCTCCCAAATTTCTGTCTGTCTGAAGCTTTTGTTAAGAACTAGCCGCTTTCGCCGCCCACAGCGGTTGAAAGTTAGCCCCACTGTGGTTGAAAATTAGTTCGCGCGGCGCTCAGATGTACGCAAAAAATAACTCGCTTCTACTTCAAGTTCAAAACTAACTATAGGTCTCGCCAAAATGAGCTTCAAACTTTGGTTCAGTTGATCCTTCCGGGGATCCGAACCCTGAACTCGTGGACCTTGAGCGTTAAACTATTTTTCATTATTTTCCTGGTTTTCGCAAATTTTTTGCCATTTTTTTCTTCCATTGTCACATACGGGTACAACCCTCGATACTGTTACAAAACTGCTGGTAAAAACCCTTGATGAACCTCGTAAAAACGGACCCAAATTTTGAAACTCATTATGGCGAGACCTATATCTAATCCTGACAACTTCTGACTTGTCATTTGAGGTCCCGGACAAACAAACAAAATCCAAGACAGACACTATTGCACTTTAGTAGTAGAGAGCAAATGAGGGGAGCTTTAGGCACATACCAGCCGTCTATGCTATCGCCGCCCTGGCGCCTGCGGCGCTCAAAGTGCGAAGAATGTTGTCCAAACATTCTTCGCCCCCTAAGTTCAAAACTAACTATCTAATCCTAAGAAAATCTAACTTGTCCCCTGACTTGTTCGTGGCCATGGACAAACAAACAGTCCACCACAGACACCATTGCACTTTAGTAGTAGAGATTAAAGTTTGGAGTTAGTAGTAACAAGATCAGACAAGTCAATTTGTGAGATTTTGCAAAGAGTGAGGACTGCTTCAACCTTTGGTAGTCCCAAACAAAAATGGCTGAGACCAATGGATGTATCGGTGTGGGGTAGGTTATATTAGTTTTGATAAAAATGTTCAAAACCTTGTAGATTAAGAACCATAATTTTTTGGTTCAGAAGAAATAATGACTAGATGTAATAACAAACAAGATACGTGATTTCAAGCAATGAAAACATTGGTCTAATTGCTAATTAAGGGAAGACTAGAGAAGGGCTTTAAGCTCTCTCTCTCGTGTATGTGTGCGTGTGTGAAAAGAGCCCATGTTGCAATGGGAGAAGGCTGGAGCAATGGACGACGAGACTATCCTCCGCTTAATTTAAGGGGAGGTAATGGCGCCATCAAAATGGTAATTCCCAGCTCGTGTCTCGGTGGAATTCCGAAAGAGACGCAGCTCTCTCATTTAATTGGGAGGAGCATTGTGATGCTGAATTGATAGCCACGCGAGAAGAGAACACGCAAAGTACTGTAGTTTCTGCCGAATGTGTGCGTCCAATTCGGAGCAATGCTACACATTAGATTATGTTGGAAGAGCAGGGCCTCATTGACATGCACACAGGGGCTCATTTTATAATGACCAGATGACTCACATTCAATATCTTTATTAAAGCGGCAGTGTAGCTGCGAAATTTGGCGGGGGTGAATCCGACGTACTTCGCGCGGCAATTCAAAATATTTCACTGAAGGAATCATCAAAAATGTGATTTTTGCCAATTTTTTCTGATTTTCTTCCGAGATTTCACTTCAAAACGGACATTAAATCGATTATCAAACGACAGAACACGCAAAGGGCACAGAAACATCAAATGAAAACATAAAAACTCGTGTTTTCCACACAAATGCAACAAGGGAGTAGTTTCAGGTCATATTCTTCCATTATCTTTCAGTTTTGCTCTAAGCCAGCTATTTTTGACGTGCTCTTTTCGATGAATACTACGACGAAACAAAATAATTGAGAAAAACATATATATAAAAATCTCGGCTTTACCAAAATTCTAGCGTTTTCTCAGTTTTTTCCAGTTTTTTTCAACCGCTGCGCACCAACCTGAGCACACGTTCACAACAGCTACACTTTCGCTTTAAGGGGACGAAGGAGAGAGTCTCTGTCTCTGTCTGTCTCTCTGTCTCTGTCTCTCAGTTTCTCTGTCCCTCACTTTCTCTGTTCCTCACTTTCTGTCTCTCTGTCTATCCGTCTCTGTCTCTCTGTCATTCTTTCTCCCTGTCTCTCTGACTCTCAGTCTCTCTATTTTTCTGTCCCTCATTCTATCAGAGCTGCATTCAATACCTTTATTAAGAGGAAGGAGAGAATCTTCTGATATGAACGTCCATTGGATGGATAGAAGGTCTACGACTCACACACTCGGGGCCCTTGGCCCGGCAAGAGAAGATATATAAGAAGTTACAGCTTGGAGCATTGAGACAGGGGGCTCAAAATAGATAAAAGTTTTTGGATGACTAGGGTGAGGATCACAACAGAAGGAGAAGATTTTGACGCTTAGGAGAACGGAAGTTGGAGACGAGAGGCTGCCCAACTGTCTACACCGGTGAACACCTGGAAAGTGATGAACATAAAGCAAAAAGTTGTAACGGTCGGAAATCCGAACCCTGACCTCGTTGCCCTCGATCGCCACCACTTGGCACTGCACCATTGATGCGAGTAGGCGCGAAAAAAATAAAACTTACAGATTTTCGCTTCTTCTCATCGGAAACAGTCAGGATATGTCCTGTTCCATTTGGAGAAGGAGCTGGACTGGAAGAGGTCAGTCGCCGTCTGCGAGTGGTTAGACCGGACTCGTTAACGACTCTCCTCGAGTAAGAGAACAAATCATCGCGTCTGGTCAAAAGAGATGGCATCTGAAGGCAGAGCTGTGCCGCAGCTTCATTGACCAGAGCCTCATGGACGGACAGAAACTTGTCCGGTCGACGCTTGGCGTCGAATCGGCCGTAGATGGCAGAGTACTTTCTGTACTCTTCCAGTCTACCAGGACTGTCGGTCGGCATGGCCATGAGGTCGAGGATTTGACTGGAAAAGGGTTTGTCAATCAGTAGAATTCCCTGTCCCTGTCCCTGTCCCTGTCCCTGTCCCTGTCCCTGTCCCTGTCCCTGTCCCTGTCCCTGTCCCTGTCCCTGTCCCTGTCCCTGTCCCTGTCCCTCACCTAGAGATTCGTCTCTTATTCTGCACCAATCGCGGTTCAATATTTGTGAGTAGGGAATAGACAGTTCGGGCTGCCACCTCTATTCTGCCAACTTGTTCCTCCGTCAAAATTGCGTCTTCTAGAAGAGGACTGGACGTCCGCGCTTCCGTTTCTGCGGCGGCATGACAGTCGACGTGCAGCTGCTGTCCTCCGAAGTGCTTTGAGCCAAAAGTGGCCAGAGAAGGCTGGAGAGCATTGCTTGCGGAGCCGGCGAGTTTGATCTCTGAATGGGACTGAATACCAAAGAGGCCTCACGTACCTACCGAGTTGTGAGCAGCTGTCACAGTTGCTGGAGAGGTAGTCTCTCCGTTCTGGGAAGTCGACGAAGCTGCTGAAGAGGTCAGAGAGTTTAAAGTTGCAGCAAGTCCGGCCATTTCTGAAAGACTCTCTGTCTCTCTGTCTCTCTGTCTCTCACCTGGCATCAAATAACTCATTGGATCTGAATTGACCAGCGGAAACTGCGGAGTTGGAGGAGGAGGTCCAATCTGCTGAATAGCTGCCAAATTGAACGATGCCTGGTCCTTTGAGAACTCCTGAAATTTTTCACAACTTCCAGTAAAAAAAGGTTCTTCCTACAGTCAAGGCCCGCTGAAGTCTGCGTACATGTAGAGGCTTGGTAAGCATGCCGACCAAGCTCATTATCTCCAAGAACTCGTGCTCGTCACACTGCATAATCTGATTGATGTCGTCGCCTCCTTGCGAAATGAACATATCGTAGTACTGTACAAGATTGGCTCGCTGGAGAACTGCCAGCAGTTGCCATTCGGAGAATGAGGTCGGCTGGACGAAGGGCTTTGGCGTTCTTAAAGTTGCTGATTATTTCAGAGAGACAGAAAGACAGAGGGACAGAGGAACAGAGAGATAGAACGACAGAGAGTCAAGAGACAGAGGGACAGAGGAACACAGGAACACAGGGACAGAGGGACAGAGAGTCAGAGAGTGACAGAGGGACAGGGAGTCAGAGACAGAAAAACAGAGAGACAGAGAGTCAGAGACAGAGGTGAGAGAGTCAGAGAGACAGAGAGTTAGAGAGTCAGAGACAGAGAGACAGAAAAACGGAGAAGCGAAGAGACAGAGAGACAGTGAGAGAGACTCACGCTGGTTTCGGAGTAACCTCTGGAGTTGACCGAGAAGCACTCTTCCCATCTTCTGGTGGAGTAAGCATGGGTTTCCTCTCTTCAGAAAGTAGTCGCTTTCCTTCCTCCATCATCAGTTCTCCAAGAGTACTGATCTCGTGACTCTCCTCTATATGCAGTCTTGGACTGGTACTGGATGGCGAAGAGTCGGACATGACCTTAAAGGTCTATAGCTCCTTTACAAGGAGTCTCTGGCTTCCCTCGCTGAGAGCTTGGCTCTGAAAAAAAATGAATCGGTTGTGAATTGGAGAGAGAAAGAGAGTCAGCCCTGGATACGAAAGGGTTTTGACGAGGCAGAAAAAAGATTGGTAAATGAATGGTTGGACGGCGGCAGTGCAAAAACGGTGCGCGCGCAGAGGCAAAAACTTTTCGCACAGCTGGCGCGAAAATGTGGGTCTTCGCTAAACAAAGAAGACACTTTTTTCATTGGTAGGCCAGTATAGTAAGGATTTGAAAGAGAAAGGGGGTCTTGGAGACTAATCCACTTTTTTGCTGAATAAGAGAACGAGAAAACACAGCTGCGGCGACGATCAGATGGAAAAACTTTTGCAGCTGCTGCTTTTAGAATCTAGAGGAGGGACCGGGACAGGGTGACAGAGAGACAGATAGATTCTCTCAAACAGTAGGAAGAGAGTCACAGAATCAATGAGACTAACAAGACTCTGACTACTTCCACACAGCCTCCCGCATCTCATTACGGGGCTTCAGGTGCGGTAGTCTTACCAATTACTGGTCGCATCTGCCTCTTCTACGAGCCAGGTGGTCGTCTACGTTTTTGGCTCGTTCTGGACGGAAAAAAAGGAGCCACTCGACTCGCCCCCGGCCTCGTGCTGGCCGGCACTGAAAGAGATCGAGAAAAAGCGCAGAAGGCCGCAGAGAGAGAGAGAGAGAGAGAGCGGCCTACTGTAGAAAAAACAGGGATCAATTCGCTTCGGAGTTTTTTGGGCTCTTCGGGAAAGAGAAGAATTACACATGAGCCGATTTTTCGCATAGAGAAAGAAGAGGAAGGCGGCAGTGACACACACTGGTTTGTCCCGGCGCCAGGCCGAGGGACACAAAAACTAGCACTTGTTGACAAGTCAGCATCTTTTTATAAGCGAGAGAGGCTGCAGCGAGGTGTTTTTATATGGTATTTGGACTAGAAGGACGGGAACTTTTGGACGTCTGAAGGTTTTTTTTTTTGCGAAGTTTTTTTTTTACGAAGACCAACAACTTCCAAATCAATATTAGATTTTTTGAACCGTCGGAACAGAATAGTCGAGAGATGGTAAGTTCGATCAACTCTAAAATCTTTAAACCGAGACAAAAAGCAGCGCCTCTTTTGAATTCCACAAGCAAAATAGCAGTACCTGAAGCAAGGAAAACTACCGATTTTGACCGAACTGTGGGAGCAAGAACCTTTGAGAATTGTTCTCGAGTACTTTAGAAAAAAAGCAAAAAACCATAACCTAGAAGGGATCGAAGCCTGTTTTTCTAACCTTTAACCCACTGCGCTATGCAAGGAAAGGCAACGCGGCTCTTTGGTTGCTCTGATGAGTTCGTCTAGCTATAAAAGAGCATTTAATTCATGGTAGGTCGTACATGTTAACCGAACTGAAACTTGAATCTGTGACAAAAAAAGAGACGGGTTGTGTAAGCAAAAAGTAGTAGGAAACCTAGAGAAGACAATGTATGTTACTCACAAGAAGCTTAGGAGCTTAGAACTATGCACTCAACGGGAAACATTTACACTGGTCTGACTGTATGGTAAGAGCAACCAGTATACAGTTCCGAAAAAAAGAGGAGAACAGCACGATGCCCGCGACTCTTTACGACTACTAGATGCGGCCCCGATTGCTAGGGAAAAGAGAAGAAAAGGAATTTATTTTATCGAAAAAGAGGCGCCGAACTCGTTCCCAGTTGCCTGAAAAAAGCCAACGGCGAAGCAGACCGCGAAGAGAAAAGAGAGCGTGTGATGACAGGAGGCGCGAGATGGCTCAAAAAAGGCCGTACTGAGCACACGAGAAAAAAGGGGGGCCTTTTGGAGGTCAGAGAGACAGGAAGGTGAGACTGACTCTCAACAGAAAAAAAAGTCTCTCACTTCCAAAGATAAGTCATTTTTCTTTAGAGGACTTTGCTCAACTATTGACTGCCTGTCAGCCCCTTTTGACTAGGAAAAAAAAAGTTCCTGGGCAATCAGTCATCGAACGACCCCCGTCCCCCTTTTTCTATCAAGCACACTTTTTATACAGACCAAACGGGCTCCCATTTCATCGATTGTGTGTCGGGACAGAGATCCTCTATTGGCGGGTATGGTCTTTTTTTCTAGGAGGAAAAGAGGCAACTGGTAATCGAGGAGAGAGATCGGAAGGGGAAAAGGATGTTGGATCGCTGTCGAAACTTTCCAAAACTTATCTCAGTACAATGAAGATATGTTCAAGCTATTTTTACGAGATCCAGGTAATCCCAGCGTTCTCCCGATGGGGAAAATCGTTGTCAAAACTTCTCAAACTTCCCTCAGTACGATGAAGTTCAGTTGAGTGTTAAGCTATTTTTTCAAGGTCCTGACAGCCTCAGCTACTAGTTCTCCCAATTTTTGGACTGCGGAAATGGAGAAAGAATGATAGAGCTTGAGGAAACTCTGCCTATCCTGAAAACTACGCATAGCTATCGAAAAAGTCTGAAAAGGACCAGAAAAACAGCTCCATTCCTGTTGAGCTTGGACTGTTTGATATTTTTTGTCAGCTATTCTTTGACTCGTCAAAGTTAGTCTGACCCCAAACTTGTCAAGAGGCAATTTTACAAAAGGCAGTTTATCCGGGGAGATGAACGTTGTCGAAGAATGGACCCCGAATCGGACAAGATCAGCTGGCAGACCACACAAATTGAGGACCCTACTCTCTACTAAAGTTTGAATCTACAGCCAGAAGACTGTCCCGAACAGTGTTCAAAAAGATTGGATGATTACTCAACGACAGAAGTCTCTTCCCTACAGATTTTTTTGAGTTAGGATACGTGTAAAGATAAAGATATAAAAATTTCGTAATCTAGGAACTGATTTTTCACAAGATAATCATGTGTTTCAGCTCAAAAAAATAGGCACATGACTGACCGGACCGCGATAGCCTGCGAAAATCAAATTAGGTCATTTTTTGCATCCACTTTGTGATAATCCAATGAGACCTCGGTGCCAGGCTCTTCAGCACCAAAAGAAGCTGTTTTTGAGGATTGAAGATAAGAGGGAGAGGCGGCGGGTTTGGAGGTCCATGACGCGCTATCGGCCCCGGCTGAAGAAAAAGCGGACGGGCGGCAAAAAACGATGAAGAAAAAGTCTGATAACGAGAAAGAGAAAAGGTGAAAGAGGGCTGATCAAGGGAGAAGGGGATTGTTTGTGAAGGAAGAGAGACGAAATCCTTTTTTGACCAAAACAGGTGCACTCGGTCACCAGATGAATGGACCCACTTTTTTCTGTAAAGAGACTAATGGACAGAATTGGAAATAGGCTAGCGGGACAGAGAAAAAAGAGAGTTACTGGTTCTCTCTCTCTGTGTCTCAAGGTCTCTCCGATTCATCATAGCTCTTCTTTATCGCGAGAAAAACTTGAGCAGATTACACTGGGACGCGGGACGAAACGAGGCATATTTACGACGGTTATTAGAAGAAGAGGACTGAAGAACTGTCCCCGTGTACGTCTTTCGTAACAAGGAGGATTCAATTTCTGTCTCTCTGTCTTTCTGTTCCTCTCGAAAGCACGGTAAATTACCGCTTTTTCAAAGAAAATTTCTTAAAGCGAGTCTGCAGCTACTGGGAACGTGGGCACTAAGTTGGTGCGCACAATTCAAATATAATGGTGCGAAACACAAGAAAAGCTGTCAAAACTTGGGCAGCTTATAAGTGAAAACACTCGAAAAAAAAACATATATACTTCCGTCAAAAACGTTGTTTTTGTTGTTTTTGGAATGAAATCGTTTTGAATTGCCGCGCAAACTTCTAGTAGTATCGCCCCGAAAAAATTTTGTAGCGTAACGATCAATTACCTCTTCTTCAAAGAAAATTTCTTGAACCTGGAAAGTTTACTCGAAAATCTTTGAAGCGGGAAGATTAGACCATGTAGGTCTTTTCCGACTCTCATTAGAATCAGAAAAGAAAGACGGAAAGAGGGAGAGAGGGCTATGTGTCAGGCGCGTCTATTCAAAACATAGCACTTTTTATGTCGTCACGCCTCCGGCGCCCTTTTTTGAGTCGTCTGTCCCAGCCACTAATTATTCTAGTTATACGGAAATAAAAAGAGAATCTGGTCTTGTTGGATATTCACTGAACTTGGAGAATGTGTAAGGGCAGAAGAGTCTGAAAAAAAATTGAAGGGAAAGAGAACGGCTGATCGTCGGTCGGCCCGTTCTCCCTGGGCAAACGCAGCCTCCTGCAAAAAATAGCTGCACGCTCGCGGCAGCAAAAAAAGGACCGCTCGCTTGGGCAAAAAGCGCGACTCGGCTTTAATTGTGAAGAGGCAAAAACGACTGGACTGAGGCCGCATGCAGTGTTTGTGTCGGGGACAAATCGGTCAGGTGAGGGATGGGGAGACCGGGAATTTTTTGAATGTTTTCTAAATATAGAAAAAAATAGAAAAAATGCGAAACTAGCAGAGAATTGGTGATTTTTGAGCAAAAAATGGAACTTGAAGGCATTATCCCGGATAAACCTTAAACAATTTCTGAAGAACAAGTTGTGCAAAAGGGCTAGAATTTCTCTTCTTGTGGAAACTCTGAAAATCTCTCCCACTCTTCCATGGTTCTTTCCGCCCAACAATATTTTATCCGTCTGGAAGTTACCCTCTTATATCTACCCACACTGACAATGAGCAATGTTCCCCATATGTAAGGATAAAACTTGACAAGTCTTGCAGAAATTGGACATAGACTAGATCTGACTAGCTAACTTTCAAGACACGATAAATCATCAGAACAGGTTACACTGGCGAAGTGTGGGTTCTTCTTCGCCTTTATTTGCTAGGACGAATTTAGTTAGAAGGACGATGTTAGTAAATGCTTTCACACCATTTCTAAATTCTCAGTGAACCCAGTACAATATCCATCAGAATACATGAACGGATAGAACTTCGAGAATTTTTTTAATCTTGGTACTTCCCGAGGACTAAGAAAAGAGGCTCGACCTCTACAGCCAAGCCTCACAATCTTTAATATTAAAGTGCAATGGTGTCTGTGGCTGACTGTTTATTTGTTTGTTAGGTTTTTTGTCCATGGACACGAAATTTTGGTGTATTGTTAAGGGTCGCCGCTGTTACCCAGACGACCCGGGTTCGACTCCTCTCCTCGCCAAATATTTTTGAGCAGGAAATAGAGTCAGGATAACTGTTAGGGGATTAGGAGGGATCGGTTGACTGGGGAAGGAATCAGAAGATTAGAAGAAAACACAAGTAGAAAAGTCGCCGACAGGCGGCGAAGCCGGGTGGTCTAAAATATTAAAAAGCTATGGTGTCTGTGGCTGACTCTGTCTGTTTGAATGTTTGTCCATGGCCACAAGAATCGTCGTAGCAAGTCAAGAATTGTCAGATTAGATGGCAAGTTACGTTTGCAAAAGTAACTTGCCATCTAATTTGCTTTAAGTTATGCAAGTTTTTTTTCAAAACTTTTTTATTCAAAAGTTCCTTAATTGCTTCAGTTTCTCGCTTATAAAAGAGCGCCAAAAAGTGAACAAGAAACGATTTCGAAGATCCTTCTAGAGTACGCGGCCGGTCCGGAAACTGCTGTTGTGGAAAAGAAGCAAAAGACTCCGCCGCTTCCGAAGCCGAAAACAAACTCGAAGTCTTCCAGTCGCGCCAGGAGTCAGTCTCCATATCGTCTTTGTGGCAGCAGCCGTAAGAGTAGCAAGAGAATGTGAGAAAGCCTTCAGTTTGACTCAAGACGCTTTTCTCAAAACAAAAAATAAACGTAGAGAAAGAGTGTCCCTCCGTTGGTCATTTTCTCAGTATGTCTCAAGCAAAACCCACATAGTTTTCATTATACTTGGGCAGCTCGAACCTGTTTTTGACCCTCGAGCCGGCTCGCCTCCGCATTTAAATTTTTCCGCGCCTTGTCTTGTAATTTCAAATTTTTCTTAGCTTTCTGACCAAAGATTTGGATAACTAACTTCGAAGTAACAAGTTTAGACAAGTCAGCCAGTTTCAAGGCGGATTAAAGGCTAAAAACTTGAGATCGGGAGGTGTTGAGAAGGTTGCAGAGTTTCTGGGAGACGTTGCTTATGCATTCGGTAGTTCCGACACAAGGAATATATGGGAGATAGTACGTAACTTTGGAAATGGAAGGGCGTTGCAAACCTGGTGTTGACTAAAAACTACCTTCAGAAGAAGTTATCAGGCACTTCGGGGAAATTGAAAAAAAAAACTTTGTTCTGAAATTTTCGGCTTGGAGGCAGTTGTCCCTGCGTCGTGATGCTAACAACAATTCTGGTCATTAAAAAGTGGCGCCATCAAATTTTCTTCTGGCTCAACATCCAGACCCATCATTCAGCCAAGCAAGAACGAAGACACTCTCGTCTACTTCCAGCAACTAGCACAAATTTGGTTTTGGAAATTTTGGTGTATTGTTAAGAGTCACCGCTGTTACCCAGACGACTCGGGTTCGGCTCCTCTCCTCGCCAAATATTTTTGAGCAGGAAATAGAGTCAGGGTAACTGTTAGGGGATTAGGAGGGACCGGTATAAGAATCTGTATAAGATCAGAGAGGAATCGTATGGCCAGAAAATAGGAAAATTCGTATCGGTTCTTTAGGAGGGGATGAGAACCATGAGAAAGAATGAAAAGGGGTCCGATTGGTTAGGGAAGGAAGAAGACATGACAGGATCAGGAGAGATCGGTTGACAGGGGAAGGGATCAGAAGGGTTCGGTTGACTGGGGAAGAGAGCAGAAGGGATCAGAAGAGATCGGTTGGCTATGGAATTATTGACTAGGGAGGAACTCAGAAGTATAGAAGAAAACACAAGTCAAAAAAGCCGCCGACAGGCGGCGAAGCCGGCTGGTAAGTTCAATTATAATGATTGTTATAGATAGTTTTCCAAGAGCGCTGATTGATACCATTCGGCCTAGAAGAACCGATCTGTGTTTCTTTGTCTCCCAGGTTGTGTGAAAGGGTCCAAACTGGAGCACAGATTAGACCACACCCTCGTCATTTTGGCACTTTTAACGACTCTTCTGCACCATTTCGAAGAGTCTACCACAGAACGTTTTGCCCCCCCCCCCCCCCCCACACGAGGCGTCCTGCCTGATGACTCAAGCCGAACCATTACGAATTCAATATAATTCCGGTCACATACATCTTTCGGGGGACTCACAGATGTTCACTTTTCTTTTGCGACCATCTGCAGTCCGGACCAAAGATTCTCCGAGTTTCAATTTCACGGAGATCATGAACAGTTGCTAGTCAGCTGTCCTCCGTCCTGAGAATCTGATTTTCTACTTCCCCACATTTTAAAAATGCATGGTAATAAACGTTTTTTCCTGTGCACACTTGACCGCGCTCAATTTCGCAACCCGTCGTCTCTTCCGGTCCTTGACACGGAGACACGCACTCAAGACAAACTGATCAGCTATCAGAGCCTCGGCTGAACTTACCTCCTCATATTTTTAGTGAAAAATTGTCCTTTTGGCACTGAACTTTCTCGTACTTTCACCAACTGGTAACTTTTTGATTCCCGAAGAAAATATGACATTGACAAAGCGTCACGATTGCTGCGGAGATACAGGACCTCAAAGACCGATTATATCAAAAAGTGCGTGCAAAACTTGCAAAAGTTCTGCAGAATGGGAAAAGGTCTCTTTTTCTTTTTCTCATTCTGCACACCCTCGACCTTCCTGGAGCGCACGGAACTTTTGGTCCGCCCTGTCTGCCCATTTTTCGATTCTCCTCCCTCCTCCCCATCTCTCTTTTGCCTGATAAAGTTTGTATACTTTCTGAAAATCCAGGTCGAGTCTAAATCTGACAGTCCAGGACCAAGACAGGCCAGGTTTCCCATGTCTGTACTGACTAGAAATTGAGGTCCCAGCCCAGACAATATTTACTGAAACTGGGCTTTTAGATTATACCGCTCCTCTGGTCCAGGCTTCGTTCCGAAACTTTAGGATCTTTGCTTGAACGAAAGGTGAAAAATGCGCATTTTTCCTATATTATTCATTTGGGATTTTTCCGTATGATTCATTGATTTGGCCTCTCACTTTTCCCAGCTCTCCATTTATAAACTTTCCATCTGTACTATCCTCCTCCTCTCACCCCTCGACTGTTCTTTGAAAGTGCTGCCTCCCTCTCACTCTCGACGTCATAACACTTGTCCCGATCGCTGAGCTGAAACGTGGTCGGGGGATGTGACTCCCTCTCTTTCTTGTACTGAACTTTCTATGGAATTCCTCTCTCTGTCCCACTGTATCCTCCAGTAGTGCCCCCTTGTTTTTCGGTGCCTCCGGCCTCAAATCCGCTTCGCCTCGTAAAATCTGCCTCATAAAACTACTGACCGCGCACGTAGACAGTCCAGTCACTTTTGGTCTTTTGGCCAGGCGAGCTGTCAGCTCTTTTTAGTCACTCCGCCTCCCTCGCCCTCTCTCTCTCTCCAATTATATCACTTTCAGTCAATGGCCGATATCCTTCTCTGTCTGCCCAGTGCTGACATCATCGACAAGGAGTAAGTTTTCTACTTTTTTTCCCCAAATAATTATCTCTAGAAATGTCGATGATCTTCCCTTCGCCAGTGAACTCAAAAAGTTTCTGGAAGCTCCGAATGTGAAGATCAAGGACTGGCCGACGGTTGAGTCGAAACTGAGGAGGATGATCAGCGGCGGAGCTGAGAAGCTTATGGTTAGTAGAGGGACAGGGACAGAGCATACTCTGACTCTCAGTAAACTCAGACTCTTAGCCATCCAGACTATCTGTATTCAAGAGACAATTACTGGAATTTCTAGTAGAGCCCCTGAGAGACAAGTTCCTTTTCAGCTCATTTCCGATTTTGACTTCACCTTGACCAAGTTCAAAGACGAGTCTGGAAGAAAGTTCTGGTCCAGTCCTGGACTCTTTGACCATCTAGCCAAGGAGTTTAATCCGCCGTTGGCCGAAGAGTTTAAGAAGATTTGTCGCAAGTATATTCCCATCGAATTCGATCCTCATCTCCCGATGGAGCAGAAGATTCCCTTCATGGAAGAGTTGTGAGTCTAGCGATTGAGAGACAGATTAACTGAACATGTTCCAGCTGGAAGCTGTCCCACGCTCTCACCGTTAGCGGTCAGTTCAAAAAGTGCCTGGTCGAGTCCTTTATCCGTGAAAAGTGTCACATTGCTCTGCGAGACGGCGGCCAGGAAATGATGGAAAAGCTGGCAGATCATGATATTCCTCTCGTCATTTTCTCGGCCGGGGTAAGGCTTTTAATAGTTTTTATAAGGAAAATGTAGGTCGGGGACGTGATTGACGTCTACTTGCGCCACGAGCTTCAGAGAGACTCTCTTCCTCCAAACATGCACATCATTTCCAATATGGCTCAGTATGATCAGGACGATGTTCTTGTCGGATTCAGTGAGCCAGTCATTCACACTTTCCGTAAGAACAGCTCGGTCATCAAGAAGGAGGCCGGATTCTTCCATCAGATCAACAGCAGGTCTGTCTCTCTGTCTCTCTCAGTTCATGGTCACAAAATAGCGCAGTGTCTGGACATCATTTTATCGGTTATATAAGATTTTCATGTCTGAAATCGCAAAAGAAAAGAGAAACGCAAAAAAGTGTGACTGTCCATCAAAAGCAAAAGAAAAATAACCGAGAAAATTCGAACCAAAGACCTCCTGTTCACAGGCTGCCGTGTTCGCCACTGGGCCATCTGCTAAATGATTTTCTGTTGCTCAGAGAGTAATCAAGAGGTCAAGGTAGTGATCATAAGCCGACATCATAGGAAAAAACGCATCACCGAAATCAGAAAAAAATTCTGATTCCTGTCTTCTGCCGATTTTTGATTCTTTTGTTCGAGCACTTCCCTTGTCAGACCCCCAGCCTCTCTGTCTCTCTCTCTCTCATTAACCTACCTTCCAGAACCAATGTCCTCCTGCTCGGTGACTCTCTTGGTGACACGAACATGGACGTCGGCGTTGAGGGACACGGTCCCACTCTCAAGATTGGCTTCTTGAACCACAAGGTAACCCATTTTTTCCACCAACCTAGGAACTTCAAAAAATTTCAGGCCGACGAGCTGATCGACACCTTCATGGACATTTACGACATAGTCATTGTGGCTGAGACCTCTATCCATCTGCCCTCAGCCATTCTGGACTCTATCATTCGCAAGGACGAATAGTTTCTTCTCGGAGTTCAAAACTTTCTTCTCTTCCTGAGACGTGGTCTATCCAGCCTTTCCCTTTGAGCTTCACTTACCTCGTCCCTGCCCCTCCCATTCCGTCTATATATTCAGTGAAAATGAATTTATTCCGATTATGTACAAAAACGGAGCATAAAGGATCAATAGCGATAGCCTTCGTAGTGAGGAGGCTCAAAGGAGTACTGTTCATTCATTGTGGGCATTGGGGTTGGTGGCTCGGGAGAGTAGACTTCGTGCATGTACTGAAAAAGGTCCTGTCCCTGTCCCTGTCCCTGTCTCACCTGTTGTTTTCTTTTCTTGTCCTGTGAACGGCAGAAGAGCCAGACCACAAGAGTCACAACCACCGCCACAATAACCAGAATACAGAAAATGACGAGAAGAGCAACGGCCCAGCCATATCTCTCGTGCCTGAACATTTCTATGAGTTTTGACATGGTCTAATTCTAACCAGAATGACCAGTCACAGCAGCCGTTCTGACAACATCCGATGTCCTTATAACACCTTTCTGTGACAGTCAACTGTGTGTTGGCTACCGAGTAGATGCAGTCATAGAAGCCGGGATCGATAGCTGAAAGACACGTTTCCAACTTTTTCCTATAGAAAACTGAGGGCAACGCACAAACAGGCGCCCCTCTTTGCCCTAGGGAAAGTGCGCAAATATTAGACGAACTGGCAGCATTGAGGAAGAAAGAGAGAGAGAGGGTGCGGAGAGGGAGATCATCGAGAGGCAAATCGAGCGTGACGAGAAAAGTGAGGAAATCGGGTAGCTAGAGTGTGGGAAAAATGTGTTTTCAAGAAAGACAGAGAGACGGAGAGTCACAGTTTCACAGAGTATGAGAGTCAGAGAGTCTGTGAGACAGATGAACAGAAAGATAGAGGGAAAGAGAGACTGAGAGTCAGGGGACGGAAAGACTGAGAGACAGAGAAAGAGGGACAGAGAGTCAGAGAAACAAAGGGAGAGAGAAACAGACAGAGAGACAGAGTCACAATTTTACAGAGTCTGAGAGAATGTGAGGCAGAGAGTCAGAGGGACAAAAAGACAGGAAAACTTACTGTTGACTCTAGTCTCCAAAAGTCCGGAGCGGATATAGTTCTGTGGAAGAGAAGTGCCACTCCTAGAAGGGTCAAAAAGTCGCTGGGCTGGAGTAGTTGAAGCTGGTACTAAACCAAAATCAGTTACTGTAAAAAAGAACAAACCGAAGCCGTCCCAGCGAGAAGCCATTGTCTCTGTTGATGATAATCTGTGCGCAATGGCTCACAGAAGAAGAGGCGGTCTACGTTCCGGAATAACCGGTCTCAGGAAACACGTGTAGAGACGAGGGCGGAAGGGGAGCACACGCGGCGGAGCGACGGAAAACTTTGAAAACTCGCTGTGAGTCAGGTCTTTTGGGTTAAATATTGACAGGGTGCAATGAGGCGGCTCGGGGCCGATTGACACCGAGAACAGTTAGAGGAGAACTGGTAATGTGAAAGGGACCATCAAACTTTTTGGGGGCTAGTTACAGTAATCGGAACAGTTCAAGTTAGACAAAACACCATATATTTTCTCGAATGTATTAATTGGAAAAAATAATTGGAAAAAATAAAAAAATATTGTAACTTTGCATTGTTTAATAGAAACTCTAACTAATTGCTAATAATTTACCGTAGACATAGGGAAAAAATGGCTCAACAATCTACTGATTTTTGGATCGGGAAATTGTAAAATTTTGAATTTATGCTTTGTCCCAAAATACTTGGATTTATTTTTGAGTTACCGCAAAACTAACTGAAAGTTGTAACTGTTTGTGGACTCAATTCTGCTGTTTTCTTGGTATTTCAGTGTTTCGTTTCCTTCGCGTGGAACAACTAGTTTGCCAGTTCAGTACTACCAAATTTGAGTCTGCGGCTCCCACTGTGCGTCATTCAAAAGTGAACTTCAGAATGCGGGGCGCGGAGGACTCAATCTTTGGATAGCGGCTTCAAAAAGTTCAGAACCGATTGGAAAAGGAACGTGAAAATAACGTAAAAGACATCTTTTTCTATTTCACTTCTTGTCGGGGCCGCTCGAAAGCAGCCCCTCACGCAAAAATTTAGGTGTAGGCGAATTCCAACTCGGAACTGCCTTACGGGTCAGCCGTTCCCAATGTGCAATGGAACAGCCTCACCATACGCTCCCCGTCTTCTTGATCACGGGGCGGCGCCACCCAGGTAAGTTTAATGGTGTCTTAATCGCCATGACCTCATGCAAAGCGGGCGACGGCATCATACGGTGGTGTGCCGGGAGAGCCGGGGACAGAGACGCAGGCAGATGCGGTCTAGGAAATGATTGCGGAAGTCCTTATTTCACACCATTTTGTTGGAAAATGGTTTCGCTTTCGTTTTTATCCATTTGTCGCGAATATTTCCTGCAAAATTGTGAAAAAAAAACTTTCGATTTTGATTAAACTATGGCAGAAAACGAAAAAAATTGCCAAGAATGGCTTGAGTTGGATCATTCGATCAAGAAACGCTCTGTTGTTTCTGCGTGCTTTTTCCTACACGCTTTCCCACCGAAATACCGGAAACGGCACTTCAGAGACCTCTTCAAAAGCGAACTATTTTTATAAAAAAAGGTTTCGAAACTGTTTGCCCAAAGAGTTACACGCAGCCCGAAAAAACATGCTCGCGACAGGATTAACAGAATCAGGAAGTTGTTTTGCCAAAATGGAAGAAAATAGATGAAAAGTGGAGGTCTGAAAGTAATAAAATGACCAGCCGTGTCGAATTTCTAGTAGGCTGACCTGTTTTGTTTGATCAGGCTACCGGATGCTTTTCCAGAGAGGGATAGGGTCATGAAAGTGTAATGTTCACACGAAATACTACCCGTTATGACAAGGGTTCTTTATGAAAAGGGTTATTGGTAAAATAGCATAAAACCGAAGACTCTGAAGGCAAGAAGATCTCTCTACATCTGCCATTTGAATACTTGTACTGACATCTGCCTTGACAGACATAGTCTGTCGAAACTAGACTCAGAAAAATAGCTCTTTTTCACTTTAACCGTCCCAAGAAAAAATTTGCTTCGAAACGAATGTTCAGCCTGATGTTCTTTCATTTTCTTATCGTCGTATCAGTCTCCGTCAACGGCCTTCATAGTCTTTGCCTGTTCCCAGCATCTCTCATACGGAATAGCGATGAAACATAAACTTTGTTGCCTACATCCTTTATTTGTTTTTTCTCGGGACGGTCAAATATCGCTTGGGACTGTAAAAGTGAAAAAGAGCCAGAAAAATTGGATGCCTTGCGCTTTCTGATGAACCCACTGTGGATGCGCCGTTGTCAGTAAACATGGAGTTACGTTTGTAATTCGGAATCGAGCACATTGGCTGTTTCTGAGAAACTGTGCTGGGCCGAAAGTATTGCAAGTATGAAGGCGACTCGATGGACCAAAAAAGTTACCGAATGGATTCTGAGAGAAGGATCATTTTGGTTTTCGGAAGATTCCTTTCGAGGGTACCTGGAGAGCGAGGCGACAGCTTCTATACGGGCAGGGTGGCGGTCAGCCTCGATCTCTCGATCTGGTTCTTCTGGCGGATTCTTTTCTGAGGAAGAACACGTAAAACGAAGCCATAGAACCCATTTGTCCCTTCTTTAAACTTCGCGCTCTTTCGAAAGCGAAAAGTACTACAGTAATCTTTGTTTTGCTTTAATTTGTCGCTATTTTATATTTTTTTTTGTTTAAGTACTTTTTGTCAATAAAAACAAGGCAGTTTTTGCCTGTGCTGCTGCTCCAGATGGTCGCCTCCCTCAGCTCTCTCCTACCTCAGGCCAGTTGTTTCTATTTTTCCTTCCCCTTTTTTGGTGATTTGAGACGGCCAATAGGACTTCTGCCTCGTGAATCCGCCACTTGGTAGTAACCCGGTGTCCTGGCCCTAACTTCCGTCAAAAGAACACTCTCCCGTGTCCACAGCGGTGTTTGGTACAGCACTCGAGGATTCTTTTGGCGTCAGGAAGTCTGGAAGTGCTCTTTTCTACTACCGAAATCTATTGAACCAGTACTTTGAATCGAATTTTTGTCGCACCTTTCTGTTCTGTTCATTTTCAGGAACTACTGATGATATCCTGAGCTGTCCAGAAGGAAGAAGTAGAGAGGAAATGAATCTGATGAGAGACAAGAGAGGAAGTGGAAGGACCTGGACTAGAGAGCCGGAGGAGAATACCAGAGTCTCTGAAGAAACAGATTACGGTAGATTACTTTTCCTCTTTGAATTTTTGTTACTCTTTGAATTTGTTTGGTTCAGTAGATCTGCCGGTACTTCTATGATACACAGACACAATTTCCAAAGTGTTCATAAACTCAATTATAGAAGTTTGTTTGAAATCGTTAATTGAGCAACGGAGTTGTTAATTTATGTTTATGTAGAATTAAATTGACTTGAACTTTGCTTGCTTTAACATTATTTCCTGAAATGGGCAGGTTAGAGAAACATGGAAGTAATAAAAGGTTCAGAACGGTAGTCATAGTTGTTTAACATTTCTCGAAAGATACAGTGCTGATAAGATGGTTAGTTAGTGTGAGATAGTTGGCAGATAGTTAATTGTTTGAAAAACTGTATCTAAATTTTATAACAGTTTGCCTAATTATAGCACTTTATTTCAATTATGGACACTTTGGAAATTGTGTCTGTGTATCATAGAAGTACCGATCTGCCTACCAAGACTAGAAATACTGTTCTGAAAAAATTTGTTCAATGTTTTGATTTTCAGAGAATGCTGTCTACAACAAGATGTACTGGAGGAAGGAATGATGAAACTTGGAAGACTAGAAAGCAGAATATAATCAGAGAAGGGAGAGAGAGCCGAGAAACCTGAGCGGATGCTACGAAGGCAGATCAACCCCAAAAATTAGACGGATTATGTTTGATTGACAAAAGTTCGAGGTAGGCTACCTTCCCTTGGTTCTTTCTGACTTCGGTAGATCTACTGAAGGTCAGCAAGTTAATTCTAAAGAATCCTTATTAATGTTTTCATTTCCAGAGATCGGCGGCTACAACAAGACGTACTGAAGGAAGAGATGCTGAAGCTCTTAATCAATCACTGGCGATCAAGATTCTGCTGACCAAAGGTGGAACTCTTGAAGAAGCAAGCGAGCAAAGCCGTCTTCCGATTTGTCGAATTCCTTCGAACCAGTACCGTCGTTCTGGCCGACACTGATGAACTCTTTGATGAAGCCTAGTCCACCAGAACAGCAAGAAAGAATCTGGATACGTGGAGCACGAATTTTGGAGGTAGGCAGCTTCCTTTTTGAGTTTTTCCGTTTGGGTAGATCTACCCTGACGAACTATCAAATTGTACAAGTCTCGTCTTTCAGGAGTTGTCAGTAAGAACGAGATGTCAAGAGAAACAGACGAGACTTCATTCTACTCACCCTGAACAAAATCCAGATCCACAGTCTACTCAAAAATCTAGAGAAAAACGGATTGGAAAAAAGAATATGGATGGTGCAGGAACAATTTTGAGGTGGGTAGCATATATAGCATCTTTGACCTTTTTGATTTCGGTAGATCTACCATGTCCAACACCCCGAAACTCGACAAATCTGTCCAATGTTTTGATTTTCAGATAATGGCGCTATTTGTCCTGAAGGACTGGTCGACGGTAGCAGCTCACTCTCATCTCGGCCAGCTTTGCTTCCAGCTTGAACTGCTCTCAAAAGAAGAGGGTTTGCGATCAGTGAACCCACGACAAGCATATCACAGTCTCTGAACTCTCTGGAACAGAAATGACTGCTGAAAAGGAGACGGCAACTCGGACTGATTGATATGATGGTGAGTCTTTCTTTCCCGGCTAGCAGTAAGAATCGCTAGTCGGATTTCAATTGTTCTTTTGTTTGTTTCATGGTGCTCGTAGTTTTGCTTACCGTAGCTGCTCCAGTCCCTTTTAGTATTTATTTTCACTACTCTGTTCCGTCAGTTGTTGGTAGTCCCTTCCTCTGTCCCCCTGTCTCTCAGTCCCTCTGTCCCTCTTTGTCTCCTTACTCCCTTTCATTTACTCTCAATTCCCCCACTTTCGCCTAACCGTTTAAACGACCGTTTACTACAATTGCGATCGGAACAGATAGGTTTTTTTGCGGCTGATCGCCGCTCGTTTTGGTTGGATGATTAATCTACTCGTGGTTGTACTGATCCAATTCTTCTCTGTGTTGAAAAGAGGAGGAGGCTCTGAATCACTCTGATACGACTGTTTGCCTCCCGGCGCCACATTACATGACAGGTAGTCAACAGTTTGTATCCAATTGGAAGATCAGAGAGAGATTGAGGGAGAGTTGACCTCTTGTCCGATTCATAATGATCCCCCCTTCCAATATATGCTGCGAGAGAGCGGCCAAAATAAACTCACTGGGTCCGGCGACCACCTGGGGGCGTGGCTCCAGGCAGCCGACTGGTCAGATTAGCCTTCTGTGCCGACTCCTCTCCCTCTGCGCCCGTGTCGAAAGAAAAAAGAGTTTTTCCTCTTGGCAATTTTTTTTTCGGCTATGACATGAGCACAGTCTGGCTCAGTTCCTTTCTCTCCTTCTGGCTGCTAGTGACTATTGCTCGACAGGTTTTTGACCTGATCGGAAGACTATGGATTCCAGTCGCCTTCAATCTTGTACAGGTTAGTAGAGAGTCCTATTTCTGGTCCCTGAACTCAATAACAGTAAATTTTCTGTTGGAATAACTAATAGTTTTTGAATTTGGCGCGAAAATGGAAGATAAGATCTCTTTCAGTAATTTTTGGCGTCACAATCATAGCCTGGAGAAGTTTTAAGAAAGGCAAAAACTTTCTATCGTAAGAGGGATTGAACTCGACCTGTTTGTATTCAAAGACGGGACTCTTACCCACTGCGCCATGAGGGAGAAAGGGGCCGTGACTTTCACTCGTGTTCTTGAACATACAGCTTTCGTTACCATTTTTCAAACATTCGCAGTTTCGTAAGCAAAATTTCAGGTTGAAGACGACATTTTCAAACTTTCCGATGTTCTGAAAAGTTGTAGAGCAGATGAAGGGCTACAATTTTGTAGAACATCAAAAAGTTGAAAATTGTCGTTTTCGACCCGAAAAAAGCGCATACTTTAACTGTATAGATTCTTCTTGAGAAATGGATCTGATCTCTCGCAGATCTTTTTCTAGACCTTTCTCAAAATATTTTAAACTATTCAGTTTCCTTCCGGCTCTCATAGTCAAAACTTTCTTCCCCTTTCGACGTTTATCTGCATAAGAAGCCCCGTTTTTGTTGCAGATCCCTCGGTCCGATATCCTCTCTCCAGTCTGGGTGTCCCCTGACTTTACACGCAATTCTCCCCCTTCATGATAAGCGAAGTAACCTTCACTGGAAAGAGAGATAGCTATCGCTCAGACTGTCTCTCTTCTCGCCTACCTAGCCCCCGTGTTCCGGTAATTGGCCTCGCAAAATCGAGGCCGATCCCGTCTGCTACCTATGCTAATTACCTGGTGTTCGATACCGAACACCCAGATCGATTCTGTTTGTTCTGGCTGGCGAGAGAGAAGGCTCTTATCAAAAGGACGGGGCAGAGGGAGAGGAAGCCGCCAAAATTGGTGTCCTGTAGGTATTTGGAGGAAAGATTAGGCTGGTCAGTTGATTCAGTGATAAGAATTTGAAATTCTCTGATTCTCGATCTCTGTCTTCCTGACTCTGTCTCTCAGTCTCTATGTCCCCCGGTTTCTCCGACTCTCTGTCTCCCAGACTTTCTGTCCCTCTGTCTCTGTTCTCCCTCCAGACCAGTCCAGTTCATCAAGCTATTCCCCCCTGGCGTTTGTTATACGGAAAAAAAGTAATGAAATGCGAATTGGGTCGCACATGCTGTGTCTCCCACAGACAGATTTTGTGGACACAATTCCAAGGGATCAGACGGCCATCACCCCAATTCGGACTGCCAGCTGTGAGAGGCGTAATCTCTCTCTCTCTCTCACTCGCAAAAGTTCCAAAGGAGCCGGTCGAGAGGGGCCCGGCAGAAGACAAGCTGACCGGGCAGAGCCACAAGGCAAATATTGACAAGCTGGTGGCTATTGAATCCCTCCCATACACGGGGGGAGCTGTGACAGATCCCTTCTGAGCCGGTCGGGAAGGTCACAATACTGTTACCTATTGGGATTTGAGAGAGACAGTCGTGACAATCTATTTCTGCCCGGGGGGTCTCGATCACAATGTCCGTAACCCGATCTAAAAGACGGGCCATGTTTGACAGCGTGTTGTTGTGAGCACACAATTATTGTCGTTCTTTTCAGCTGGTCTGTCTGATCACCGGCCTCTTCGGGGTCTGCCAACGACGTCTGTCTCTTCTGGTCGTCTTCTCAGTCTCATGTCTTTTCGCAATAGCTCAGAATGTACTGATCTCACTGTGGTAAGCGGATTTGGTGGTTCAGAGAGAGTGAGCGTCAGAGAGTCTGATGGACAGGAAGACAGAGAGAGTCGAAGAGGTAGAGAGGCTGAGAGTCAGAGAGACAGACAGAGGAAGAGAGACAGAGAGTCGGAGAGTCTGATGGACAGAGAGACAGAGAGACAGAAGAATAGAGAGAGAGAGACAGAGAGCCTGAGGAACCGTGAGACAGAGAGAGAGTCTGAGAGTTCGATGGACAGAGAGACATAGAGACAGAGAGAGAGACAGAGGGACAGAGACTCTGAGAAGAGTCAGAGAATCACAGACGGACAGAGGAACAGAGAGACAAAGAGACAGAGATTCAGAGAGTCAGACAAACAGAGAGACAGGGGGACAGAGAGTCTGAGACAGAACAACATTTTCAGGTACCTCGGAGTGTTCGGTGATCGTACTCGCCCGGTTCTGTCGGGCGGTCTACCGTACTCTTTCTCCTTCTGGCTGCGCTACACTCCCGGATGTGCCAGTCATTTTGACCTGACGCGATCCAGATGGGTTCAGTCCCCCTGTCCCGTTCCCTACTATCAACTGGAAGTCGTCGTGGCTATTCTTAACATTTTGCTGGCTTTGAGCTGCATAGGACTGACGATCCAGCTCATTTTGTGGATTAGGAGAGAGAAGAGAGCTGTCCCAAAGACGCCTCTTCCATCGGCATACTCTCAGCTGGGAGTAGATCGAGGAAAAGTTGGAGCTCTTCCTGAAGCTCCGAGCTCACTGAATGACATCAGGTGAGTTTTCTGACTGTCTGTGAATCTGTGAGAGAGTACAGGAAGCAGAGATTAGCTCAATATGTCGAGAATCTAGACAAGACTGGTGACAGTAAGATGATTTCAATTTGTTTATGGGACAGAGTAAGTTTGAACTAGAGAATTCGTTGAGAGACAGAACTGAGAATTTGATCAGTAAGGAGATGGAACTAGAGTACTGAACCGGAAGCTGGAGACAGCCAACGGTTTTCTGACTCAAGGACAGAAATACTGAGAGTAAGAGTACAGATTAAGTGTCGTGGAGCAGTCCAGTAACTCTGATTAGACTCTGATCAGTAACTTATCATCAGTAGCCTGTGAGTAGTCTAATACTCCCTCTCCACCCCGATCAGCCTACTGAGTCCATAACCAGTTCAATCCGTTTCCAGAACAGTATTGTTGCATAAGACTGTCAGTACTCTCTCTCTCTCTCTCTCTCTCTCTCTCTCTCTCTCTCTCATGACCGATCCGATTAGAGAATTCAGACACAGTCTAGAATGCCCAAGATTCCAGAGGTTCAGGCCACTGATCCAGATACTGGATACATGATCAGTACAGTTCTGGAGAGAGTACATGAACCCTTGGTTAGAGAGTGACCGTGACTGTCAGATTCCGACAGTTCTGAGAGAGTCAAAGGATCAGTTCAGTACCTAGAAGATAGAGAGAGAAAGAGAGTTAGTATGAGTTCAGAGGACAGTTCTGAGAGAGTCAGTATAGGGTCAGAGGGTCAGTTCAGTAGCTAGAAGAGAGATCAGAGAGAGTATGAGTTCAGTTCAGTGACTGGAAGAGAATATAGACAGTCTACCAAACTCTTCCCCATTCCAGCAGTGGCTACATGAACTCATCCTACGAGGAAGTCAATAAGATTGTTCACTCTTTCCCTCAGAGCAGTATTACTCCCTCTCCACCCCGTCCCGTTCCCAAAGCCGACAAAAACCGGAAGAAGAAGATGGGCAAGCCCCGTCCCCAGTCAATGGTAAACTCTCCCTCCGTCGTCTAAACACAAATTTTCAGCCTCAACCGGATGTTTATTCGTCCGAAGATATGCGAAAGGAAGATTTCTACACGAAGCCGGTGAAGACGAACAAAGCTGGAGGCGGGAGATTCAAAAAACAGCAGGAACTGAGGCGACAGACGGTCAGTGAGGACAAGAGACCCTCTCTGGCTTCCAGTGCCAATACGACCAGTCTCGTCAGCTTTGATCCGAAGAGTGGAACTCTGTTGAGGGTGAGGGAGCATGTGGATTCGGATGAAGACTACCAGAGGATGAGGGACGAGTACGGGAGACATGTGAGTTTCTCGGAGTTCATTAAATTTTGAGCCTTCAGTTCATTTTTAGGATCAAAAGTTACAGTACCCTCCGCTTATCCTAAAATCTCCCTTATTCTACCAAGATACGCAGCTGACTATCTAATCGGTGTGTCATGGATCTTGTAGCGAAAACAAAAGCAGATTACGGTAGCTTGTCAAAGCAAAGTTGTAGGATAAGCGCTCAAAAGTTACAGTAATGTGAATCGTCCGGTCCTGACTGTGGAATATTTTAGGATAAACACTTACCTAGATATATATGATCACGGTGGGTTACTGTAGCATGGGTTACTGTAACTTGATCGGTCATCCCCAGAATTCTCGTCCGAAATCAAAAACTACAGTGGGTTACTGTAGTTTTCGGGCTTGGAACTTTGTAATATGGGTTACTGTAACATGATTGCTTATCCCAAAAAAAGCAGGATTCTCGTCCGGGGTCAAAAATTACAGTAATCCTAAAAATGATCTAAATGCTGCCACGCTTTCAATCGGTCTCGCGACGAACAGTACTGAAATAACTTTCAGGAGCTCCCAGTCGACGTTGGCAGTATCTACGAGAGAATCCGTCCTCGTGAGGAACTGCTCTCATCAGCCCGACTTTCATCCTCTACCCGACTCAAAAACACCAGTCAGGACTCTGTTCCCTCGACTCTCGCTCCAGTTCTCGTTTCGCCAACTGAGGGCAGTAGCTGTGACTCGGGCGTACCGAGTAGTTCCTACGATCAGTGGCCGCCAGTCTCTGAAAGAGCCGCCTCCGAACAGTTTACGTCTCCAGGCATTCGACTCAGTTCTGACTATGCTCCCACTCCGGGTATCCGGCTTTCCAGTGCGATTGCGATGGAACAACAGAGACGGAGCTCGTTTCAGGTACAGTTTTAATACTCTTGTTTTGATCCCGTCTAAGTTTGGGTTACTGTAACTGGAAGGGGATAGGAACATTGAACGGGTTACTGTAGTTTCAGTCTCTGGGAAAGTTGTTCTGAGAGACCGTAAGACAGAGGGACAGAGAGACAGGTTCACAGCCAGTGAGAGAGGCTGAGGATCAGTAGGACAGTTCTGTGTTCAAAATTTGGCTCTTTCTTGACCAGCTCTCAGTATACTCAGACTCTTAGATTTTCTGCTGCTCATGAGACAGTCATTGGAACTGTTTGGCTTACTGTAGATACCATGACTCTTGGATCAGTAGTACCACTCTCTCTCCCTAGACAAGCACTAGAACTGGCTAGTCTCTCGTCTGTAAAACTCTCCCTTTACCCTGTCCCTAGACCCTTTAGTGCGTTCAAAAACTAACCTCTATAGTAACGCGAAAAACCTTCGCTACGGGACCCATTTAGCCAGCTGTCTTAGGTTACTGTATTCATTTTTACCGTAACTCTGTCTAAAAATCCATTTTCAGCTCCAAATACCTCAAGAATCGCGTCGCGTAATTGGACACTATCACTCCGTCAACGAATTTGCCCTGACCGATAGCGAGGACAACGCTCCCGTCATCAAAGGCCGGAGCCTGTTGGTCTGAGCATAATTTCGAAACTGCCGGTGCGTTGTATCTCAAGAGGAAGAATGATGAAAAAACGGGTAAAATCAGGACAAAAAAAGTCTATTCAATCTATGTTTCAACAATAAAAAGTTCACTTTTTCCTATCTTTGCTTAGCGTCTCTGCTAGCTCCGGATTCTCCACAATTTTGCTCAAATCCTAAATTTTAAGGTTTTTCAAGTAAAAAGGGCTAAAAATACCTTTAAAGAGACGTTCTGGGAGCCCCTTTTTGCCGGTTTCGGCATATTTTGTCCCGGTTTCCAGCCAATAAACGACAAAACTTTAAAAGTAGCGGGAAATTTGTCGTCTTTCCCGTACATGGTTCTATAAATGGCTTCGGCTGCTACGAGGACGTCTTTTCGAATCGTCGGGCTCCTGCGGACCGTACAATTCGACTCGGCCATCAGCTGTAAATCGTACAGCAGGGCAAACATGTTCGGAAAGCCGACCTGAATTATGTTTTAAAGCGAAAAAAGCAAGAATTACCTCGATTTCGTCCAAATCTAGTGTGATCATGTCAAAGCCGGCCTTGTTCAGTAGACCGCCGACGTCCTGGGCTTGGACGAAGGGCGAAATGTGGGAGCCGACGCCACCAGTTCGTTCCATCTGAAAGAAGGAGATTTTTAGATATGTGTCAAAATATTGTAGCTTTTCCCTTAAAACCTTGCAACTTTAGCAAAAATAGAAAAAAAGACCGACCTCTGCCAGCTGTAACGAACATCTAAGCTCGAAGAGCGTATCCGCAGCAAGCATGGCTCCAATCAGTGGACAGTCGGGCTTTAGCAGCTCATGACACCGTCTGAACCATCCGGGCAGATCGTTGATCCAGTGGGCTGACAAACTACTCAATAGGAGATCAAATTGGTTCGCTTCAAAGGGAGCTAGTTTTTCTTCGTCACAGTTGATTCGTTCTATTGTTACCTGAAAATTTGCAATTTTTGTAAAATTTGTGCAAAAAGGGTCTCGCAACGAAAATGTGCAAAAAGTACCTCGTCATCCTCGGCTCCTTTGCTCTTTTCCACCATAAATGGGCTCATGTCGCATTGGATGAGTTTTCCGATGTTTTCTTTGATCATGTGTGGCGCTACATGTCCGACGCCACAGCCAATTTCTAGAGCCAGCTTGTTGAATTTTGTCAGATCGAAAACCTGTATATTTTTTTGTGAATTTGAGCTTAAAATTGAATAAACTCGATCAGCTATCCGCCATCCGATTTCCTCTTTGAGATATTGAGCCGCTTCAAAGTCTGGCTGCTGGACGGCCCAGTCTCGTTGAGCCATCTTCATCTTTCGATCGAAGACCTGTAAAAATAAGGTTAGAAGACAAAGAGGCTAGTCAATAAAACTTTTAGCTAAATTTACAGAAATCAGTTTCAAGTTTTGTCCAAACGGTAAATTAAAGCTATGAACCCTCAAATGTGCCGGAAGCGTATCCAGCTTCGTCTCCTCGTTCGTCTTTTGCCCGGAGGAAAGACATCGTCCTAGACTCGTTGAAGGCCGGCATAACAGCCGCTGAAGCATCTGGAAAGTTTCGATCTTGAGAAAGTACAAAAAAAGGTCGAGATTTCACTGAAACAAAACAGTCAGTTTTCAATGCTCAAAAAGTTGCAAAAACAGAATTTATTATACCCAAAAGTAATTCAATAAATACCCTTAAAATTGTATCATAAATTAAGTAAAAAAGTGTGAAGGAATGACTAGAAAAGGGGGAAAAGTACAACTGACCCTAGGTGACCTTAAATTTGCGCTTATAACGTTCGACCCGCGTCAAAATGAGGTAGATGAGGATGGCGGCGTGGCTGAAGTGAAGAAGGAGTGAAGAGAGCGGAGTTGACGGGAATGTATTCCAGGAATATTCGATTAAGAGCAGGAGACCGCCTCTGAAAATTGGTTTTTATAGTTTTTTTTTAGGAAAACGTTGGATACTCAGTCAGAATACGCTGTCAATTTGAGATTTTAGCTGCGTATCTTCGCTGAGTATCCTATGTATTAGGAAGAAGAGCGGCAAATTGTAAATCAGCAACTTTTTGTTTCAAGAACCAATTTAGGATAAGAATATTCGATACTCAGGCTTTTCTTCACGGGGCCTAGAGCAATGGGTCCCGCAGCGATCCTGGTAGTTTTCCCAAAACATTGGTTCCAAAACTTACTTTGCAAAAGTGGAAAGAAGCTGCTTGAATGTCAAAATATCGCCGGCATTCCAGAAGAGAAGAAAGGGAAGCTGGTGAAAGTACCAGCTGTAGAATTGGTAGTGGAGAGAGCGCGAAAATGTAATTCCGATCAGATTAGCCGAAAACAGAGCAAACAGCGTTTCTAGGACCAAATTTTAGCGAAAATTAGATAAAAAAGCTACCTGCCACGCCTGTTCGTGTCCTAATGCCGTGGGAGAGCTCCAGGAGAGAGGCTTTGAGTCCACCGTGAGATCGGAACCACATGTGGAAGCCAAAAATGCCGAGGACAATGATGTGCAGGACGAGGAGGGCTAGATGGAGGCGTTTGTCGAGGAAGGTCTGAAAAAGTGCGTGTTTTAGCGAGAAAAAAAGGAGAGTACCTCTTCTGGTAGAAAGCGCCAATTGACAGTCCATTCGTAGAGAAAGACACGACCAAGATCAAAAGACCGCTTCAGATAGGAGATTGGGTCGTAGATGAGAAAAGGCATGCCCATGTACAGCTGAAATAATGGATTTACAGAGTCAAATCTTTCTGTTATGTGCATTCTTCCATATCAAAACGCTAACGTCACCCGCAGTGTATTTCGAACTTTTCAAAACCTGGGCATTGTCAAAATGCGAAGATGAAGACAACTTTTTTTGTGCTTCTTCTTTAAAATTTTACGAGGAACCCAGCTTACGAGGTTCGGGACGTAAGCCGGCGCATTCGGTTGATACTATTTTTCAATATAAGTCTCTTTCTAACGACTGTCACTCAAGAAAAGCACTGAAGAAAGCTCCACAGACCTGAATGACCGCACAGACTGACAGGTATCCTACAGTCCACCACATTCCATTGTTTAGAAGCAGGACGAAGAAGAGAGCCGGCGCGAAAAGCAGCACATTCATTTTTATGGAAACTGCGAAGCTAAACTTTTGTTTGAAAAAAAGCCACAATAAAGTTGTACATACCTATAAAAAAGGCATCCGAAGAACGACCACTGCGAAATGAAGAGATTTGCGGCCAAATAGAAGAAGAACATGGCTACGGGGTCGTTGAAAAGACGCAGGACAAAAATTGAATGGATACGGTAGCCGGTAATGACGAGAAAGGGCAGGACCAAGGGTACAATCTGGAACTTCCTTTTCAGAGGCGAAAAAAAATAGAGAAAAAGACCTTGTTTGATTTGTAGTAGAGCCGGAGAACGAGAAAGAGATTGGCGATGTAGAGCGCCATGAAAATGTACTGGCCAGTTCGAATGTCTTTGCCGGAATTGGTGAAAGAATAGAGCAAGCTGTAGACGGATAAATGGCCTCCGGGGTATCTGAAAAGGATAGTTTTAGGGGAAAATAAAAATTCGGTTCGATAGACGGACAGAACATGCTAAAAAAAATACCCGGCGGCCAAAAATACTCGGCGGCCACCAACAAAAAATGATTCCAAACGGTCAAAAAAAGCCATTAAGAACTATTCTTCACTTTTTGCCCATTTCTATCACCGAAGGCCCTGTTATTTTCACATAAATTCACAAAAAAAACCTACACAATCGGCCCCGTATCTCCCTCAATCATCGAGTAATTTAGCTGTCTCTTCTTCAAAAAGCACTCTACTTGCTGCATGTACGTCGACCAGTCTATTTCCGTATCTAAATTGAGCCAAATTTAGTGCAAAAAGGCTAAAAAAGGGCTTACATGGAACTTTTTGAATGATGAAATACGTTACGCCGGCATCGAAAAAAAACAAGGCCAGGGAGACGAGCACGAATCCGGTGGCATTCACGGTTCCCAGTAGGCGTATAGCCGACTCCCGGAAACCCATTTTCTTCGGGGGAAGTTTGCATTGTTCTTCGGATATTTATCGGTATTTTAGGAAAACAACTTAAAATTAGAAAAAAAACACGCAAAAATGATGTAAATATTCATGAAATTCGTAGACAAAAATAATGCAAGATCACCGACGGTAGCGGTACTTTTTGAAGGAGAACCAGAGCTGGAAGACGCCGTTGTGAAATTGACACTTGAAGCCGTTCTTGTGATTTACTTCCCATTCGCGATTTACGATTCTGAAAAATTGAGGTTTTTTTTACAGGTTCTGTCACAAAATGAAGTTATTACCGTAACCCATAAGTTTTCGTCGCTCTCTACATTTTGAACAGTCCTGTTGGGTACAAAGCTGACCAAAATGCGTATTTATCTTTGTTTGTTACTAAGCGCATGCAATTTCAACCTGTGACGGTAAAATTTGGCACGCGCTCATGTTTGATGAGTTTTTTTGTTAGACTTGGCCGGGTTTTTGAAAAAATGCGCGTTATTTCCATTCTGTGCCTCCGGAAACTTTCCAGAATGGTTTACTGAACGGATTAGAAGACTTCACCGTGCTGACTACAGAGCAACGAGGGGGTCTCTTGTTCTGGTTCAAGAGCGATAGAGACTATTTTCTGCCCCCACTTGACTGCTTGGATCCTTTTTGAAAGGAAAGACAGATCCTGCCCAGGCACATCAGTTTCCTTGACCTCAGCAAACATTTAAGCAAGTTTTTATTAGTGGAGCTGTTCTTTCTTGTGCGCGTATTAGATTGTGTTCTTCTTTTTTTGAACAACCGCCTCTTTTCAAGCTGAAGACAAAATTTCTGAAGTTCCCTGTGTTCTTGAAAGTTACAGAGAGGATCAAGACTTTTTAGAGCATCGGACAGCTTGGAAATGTCGTCTTCAGCCTCAACAGTGTTTCAGAGTTTCCACGGCGAAAACCATGGGTTACGGTAATACCACTATTTCCGAGCTATTTTAAAAATAAACGTACTTGAAGGCGATATCTTCATACGGCGGTCCGCTCTGGAAGCGAACCTCGGCAAAATCGGGGTCATCACACTCAAAGACCTGGTAGCGTGGCGTTTTTCGCATATCGAGCAGATCCGGATAGAAAATGTTAAATTTGTAGCCTTGGACGATTTTTGGCGGCGGATTGTCCATGTCATAGTGGGTCTGATTGTACTTGTTCCAGTCAAAGCCAGTCATCACACGATTCAAATACGTCGGTTTTCGCGGCCGGTACTTGTCCGACCAGAGATAGTTCTGTAATTTGGGTAATTTTGGAGGGGAAATGGGCGAAAAAGAACCTGTTCTTGAATTGGAGCCTCGACGGAGAAAGTAGCTTCGGAGCCGTCCATTCCTTTGCGAGCTATCGCCATCATGGCCACCTCGTTTGCCTGAAACTTTCACATTGTTTATGGCCAAAGAAGGATGGTTTTTCGATCGATTTGGATGGGATTTGTCCTGGTCAAAACTACGCACAAAAATATGTTATTTACTGAATTATTGTCTTTCACTTTCCAGATAGTTTTTTAACACTGTTTTTGTAAAACAAAAATTTTCTTAATTCTTCCAAAGTTTTGCTATAAATATACGCAAAACTTTAAAAAAAATAAAAGCAAATCAACACAATGGGAGACGAGAAAGAAGAAGGCGGAGAAGACCTTATCAAGAAGAAATAGTAAGTCTAAAAAGAGTCCTTCGTGCTTTCTAAATTTGCAGTTCCGTCATCATCGGTAAGACTATCGATGGCTGGAAAGTTGAAAAGTTTTACGGAGCTGGAGTCAATGGCTGCTGTTTGAGAGTGACAAAAAACGGTTTGATCCATGCCATGAAGCTGCCTTTTGCGAAATATTCTGATCTAATCTATGAGACCAAACTCTGCGAAGCAGTTCACTCGACACAGCAGCTCGAGTCTAGAAAATCGAATCTCATTCGCTTGTTGGGCAGTGGATAGACTTCAGTGCTGGAACTGGAGGTGAGTTTTTGTCTGTATCAGTAGTACCAAATCGACATTTATAGAAAGACAAAGTCTTCTACATGGTCATGGAAAATGCTGCCAATTCTCCAGACGATGTTGTCTGGAATGAGGATGGCGTCGGAGATCGTGACCGTCTGGTCAGCAACGGTCTGATGCTTCTACGCGGCATTTTTGATCTCCACACTGCCGGCTTCCTTCACCGCGACATCAAACCGGAAAATATGGGAATGCCGGGATATATCCACCTTGTCCTATTCGATATGGGCATGGGTCGTCGCATTCTCGACTCCAGAGGACGCAATCGCGATCCACGCCCAGCTCCCGGCCTCCGTGGCACGGAAGAATGGTGCAGTGTGAATACGGAATTGCAGCGGGAACAGGGCAGAGTGGATGATCTCTGATATTCTGTCTTCATCCTCGGCGAATGGATCAACTTCACCGGAGCAGCCGACGGCTCTCCTCAGGCCTGGTCTCCTCAAGACCATGAACAGATCTCCAGACCAGACGCTCGAGCCTTCATAAAAAGTATCTACTGTTCGGGAAAATTCCGCTACGGCAACTGTCCCGTCTTCCACAATAGGATCGCCTTTTATTTGCAGACTCTGGGCACGACAGACTATCCGGACAACTATATGATAGACCAACTGATATACGAGTCAAAGGCTAAGTCCAAGAAGAAGAACAAGTCCCATGAACAGAAGAGCTGCTGGATGAACTTACAGCTTTGGAGTGTTACCGATATTAGGTGACAATGAGAATAAAAAGAGACTAAAGTCTATCAAGTTGTGTTAATTGTTTGTACAGTAAAAGTCAGGCTAAAAATAGGAAATTTTGAAAATTTAGGCGCTAAAATTTGGAGATTTTGTGCCCAACAAGTAGCGTAACCATTTCAACTTTTCTAGCGTCTTTTTCCGAGACTTTATATTCTCGAAAGCAGGGCAAAGCGGGTGCTGAAAGAAACCGAAAAAACCCACCGTCGGACCCTCCACAGCCTTTTTGTTCTTCATCCTCCTCTCCAGCAGGCTCTTTGCATCGTCATCTTCCTCAAGAATCTCAATTCCTACAATTTTTTGGGTTAAAAAGGCTTTAAAAACTAAAAGTTACCTGGCATAGTATCATTAAAACCTCCATAAGTCGGACTGTAGCTTCCTCGTCCATAGAGCTCCGTCGTGGCCATTTCCAGTCGTTCCGGAGTCAGTGCGCGCCACTTTACTTCCCTCTGCGCCTCGTTCAGGTCCATATCGTCCAGTTCCGCCAAATCGACTTTTTTTCTCACTTGTTTTTGCAAATCTTCTTCCGTTTCTTCTTCATCTTCCTCCTTTTTGACGAAGGGACGAAGAATTGGCTGATTTGGTGCTGTTTGGCCTGTACTTTCAGCAGCATCGGCCATCTGTTTCATCTGCTCCTCGCGAATTCGCTGTAGTTTTAGCTTGAGCATTCGCTGATGCAGCTCCTTGAGGCGCGTTCTGGCAGTATGAACGGTCAGGTGGTCTGAAATTTGGCATTTTATTGGAATCTGGAATCAGGGCAGAAATTGACATCAAAAGATTTGCAGAATGTCGCGCACCAGCTCAAAAACTTTTGTCCGAGAGCCGTTTCTGGAGCAAATTTTCACATCCAACGACTAAAATGCCTATAGATTCTTCAGCCGATAAAATAAACAAAATAAGCGTACCGTAGACATCTTCCCAGTAGGATACCTCTCCCTGACCAGAATTGATCTTTTTCAGAATGTCCTGTTCCAGTTTGCTCAGCTCGACCATCGACTTGTCCTTTATGATTCGCTGGACATCTTTTGCCACCGAACCGTGGATGGCGCGACGGGAACTTTCAATCTGAATCCGCTTCAGCTCGTCGTCTACGATCGTACGAATGTCTTTCCAGAAGTCAAAGTGACGGTCCAATTCGAGCTGTCTGTAGACCTGAAATCCTATTTTTTGCCAGTCTCACTCTTTTTGCGTCGACACGAAAATGTGCACGTCAAATGTGGCTACACGAACGCAAGAATCTTTCTCTGCCACAAAATTGTCGACCTTCTTGCTTTTTTTTGTGCAAAAATGAAGCCAAATCCTACCTTGATATCGGCTATAAGATCCTCATAATCTTCCTGAGCCAGACCTCTTATAAAACTGATCGGATCGTCCAGCTCAAAATCGTAGTCTTCCTTCTTTTCGTCGTCGCCGAACTGAATGTAGCGGGAGAGGAGATCAATCGGCTTGGCGCGATTCTGTTCAATTCGAAGCTTTGACCGCGTTTTAGCCTGTTGAAGCTGGAACTCGGCTTCTTTTGAGGTCCATTCGGAATGAGCTCGTCGGTCCAAATCCCTCTGTATCATGTCCATATCCTCTTTGGCGGCTCGTCTGGCGTCCCGAGCCCGTTTTAGCTCCTCCATCTCGCGGATATTCTTCTCGATACGCTTTCGGGTGCTAAAATGGAATACTCAAAAACTGAAAAAAAAAACAGTAAAAATTTGACTTCCTCAGCGTGAACTTACAAAGAAGCACCTTTTGTTCCATTTCCACCAATTTGTACATTTGTTTTGAAAGATTCTTGAACATTCGTGTTTTTTTAGCTACATGTTTACGTTCCAGGAGTTTCTTTGCGATTTGGAGCGAAAACTAGCCAAAATCACCCCAATCCAGGAATTGTTCACGTTTTTTTCCGTCCTAGACATTATTTCACAAGCTCAAACTCGTTTTGGAGTTGAAAACTGGTCAAACGCTGAAAATATCAGGACTGAGGCCAAAACTGGCCTACGGTTTGCTCCGAAAGCATGTCCATCAAAATCTTCACAAAGACACGTGTAGACTGTAAAAATAAATACTGAAAAACTCACTCCTTCTCAATTTCCTCCTTGCTCTGCTTCCCTTTTCCTTCACGTTCGAGCTTCTTTCCCCAGACGAACGTCTCCGTCAGCTTGCCGTCGTTGAACGGGTTGTTGTCGTTGGTGTAGGCAATTTCCGGCGGAAGATAGCTGTCGTTTTCCTTCCTTTTCCTCTCTTCCTAGACGTTTTTTGTGATTTTATCGAAAAATACGACACAAACCTTGGCCAGCTTTTTCGCAAGCCTTCGGGCTCTCTTCTCCTCCGGCGTTTCCATTTCCTTCTTCTTCTGTTTATCAATCTTCTTAAGCCGCTTTTTCTCATCTCTCTGCTTGTCTAGTTGGTTCTAAATGTTAAAAGTTTTTTTACGGTAAAAATCTAAAAATACCTGAAATTTCTGTTCATCTTCACTGCTCTCTGAGGAGGAGCTTCGGCTCTTCTTATGGCTCTTCTTTTTCTTGTGATCACGCTCCGAACTTGAGGAACGGGACCGTCTACGCTTTTTGTCATTTTTACCCATCTGAAACTGTTTTTTGTCACGGTAGAGACCAGAAGCAGGAAATTGAACAATATCCATCGATTCGGAGGAAAACTCGGGCAAATTCTGGGTCAGGTATCTATACTTTTCATCTAGAAGTCTAGAAGTCTTCTAAAAGCTAAGAACTAGACATGGCCCCGGGCCGGGCCGGAGATTGTAGGCCCGGGCCGGCCCGGTCCCCCAGACTTGGCCGTCGGACCGGGATCAGATCAAAAATGAAGATGGTCATATTATAGCGCATTCTAGAACTAAATCAATGAATAAAAATATTGTTATATTTTGTTGAACTTTTTTTACTAAAAATGACGAGAAAATGCAGATTTTGGTCAAAAAACACCCATTTTTTCCAAAATTTCCCCGCGGGACGGGCTTTTCAGGCCCGGGCCCGAGTCGGGCCTCAACTTTCAGGCCCAAGCCCGGCCCGTCAGCCATGTCTACTAAGAACTACCTAAAAATAAAGGGACAGCAATGAAAAGTTGATAGAACTAAACAGTGCGGTCATCATGGCACTTTCAGCTAGAAATCATGTTTTTTCTTCACATTTATGGCTTTTCAGGTGACGGGCAATATTTTATAATCTCTTTTGTGAAAAAATACGTCTAGAACGCATAAAAAATGGAGAAAAGAAGCTGTTCTTCAGAAATTGCAATGAATATATTGTGTTTGAAAATGCGCGCAAAACAATCTACCTGAAAATCAGGGACTTTGTGATTCTCGTCACGAAATCGAGTTTCTGTTAATCAGAGTTTATTGTACTTTTTCTTCAAGTTTTCGCGAACAAACAGCTTTTCGAGGAAAACTTTGCAAAACTAGCATAATTGTCTGAAAAAAGTTATATCTTCTAGAAAAAGTTTCTGTAAAAATTTGGAATACTTGAGGTAAATGGACCAAGGTAACCACAAGGACAGAGAAGTGGAAAAAAAAAGTAAAAATTCGAATCTTCTATCTTTTCGAAAGACCCGCCACATCCCGGCACGATTTCCCCACCTCCCTCCCAATTTCCTGCCCCATTCGGCACCCAAAATTTTGAGGGGAAGATGAATGGGGGTCGTGAAGAGAGTGTTTAAAGTTCAGACGGCTGTCTCTCTGTCTCTCCTCGTGGGTAATTTCGACCGGTTCAACTTCCCGCCAATCTTGCCCGAAATGACTACCGTACTAAAGATAGCCGGCAAAGTTCAGAGACTATCAGTCATGCGAGCCGCCTCGACCTTCTCTTCTCCGCTCCTTCCAAAAGGGGCTCTAGCCTACATTGGAGGTCAGCTTTCTTACGAAATTTTGCGTAATTTTTGGGGAAATCCACCAAAAAGACTTAAAAAGTTCATTTTTTGTCTAAACAACCAGTTTTGGTTGAAAAATGTACTCAAACAGACCCTTATCAGTTGTCTCTTGGTTTCTCCACGGTATCGATCGAATTTCCAGGAAAACAAGTGGAAGCGAGTTCGAAGAAGACCTTTGACGTTGTGAATCCATACAACAACGAAGTGATCACTCCTGTGTCGAATTGTGATGTGACGGATGCTGAGAAGGTGAGTCTGGTCACGTTTTTATTATTTCGAGAAGCTTTTGAATCGATTAATCAGGCAAAAGGATTAGATACTCAGCCAAATTCGAATTTTTTGCTGCGAACCTTGACTGAGTATCCAATGCATAAGATCCTATGACCGTTTTCTGTTCTTCCGAGACACCTTTTAACAGATTAAACAGGTACAAGGATTTGATACTCAACCAAGATACGCAGCCAAGATTTTTAACAGCGTATTTTGGCTGAGTATCAAACGATCGTAAGGTTACAATTCCTCTCAAAAAATCCACTATTTAGGCAGTCCAATCAGCCAGACAGGCCTTTGAAAAGTGGTCCCTGGAGACAACTCCCAAGCAAAGAGGTATTTTTACCCAATCATATTTCAAATCACCATTTTAGGAGCAATTCTCCGCAAATGGTTCGAGATCTACACGGCCAAAGAGGCTGAACTGGCTCGTGTTTTAACTCTGGAGCAGGGCAAGCCCTTGGCTGAAGCCAAGGGCGAGATTCAGTACTCGGCTGCATTTTTTGACTGGTATGCTGGAGAAGCCAGACGGATCTATGGTCAGGTGGTCGGGTCTGCGACTCTGAACAGAGAACATGTTCACATCAGAGAGGCGATTGGAGTCGTGGCTGTCATTACTCCGGTGAGTTGACTACAGAGAGACGGAGGCAGGGACAGGGACTTCTCTTTATTTTCAGTGGAACTTTCCCGCCGCTATGATCGCCCGTAAAGCTGGAGCAGCCCTGGCTGCCGGATGCACTCTGGTTGTAAAACCGGCAGAGGATACCCCTCTCAGTGCTCTGGCTCTGGCGCAGACGGCCGAAGAGGCCGGTCTACCTCCGGGAGTCTTCAACGTGATCCCCTGTGACCGTACCAATACTCAGACGATTTCCAAGTTCTTGTGTGAATCCACCGACGTTGACTGTATCAGTTTTACTGGAAGTACTCCTGTTGGAAAGGTGAGACTGTCTGACTCTGTTTTCTATCTCTCTGTTTCCAGATTCTCCTTCATCAGTCAGCCGACACGGTCAAGAGAGTCTGTCTGGAACTGGGTGGAAATGCTCCACTGATAGTCTTCGGAACGGCTAATCTCGAGACTGCCGTCAAGGGAACCATGGCCACCAAGTTCCGTGCTTCCGGACAGACTTGCGTCTCAGCAAATCGAATCTTTGTCCACGAGAAGGTCTACAAGGAGTATATCGAAAAGTTGGCCGAAGCTATGAAGAGTCTCAAAGTTGGAGACGGATTGCAGGAAGGAACGACTCAGGGTCCTTTGGTGAACATCCGGGCTGTTGAGAAGGTGAGACAGAGACATAGAGTCAGAAAGTCAGAAACAGATAGACAGACTGCAAGACAAAGATATTGAGAGTCAGAGCAGGCATGGCAAAGATGGCCCGAAATCAGGCCAGCTTCGGCCAGGCGCCAACTTTGTGGCGGGCTAAGAAAAATCCATTTCACATTTATTTCTGATTTTTCTTGTTTAACAATACTTTGTAGGGTAAGAGCTAATTATGACATCAAAAAAAATTACGAGAAAACATAAAACTGACAACGAAATTGGAAGAATCTTCGGATTTTCCAAGAATTTCGTTGAAATCTTCAGAAAATTTTCGGTTTCTTCTCATTTCGTCGTCAGTTTTCTGTTTTCTTATAATTTTCTGATGTCATAATTAGATCTTACCCTACGTAGAATTTATATACAAGAAAAATCGGAAATATATGTTAAATGAATTTTTTTAGCCCGCCGCAAAGTTGGCAGCTGGCCTGATTCCGATTGCCATGCCTGGTCAGAGTTTCAGAAAAACAGTCTGTTTATGTCAAAACTTCAGATTCAATCCCTCCTCGATGATGCCGTAAACAAAGGCGCCAAACTTGTCATGGGAGGAAAGCGTGGCAAGGGATTCTGCTTCCAGCCGACTCTCATCACAGACGTCACCGACGACATGGAAATTGCTCACACTGAAATCTTTGGACCCGTAGCAGCTGTCCGAAAGTTTTCGGAGGAAGAAACAGTCCTCAAGCAGGCCAACAGTGTCCGTGTCGGCTTGGCCGGCTACATTTTCAGCCAAGATTCTTCTCAGATCTACAGAGTCACTCGTCGTCTCCAAGTCGGAATGATCGGTGTCAATGAGGGACTGATCTCCTGTGCTGAAGCAGCTTTCGGCGGTGTGAAAGAGTCTGGTCTGGGTAGAGAGGGCGGTGCTCAGGGAATCGATGAGTACACCCAAACAAAGTACATCTGTACTCAACATTGATCATCTCTCACTTTTTCACAACAAAACTGGTTTTGATCCCCCAGTTGCCATACACAGAGTCTAACAATAAATATTTTATTGCAATGGGTTAACAACAATTTTTGCACATATTAGTAAGGTAGGGGAAGTTTGGTTTGTCTCTAGACCCGTCGTCTTCTGGTAGTCAGTCTCTTCTGGATGTAGTTCAGAGTCTCCAACATTCGGTCTTCACAGGCATGCTGGCGTTTGATCAAGACTCCTTGAGCCTCCTCTCGCAGCTGGCGGACTGGGGATGAGGCAATGTAGTTGTCGCAACTGGAAAATGATCAGTTTTCTGTCTCTCAGTCTCTGCCTATCTGTCTCTGTCTCTCTGTTTCTCTCTCTTTCAAACTCACGCATTGATAGAAGCACAGCAGCCTCCAACAGACTGACAGGTGTCTCTTAGAGGAGCCAACTTGGCCAGACAGAGAGTATGAGTTCCCTCGGAGCGACTGTGAGTCTTGGCAAGGAAGTCATCAAGGGCTTCAGTTGAGGGAAGAGGGGAGGTACAGACGGATGTTTCCTCCTCAGAGAGAAGGTTCTTATTCCTTCCCAGTTCGAGACAGGCACGACGGACACCGCGTTGGATAGCCAGGAGTTGCTTTAGCTGGAAAATGTGGGGTAGATGAGAGTCAGAGGGACAGAGAGTCAGTCTTTCCAACTCACATTAGCATAAGAAGCCTTATCCAGAGGACGAAGACAAGCCCTGAGAACAATCTCATTGTTACTGGTGGTAGCATTTCTCAGAGTGGCAACAATCTCAGCATCCTCAATCCCTGAAAAGGCGGCTTAAAAATGTCATAACAGCTATCAAACCGTGGTTAATGACATCCGGACTGAAGCGTCTGTCACACTGTTCCTGATAGTCCCTGACCAGGTCATCACAGTTGGCGAAAGAGGCACAGAAGTGGGGACCAGTTTGAGCCGGGACTTTGGTAGTAGAAGAAGCTACAGTAGTCGTAGTTTCAGCCTCAGTAGTCTCTTCTTGTCCAGATCCCTCGACCGACTCGGTCAGTGGCTCAACTTCGACGGAAGGACGGTCTTCCGGAGCTGCGGTAGTCTCAGCCTCTGTCGTTGTTGTCGTCGGTTCAGTTGTGGTAGTTGTCGTTGTTGTGGCCTTTTTGACTAGCTTCACGACCTTCTTTCTCATCTGATCAATCTTCTTCTTCATGTCGTTGACAATCTTCTTCATCAGTTTCTTGGATTTCTCCGTCAGAGGAATTTTTGTGGCTGGAAGTTCAGTAGTTGTGGTCACTTCTTCAGTGGCGGCCTCAGTAGCTACATTACTCTCTTCAGTAGATGGTTCAGTAGCTACAGTAGTATCTTCAGTAGCTACAGTAACCGTAGTCTCCTCAGTAGCTACAGTACTCTCTACAGTACTCGCCTCAGTAGCCACAGTAGTCTCCTCTCCAGCAGTAGTACTCTCAACCTCCTCAGTAGTGACCTTATTGTCCTCTCCAGTCTTTTCGTCCTTTTTCTCATTCTCAACCTTCTCCTCAGTCTCCACAGGCTCCTCAACGGCTCTCTTGTCCTCTCCCTTGATCTCTCCCACAGTCTCTTCCGTCTTCTCCTCGTCCTTGTGTCCCTTCCTCTCAATCTCGGCCTCAATCTGGGCCAGAACTTCAGTAGTCGGGGCATCTTCAGTAGCTTTGACCGTTTCCAGAGCTCCATCATGCGGCTGGACGATGCTGACCATCTTGGCTTCCGACAGAGGACGGACAGCTACCGTCTCTCCAATAGCCGCTGGGACAGGGGTTGATGGTTCAGTAGTGGGCTCTACAGTAGTCTCAGTCTGTTCAGTAGTAGTCTCTGCGTCAGCCAGAGGAAGAGTCAGTTTCTTCTTGGCCAGTTCAGACGTCCTCTGGGACATGATTCCGCTCCCATGAATGATCGAAGCCTCTGGTTTTTCTTCCTCCTTCTCCAGAGCCTCCTTAGCCTTTTCGACTTCCTTAGTGGCCAAGAGCAGCTCCTTCTGGGCCTGGAGAGCCTCTCCCAGAGCGTTGGCGAATTTCTTGGCGCGGAGAAGAGTATCACTGTCAATTTCGCTCATGGCCTTGGAGATGAATCCAGTCAGGGGTCCTTCACTGGCCCATTCATCGTCCTCAACTCTCTGGTTCAGTCTGTCAGCCTGGTTGGCGGAAGTCTCCAAAAAGTTTAGAGTCTTCTGTTCTTTTGTGGCGAGGGCAGCTTTGATGGCATCCCGAATTTTCGTCATCTTGCCCATTTCCTGGTCAACCTGGATCTCAGTCTCCATCTTGTTCAGCTTCTCCCTCTCCAGAGCACTCAACTTTTCAAAATTACCGTCGGCGATGAGAGAGACGTATTTGGCCAGCTCCTGGTCATCGGCATTCCTAAAATTTTTGGTTTTAAGTTAGGGAAAGAAAACCCACTTCAAAAGGTTCTTGATGATGGAGATTCTCCTTTCACTCGGGATCTGACTCGTCGAGACATGAGCAATAGTTCGACTGGATTCAGAGACGTGATGGACGCGCTGGGATAGCAGAGATCGGACTTGATTGTAGCGACGGTTAAAGCGTTGTCTGCGCTGTTCAATGGTGGCAGTAGAGGTCAAGGAAAGACGGCGGGTGATTCTGTCTTCTGGAAAAAGGTTTTTGAAAAAGTGAGTTCTGTGTTTGAATTTGAGAAGTTCGTGTAAGCGCTAGAAAATCGGCGCGATCTTTACCGCATGACACAGTTGGTTAGAGGTCTGTCTACGAATCACAAGGCACCAAGTTCAATCCCGCTCGCGTCAGATCTTTTTGCCTTTTCGTAAAACACCAAGAAATTTTTCGAGAAATCTCTCCATATATCATTTCTGTCCCTCCGTCTCTGAGTATTTCTGTCTACTTACCAGTAGCCGCATCCGGACGACGGAAAGGAAGTCCCGGATTCCTAATAACCGTCTTGGCACTGGTGATCAGAGAAATATCTCCAGCAGTTGTCGGATCCTGTGACTGCACACATTTCAGCATATTCGAAATTATCTGATTGGCCTTTGCCTTGGCGTGCATGTAGCTGACAGAGACGGCGTTCATCCTCTCTCCACAGCGGACATGATCAGGACAGCATTCCAGAAGCTTCTCACAGACTTGTCTGTCCTCGTAGTATTCAGTCAGGCACTGATTAGTTTCTTTGCCATAAGAGTCACGCAGAGAGACGGGACTGTAGCCACAGCCGGCGGCTGGGAGAGAGACTCTTTTTCCATTGCTGGGAAGTTTCTCGAAGCACTCGCGAGCATCTTCCTGGACCAGCAGCTGAAGAGTGTCAAAGTCGACGAGCTCGCGGTTCAGATGGTCCTGACACTGGTTGAAGATGAGACCACGGGACTGAACGAGCTCGGCGGCGGTCCAGCTCTGATCCTTGGACTCTACTGTGAGAGCCACTCCCGTCCCACCGACACATTCTTTCAACTGAACCTGAGCCCGCTCGAAACAGTCCACGTAGGCGAAGCAGGCGGTCTGGAAACGAGAGTCAGGAAAATGGGAAGAGACTAACCCGGTTGGCCGCTACTGTAGAGACCAGAGAGAGGACGGAGAGGAGCACCAGACGCATCCTGGAAACGATTTTTTTAATTAGAAAGGACTGATAAAAAAAGCAAAAAAAAAATATGAGACAGGATCCGAACCCTGATCCTGTCGACCTCAAGCAGCGCCACTTGGCACTGAGCTATGAAAGCGAGAGGCTCTCGAAAATCCGGCGGGTTTATGAGGCTCAGCTGTTCAGACAAAAGTATGAGAGAAACAAAGAATGCAAAGTCTCGGTTCAAACAAATCGAAAAAGTATGAAAATGGCAAATGTGTGTTTCTAATGGCTGAAAGCTGCCATGCTCCTTCTCTCTGACCGTCGTCGGCTGCTTATATAGCTGCTTGTTAGTCCATTACGGGGGCCGATCGGCTCCCCTACCAAAAAAGGGACTCGATCTTCACGTGCCAACAAAGCTGCCCAGCGAGAGAAGATGTTCAGTCCCCTCTGGAAAATATCATTTTGCAGCTTGTTCTTCACCAGTCCCGTCAGTCTTTCTACCTCAAAATTACCCGTCTTACAGCTCTCATCTGTTCTGTAGGAACCTCAACCTAGTCTTGCCTCGAGTTTCTTTTCGATCCACCGAGGCGATTTAGAAAAATAGCAAAAAGTGCCGACGCTAGCCGGATTGTTTCGGACTAGAAAACAAAGGAGTTTCCAATTGGAACGTTCCTATTGGCAAAGGGGATTCTGAAACCACTGGAGTGTTCCCCTGTCCCTCTGTCCCTCTGTCCCTCTGTTCCTCTGTTCCTCTGTCCCTCTGTCCCTCTGTCCCTCTGTCCCTCTGACTCCCAGATTCTCTGCCTCTTTCATTGAGCTCATTCTCGATCTCTGAAACAATCCGAACTGTCCAATCTGCCACTAGTCGCTCCAACAAATTCTGGCTTGTCGTCTCTTTTTCTGCATTCGTATTGCGCAACCCGATAAATGTGCCACCGTCATTGTCTCCTTTATCTGATGCTGTAGAGGATTCCTTCCACAAAAAGCTTCCGATCTTCGCCGTTTGAACAATGGCAAATCGCTCCTGATTGGCGCGATATGGGGACTTATAACTAAAGCATTTGGTTCAGGTATTTTTGTGCAGAAAGACAGAGAGGCAGAGACTTTAAAACTGTCCAGAAAATCTTCCGAGTTCACTCTTTAATTGTAAAACAACAAAACTCTAATTTGTTCCCAAAAAAAGAAACTTCAAACTTTTCCAAAAACTTTTAAATTGTACAAAAAAAACATAAAAAAGTTCCAAATTTTTGAAAAGTTCCAAAAGGAGACAACTTCTGAAGAGAAACTATAACATCCAGCGGATCGCCATGGCCACTGTTCCTCCCGGAGACATCGCTACCCAGCCCGGCACCAAGATCGTCTTCAACGCCCCCTACGACGACAAGCACACCTACCACATCAAGATCGTCAACTCCTCTGCTCGTTGCATTGGATAGGTCATCAAGACCACCAACATGAAGCTTCTTGGCGTGGATCCTGCCTGTGGCTGCCTGGACCCCAAGGAAGCTACCCTCATGGCTGTGAGCTGCGACGCCTTCGCCTTCGGACAGGAGGACACCAACAACGATCGCATCACCATCGAATGGACCAATACTCCGGACGGAGCTGCCAAGCAGTTCCGCCGCGAGTGGTTCCAGGGAGATGGAATGGTCCGTCGCAAGAACCTGCCCATCGAGTACAATCCTTAGAATAAAGGCTTTGGGAAACTGTTGTTCTGAAATTCTTGTGCTCTTTTTGGTCTTCTATTATCTTCTGGTAGCCGCTTCCTGGTCTGGAACCTTCTTCTTGGCTTGTCGACTCTTGGGAATTTGGCTTGGGAACTCCAGCAAGAACTGAGTATCTGGCGAAGTGTCTTCTGATTCTCCCGTCCTCGTCTTGTTGTTCCCATCTGTCACCCGGTGTATGGTCTCTCCTTTTATACTGGTAATCATGTCTTCGTGACATGACTCTGACCTTTCTTCTTCCTAAATGATATCACTCTGGAACAAAGTTACTGTTTTATGGTTAGCAGCACAAAAACACAAACTCTACCCAAGTAAAGTAAAGTTTTCTCCCGTTATTCCCCTTAGCAAGCGGGTGCATCTGAAGGGCTGCCAGTTAGCGAGAGACTTTGAACGTTCCACAGTGCCCATCTGTTCCCTGGAACGCCTTTAACTCTGCCCAAGTCTCTTTCCAAGAGAGAGCAATTCTTCTGGTGGACGTCCTCTATCCTCGGTTGTCCGATCTTCTCTTCTCTAGAAGCTGACGTTTTTCTGTCTTACAGTAATTCTCCTACGCTCTATTCTAGTTCCCTTCTTTGGTTCTGACAGCTTCTTTTTTACTTCTAGATAAGGCTTTTCCACTGTGAAGTTTTGTTGAACACAGAATAATCCTGATAACCTCATTTTTTCTGGCTAATGCGTTTGGATAGCAGCTAGACATTCTTCGGATTCCTGTCCGGACCTTTTGATTTTCTGTTCAAGGAATCAGAGGTCAGAGACTCTGTGGACTAATAGAGATTGGTACTGACCATTTCTGAAAAAAAAAGAATTGTGCAGACGGTCAATTGTCTGTAATCTTTCAGTCGGTCCCCCTTATTCCAAACTCATCCTGCCTTACGACGATGCACTTTCGCCCCCAGCTGACCCCGATCCGGGAAGGACTGGCTGTGCCGGTTGCTTGGCAGTTTTTCGGCCGTCTTCCCGACTGAAATCGAGGCGGGTCACTCCCCCCGGTATAAAGAGCTGCCTCCTACGCAGTTCCCCGCGGCATTTCGGTCCATTTCGTGTCTATCCTCTCATTGTCTCACAAACTAGCCTTCATCTTGCAGGTATGACTAGCCAGCCTCTGGAAAAGGAGACGGACGATGCTGTCGTCGGTCTACGACGCGTTGCCTTCTTCGCCATCGTCGTCAGCACATTCGCCGTGATTGCTGCTATCGTCACTCTTCCCATGCTCTACAGCTACGTGGCCAACTTCCAGTCCCAGCTCATCATTGAGACTGACTTCTGCAAGGTAGGTTACTGTAGATCTCAGACTCTCTGTCTCTCTGTGTAGGTTACTGTAGGTCTCAGTCTCTCTGTCTCTCTACCCCTACAATGAATTTTTCAGACCAGAGCTCGTGACATGTGGGCCGAGATCCATCACATTGACGGACCTGCCTTCAACCGTGCCAAGAGAGAGTACGGTAGCTCTCCCACTCCTCCCAGCTATGGCGGATACGGTGCCTCTGCTCCTGCCGTCAACAGCGACGCCGTTCAGACCTGCTGTGGCTGTCAGCAGGGACCGGCCGGTCCTCCCGGACCCCCTGGAGACAACGGAGACGATGGAGATGACGGTTCCGCTGGAAAGGACGGCAATCACGGAAAGGATGGAAACATTCTCGACTCTGCCATTGCCAACGAGCCATGCATGATCTGTCCTCCTGGACCTCCTGGTCCTCAAGGACACGGAGGAAATAAGGGACCTCAGGGACCGAAGGGAGGGCCTGGAGAGAATGGAAAGGATGGAAAGCCGGGAGCTGCTGGTATGCAAGGACCTCCCGGAATGATGGGAATGCCTGGTCGTCCTGGAGTCAGTGGACCACGTGGAGCTCCTGGAAGAGTCAACCAGGTGAGAGATCCTCCTGTAACTGAACTGAACATTTCCAGATCAACGGACCTGCCGGAGCTCCCGGTCGTCCCGGACCCCGTGGTCCTCCCGGACCTAGAGGAGAAGCCGGTCTTGATGGAGCTTCCGTCGAAGGACCTCCCGGACCTCCTGGAGACGTCGGACGACCCGGACCTCAGGGAGGACCTGGTCCTCAAGGTCCAGAAGGCCAGAGGGGTCCTGCTGGAGCTCCTGGAGATTGTGACTCGTGCCCGATCCCGAGAACACCCCCCGGATATTAGACCAGCAAACGAGCGAATAATAAACCTATCGAGACCTCATCTTGTTTGAAATTCCTTTTGTGATAGTTTATACTTGCTTTTAGCCAGTTTTCGGGTGTTCCAGTTCGATGGGAACAATCCACGAGCGTTCCGGTATTTGCGCTCTAGTCTTCACGCTCATTTGAAAGTGAATTTTTCAAGAATTCTTTTGATAAGGAAATCCTTGATATGAACAAAAATTTGATTTCCCGCCTATTTACTGTATTTTCAAAATTACCGCGCCTATTCAAATTTTCCCAAACCATTTCTGCTTTTGTTCTCTTCGTTCGTAGCACGTTTTTCTCTTTTTTTTCTGCCAATTTTGTTGTAAAATTATGTCAAAACAACAAAGTATCAATGCAGAAAACTTTTAGGAACAAAAACTGAAAAAAAAGATAAGCAATGGTGAAAACGCTGAAAGCCTTTCCGTATCGTTTCGGTACTCGTTTTCCAATTTATTAGCCAAAAATTGAAACAATTGACCTTCTTGTTGTAATTCTTGTATTTTCTCAGTAAAACCCGATAAATCATTAAATTTTCAGCTCGAATGGTGGCTCGACTCACCCTTACTGAAAAAGAGACACTAGTGCAAGAGGAGCGAAAACGTCGAGTTGTAGCCAGAAAACAGCAGGCATTTTATCATTTTTCTGTCTTTTTACTTCAAAGTTCCCAGGTTCGTGCTCAAGCCGATGAATTCAGTCGCCAGGTGAGGCTAAAAATCAGGAGAAAGTCGATGACGATTGCAGAATCAATCAGGTTCGCTTTTTTCTCTAATTCTTCGTAATTTTCGGCTCAGAACTGAAGTTAGGATAGAAGTAAGCAGTCGTCTGAGCTATCAGGACTCTCCTCAGCCACAAATCGCAGCCAGAACGACCCCACGATCGGCAAAATTGTCCAAGACGCCTAAAAGGGTAAATCACGCAATGAAACAGGCCGTCCGACGTGGGAGTCAGGCTCTCCAGCTCCTGCGAAAGGTTTTCTCCTGTTTTTTTTCAAGAAATCACTAAATTTCAGGCCAGACGAAGCGAAGAAGTCCGCAGACAAGCCATTCTGAATAGAAAGAACGCGGCGAGGGAACATTTTAACAAAGTATCGAAGCAGGTCAGCTTATAACCTTTTTTATTTAAAAATAACAAAAAGTGCTGGTATATTCAGGCTGGCACCTCATTTGCTCGCGTACTGCTCATATTTTACTTTTTTGAGCCCTTTAGCAGATCGGTTTCGAGCCAAATGACGTTGTTTACCCCATGTGTTGCTCGTTTTCCACTTTCCAATGATTGTTTAACACGCTAATTGTAAGTTCAATAAAAGTAGCTAAAAGGGGACACATTACGTACTTTTCCGTCACCCAATACTGCGTACGAAAAATTGGAGAGATCACGAACCAAAAAAAACCAGGATGCCAGCCAAAACTTTACAACAAATTTTCAGGGTGCAGAGAAAGTGCCTATAATGCAGTGAGATCACACTTCAAAAATTCCTCATCTTCTTCAAGAAAAGAGCCTCAGTTTTCGCATGTGTACCGTTGCCGTCCGCCAAAGTTGATGCGTCGTGGCGGCTTCTCGCAGACGTCAAACGTCAACTTTAAGCAAGAAATTTCATTTTCGTAGAGCAGCCACGGCAGGTAGTCGTCCCTGTAATTTGTCTTTCATTACTCAGAATGTAACTCGTATAAATTATTTGGATTTTTTTGTTTTTTTTTTCAACCCACTTGTGCCAGATATTCTTCCGGTATTCGATGTACCATTGGCTGAACTTGTCAAACTGGCCATTATTGACGTCCCAGGTACGGCGGCGCTCTTCTAGCTCTCTGAAACACAATTAGTTGATTTTTTTTGAGAAAAATTAACGGAAAAGCGATTATATTACGAGTTTTACTCACTGAGCGACGGATTCTTCGATTTGTAGCTCTTTCAGCTGCTTTTTCCTGGCAACGGAGCCTGTAGCATTGAAGGCAAGACGGATTTTGGCGATCACAGAGCCCTGAAACGTATTTTTCGCTTATTTTAATGAGGAAAAACGTAAATTCTATGCGTAATGTTATTTTTATGGAATGGGACAATTTTGGTCAGTTTGGGAGCAAAAGAGGTTGCCCACAGTCTCGACAGCTCACACGGCTGACAAAAGTTGTCTACTCGTGGAAGCCACACTCTAAACTTGTCATAGCAACAAACTAGACAGCTCACACAAACTGGTTTTCAGGTTTCCCAGAAGCTACAGCCTAGACAGTTCACACAACCAGAAATCACTCACATATCCGACTTGTTGCAAGCTGGACAAGGCTCCTTTGTAGTCGCCTCTGTCTCCTTGAAAGAAATCCATTTCACAGTCTCCATCAGCATCGAAAGCTGACCAGTCATTGAAACAGAATTCCTAAAGAAATTTTACGTAAAGTCAAAAAAAGAGTCCAAACCTTTCTAAAAGTGTAGAAACCGGGCCTTTTCGGACAGTTGATCCCTTTCAGCTGGGAAGCAATAGAATCCGACTGTTCCCTCGACTTGTCAATTTCAGTGAGGGACTGACAAACATCGCAGTAGTAACTGCAAGCTGCACTATCCAGTCGGCTCCTCTCAGACTCTCTGATTGTATCCCTCTGACTCTCTCTACTTCTCCGTCTTACTGTATTCCTCTGTTCATCGCCCTCTCCACATCTCACTCTCTCCAGTTCTCTGTAGCTTTGACTGTATGTATCTCTTTTTCTCTATGTGAGTTACTGTTTATCAGTCTCTGTCTGTTCTCCCTCTCTGGACCTCTGACTCTCTCTGTAATTCACAGTCGCTCTGCATGTAAATCCTCCTGTTTCTCAGTTATACTGTCACTCTCAATCTCACTGATTCTTTATTCCCAGTCTCTCTGTCTGTTTGTCTTATTGTCTCTCTCGCTCTCTGACTCTCTGTCAGCCTCTCTGTTGATCTGACTATCAGCCTATCTGGCTCTCAGTACTGTATCTTTCTCCCTCTTTCTCTCTCAGCCTCGGTCTCTGTAAGTCACTGTCCCTCTGTGACTCTCTTATATGACTCTCCGTTTCCCTGTCGGGCTATTCTACTGTTTTTGCTGTCTCTCTAACCCTCAATCTCCCCTCTCTCACCAATTGTTCCCATAACCGCCGCAGCCATTATTTGTGGCGTTTTGGCACTTGAGGTTAGAGAAGTCCTTCACATTCCACCATTGGTACTCTGCTTTGGCAAAGAACGAGTTGTCAATGGCGTCCGAGTCGTCCTTCACCTAGAGAGAGTTCGTTTTCTCGACAAAGAAACTCGCCTTGACATTCTTAATCTCAAGAGTAAAGCAGCCAGGAAAACGGACCACTTCGGGCTTGATATGAACCTGGCCGGGATTGATTTCGAGGACCTTCTTGGCACCGGGACGAGCTGAAACAGGTTGCGATTGCGTCACGCCATGCGGTCTGGGTGTATTGGGCAGCGTGCGCTGCTGCCATTAGGTGTGGCATGGGTACAGTTTTTGGAGAAAGTTTTTGTGTATTTTAATATTCGGGCGAATGGAAGAAAAGCACAGCACATCATGAGTTTATGATCACAGTAGCTTTGACCAATTCACCTTCTCACAAAAATGTGCTCCGGCTCAGATTGAAGCTTTTCAAGAGCCATTTTGAAACAAACCTGAGCAAAAAACTTGAAGAGATACGGTCTCAAAAGTCACGATTTTTCCTGTAGAAACCATGGGAAACTTTTTAATTGTAATGGGAAAGAAAGTGGAAAAGTTTCTCTGTATTTCTATCGTAATCGGTCAGAAAAATGGAAAGATGTGTACTGTGCTTAGAACAGCCTTGAAAACTTTTGGAGCCCATGGAAGGTCTGCAATTTTTTGCTATGCAGTAAGGAGAAAAGTCCCGGAAACTGCCAGATTTTGGTCCCAACTAAATTTGAAAAGATGACCTCGAGTTATCGAAAAATTGGAGTCCATGCAAAAAATAACAAAATTGTCTAGGAATATTCCACTGTTCAAAGCAAAAATATAACTGTCTAGGAAATTTAAAAAAGGCAGGACCGATCTTGAAAATCGTGAAAATTCGAAAAAATGCGTCAAACTCTGTACTCTTGTCAGAGAGAAAAAAAAATCCTAACCCTTTTAAACTCACTGCAACTGGCATCTGCCCTTCCCGGAATGAGCCAAATATCCTGATAGTTGCATCGATTGTTGACCTTTTTCCTTACATCATTTCTATGCGCTCCACTTCTAAATTTTGGTTGAGGCGGAACCCGCAGCTTGATTACCTGCCTATAGCGGGCCCTACACGCCGGATCCAAGATGTCGCAGTCCAGCTGGCTCCAGACTCCGAGAATTATAGCTAGCTGGCCTAAGAACCTTCGCATCTGAAACGGGTTGGTTCAGTCGGTCGGCCGGTCGAAAGGAGAGAGAGAAAGAGAGGCGTCTCTTTCTCTCTACTTTACAAAAGGGGCAACGAAGCGACAACTCTGTCGGCAGCTTCCGCCCCTGATCCGATTGTGTTGGACAAGGAGAAAGGGAGTTAGAGAAAAAACAATCTTTAAAGAGTGAGAGACAGCTGGGACGGGTTGTACCTGTGCGCGGACACAGAGACAGAGAGAGAGAGAGACCGGATCATGTCCACCCTTATCGATTGGGCTTTGGAAGATGGAGACAAATTTCGACTCCCAAAAACACCGCCAGCCCGGTTTTTGAGGGGCGAGCGATCTGGCGCTCACTTTCTCTGGAAACTTTTTGACGGCAGGCTTGTCCGAGATTGAGGGATAGAGACAGGGAGACAGAGTGGCTAAGAGAATGAGAGACAGAGAAAGTGAGAGTCTGAGAGACTGTCTGGACAAACACGCTGAGTAAGGTTTTGTTTAACACTGTTTCTATTTCACTCACTCTTCCAGACTCGTTCGTCCCCAAACCAAAACACGATAATGGTGTTCTGACTACAGCCAGTCGCTGTTCCAATTATCTAGTTTTTCACTTTTTTCTTAATTTATTTGGTCATTTATGTTCTCTTCTGTTCCAGACTAGCCGTGTCGATAATTCAAAGCTGTCAAAAGTACGCAAATATGTATAAAAAAGCATTGATTTCACATTTGTTTCCCAGTCTGCTTTTTTGTCGCTGGCTACTTTTTATTGTAATCATACGAACAGTCTAGAGAGCTTCGCAGCCTTCGTGTGTACAACAGAATGCCGGCTCAGGACAATGACTTGTAAAGTTGTTAATCTTCTGATTGTGACTGTGTATCTGTCCCTCTGTCCTCTGTCAATTATTCTCTCTGTCTCTCTGTCCCCCTGTCCCCCTGTCTCTCTCTCTGTCTTTCTCTTAGTCTCTCTGTCCCTCTGACACCCAGTCTCTCTTGTCAACCTATACATTCAGATACCGATTCCCAATCTCTAAACCAACTGGAATAAAAAGCGCTTTTTATATTTACGTGAAAAAAAGATGGAAAAAAAGGTTTATGAGGGAGAATGGTCATCGATACAATGTTCGGGACTCTGCCGACCACGCCGTAATGGATAGGGATTGGAGGGTAGGAAAAGCTTCCCAATATTCAGATAAATAGAGTTTTTAGACTTTGGACAGTGAGACAAAGGAAGAGTACAGAAGACAAGAGAAGAGTGACATCAATTCCGATGAGAACATCAAGAAACAACGACGAGCACAGAGGGCCAGGGCGCGAGAGAAGGCTCACGCGAATGCGGATGCACACTACGAAACCAGGGTAAGGTCAGATCATAAAGGCCGGCAATTAAAATGTTTCAGAAAGATCATCGCGAGACTCTAGAACGAGAGCAGAACAGAAGGGCGGAAGCTATGGGACCAGTGCTCATTCCAGGAAAGAAGACTACTTCAGAGTCAAACGTGGGTTCTCTGGAAATGGCAAATGTATTCTAGATTTTCAGAATCTCTATAGAAGAGACTTTGTAGCTTACTGTAGGACGAAGCAAGAAGACCTGGCCCGACAGCTGGGAACGACTTCAAGAGTTGGTGGGTTTGGGGAGACGGAGAAACAAAGAGAAATAGAAACAGGACGACAGAGGCTTTCACCGTTTTCAGCCAAAATCCTCGACGAAACTTGTATGTTCATCGGAATCAGCGTCGTTGCAGTCACGATAATTCTAAATGAGCAAACACAAATGAAGGAGCAGTAGACTGTTCCTCGAGAGATCTCGGTGCTCAATTTTATTCTCAAGGACGGAATAAAAAGTGTGAAAACGATCGCTCTGGATGCTGATCCGGAACTCTACAACAAAGAGTTTGACACGCCTGTAAAGCGAGAAAATATCGTGGAATCTTGTAAGCCACAGCTTTTCCCTGTTAAAAAAAAATTAAAGCTGAATATATCGGACTGAGCTCTCCGACGTATTCTCAGGGTCTAGAGGACATCAAGGAAGCTTGGAGGCAGTTTGAAGAAGCCTGGGGAACGAGGACAACGAATACGGCGACGAAGGCTAGAGTTTTGTGTGAGAAGGATCACTTTAATCAAGTTGTAAGTTAGTTTGGAAGACATTGGAAAAGGGCACCGTTTGCAGAGCGACACTCTCGAAAGAATGGCGTACATTACTGGCATGTCGACTGGCGAATGGTGTCGGTGTACTGGTCAGTTTTGACTCCCTGTCCCTGTCCCTGTCCCTGTCCCTGTCCCTGTCCCTGTCCCTGTCCCTGTCCCTGTCCCTGTCCCTGTCCCTACCTCATTATTTTATTTTTCAGAACTCATCAAAAAACAAATGCTTCCAATTGAACACCTTGCTCTGGCTCTCAAAGACGCTTCCGGCTGTCATCTTCCTGAAACGGATGTTCTACACAATTATTTGAAGGTACCGTTTTGACTACAGGTTCAAACACGACCCTGTTAAGAAAAACTACGTTCCTCTCCTAAACGACAAGCACTATTGCCCCGTCCATATCAACCAGAAACAGGATAACGAGCTCATGTTTCAACAGGCTCGAGGAGCCATGTCACTGTATTTTTTCTCAAAATTTTCGGTTCAAGTACTAGTTAAGACACGGTCTCTTCGAGTTCCTCCACAAGGAAAAACTATTCGGATTCGACGAATTGTACAGTGAAGAAATTCACAGTCTCTACATGGAACGAGAAGAAGAGATTTTGGAGCCTTGCCAGTAAGTAAGAACTGTCTCTCAGCGTTTTGTCTCTGTCTATTCTTCTTTTTCAGTAAAGACCAACTCATCGAATGCGATGGTTCCCAGCGACCAAACGCCTTGAGAGACAATACTCTCCTTCCCAAAGTAACTGCCAACGATCCACAACCTGATCAGTACCACTTGTCTCAAATGACACGAGCTTTGAGAAACGTTGCTGTAAACGCTGACGACGAGTCTCTGAATGAGGAAGAAGGTGGCGTGGATGACGACGAAGATGACAGTGATGACGATTTGAACTATGATTCTTTTAATGCAACGCAGTTCCAAGTCAACAATCAGTTCCAAAGCACCAGTCTTTCAACAGTGCCTCCAGACTGAGTCAATCCTGGTCGATCTACTGACAACGAGCATCAAGAACCCAGCAGGTAGACAGACAAGGTTTTCAAAACCAACCGAAGTCAGAGTGTGGAGAAGTGAAAAATGTGATCCAATCAAATTTGTAAGTTTGTTTTTATTTGTGAAGACCACATTTTACCTATTTTTCGAAACCACAACGTCCAAATCGAATGGCGCCCTTACACTGGAGATTTAATAAAAGAGAAACTGCTCCGTCCTGACGGAATCATCTATCCTCACGGCGTTTGAAATATGGGTTGATTTTATTTTTTTTACAAATTATGAATTTTCGGAAACTGTCATAATAAAGGGTTTGTACAAGTCCGTTTTGAGGATGCCTCGGCGAGATCAAAATTGAAATCTGTCTGCTCGTCCGTATCCGTCAAGAATTGGAGTTCTTGTGGTGACAGGGAATCGTGAAGCTTCTGAAGGGCCATGAGTAGTTCTCTCTTCCGAGATGTGTACTCTTTCGACTGGATCTTGGAGAGACGAAAATCAGTGTCGAGCTTAAACGAATATTCAAATTTAACACAGAAACTTACAGCTATTAATCTTTCTCTCAGTGCCGCCGGTTGTTTTTTAACGAAAAGTGCCACGACTTCGGGAGTTTTAAAGGCAGCAGATATCGCTGCTTGAATCGCCTGAAGATCTTCCTAATTTTTAAAAGAAAAAGTCTCACAAATCTGGCAGCACTAAGTTCATCGACTAGCGTTATATTTCCTTCTTGGATCTTACTCAGCGACTGGTTCAGTTCCTGACAATAAAAAAAGTTAAAGGAAAGTTGTAACCGACTTACCTCTAACTGGGCTACTGTATCTTCTCTAAGTTCCTTGTACTCATCTTCGTCGAGCGACTCTCTGAAAGTTTTTAATCAGACTGGAACGATGCCAAAATTCTATGGTTTGAAGCGTGGTTGGTTCAAAAAAGGAGGGCGATGCAGTTTTACCGAAATTTCGCCATGCATACATTTTACGACAACCGCAGTAAAAATGCAAATAATAATGCCCGAGCGTACGCAATTTCTCGTCAACTAATGTTACGCAAGAAGAAAATTTGCACGCGTTACACCGTAAAACTCCAGCTCAAATTTGAAGTGGAAAAAAGGTTACTGTATCTTTCTTACATGAGAAAATCCACTGAACCAGGACCGTTTCGCAAAATGCGCACCAACAATTGGTTAGGGTTTGCCCTGTTATAAATCTGGTTAATTCGACTGAAATCAAGCTTGACCTGACCGCTTGACGTGACAAAATGGCCAGGTATACCCAGTAATATGTGCAGTATGTTCCACGGACTGTTTATACTATATATTATAACAGAATACCAACCGTTCAGTCTCGACATCGACCAGCTGTTCAATTAATCGATTGAGTTGTTGATGAAGATTAGCTATCAACGTCCGGTCAACATCTTTCGACATCTAAACATGTTGTTGTTTTTATTGAAAAGCACAGAATGGGAGTGAAAGTATTATCTGATCGATAAAGGTCCCATCCCCTGTCCCTTATCGATTTCTGCCAATATTAGGCTTTTTTATTAGAAAAATGAATGGGGGGAATATTTTCAAACGCGAGCGAATTCGGTTATCCGCCGTACGGGGCTAGCGTACATGCGCATCAGCCTGTACTCACGAAATGGTCACACTATCAAGTTTTCTCAGCGAGCCGGTCTATCTCTCTTTCTCTCGTCTTACCCTTTTGGCCATCACTTGGCCGACAAAGCTTATCTGCGCGAGAACTTTCATCAAAAACCTAAATTTTTAAATTTGTACCCAATCTGACCTGAAAGTCTTCCGTACCTTATCTCATTGCATCTCTCAGTGTCTCGTGTCATTTCCTTTCACCCTTTTCAATTCAATTTTTAGCCATTCGAGAGACGGTAGTTTATTCATCTTCGGTTCGACAGAATGTGCCGTGGCAGGCGATGAAAACGGACCTTCTAGAGCTTGGGCAGGTACAGGAAGCAGTTAAACCGGTTCGTTTTTCCTACTTAATGCGAGTTAGGGAAAAAAACTTCAAACAGCGGACTACACGTGTAAAAACTTATATTGACGGTAGGGGTCAGCATGAGGGCACCACTACAAATTTGAAAGTCAATCGTGGACGATTCCCTGCTAAAAATTTGTTTTACCTTCCAAAATTAAATTTAGAAAGAAGAGATGCTTCGCAGTCCCCGTTCATTCCTTTCAATGTTCTTCGGCAGACGGAAGGTAAAGGGAGAAAAGGAGAATCGATCGATTAAAAAGGGATGTTAAAAATATTACTTTTTAAATGTAAAACTTTCAGGGGGCGTCAGTCTATCACGCCTTGGTCGTCATTTTCTTGGAATATTTTGCATGGGGTCTGCTGACCGTGCCCATCATCAATGCGAGTTCTTTAAAGATATTTTTTTGATGTTTTCTTCCAGGTTTTGGCAGAAACCTTTCCAGAGAACAAGTTTCTTATGAATGGAATCGTCCTCGGCATCAAGGTGAGGGTTTTTAATTTTTGAAGCGCGTGCCAAATCTTGGTTCTGCGTGGAGTTACGGGACATTGCGGGAAATTTGCTCAAACTTGTGCTGGAAATTGAGGTCGCGTAATGAAAAGTACGCAGAACCAAGACTCGGCAAGGTATGACCTGTGCAAAATATGGAGAGCATAAATTGAATCGCCCGCGTTTTTTCTTAGCTGAGTATCCAACATTTACATGCTGTAACATGCTACGCAGCTAGGATTTGAAAAATGGTATATACCGAGACTGCGGGCAATTCAAAAAATGCTCTCTACATTGTGAACGCACTAAAATGAGTCGATAGAGAGAATTAGAGAGTGCGGCAAAAATAGTTCATTCCAATAGATTTCCACTTGCTGAAATCATTCAATCTTTATTTTCAGGGAATTCTCTCATTTCTCTCTGCTCCCCTGATTGGTGCACTGTCCGACGTCTGGGGAAGGAAGATCTTTCTCATCGTAACAGTTCTGTTCACCTGTATGCCGATTCCCTGTCTCAAGATCAGTCCCTGGCCAGTTTTTTATCCTATATTTTTTAGTTCAAACTCTTCAGGTGGTACTTCTCCCTCTTCAGTATCAGTGGTCTCTTTTCTGTCACCTTCAGTGTAGTTCTAGCTTATGTGGCTGATATTACCGACAAAACGGTTAAATTCTCTCTTTTTCTTTGTGAAAACTCACTTTTAGCAAAGATCCTCAGCATATGGTCTTGTGTCAGCCACATTTGCCGCTTCCCTCGTCACTTCGCCAGCCATCGGAGCCTATATTTCTGAGGTTTATGGGGATGAGGCTGTAGTCCTTTTAGTGAGTATTTTTACTCGAAAAGGAAGACAAACCCTTTCAGGCAACAGTGGTAGCGGTTCTCGACGTTGTTTTTATCTTTTTCATGGTACCGGAATCTCTTCCACTGGATAAGGTAGTCAGCGATGTGATCAACTGGCAGACTGTTGATCCGACAATGTCTCTTCGGGTAATCTGGGAAGACAAGCTGGTTTGTTCAGTAGCCGTAACAGTGACTGTCCTTTCTTCAGATTATGCAACTCGCCGGAATTGTCTTTCTCTCCTACTTACCGGAATCAGGTCAATTTTCTTGTTTCTTCGTCTATCTTAAACTGGTAAATGTTTTTTCCCGTTATTTGTACTCATTCCTTCTCCCAGATGATCGGTTTTTCTCCGGAAGCCGTAGCCTCATTCATCGGCCTGGTTGGAATCCTTTCGGTCATCGCCCAGACCGGCGTCCTGTCCCTTTTGACAAACTGGGTCGGAACGAAACATACCATCACTCTCGGTCTCGTCTTTCAACTGATCCAGTTGACCTGGTATGGACTGAGTACAAGGTAAGAGCTCATTTTTTGTATTATTTCACCCAATATTAAGTTATTGGATGATGTGGGGAGCTGGAGTCTTGGCCGCCTTAAGTAGCATTACGTACCCTTCCATCAGCTCTTTTGTCAGTATTCTGGCCGACAAGGACAAGCAGGGCACTGTCCAGGGAGTCATCACCGGCATCAGAGGGCTTTGTTCTGGTATATTTTACACTTATTTTTTGTGTTTCAGGTCAAAACAGATTTTTTCTCAGAGATCAGTCAAGCAAACTGTTCCAGGTTTCGGTCCAGCCCTCTTCGGCCTCGTCTTTTACATTTTCGATGTGAATCTCGACGATGAAAGTGCGCATATGGGTGTTCATTTCCCGTCAGTTCGGATCAGACCAGCCCCTCTGAACGAGAAGATTCTCTCACCGAGAAGGAACGAAACTCTTGTGGTTAGAAATCTTATTTCTAGCCCATTTTTCTAATTTTCAGCCAGATAAGCCAGCCTTTGACTGGCAACTGGTCCCAGGACCACCTTTCCTAGTTGGAGCCGTTTTGGTCTTGTTCGCTCTTTTGTGCAATGCCCATCTTTCTCCCACGACTACAGCAAGCAAGTATCTTAGAAGGTGAGATATTTTGTTTAAATATTCAGCGATGAATTCAGATCCCCAGCTTTGTCTCGGCAGTCTTCGGACACTGCCCGCCTTCTGCATAATGATGACTCGCACTCGTGCTAGATTTTCCTCTGTCCTCCCACTATTTTCTTCTCGTTCGGGTTCTGATACTGCTCAAAATGCGGTTCTGTGTGTTTTTTGATATAACGGTTGATTTCAAAAGAAGCATGTGATAATTCTGTTCCATTGATTTCCAATTGTATGGCCTTTAGCTGCCTCTCGCGTGCTAGCAAATCTGTCCGGTAATAAAGAAGTTCTGCCAAAAACATGTTGAGATTTTCTTCTTGAAAAACTTTGGGAAGGCAAGAAAAATGAATTCGGTGCCTCAAATTTTTAGAATTTGGCGCCAGCTTTTGGGATTGCTATAATGGTGGCAAGCCAAAAAACGTATTGTTCTTTTTTCACTTTTTTCCCGCTGAAAATCAGATTTCTTACATCTCATTTTGTCAAAATAGTCGCTCTGCAATCATTTTTTACAAGAAAACTACCTGGAAATTTTCATTTCGCCAAAGTATAAAGGCCACCTGTTCTTATAAAAACATCCAGGCGATATTTTCGTCTCATTTTATTCAATCCCAATTGATTTATATGCCTTTTCTCGAGGGACTTTTGTCATTTGAGTCAAGTCAAATGCCCTAAATGCCCCGCCGTTCCATCAAAAACATCCAGCCCCTGCGGAGCTTTTCGTATTTCCATTTGATTAATGCCCTCTCGTGCTATACTCCTACCGGCTTAATTTCCTCATTTTCTAGCTTAGAACCGACCTAAAATGGTGGAGCTTATATTTTTCGAGGATTTCGTAAAGGATGGAGAGCATTTTCTGGACGCATTCGACGAGTACTTCAGGTAATCCCGTTTTCCTTTGATTTTAAGCCAAAATTCAGATTATCCTTCTCAACGGCTGAATTTAAGACGATCACGGCTAAATTTGGATCGGAAAAGACAGACGCCAACGCAAAATTGTCCCAATTAATGCAAAAATGCTTCCAGGTGAGAGCTTTGCCATTTTTTCGCTCAAAAATTAAATTTAGCTCTTTTCAACCGGTCTCGGAGAACGATTCGAACAAATAGGCTATCATTTTCCCGATAAGGCGGGCCGAAGCCTAAGAGCTACCAAAAAATTGAAGAAAAATGATAAAATCAATGTTCTGATCGGATTTCGCGTGACGAACCAGTGGAACAGTCCTCTGACTATCGGACCCGTCGCCAATGAGCTTTCTGCCAAAGGTTGGACTTTTTTAAAGCGTTTTTGAGCTCGTTTCTTCCAGAATTCCGTTCCTTTTGGCATGGAGCCTCCACCCTTCGCAGATTTGCCGACAGCCGTGTCTGTGAATGCATGGTCTGGGGCGAGGAGCCCTCTCCAGCTATTGTCAAGACCATTCTTCGGTTTCTTCTCAACAAGTAGGCTTTTTTGTTAAGCGTGCGAAGAAAATCAGCGCTAGCAAATTCCAAAGGTGCATTTTTCCGGATTTGCGTTTTAGCGGCTTGGCCGACAGGAACATGCAAAAAAACAATAAACGAGAGAAGGATGGAAAAAGGGGCATTTTTAACCCGTTCTCCTCATATTTTTGCCGTGACACAGTGGCAGCGCGCTTCGTTGTTGTCAAAGGACTCGGGTTCGATTCCACTCGAAGCTTTTTCTTTTTTGCGCCTTATCATCCTCAAAATTACGTTAAGTCATGTGGTTTTTCGACAAGATTTTGATTTTCCCTCCACGATCATAATCAAGTTGTTTTCCAGATATTTCGGCTTGCCAGACGAGGCCGTAGCATGGAAGAGCTCCTTCTACGATCCGGCAGCTGTCAAGAAACATACCGACGAGATTAGTGAGTTTTTATTAACTTTTTATTCACCAAAAATAACTTCCAGATGCAGCCTTCAGCTCCTTGAGCGCCGTTCTGCGCAATCTGAAAAATCTCTCGCTTTCCGTGACCAACATCCACGGAGTCAGTCCGTTTCTTCGCGGCACCGAGCCACAATCCGAACTGGCCAAAGCGGCAATAGGCGGCAAGCTTCGGAAAGGCCACTACCTTCCGACGTCCCATCTTCTGCCAAAATTCACGCCCTCGATCGAAATTTTCATCAAAATGGCCTATTCGACAAAGTGGGGAGACAGCATCGAAGCCATCAAAAAACTCACCGCGGCTTTTTATCTGCAAATCGCCGAGCAGCTTCAGAACGTCCATAAATTAGTGGCGGTGCCGACGGAGGAACATGTTTACGTTGTTCAGGTACTTTTTCTCCTTTTTTTTAAACCTAAAATTTAGGACAATATAGTCTTCCGACTGATCATCGTCAACGACAAGCTACAAAAATTGCTGGAGGAACGAGTGAACGTTCTCAAAGAAAATGGAGCAGCTAGAATTAAATTTACGTCGGAGGGACGGGCTCATTCCAGCTTCCAAAAGAGGTAATTTACTTTTTTAGAAGGCGCCTTGTTAAAAAAAGCGCGTTTTCTGAAGAGAAGGAGTTACTATAACTTTGGGCCGTCTAACTGTCGGTGGAGTCTGTAGCTGTCTGCAGGCGTCTGATTGCCCAGCCTTGTGAACCGAGTCAGGCCTGTCTAACTGTCGAATCTGTAGCAAACCACAAAGTGGCAGTCTATGCATTCCAGACCCAGACACGTTAGCTGTCTAACGGTCGAGTCCGTAGCGCCAAAAACATAATATTGGCTCAACAACTCTGCCTCTTTTCAAGCATTTTTTTTAGATTCGTCTCCGAGCTGCAGCTGGCCTCATCTCTTCACTCCTTCTCCCTCAAGAGCAGCTTTTTCTCCTCAACCGTTCAACTTTTCAAACTGTAAGCCACTTCTCTCCCTCCTACTCTCAATTCCAACACAGATGGCTCGGCGCACACCAGATGTCCAACATTTTGACAGATTTCGCCGTGGAGCTGCTCGTGACGAACGCTTTAAAGAGCAAGGACAAGCCAGAACCTGGGTACTTTTTTTTTTGTATTTTTCCACAAAATCACGCCTTTTTAGCTCCTCCCTGTGCGCGTTCCGTCGCTGTCTAAAACTGCTCGTCAGCCATAGCTGGCTCTCTCAGCCCCTTTTCGTCGATTTTGACTCGGAATGGAGCCAAGAAGAAATGGACCAACTGGAGTTGAATTTTATCAAAATGCGACCAGTTCTTCCGCCGATGGTCATCATAACGAACGAGGATCATCTGGGCAACAAGTAGGTCTTTTTAGCCGATGTTTGGGCATTTTTCGAGCAGTTTTGGTGGAAAAGACAAAAAACAATCATTAGCATATGAAAACCTTGAAAATCTGATGATTTTGTTGCACTAATTTTATGACAATCTTGACTTCAGATGGACCAAGGACGGCCCCTCGCCACCCATGCTGAAGCGACTGATCGCCCTGGCCACAAATTCTCTCCAAATAATCGACGAGGGACTGACGAAAGAAGCCGTCGTGGATCTCCTCGGCTCCATCACCACGACCAGCTTCAAAAATTACGATCTCGTCCTGGCGTGTCACCCGAAAATGGTCACGAGAGCCGTGGAGGAGGTTGAAAATGGAGAGTTGAAGGTGCGTTTTTACAATTTCTATATATTTTTAAAGGATTGTGTCTTTTAAAACACTTCGTAACGAGACCCGTTTTGACAAGTAACATGCAAACATTAGATACTCAGCCAAGATACGCAGCTAAAACTTTGAATATGACTGCGTATCTTGGCCGTTTCCATGCTAAACTTGGTCTCGTCACGAATTAACAAGATTACTGTTTTGAGCATAGATCCAAATTTCCAGGGCCTCCCCGTCGTCGATTTCGACCCCGTAGCCGATCTTTTCACCGCCCTCCAAAACAGTTTCGGCTCCGTGGCTCTCTTCTTCTACAACAAGTACGGAAGCGACAAAATTGCCGTCAAATTCAAGCCGACGAACGAAGGAGTTCCCGCCAAAGTAAGCCCATTTTATGATTTTTCCCCAACTTCATTTTAGGTCTCCCGAAAACCCGTCTTAAATCGAGAAGAAATCATCGAAAATATCAAAGTTATGGGAAGAAGCATCATCAAATCGATTGAGAAAAATTACTGAACTAATTGTTGTTGACCCGTCGTTGTTATGTTTTTGTTATGAAAAGTTCTAAAAATTTGTTGCTTTTTGCATAATTTTAATGTTCGTAGCGTTAATTATACCTTTTTCCCTAATTTTTTTGTATGTAAAACGCATTTCCAGATGGCCGATATTGACGAGCTTACCAACTTGATGACAGAGTCAAAGGTGGACCCGTCGGCTCTTGGTACGTTTCTTTTATTTGTTAGGCTTAAAAAATAGGATTTGTTGACGCATTTTCTCACTTTCTAAGCTTGTTTTTCGAAGAAACCCGGTAAAACAGAAAAATGGTAGGATTCTACCCGTTTGGTACTTTGAACAATGGCTGGTAAAGCGAAAAAAGACTCATTTTATTGACCAGCCGCAAGTCTGTAGCGCAAAAGCGCTTTTAAAAAAGGCCATTTCTACACTTTCAGCGCCAAAAACTACCTAAAGTTTATGGAATTCACCATGTTACTTCGACTCGCAAAGAGGGGCTCATTTGCTGAAAAAAAAGGCCATTTGCACTTATTTTCAGCTTAAATCCTATAGTTCCTTGTTTCAGGGCAACATCCCCGTTTCTGCCAGTACAAAAATGTCGAGAAGGCAGCCGAACAGCAGGCTGACAGACGTCGCGACGCCCTCGAACGACAGCGGAATCGCCGCCTCGACGCTCAGAATCACATGCGGAATTTGGCTGAAAATTTGGAGAGTGACGAAGATGAAGAAGAGGAGGAAAAAATTCTGGAAGAAAAGGAACAGACGGAAGCCATGGACTTTTCTATGAGAAAGGAGCGGAGAAGGAACAGATACGACAACGAGCTGATGACCAGCGAATGGCTCGTCGATATTCCCGAAAAATTATCTGACGAGTGGATGATGGTACCGTCTCCGGTCGGAAGAAGAGTTCTCGTCGTCGCTACTGCTGTAAGTTTTCTTCTTTTTTATTTATTTTTATCATCTAAAAGCTCAATTTTCGTGCTTTTTTTCCCAAGAGACAAAATAAGGAACAACAATTATTCCTTTAATTCAGTTTTTTGTCAAGCGGTAGTATGACCCGAGTCGATCCGACCCAAAATTTGGTCGAGCACGGATTGAATCGGTCTTCTTGCAGTAATAGTCCAACAAATTACAGTAGTCCGTCTAAAATGTTCATGCTAGAAGCTACAGCAATTGTTCCGATCCCTATCTTCTTGTGAAAATAGAGGCCTGGGTATTTTTTCGCTTAACGCGATCTCGACCACGCGCTCACAAAACGCTTCAAAACTGTAATTTACCTAAAGATTCAGTTTTGTGCCCTTTATCCCGTCACTAGTTTAAAGGAACTTTCGAAGTGAGCAGAGGTTGAGATGCTACTCTCGGTGGAAGTTTGTTTAATGTCAAAACGCTTCATATTTTTAAAATGCTAATTCCCTGCTTAAAATGTACAATTCTCTTTTTTAGGGCATCACGACGGCATATTCCAAGGGCGGTCGTCTTCTTCATCAGTTCAAGTCACAGCTCCCCTGTCGCAGTGGTATTTTCACCGTTTTTCTTAAAAACACACAAAAATTGCAGGAAGATACACGATTCTGGACTGTATTCTGGCCGGACAGACCTTCTACATTTTGGACATTTTGTGCTGGAGCGGCAACGTCTACTACGATTTCCCTTTCGACAATCGGCGCTTCTTTCTACAGTCTCACGTCGAAGAAAATGCGCAGCTGGCTGTCAGTACGAAAGCCTCCAAATTTGTCTTCAAGCCGCTGCCGGCCTGCAAGTGCGAAAAGAAGGAGATGGAAAATATGATGAGTACCGAATTTGAGTGGGTTTTGTACCTATTTTTGTTAGTACGTCGGCCGGCTTCCGCCTGTTCGAATTAGAGAACAACCAGCCGTGAACGACGGCTGTCGCCGCCCTAAATATCTAATCCTAAGAAAAGCTAACTTTTCCTGACTTGTTCGTGGCCAGTAAAGATTTCCTTGCAAAGCAAGGATGTCAAAGCTTTGTACTTTGGACAGCTAGACGGCTATTGAGCTGGATACTCCGCCAAAGTTTTCAGCTTCGACGTAGACGGCCTTCTCTTCTACCACTCCCAGGTCCTCTACGTGGCCGGACAGAGCCCTCTGGTCGGCTGGCTCAAGCCCTTCATGCTTCCCGACGTTCTCGGCGTCGAAATCGCTGAAAAGTAGAGCATTTTTTTTAACCTTCAACCTCCAGAATCTTTAGATATCTGGCCACGAATGCTGAAAAGCTCAGCGCCAACGAGTACATTGAAAAATACAACAAGAAGCATAAGCACGTCAGTCGGTTTGGCAAAGAAACGGACGACGAAATGTCCTCAACCCGTTGATTTTTAAGCCCTGTAAAATTCGCATTAAAACCGGTATTAAATGAACGTTTAAACTTACTTTTTTTGTTGATTTTAAGCTGGTTTTAAACCACAAGATACTAGTCGTTTTAAAATTAAAAAATGGATGATTTAGGTGCCTTCGAGATGTTTTCCTCAGATGATTTAGGAGTTAGTCCAGAGGATTTAATACAGGTTTCTTTCATTTTTTTCCTTTAAAAATGATTTTTAGATGGGAGGAATATTGCAGAAACAGATAATGTACCCATATTTCGACGTAGCTCACTATATATTGGTTAGTTTTAACGATTTGTTTAAATTTCGTTTTGCAGCAGAAAAAACTTTTAAAATTGAATATTTTTTGATAGTTTTCCAACTATTTTGTAGCAAGCTCCTAATAAACGCTGCTTATTTTAGGATAAGCGCTGAAAGATACAGTAAACATTTTTAAAGCTACTGTCTCGACAGATAGACAGCCGTTGGGAACCTGTTTTCAAAGCAACAAACTCGGCAGTTGGACAGGTAGCTTGTTGGGGCCGTTTTGTGACTGGCCACTGTTTCGATAGCTATATAGAGTTCTTTGTGGCCCGGTTCTGTAGTCTAGACTGTTAGACAGTCAGCTACAGTTTCGACAGTTAGTCAAGAAGCCAAATATTACAGTAACCCGCTTTTATCTTAAAAACGACTTTCTTCTTCGAAACATTTTCGCCAAGGTGCTTGAAAACTTTTTTTGCTTCCTAAAACATTATTTTCAGATGTGCATATCCGTAAAGGACGATCTCGGCCCGACAGCTACCAGTTTTTCTCGAAGGCACCCCTTTTCCTGCTGGCTCTCCTGTATGCTCACCTCCTTCGCAGGTTTGTTTCAATTTTGCTCCAAAAACTTGATAATTTAGGAAGTTTCCTCTCATGTTTCCTGCTCGGCGAGCCCGTAATAACACCCTTCAAAAATCACCGAGATATAGTCCTAGTCAGTTTTTTTGTCCACTTTTCGCTGAAAAAAAATGTAGGCCACAGCCGTCTGGTATGCAGTCTTTTACTCGCCTTTTGACGTCGTCTGCCGGCTGAGCAAATTTTTCCCAGTCAAAATCGTCCTATCCGTGATAAAAGAAGTCCAAAGGACCCACAAAATATCACATGGAGTCAATTATACGGCCAAAATTTACCCCGAATCCTATCTGGTTCAATTACTTGTAGGAGTGTCGAAAGGAGCCGGCAGTGGAGTCGTTAAAATTGTTGAAAAGGTAAGTATTTTTCAGTTTTGTCCTAAAAATAAGCTTAAGTTGATCCGCGGCTCGTGGGCCCCAATGCAGCACGAATTACTGTATCCGACGTTCACGACAAAAGCCTGCCTGGTAGCTTCGATAGTCTTCGTGCTGGAGAAGAACAGAATGTATGTCATGGCGCCGCACGAACTCGTCTATCTGGTCAGTTTTCAATTCTTCTTTAAATTTGAGCTTCATTAGAAATGACCAAAAAACGATACATTGTCTGGGGTTTTTAGTCAGAAAACGGTGTGAGCTGGAAAATCACATCCTTGATGACGAAAACACTGCGAGGAAGTTGTGTCGAGAATACATTTCCGCATTTTGCGTTGAAAACCAGTAGAAATCACTCAATCAAAAAATGAAAAGATTTTTAACAGAACCATCAATCTGTTGGCGCCTTGACGCCGAAATTACACCATAGAATCTTCTACTGTATTTTCGCATAATTTTGGTACGCAGTTTCGCGTGAGTGAAAAGTTCCATTATTGACTCGCGCCAAAATGGTTGTTTCACATTTTGGTTCCGAACAAGGTGGAAAACGAGAAAAAAAATCCAAAATAGCATCATTTAGAAATCTGATCACAAACGTCCAAAAAAAATTACCAGATCCTCTAAAAACCATTTTTTTCAGAGCGTCATCGGCTTCTTCGTCTATTTCAAGCTATCAGCTCTCGTTCTCGGAGTGACGGATCCTCTAGCTCCCGTCGAAAATGTCTGCTGCGCCATCCTGATGGGCGGAGTTTGGGACGCTCTCAATCGGTAAATTTACCTTTTTCAGTAATGTTTAGCCATTTTAGTGCCGTGACGACAACAAAAGAAGAACTCTCAACACGAAAGCCGACAGAGGAAGAAATCATCCAAGGAAAAAAGTCGCGTCTGGAGACGAAAAAGACGAAATAGTCCGTCAATTTTTATCCCGAAATTCTTCATGCTTTCAGCCATTTTCTAGTCAAATTGCAGTATTTCCCCACCATGTATTCTAGTCATCCGTTTAATAATTTACACTTTGTATCGTTTTGTTTCGCTGTGATATTATTGTTTTTTAGTACTAAAGCGCATAGTGTTTTCCAAGACTATTTCATTAGAAAAAAATTGACTATCGCCAGAATTTGGCGAAATGACGTTTTCATTCATAAAAATAAGCATATTCACGAATAGGAACTCGTGATTACAGCCTCCTCCTTTGGACATGGAATTAGAGACGTTTTGGCACAAAAGTTTGTTCGAGAAAGTTGTTTTCACTTTTTTTTTCACGACCATCAGCTTTGCGCGCCGAAATCAAAAAGGGGTGCAGGGAAGGGTCGCTTTAACAATACGTCGAAAAAGGGTGATCAAAATGATATAATTCTTTCCGATGATACTGTCTCCTACTCTGCCTCTACGCCTCTCATTAGCTACCGACCCGTCGTTCCTTCCTCTATCCCCGTTGAGTGTTCTATTGACTCTACTGATTACAAGTGTCCCCAACCGATGTTCGTCCGACTCTGTCTCTTCACAATATTTGCGCTCTTGACCCTCCTAATCACTCCCTAATCGTCAGACGGCCCTCCGTTCCGGACCAAAACTTCCTTGAACCTGATCTTCTGGTAAGTTCAATGTTTTGAACGGGATGATGGCGCGGGAGTTGTGTCCTACCTCTCTTCCGATAAGCCTTATCTGAGACTACCATTCCGCTGTAATTAAATGCCTCCAGTAGCTCTTTTCGACAAGACTTTTTTGACCCGGACGTTTACTTTTCAAATGGTTAAGTTTGATAGATATTACAGAATGTAAGCCAAGTTTAATCGAAGCCGAATGTTATGAGATTTTTTTGGGGGAAAGTTGGGCTTAACCTGGACCCCTTGAACAGACTATATCCTGGTTTATAAGATGTTATGTTCCGAAACGGTCACTTTAGTGACGGTGATGTGTCCACCTATCCATCGCTTATCTCACTGTAAGAAGCCTGACCCGTGGTCAATGTAAAGACCAGAAAGATATTAATTTCGAACAAGTCTTCACGAATTTGAGAGAACCATAAAAACTTTTTTTTTCAGGAGAAATCAGGAAAAATAGACAAAGGCCTAGCCAAGGTTCTTTGATAAACGAACTAGGAGAGAAATCAACTTGATTGAAACTTATTTCATAATAAAATTTTGTCTTGATGAAAACATCGGACTGGCAGACGAATTGGTAATTTTTCGTTGGACTAACAAGGTGAAGAGGAGCTGATTACACCGTCAGGAGATCCAACACCATATCAGTCTATCCGGAGTCAAATTTAAAAAAAAGTCCATGTCACTTTTAACTGTCTCCTATTTGTGTCCTCATCCAATCATCTGAAGTGCCCCCTCTATACAGTATCGTCTCTCACTCGACCCCTACCATATTTGGCAAAGGGGGCGGTCCGTGCTTACGGTTGTAAGCCGACAGATTATCCGTCAGGTAGCTATCGAGTCCCTGCCCTTTCTCCAACTCCTAAAGACCGCGTCATTACTGTCCGTATTTGAGGAAAAGACCATCTAATACTGTCAGGTAATGATGCTGACTGAAGGAAGTGCCCTGGCCCCAAAGTTCATCTACCCGTCAACAGTTGCTGCGCGACTTTTACCCGCATGGCGCAGTTGGTAGGAGCACTGTCTGCGATGTTAGACATTCCCAGTTCAATCCCCCGGCATGACAACCAGTTTTGTCTTTTTTTGACAGACAGAGACACAGTATCTCCTTACTACTAAAGCGCAATGGCGTCTGTGGTGGACTATTTGTCTGTTTGTCCGGGATCTCAAATGGTCGCGACACGTCAGAAGTTGTCAGGATTGTAGAACTTGGACAGAATTTCGTAGTTCTGAGCGCCACAGGCGCCAGGGCGGCAACAAACTCTTTCTCAAAAAACAAACTCAAAAAAACTTTCTTATTAGAAGGGTCGAACACAGATATCCGTTGAGTTGATGCTTCTAAGCGAAAGTACAGAATAAAAAAGTAGTGCACTTCTCAATTTTTTTAGTTGTTGCCTCCCATAAGGGAAGCTCTCCAAAAATTAAGTGTACCGCTAAGGCAAGCCAAAGCATCACTTTTCAAAATTACAGTTGATTAGTTTTGTTGCCTCCCATAAGGGAGGCCATCCAAAAAGTTGTAAGTGCACCGCAAGTTAAAAACTTGCATCACTTTTCAAATGATGGCTGAGCAAAAGGGCGCAAGCTACCTCCGTCAACCAATGAAAGCCAGATTAACGGGCATGTCCTGTGAGTTTGGTGTGGTACGAAAGCGATACCCTCCAACAGATGGACCCTCCCCGCTCCAAAATGGAAGCAACGCTGAGGAGCTTATTCAGGGCATCTCCAGAGCATTTAGTTCCAACCAAGGAGTACCTTGTTGACGAGTAGTCCAAAATCTGGGTACTAACCCCACGGTGTGTGTCGATAGATTACGGACGTGAAACGGGCGAGTACGCTTCCCCCCAGAATTCCGGAACTTGAAGATAAAATCTCAATTTTCTAGCTCATGCTTGCATTTTCCAGGTTTGTGATGTTCTTTCTAACGGCTGGTCAGTATCTGAAGATGATCTTTGTTAGTCTAACGACTGGTCAGACAAGTTTGCTCTCGCATCTATTTGTCCGTCCAGCTACTTGACTAATCTGTCCTCTTATGGCGACAGTTTATTAGCTATTTACACAGTATGTACACGAAGAGAAGATCACCGTCTAGCCGTAGAATCCATATCCGTACGGCATGTAGCCGTAACCGTAGCCGCCATAGCCGTAGGGAGCATATCCATAGGGAGAGTAGCCGAATGGGTACATCTGTCTTTTCATGCGGAGGCTGAAAGTTTTCTGTCTCATTCTATCTTTCTGTAGGTCCCTCTGTCTCTCTATCTCTCTGACTCTCAGTCTCTCTCAGAAACGAACTCTCTGTGCTCCATGGAACCAGTCGTAGCCACGGGATGTACCAGAAGGAAGAGAAACAAGACCAGTATAGCAAACAGTTTCTTCATGCTGAGCTTAAAATTTCGGTTTGACACGAATTGAAGGGAGAAAAGGAAAGTATGGGAAGAAAGTGTCTCGAATATGGAAGTCTGGACAGGTTTCCGGCGGTGTTTACAACTGAGAGTAAGACAGTCAAGTGATCTTTATTTACCAGTTACAAAATGCCCCTATAATTCAAAAACACACAGTGAGCTTGTTGTCTGACAAGATAAGAGTTAGAAATTGGGCGTGCTGCAGCTGTATCTCCACAATGCATTAAGGCCCTTATCAGCGTCAGCTTCTCTTTTCTTCTTGTGATGAATATTGATTCGCTCCGTACAGGTATAATTAAAGTTTCCTTCTGTTTTTGGCTATTTGTTCATTCAAATTTACTCTCTTTAGCTGTTCAAGTCTTCGACGAGACAAAGTTTTCCGACATCAAAATCTTAGGCTATGGCGGAGAGGGTACCGTCCTCAAAGCGACCTATAAACATTATGGGTATAGTCCAATTGAATCTTATAAAACATGCCTCAGAAATGTTGCCTTCAAGAAGCATAACTTGTCGCCAGAAGACAGTAACTTAAACAAGAGAGAGATTAACACTCTTCTGCGGCATTCCTTTCATCCGAACATCATTAGACTCCTCGGATTTGCTGAAAGTATCACTGGGCAAGTTCGAAGAATCACTGGAATTGTCATGGAACTGATGGAAAATGGCAGTCTTCACGATGTTGTTCATAATCTGGACATTAATTACGAAATGGGTTCCATTTGTAGCTGGATGATACAGGCTGGTCGAGCGTTGTGCTACCTTCACAATGAAAACGTTGTCCATCGCGACATTAAGCCTAAAAAGTTTGTGTAGGAAATAATTATCGAGCCTTCAAACATTCAGCTTACTCCTTTGTGACAATTACCGTAAACTGAAAGTGGCTGATTTTGGAATTACAAGGACAATGACTGATTCGACTATTCTAACTGCGGGGTAAGTTACACCTGGCTCTGTTCTTCTAACTTTCTCGTTTTGGGTCAGGCTCAGTCCAAGCATAGCTCTTTCCATCCGTCTTTGAATTGATGCTACTTTTCGTTGGGCGTCGTTGTCATCAAAATATTTGTACTCTTTGTTTATTACTGTTTCGGAATAAGTGCACCAAACGTTATGACGAAATCACCCATCTATTACTCTTTACTTTACTTTACTTTATTATTCGGCGAAACTTGTGTGGGTCTATCTGTGAAATCTCGGTATGAGCAAAGCAAAAAAAACAGGTGGCAGTCAAAACTTTTGCTCTCGTAAATTTATAAGAGAAATTGGGCGAGGCTGCGCTAGAGTAGCAGCCATCAGGCGGCCAGTTTGGTCTATTAGCCATCTTGTACATTTCGTTTTTTTTTCAGAGTCGGTTCGTTGCACTACATACCACCAGAGGTCGTAGACAGTGAAGCAGGAAAGCAAACATATTCCAGCAAAATAGACATCTACTCTTTTGCTATCACCATATGGGAAACGATTGTAAGAAAGTCCGTGAAGAGAATCTTTCTGCCTCAAATTCTATTCAGAAAACCTTATCACCATTTGGAATCGCTGTCGTACAACGTCCTGCTTTCTAGAATCCTTAAAAAGGAAAGACCACTATTGATTGAGGTCAATGATGAAAAAGTTGAAGGTTTCTTGGAAAGGTAATTTTGGATTTTATGATGACAGCAGTGCCAATAATTTTGGCTATTATAATCTGAACCTCAGAGCTTGGTCTCATGACCCCTCCAAAAGACCAATAATGGATGATGTTGTAGACTTTTTCCAAAAGTATGGACTTGGAGTTGGCACGGACATCGAGAGAGAAATATCAGTCTCTGACAGTGCTATGCAGACAAATCGTTCTGGGTAAGCGCGAAATATTTCTTTCTCGCATTGAAGTTTAGAAGCAGCGAGCTATTGATTGAGGATATGGAAATCATTTCCCCCGAGAACACCTTGGATGTGGTCTCTGCTGCTCCTAAGAATAAAATCACCAAACGGTGAGAACGTTTTTCACAAAAATGGACTAAATTCTTCGCAGGCTGGCTCCTGACGACGATAAAATGCCGGAAACGCTTCTTCTCGAGAGGTTTAATAGGCTCCACTCTCTCATGGAAAAACATATTGAGAGTATTTCAGCCCATTTCGATGAAGATCACCAATTGTTGCGGTAGGCATAAAAAATGATTATCGTGTTCGAAAAACAGGTGAAGTCGAATCGAGCGTATTCGAAGACAATTTGAACCAGCGGTACGAAAACTAAAAAAACGCTTTTTGTCTGAAAATGAGGTAAGTTCCAACAGAAGACTATATTTTCTTCTAGAGATACTCTCTGCCCATCCGAACGCATCTTGAAATCAGACTATTTGCGGTTGAAGAACAGCTTCAAGAGTTCAGGGTAACCCTTTCAAGCAGCTCGTAAGTTTTAAAAAAATATTATTTATACAACAACTAACGTTTCAGCGAATATACCATTGACATGTTGATCAGTTTATTTTTCATTAAAAGTGGAAGTGATGAGGCTTTCGGAAAGAATGATTTATCTGAGCTAAAGAAACTGAGCGAGTACTATGCAAAACTTGCAAAAGAAGTAGTTCTATATATTTCGAAAGAAGATGAAGCAAAAATTACATTATGGATGCTCCTGCCAACGTTAGCAGAATACTTTAAGTATGTTTATGCTTGACTGTTTGAACAAGTACACTTGCAGTCAGTTTTGGAATTGGGGGAAATGGGTGGATTGTTTCATCAACCGTCTGAAAACAGAAGTCTTAGATCTCAACAGCATTGATGACAGTTTTCAAGAGAATTATCAAACGCTTCAATGGCCACAGAAAAGAGATAAATTGGCTGAATGTATAGAGGAGATCAAACAATGGAAACCATATGCAATGCCAAAGTAGGTTCTTGTGTTAAAAACGCTAAAAGCTATTACATGCGTGTCTCGTGCCCGGAACCTCGAAAACAGTGAGGACAACAGACTTTGTAGAAAAATTATATATTTAGAAGCGTCGAGATTGAAGAGCGAGCATGACAAGCTATGTCAACGAGCCTCAAATCGAGAAATAGTTCGAGGGAAACTCAAATCACGTGTTTATTTTGCAGTGATTGGGACCGCTGGACAGATCTGATGAAAAAATTTGCATATCTGACGAAAAATTATCCTGAAAGGAGAAAAGCACAAGCGGTGGAGCGATTCAATCGTCTGATTCGCCAGAACGACTTCTACTACAAGTTAATCATGGATAAGGTTGGAAAGCCTTATAGACAGGCGTTACCAACGAGAGCGGAAGAAGAAATGGAAGCTAGAAATAGAATAGAGTAATTTTACATATTCTAAGTCATTGCCAAAATTTGACGCTACGTATTTTCTTTTACGCGAAATTGCGTACGCATTTTATTTGAAACTGTGTGAGAGTTTCGTTCCCGCATGTACACAATATCGCGTAAGTGAAAAACGCAGACTGAGAGTTTGGCACGCGCTATACCAACTTCTTGCTCTTGCAGTTTTTCCGCCAAATTTCCACTACCTGAAGACGAAGACGATGACACCGATGATGGTATTGATAACTACAATTATATCGAGGATGATAATGAATGGGACAAGCTGTTCGATGATCCCGATCAAACCGAAAGCCTGTACAGTTAACGTGCTCCGGCGTGCGAGGAGCATGTTATAGCGAGAATTTACTGTATTTGACCAATGTAGTAGTTACTTGAGCGGAATGAAAGTGGCTTAAAATTCTGTTCAGACATTATATGGGAAATGAGAGAAAGTACGAAAATAAAGTCGCAAATTATATAGTTTCCGCGACTGTTTACTGCTGAGAGTAAGTCAGTCAAGTGACCTTTATTTACCAGTTACATAATGACACATTTTTCTTTTTTGGCTTTGACTTCACGCGGACTGGGCCAGCCTTCACGGGACGGAAGTCTGATGTCTTCGACTGGTGATCTTTTCCTCTCATTGCTGTTTTCGTCACAGTTTCTGAAAGTCTGATACTGTTTGGAGGAGGAGCTGAAAACCTTGTCAACTTCTCCAGAAGATAGGCAAAAGGATGCATGACATTAAAGTCTTCTTTGGCAGAGACTCTGTACAGTCGGAGACGAGACTTTTTCAGCTTCTCTTCGACAAAATTCTTGTCAACTGCTGACTGATCCAGTAGATCCATCTTGTTCTCTATCATCACGACTGGACAGTAGCGAGTTAGTCGGATCTCGCGATAGAGGTCCAGAGCGTATTCGAAGGTCTAAAATACTCATGGTAGGACCCTATCAAGCGTGAAAACATAGGATACTCGGTGAAGGTAAAAGTTTGGTTGTACTGCAGTAGGCACCTCAGTTCGTTCAAACTTCGTCATTTTCCTCTATTTCTGACTTTGTTTTCGACAAATGAGAGCACCAAAGGGGTTGTTTTACACGCTGAATCGATTAAACACAGTTACAAACGTGGAAAATGAAAGGAAACAGGTGAAAAACCAAGATATATGTATAGGCAACTTGGAAAATGGCGCCACTTTTTTGAACGAACGGAGGCGCCTACTGCAGTACAACCAAAAGTTTAATTTGACTGCGTAGTTTGGCTGAGTATCAAATGTTTGAACAGTATACTTACATCTGAATCTGTTGTCGAGTAGATGAGCGCCACAGCATCGACATCTTTCGCTTCTTCTCTGTCCCACTGAAATTCGCTCTTTAGATTTGTAACTGTTCTAATTGTAAGTCTCTTTCACAGAATTCACTCTGATAAAATTCCGACTGAAAACAGTAACATCATGTAACCACTTGTTCAAATATTGAATCCGGCCTATGGTCCATTTCCAACGAAGAGCGGCACCCATGTGCGGGCGCCAATTTGAAATTTCGTGCCCAAATCCGATTTTTGTTCCACACCTTTTTGTTCTACACCAATTCTACACCTATAAAAACCTACTTGTCATCAAAAAGACGGGAAAAACAAGACTTTTGATGCTCAATTGGCATAAAATGACAGTTTTCTCGATAAAACAGCCATGAAGCTGTGAAAATGGATGATTTTCTCCCGGTTTTTACACCAAGTATAATAGGTTGTTTCATACGCTGAGTTCGAAAATGCAGTCGAAAACAAGAAAAAGAAGCTAAAAAACTGCGAAAAATCGGCAAAGTTGAACAAAATGGAATAAAATCCGACGCTGCGGCCGACATTTTGGAAATTTCGCGTCGAGAACCATGAAATAAATCCTTTAAAGAATTGCCTAAGTGCCGCTCTTCGTTGGAAATGGACTATAACGTGGTCAAGACCGAGTCTGGCTGAGCCTGATTTTAATACAAAAGGGATAGTTTTATAGTGTCCGGTCTGACCTGGTCGATTATCTTTTGATACAGGAATTTATTACCAAGGCTGGGAAATGGTCCCAGAATCCTCTTGGAAAAGGCCAGGTCTTTTTTTTTGTCTGGCAAACGGAGTTCTGTTCGAGTTCATTGTCTAATAGAGTTCTTTCCATTTGTCCCTCAAAAGTTTACACAATTCTAGCGACTAACCTTTTCCTTCTCCGACACCTTTATCCTGATGTTCAGCTCCTCGAAATGGAATATCGTCACGCCTCTCCCTTCATCGTTTTCAATGCTCAGACTCTCGTTGCAAAAGCACTGGAGGATTTCCGTCTTTCCAGTCTAAAGGTTTTTTTTAAATTAATCTAGGAGAACATACCCCACGCGCTCCCAAGATTCTGATGTGGATATCCTTGTCAAAAGACTCTGGAGAGGGCTCGGACTGCATTCTGAAATAGATTCAAAGAAGGAATAAGGGAAAAAAAGTCGAGAGATGACCGGAAGGGGGTGATGTGTCTGGATGACTGAGACATGCAGGCCGCTAATGAAGTCGTTAATTTTAAGTCCGTAGCGCGATCAATTGAGATGAAAGAGCCAAAAAAACTTCTGTTTTGGAGGAAAGGGGGACATAGAGATGGAGAGTCTAGTACGATTTCTAGTAGAGGGAGAAAAGGTCTAGTACAGCGGAACTGAGGGATTTTTTTTGGAGGTGGTTTCCTGGTTACCAGGGAGCATTGAGACATGTCAGCTGTGGCTAATTGTCGTATAGACCGGGGGACCCACCTGGCTGGCAATTTAGTGGTCCATTTATAGACGACTAGCGGGTGGGTTTAGAAGTGTGAAGTAAACATGTGAGAATGAGAGAAAAAACAGGACGTTAAGCGAAATGAGTCAGAGAGAGACAAAAGAGTGCGTGAACTATGAATTATGGAGACTGGGAGAAGGAGAAGAAGCAAACAGTGTATAGTTTTTGGAGAATTTAGCCTGGATTGAGACTGAGAAACAGAGAGACACGGAGACTGTTCTGTGAGGTCACTACTCGCCAAACGTGTTCATTTCCTTCCAAGATTGTTGCTACAAACAGATACCCGCTATTTTGGAACTCCCTTGATCAGTTAGGGAAATAGTAGATCGAGATCAGAGGAGTTATGGCCACATATGGGTAGAACCAGTCCCGGGGATAATTGGGCAGGGAAAACATCCGAGCTGACATGCGAGAGTACAATTTTTTGGATATGGGTAATTGGAGAAATAGTAGGATTTGTGAGGAAAATAGGTGGCAGTAATGAGGGAGGATTGTCCTGGGCACTCTGTCCCTCAAAAACAAACATCCCATGAGACGAAAAAAATGAAAACAAGGGGAAAGATAGGAACCGAAAATCAGATCGCGAGAGAAAGCTGTAGTGCTGAGACCCAGAACTTTGGGTTTTTTTTTGCGAATTGATAAAAAGCTGAAAAAGTCAAGAAAGTAGCTATTGATGGGAGAGGGAAGGAGCGGAAGCCGTAGTCTCAAGCCCTATTTCAAAAAGGGCTGTGCAGCGGAGAGAAAGGGATAAAAGCCTTGTCCTTGGCCAAATAACTGGTCTCTCCCATTCTGATGAGACTACCTAACCAGTAGTGGTCCCAGTTCAGAAGAAATGTCTCGATTAGTTCCGTCTCTCTTTCTCTCCCACTCTTTTTGATTGAAATAGGAACTGGCAGTTCTGATTCGGTCCGTTGTTCCCCCAATTTGTTGTTACTCTGATGGTCAAGAAACAGTTTGCAGAATGCAACAAAATAGTCACAAGCATGCTAGACAGAGAGTGAGAGAGTTATAGACAGAGAGTCAGAGAGACAGAGATTGAGTCAATCCAGAGTACACGACTGGAGTAAGACAGAGTGCTGATGAAAATCTAGACAGAGTACATGAAATTGACTGGGGACAAACTGAAGAGGGTATGAGAGACAGATTAACGAAATACCGAGCAAAGAATGGGATTTGACTCATGCTGGGGAGAGGTCAGACAGTAGAAGAATGAACAATCAAAAGTTATGACCAGTTTGAAACCTAACTGCTAGAAACTGTTCCGGACCCCTGAGTCTTTGGTCGGTTTGCAAACAGTTTCCCCGAGATCGGACTATACAAGCTTTGAAGCCCATTGTTTTGGCATCAATTCTATTTTTGAAAAACCTATTTAACGGCTTGTTTTCAAAAGTTATGAAGAAAAGGTCACCCACAATCTTTTGAGAGGTTTTTGGCCCACTGTGAACGAATAATGAAGAATCATGGTGTGTGCCCTATGCAGCTAAATAGGCCTTCGTTCAGGCATCATTTCTTTTTTTTAAAAACCTTTCTAGCCTCATCTTTTCAAAAGTTATGACCAGTTTGACCTTTTACTCAACTGCTAGAAAGAGAGTCTGTACCAGAAGAGAGAGAGAGAGTTTTTAAACTGTTCCAATCTATAGTTCCCCGAAGAAAATGTCAACTCTTCAAAAACAACAAAAAAGACGGATTCAAGAGAGATTCATAGAGTTCAAAATACCCGGATCACAGATTAAACATAGATATCTTGAATCGCACTTCCCATAGCCGCCAGAGTTGAGTTCCTCTCGCAGACGTAGTAGAAGTTCATGTTGCAAGGGTACCAGAAGGCGTACTTGCCGACAGCGCCGGACGGATTCCAGTGAGCGGCACACTTAGAGACAGAGTTGTAGCCATTTTCAGAGAAGAAATATCCGGGCTGGATGAGCCAGGGCCTGAAAGTTGTTGATTGAGAAGGACAGAGAGACTGAGAGACTGAGATACAGGACAATTACTCACAGTTTAGTGTAGCTGAGGGAGCTGTTGCTGTGAAATCGGGGCTCCTCAGATTCGGTGTTCATGAAGAGTCCCAGCCAGGTCCAGGTGTTTTCGGGAGCCTTCTCAATGATGTTAGTGAACTCTTCCTTGCTGTCCAGGACGAACAGAGACGAGTCCATCTCCTGACAGTGCTTCTCGGACAGTTCCAGAGACTTGGTCTCACGGGTCTGGATGTAGTAGCAGGACTCCTTGAAACGGATCCAGCCGTTCTCACAGGTTTCCTGGAAATGGGGGGATTGACTAGAGTTCTGTCTCTCTGTCTCTCTGACTCTCTGTCTCTCTGTCTCTGTGTCGACCATTCCCACAAACTCACATTAAACTTGGCCGATTCGATCTTAGTCTCTTGAGTAGTAGCTGGTACATCAGCAGCCAGTCCACAGGGAGATCGAGTAGTGGTCGGAACGTCTTTCTGACAGGGAGGAGGAGTGGGTCTGCAGGGAGCCGGAGTAGGCGCGTAGTCACACATGATCGGAGCAGCTGTGGTGGTTGTAGTGGTAGTAGGATTCGTAGTGGTAGTAGGATCCATCGGGCAAGGAGCCTGAGTGGTCGGCACGGCACATGGAGCTCTGGCCCGACAGCAGGGACCGGCCAAGGCGACGGAGATGAGTGAGAGGAAGAGGAGCATGATCCTACGTAGGTTTTTTGCGTGGGATCTTAACTTTATATAGGAAGGTTTTGGGCGGAGCAGGGCGGCTCGTTCCAGAGGCACGGTCCAGGTCCCATTGGGCAGCAATTAGCTCATGGGGTCAGTGGTCGGAGACTGGAAAAATAACTCCTGGGCATAATGCTTTTGGGAAGAAATCTAGAGAAGAGTGACAGTGAGTTTCTGTAAGGCACTGACTCTTTATACTCGAACAAAAACAAGACAAAAACCAGTAGAAAAGATAAAGCACCGACTCGAGCTCAAAGCCTAAAAGATCTTTTTTTGTCTATTGGTCCTTCTTCTCCGCTCCGGCCACAGTTCCATTCTCTTGGGCCGCGGCGGCTCGTCTTTCTTTCGAAGCTTGTAGAGCTCTGAACAGAGACTTTTTAACAAGAAAATAGGCTAAATCACCTCGAAAGAGCATCCCAAATTCCGCCCATGAAGACGGCACAGAAGAGATTTTCAATTGGGGCGAAGGGATCGTTCACGTGGAGAATGACAGCCGACAGCTTGAAGTAGACGAAGAAGCCGACGATGAACTAAATTTAAACATATTTTAAATTAAAAAAAAAAACTTCTTGATTCACATGTGCCTACCGTGCTCGCTAATCGCCTCCTCGCTTATTAATATTTATGGCTTTGTTGCCGAATTTGTTGTTTTTACTGTCGAGTTACTATATTTTAATATTGTCTCCCATCAGAGAGTCCAGTGATATCATGACATTCCTCAATCCTTCTAAAAGTTGTCAGATCACAACTGTCAATAGCAGCACGGCCTACAACGATGATATGGTAGGAAATCCAGAGAACGTCGTTTTATTAAAGTCTTGTCGCCTCCCATAAAGGAAGCTCTCCAAAAATTAAGTGTACCGCTAAGGCAAGCCAAAGTATCACTTTTCAAAATTACAGTTGATTAGTTTTGTTGCCTCCCACAAGGGAGGCCATCCAAAAAGTTGTAAGTGCACCGCAAGTTTGGAACTCGCATCACTTTCTGAATGTGGCTCACCACTGAGCAAAAGTACGCAAGCTACCTACGTCAACCAGTGAAAGCCGGATCTACAGGCATGTCCTGTGGGTTTGATGTGGTACGCAAGCGATACCCCCAACAGATGAACCCTCCCCGCTCCAAAATGGAAGCAACACTGAGGAGCTTATTCAGGGCATCTCCGGGGCATTTAATTCCAGCCAAGGAGTACCTTGTTGACGAGCGGACCAAAATCTGGGTACTAACGTCTGTGACGACACGAAAAGCGTGTGACCGGAGAATTTTAAAAGTATGTACGCGGAAAAGGTCAGGATAGTCGTCACTAAAGGTAAAATTTTACGCTGAATCCAATGGGCTAGGTCCCAGGTCTTTAAAGTGCTTCTGCCGGGCGCTACTAACGATTTGTCGATAGTCTACACCTAAACCCACCAGATAGACAATGTCGTGAGGCGCATTGAGATAGAGACTGTTCTTTTCCAGAACAAAGACGATGGAAGCGACGAGGCAAGCCTTCGTGGCAAAGGTCGGTCGAAGAACCTCGTTTTGGTTCGGTAGCCAGACTCCTCTCACCAGCTTAAATCCTTTGTTCTTTACTGATCAGTCTCTCTCACCTGTTCCATGGTCCGGATAATTCCCGATCCGGCTCCTTTGGCTGTTCCTACGATGACTTGGACCAGGTACGAGTTCGGGTAAAGTTTGGCAGCGTGTGAGACTCCGTGAGAGACCTGGAAAGAGAGACTGAAGCAGAGAGAGTGTCAGCTAGTCAGAGAGACAGAAAGTCTGAGAGATCGAAAGACAGAGACTGAGCGAAGGAGTCAGAGAGTCAAGAATACAGAAATTCAGAGAGTCATAGTAACAAAAAATCTGAGAGACCGAGATAGAGAGTGGAATAGAGACAGAGAGACAGAATCTGGGAGTCACAGTAGGAAAAACTAAGAGACAAATTTACAGAGAATGATAAACAAAATATACTGTATTCACCTTGAAAGCTCGTTTGACTTCCTTGAAAACAGCCAGAACGCACTTGATCGGAAGGACCTTCGACAGTTTGTAGACGCAGTCGAATGGGGCATAGAAGACGAGATACCAGACAAGAGTAGCCAAAAGAATGTCGTCGTGTCGTTTGAAGGGAGCGATGACGGGCTCTCCGAGAAGGAAATTAGCCAAGAATGAGTCGGCAAAGCACATAAGCATCGATGACAGCCAACAGGAGAGAGGATGCTTCCTGGAGAAGAGACTGGCCGAGCTGGCCAGGTCGTCTCTCACCTCTACGATCATCTGAAAGAAGTGTAACTGTAACAGTAACAGTGACTCACCAGAATGTAGTGAGCAATGTCGAAGAGTGGAAACATCTTGAGCCGATGCAGCCATGCTCCCGTCTCCAGAAGGATTTCCGGATCGAACTTGAACGATTCCGGTAACATGGCCGGCTGACTTTAAAAAATAGAGATTGAGAGACTCATGGAATAAGATAAGAGAAAGGGCAGATGACGCAGAAAGTCAGGCAAGATGGGAGATATCACTTTTTTGGTGTTCGTTTCTGGCAGTCCAAGTAGGGAATTGAAAGAAAGTCATAAAAACGAAAAGAAAACAAAGATGGACTATAGAATCAGCTTCCAAGTGCTTGAATACTGCGTAATTGTGTCGTGTCCTTCCGCCGTAGGACTGAGAGGGACTCAAGGAACAACTGTCGGCATCCAATTGCCAGCATCGATTTGCCATCGTTTTCGGAACGTTTTTTGGCTCTCGAACACAGTTAAAAAGGCCGGCCTGGAGACAAAAAAAACATGTTGCGTACTTTTCGTTACGCGAATTTGCGTACGCGCAGCAACCACTTTTTCCAGTTTTGAGTATATCTCGTACAGCATTTCCACTTGGCAACGGCTATAGAAGCTTTGTTTGGCCCTTTGCGAAAGTCGTTAGTCTCTTGCTCGATTCTATAACGGCGGTTGGCTCCCTAGTTTAACCGAGTCCCCTGGTTCGTGTTTCAATCTCTACACTCCTTTTAACAAAAATTTAAAATCCGACCATTTTTCAGAATATCTGCCCAAAAATTATCAGCTTCTACTTATTTCAAGCCGCGATTTCAGGGCCAGCCATGTTTTCTTCTCCAAGATAGCCAGTTTTAGAATAAAAAATTAATCTTAGCTCGTTTTTCCTCCATCTTCAGAAGGAATTTGCAGAGATGGAAATAATTGATAAAAGATGGGTCCAAACGGGGTCAAAAAGAGCCGCGAGTCGGTTCAGCTAAAGGCGGCGAGACTTCGTCTCGGCAGGCTCCGCAGCTGGTGTACACATTGCCCTCCGGAGAAGATCGGCTGCCAGCCGCTGATAGGAAGAAAAAATAGCTCTTTTACTTGTGTTCAAGCCTTTGTGAGAGCTTACATCGTCAAAATCAGGACATTTTCACCTTTTTATGTACTGTTGGCATTCCCCTTTGGCCTCTAATCAGGCAATACGTCAAATATCCTGAGCAAATAGCGGCTCGGATCAATCGCTGCTTAGATCAACAGCGTAAGTCTCAGCTGGTGGATATGGTAGATATCTCCGTTCATTGGTATTGCGTACTATTTGAGTTTCCCGCCGTTATTTGGGTCCCGCCACGATCCCACTGACAAAAATTTGCCTTTTTTGTTGCTGAAGAAGCTGAAAAAAAATACATTTATCGCACAAAAAAATGAAATTACAAGTAATATGAAAAGACCCTAACCAGATAGAAATCTATGCAACGATATGTAGTGAAAAGTTATGGCTTGTTTCCAGCGATGAAAATGAAATTTTTACTCGTTCCAGTAAGTCCGTCCCGTGAGCAGATCTCGTCCGACGATCAAGCGCATAATTTCGTTCGTTCCTTCGAGAATCTGATGGACTCGCAGGTCGCGCAGATATTGCTGCATCGGGTAGTCTTTGAGGTAGCCGTAGCCGCCGAACATTTGCAGAGCTCCGTTGACGATCTAACAAAGTTTTTTTTGAAGGAAAAATCGGAAAAACTCACGTCAAAACAACTATCAGTTGCGTGGAGCTTGGCCATGGCACACACGGCTGCCTTGTGGGCAGTATCTTCGTCGACGTGACGACACGCGTCTCGCACCATGACGCGGCTCGAATGCAGCTTTGTAGCATATTCGGCCAGCTTGAACTGATTCCACTGGAAGTCGGAGAGCGTCTTGCCAAAGGCTTTGCGGACCTGAAAAATTGGAATTAGGGACGGTATGAAAAGAAAAAAAGACTCTGTCACTAGTTTGTGCGAAATAATTGGAGCATTGGTTAATTACGGTACCTCTGCCCGCCATAATCATCCAGACGGAGAGCTACTGTCGTTTGGGCACGTTACTGTAATCGGCTTACGCAAAAAATGACCAGAATTGGACGAAACCACAAAGTATACAAGGCCCCGGTTGATCAGGCTCAGTTTATAGGATAAGCACCAAATTACAGTAACCCGCGTCGATCATAGACATGGATCTGTCTGGGAAGGCTGCGTGCATGAAAAACGAACAAAAATTCGATATGGCTTGTCCCTTTGAGACCAATTCCTTGATTTAGGCATTGAATACTCAGCCAGAATACGCAGCTAAGCTTATATTTTTAGCTGCGTATCTTGGCTGAGTATCCAACTACAGAGTTTTGTAACGACACTAGATAGGTTACGGTATCTTCCTCTTCAAAAGGACATACTTTGAGATGACTGATAGCCAAATCCATGCTCTGCTGAGCGGCTCCCAGCGAGCAGCTGGCAATGTTGAGTCGTCCTCCATTCAGGCCAGCCATGGCGATGTTGAAGCCCATATTATCCGATCCGACCTGGTTCGCAATCGGGATTTTGGCGTCTTCGAAGGTAATAATTCTCGTAGGCTGCGTATTCCAGCCGAGTTTTTCTTCCTTTTTTCCGACGGAAAATCCCTCAGTTCCGTCTTCTACGACAACACAGAAAATTCCTTTCGGGCCGGGCTGGTTCTCGTGACGCATCATGACGACGTAACTGAAATTTTATGTTTTTTTTCTCTCTAAAAAAAACAAAAAATAAAGGTTTTTGTTCCCAGAACCATGTGGTGGCTGTCTAACTGTCGAGTTTGCGGCTTCAAATAAACCAAAACTGTCGAATTGGCGGCTTTAGTTTGGCCACAACGGCTGTCTAACTGCCGAGACCGCGAAAAAAAAGAAAACTTACTTGTTGGAAGAGCCGGCTCCGCTGATAAAAGCTTTGGATCCGTTGACGATGTAGTAGTCTCCGTGTCTCTTTGCCGTCGTCCTCAAAGCTGCAGCATCCGAGCCGGAATCCGGCTCCGTCAGACAGTAGGAAGCTCGCGTTTCGAACGTCGACATCTGTGGCAGGAATTTCTCGCGGACCTTGTCCGAGCCGTATGTGTCGATCATCCAGGCGCACCTGGAAAAAAGAGTCATTAGAAGCAAAAAAAATCAGCATTCTGTGGTTGTTTTCCACGTAAAATTCAATAAAGACACTCAAAGGTTGGAAAAATAGGTGGAAAATGGCTAAAAACACTAAAAGGAGGTAGCTTGACCAATAGGGGCTAAATTGGCTCATTTTTCGCCACTTTTTCTTTCTAAAAAGACCAAAAAATATCTTTACATGTTATGAATACTGATATACGCGGCTGTAGAAACACATCCTGCCGACAGCTGCTCAAAAATGACGGAAGCATGAAGACGCGTCAGGGCGCTGCCCCCGAAATCTTCTGTACAGTAAATTGCGGCGAAGCCCGTCTCGCCGGCTTTTTTGAGTACATCGACCGGAAAGTGCTCCTTTTTGTCCCATTCGGCCATGTGCGGGTACATTTCCTTCCGGGCAAAGTCCCGCGCCACATTTTGGACTTCGACGACGTCGGGCGAGAGACCAATTGAAGCTGAAAATGGGGGTTTTTGTGTGTAAAAATAAATTTCGGTAAAAAGGAGCGAAAATACTCACGATCTATGCAATAAGTGTGGCTGAATCGGGCTCCAAGACGGGATTGCCGCACGGCGGACGTCAAATGCCGGGACAGCATCTGCAAAATAGGACTTTTGACATTTCTTCAGCTGGTGTTTCTATTTATTTCGCCATTTACTCCATCCTTTTTCACTTATTCAGTATATTTACTGCAAAAAACGTCCAGTACATGCAAAATTCACACGTTTTCGAAGACTCTTAGCCGTAAAATAGAGCCAGTTAAAGAATTCCGGGATTTCCAGCTTCACCGACATGAAAAATTTTCGATGAAGTTTATAAACATAAAAACATCCTCCCCAAAAATTATTCTCAATTTGCTGCATTGAAATATCCAAATATACGTAAAAGCTCGTACTTTTCCCAATCGAAACATTAAAAAATTGTGATAATTTACTTCTTGATTCGGTTTACTCGTAATTTATAAAATAGGAAGATCCATCAACGGGGGAGCGGAGAGATAACAACAATTCGGAACCAAAAATATCAAAAAACAAGCACTCAGATCACGTCAGATTCAGCCAGTCGCAACAGTAACAGCTGTTTCAGTGACAGTACCTTAAAATATATCATTTTTAGCGGGAAATGTAAAAAAAAGCGTACCCTCTCCTTTTCGTTATCTTCATCCTCCTCATGGTCGATGGAATACTGCTTGAAGAAGCTGAGCAGCTCGAAGATTGCCTCTCGCGGAATTGCGACGTCCTTTTCCTTGAGAATACAAGCGAGCTGGCCGAAGAGCACGGAATGGAAGTTGGAGGGGACGTCTTGGGAGCCCACGAGGCCGAGAAGGATCTGGAAAGTGGCCGTTTTTCTTGCTTTTAAAACTACTTTTGGAATTTCTCTATTTTCGTGGATGCACAACCGTGGCCTAAAGTTCCGTCTCTTCAGCAACAAATTTCTCGAGGGAAACTGTTGTTTATGAAGGAAAACAAGGTCAGAAACTGGAAAAGTGAAAAAGTACACTAACCTGCGATGAGGACTGAGCATCTCCATAGTAGAGCATCGTATAGTAGCGGTAGTAGTGCATGAGGAAAGAGAGAGAAGGCGATCGGAGAACCATGTCTCCGAGCTCGTCAATGACACTCAACTGACTGATTTCCTTCTCTGAAGCTCGCCAGACGATCCTAAACAACTTGTTTTGGTTTTTAACGCGGAAACATTGGCTACTCATTGTCAGTCAGAATACGCAGCTAAAATGTTAACTTGACCGAGTATCCAATGTTTTTCATGCTAAATACAGTGAACTGGGTCTCGAGGCAAAAAAAATTTCTCGGATGACGATCAAAGATCATGCATTCGATACTTAATAAAGATACGCAGCTAAACGCTGAATTTAGCTGCGTATCTTGGCTAAGTATCGAACTTTTCGGTGCTACAAAGGATCGCAAGACTTTTGACTAAAAAATTTACGTATTGACAGCCAAATCGAGCGTCTTGCTGTGCTCCTTCCGCAACGCCCACGTCAGTGCTGAAGGCCACGCTTCGGCCCTTAGAAACTTGTTCGTCATCGTGTTAACAATGCACGTCCGGGCATCTTCCAGCTCGTGTTCCAGGCACAATTTGAGCAGTTTTTCGGCCGTATCCTCGTCATCGATCAGCATCGAACAGATCAGCGACTCGATCCGCAGCTTGCCATTTATGTCGCATTGAAGGAGGTAAGAGGCTCCAATCTCCCAGAGACTAAATTGTTTATTTAACGAAAAGTAGAGAAAAAAGCTTACTCGCTGTTGACAAAAAGCATCGTTCCGTAATTTTCCAGTAACGAATTGCGGAGCTTGTAGATGGGATTCTCGTACGATTCGCAGCAGAACATCGTGTCGACTAGGTGGAGCGAGAGCCAGGGATTTGCAACCAGGTCCTGCAAAATTATTTCATGTAATCAAAACGTCTGGCATTGAAGACAAATTGCGAGATTTTGTAGTAAAATTCCGACACTAAATTTTACCTGAAGAACCGAAATATCACCCAGGTTGAAGACGGCAAAAAAGGGATCCAAATCTTCGGCTCCGTCCATACTTTCTGTCGTCTTTTTGAACAGCGCTCTGACTTCTTCGGCAATGGGACCGAGAGTATTATAGGAGGCCGTCGGATGACGGATCAGGACGTAGAAGGGCATCAAATGCCACCATTCTGTCAAGATAGCTTCTGCGACTCGGACGAAAACGTCATCTTCGCCGTTCAGGAGACGAGCCAAGAAGGCAATGTTGCGATTTGAATTGAACTTTTTGGCGTCGAGCAGCGATTTCAGCGAGTCCTGCCAGGCGAATAGCTTGTGAACCTGAAAGAAGATGAGAATTTTGAACAGAGAACATGGGTTGATTATTTAGCACACAAAATGTCATCTTTCATCCAAATTTTGACTCCCCCTTTTAAAGAGAGCAGTCTTTAGATTGAGTAGGTGTCAGCATTTTTCACTACATCAAACATTTCAGTTATAAACTCAAACACCGACCTCAAATGGGCCCGAGCAAACTCTCTTACAATCAGAACGTGTGAGGCACGCTTTGAGTTCTCAAGGACACCAGTTTGAATTTTGATCTTGAATTTTGATTTTTTTCACTGACAGTGGAGCAAATACGACCAGAAGGCATGAGAATATTTTTAAAAGACCAGCCTGAGTCTCATCCTGTAGCCAAACGGCATCAAAGCTCTCCAAGTGCTGTATGAAGAGTCGTCCGGCCGTGTCGCCTTTCAGCAGACGCAAAAAGGTGACGCATTCATCGAAGCGGCAGCAGAGGAGGCTGACGACGACGGCTCGCCAATAATTTCCTTGGTCAATCGAGACGCCATTTTCGTACTCTTCCGTCGCCGTCTTGGCCAAAATGTGACAGAAGATGAAGCACTCGTGGGCCCAGTTGACGAGATCCAGAGCAATTGGAAGATCTGGGTTTTTGAAGAAAAACAGTGAGAAAAAATGTGGAACAAATACCTCCAGTTTTGAGGAACATGCACTCGTAGATGGCCCAGAGAGTCGCGTCTCTCATATGCTGATCGTCGGGATCCTGAACATTTGCGGCACTTCTCAGCACACTTCGGTACTTTTGCGAGAGGTAGAGACTGCTAAATTTGACTAAAATTTATCTCGCAAAACTAATGACAAACTCTGCATTGTCGAGCTTCCTCGAGCTTGCCAAACTGGCGTGACATTCGCCGAAAATGCTGTGCATTTCGACGACCAGCGTGCGAATCTTGTCATCCCTAAACAGGTCCTTTGTTCTTGTTGATCGTATGTTCAGATTTTTCACTTTTCCTCGCGTCGGGACTAAAAATTTGTCTTGTTTTAATGACAAAAACGTCTAAATCTCGGAAAGTAAATCTAAAAATGACTTGCCTTGAAAAGTGTCCGTATAACCACCCACGTCAGAAGCAGCATCGATCATGCACGAGTCGTGAACGGCAAATGCATGATAATGCGTCGGTTTCTGCATATTTTGGGCCTGAAAATTGGAGTTTTTTTGTGGAGAAAAAGGTACAAATTCGAGAATGAGAGGTGAAAAAGGGCGTTCGAAGGTGGTACGCAATCACGTACGGGCATAAGATGACCTTCAAACGGCATTTGCAGTCGAATTGCGATCAAATTCCTTTTAAAGAAACTTACAGACAACAAACGAGATTTATTTTACCCCGGCGGAGGACAAGGATACGGAAAAAGTGGACAGATACAACCCCAAGTGAGAAAGTGAGATGATAAACTATGAAAGGGACTTAAAAACTATCAGATTTGAAGAGAGAAAAGAAGATTACAAGATTGTGCATCGTTTCTTCTTTTTCGGCTTGGACGAAGAGCAGAGGACGGCGCGGATGGCCTCGTCGAAGACTTTTTTCAAGGCTTCCTGGGTAAGCGCACTACATTCCACGTAGTTGACGGCTTTAATTTCTCTAGCGAGACTGTTTCCCTGCTCCGTGCTGATCGGACTCATTCGTCTCTCGTACAGCCTAAAAAGTAGAACTTTTAGGCAGAAACATATACTGACTAACCAGTCAATGGTGCGTCTTTCTCTTCGGAGATCTGCCTTGGTTCCGACGAGAACAATTGGAGTATTTGGACAATGTTCCGATATTTCGGGGTACCTGGAGAGTTATTTTTACTGCGTAAATATGGCCCCATACCATTTGGCGCGGATATTCTCGAAACTGACGGGATTTACGAGCGAAAAGCACAAAAGGAAGACGTCAGATTGTGGATAGCTGAGCGGTCGAAGCCGATCGTAGTCCTCCTGTCCGGCCGTATCCCAGAGTCCGAGATTGATCGGCCTGCCTTCCACCATCACATTGGCAGCATAGTTGTCGAATATAGTCGGATTGTATTCTCCTGTAAAATTTCGAGTTTTTGGGCCAGTTCTTTAGAGAAAACAGCGAAAAAATGGGAAGAAACAAACCTCCAAAACTGTTTGTCGTGTACGAGATGAGCAGTGACGTCTTGCCGACTCCTCCATCTCCGACAACGACTACTTTCAATGCCTGCATCATGGAAGCTGAAAATCAACATTCGTTATTTACAGGAGAACAAGATTGGTGCAATGCTGGTAATACCACCAGCCTGGTATACACGTTTTCGTTGACCTATGCCAACAACGTTTTTAGTTTATTAGACTTTTGAAAGATATTTTTTCACTAAAAATGTTTTCTGTCCTAGGAAAAGAAGCTTTTTCCCGTTTTTATTGTAAATATGATTTTGCGCCTGAGGTCTCCGAGCAAGATGAAGAAGACTACGATATTAGGAAACGAATGGAAATATCGAAAAAGTCTTTGTAACCAGAACAAAAGCGAGATTTATTTAAAACTTCCAGAGGGCAAGGGATACGGGAAAAGTGGACCAATGTAATACAACACGAAGTGGGAAAAATGACATGACAAAAGGGAGATAAAAATTATCAGATTTGAAGAATGAGAAGAAGATTACAGGATTGTGCATCGTTTCTTCTTTTTGGGGCTGGATGAAGAGCAGAGGACGGCGACGGATGGACTCGTCGAATACTTTTTTCAAGGTTCAAAAAGGTCCTGGGTACATTTGATATCCGGTAGGCTGAAACACAGAAAATAAGTTTTTCACAGAACTTTTAGAATTAGATGCTGAACAGGCTCGGGACTGACTAAAATAGAGAAATTTTGCAGTTACCGTACAAGAGGTCTAACAAGAGTGCGCCGCCTACTTTCAACTTACATCTATGCCTAATTGACAGCTGGCGTACCTTACCTGCCCGATGCCCCACACACAGGCACGGTAGAACTTTGATATAATGGATAAATCATCCATGAATACTTCCTGCGTGAAAAAACTAGCTCACCAGAAGACTTGTAATGAACTCGGCTGTAGACTCGCCGATGTTTTGTTGCCTTGAGATAAACTGCTGCATATCATCGTCCGGTTTCCGGATTTTTCTCCGGCAACCGCTGCATTCTCTAGACAGGGTAGATGCAAGTTCCGCAGTTTTTGAAGCCAAATCATGGTTTATTCTAAGATTTGGGATGAAAAGTTATCAATACAAACTACCTGAAATATTCTTCGGTCCGTTCCCGATCTTCACGCTTGAGAGCTGCATTCTTTCGGCGGGTAGTCGCAAGCTCCTGTTTTCGAAGCCTAATCATGTTTGATTCTAAGATTTGGGATAAAAAGTTATCAATTCAAATTACCTGACGTATTCGCAGGAGACGAATGTCACAACAAGAAGCGCTACTGCGTCTAATCCTCGAAGAATTCCCTGGTGAAGAGCTACGACTGAGGTAACTGAAAAACAGCAAATAATTAATTACGATTTGAACGCGGTCTGTGTAACATTCAGCATTCAGCTGCAAATGTGAGGTCAGAATTTCGTGCTTCTAAAAAGGACACATCTAGATGCAGGTGGAAAACATCAACAAAGAAAACAGAGGGTATGAAAAAGTCGCATATCTTCCTACGTCTGCTAGGGGAGACTACAAAAATGGGTGAGAAAAAGCGGTGGCATTTCTGCTTTCTGCTCAAGAATGTTGCTTTCTGTGTTCATATAACTCATTTAGCAGTATATACAACACGAGGGACCACAGAAATTAGTGGTGACAACAGCTACCACGCAACAAGAAGGGAGAAGCAAATAACGCGTTTTCTGGCAAAATTAGTTCAGAAAATCGTTTCACACGTTTCACATTACTTGCTTACCAGCATTTCGCCGGAAAAGTGGCTTCAAAACGGGCTCGTAGAAGTTGGAAAGACATGGAGGAATACACAGCAAGAGTATCGGGGAATTCTAGGCAGTAAATGATGGGGAATTTTGTGAAAACAATGAAATGGAGGTTTAACTTACCGAAAAGAAGAATTCCGGAAAGCTTTGCGGCAGCTGTCATTTTAAACTGAATCAAGAAGGACTGAGAATTGAAGCGACCTGGCTGGACAAAGAAATAATTTCGCGCCCAATTTGCAGATTCCTACGCGGGAATTCAAGTGACATTTCATTCTAAATCTGACTTCTTTTAAAGATGTTAACTACATATTCCTGTATTTTTAGACACTTTTCCCTTTTGTCTTTCATAGGCAGGAAAACAAAAAAATCCACAAAAAGTGCAGAATAAAATTCCAGAAAAAACCCTTCAGTACAACCAAGTTGATGTATGGTTGTTGTCAGTCACCCGCAGGATCTGTTATGAGGTTTGTGCTAGGTTTTTTTTGTTGTCAATCTTAATCACTTTTCCTACTTTTCCATTCCATTTCACGAATGAAGCCCAACCAGTATTTATCGTCCGAAAAGATAACTGTTTCGACGTAACTTCACTTTACATTTCATGGTTTCTGTTCAGAAAAGAAGCTGGACGTCTATCTTCGGGCCATTGAAGAACTGGCGGCAGTAGATGCTCAGAAAATACCAGAGTTTCTGGAAAGATTGGAATCTTGGTTTGAAGGTATCTCTGGAAAAGTGAGAGTGAAGCCAATACATCAAGAGATTCGACTTTTTCTACAGAAAGTTTTCGATTTCGCGAGTTGATTTTGATTTGAGGGACGGGCAAACTGAAAGACGATGACAGAGAGACCAAGAGACTGGGCGATAGACAGGATAAATGAATAGTTTTTAGCTTTACCGATTGTCTTTTATCATAACCGTACATCTACAATTGTCCTCTATTCGTCGTAAGTTCTTAGCTGTTTCCCATGACCCTGCTGTTAAGGAAACAAACTGGACTATCACCTTCAGGCAATTGAAGAGTTGGTCGCTGTAGATGCCCAGTCTAAAGTATTAATTCTGGAACGATTGGAGGTTATTTGTGACAAGCCTTTGTCACCTGCCCAGAGAGTTTTTGAGTCTCCAATCCTTCTCCAGAAAATTGTCGACTATGTATGTTTCTTTTACCGTTACTTGATGTATAGTTCCAGAGCCCTCAAGTTTTTCCTGTGAATGTTTTGTCGTGCGTTAATAATTATTGTTCAGCTCGAGGCTCCTTTCTTCGATGTGGTCAACCTGATGATAGCGAGCAAGAGGATGCATCGCCTGGTTAGTGAAACAACGATCAAATGGATCATGACAACAAAATCGAGGCAGTCGGAACACTGTGAACTACTCTACAGCAGTGTGAGTGTGAGAGTTCAACTCGTCATCACTGTCACTAATATTTCAGCGGGGTTTCTCATTCAAAGGCTATCCCTTTGTCACAACCAATGGACAGAAGCTTTCTCACATTACCCCAGATGAGATTATGAAGACGCCGTTCAGATTTACTTCATTGACAGTCAAACTTTCGGTAAAGAGTTCGAATAATTCATAGCAAATCAGTAGTTTAAGCGAGCAGACACACCTCACGACAAGAGTTTTGTGACTGATATAAAGAAAAAAGAAATCCTGGAAATGGCAAATCAACTGAGTAATCTTCGAGCCATCTGCAAAGAGCTTCACTTTCGACTGACCAAGCTCAGCAGAAAAAATATGAATCATCAAACTTCGTGCCGGATAGGCAGATACAGGTAGGAAGCTTCTACCATGCATAAAACAAGGATTTGCAAACAGAGTACAGAATAAAATTCAGCTAAAAAAATCTTCCGTACAACCAAACTAATCCCCGGCTGCTGTCAGTCATCCGTAGCCGTCTCCCGTGGCATCTATCCGTTTTCAGCTACTGGTTCTTGAGAGTTTTTTGTCATTCGTAATCACTTTCCTTGAGATTCCGTAAACTTCTCTTTTCCCCCAAAGACTACTGTTTTGACGGTTCGAGACTGAATTGTGGTGAAAATCTCGGCTGTTCAGTGACACAATTCCTCCGCAATCGAACCCCCCGGCCGACTTTCACCCAACAGAGAGAGAGATAGAAGATTTCTCTTGCGCCATCATCCCCCCTCCTTTTGTTGTGGTGATAAGGGGAAAGTCACTTTCACCCTTATACTGGTTGTCCATCTCCCTCGGTCAATCCAGTCCTCTTTCCTAACTGTGGGCGGGCAGTGTATAGTCACACCGTGACCAATCTCTCTCTCTTTTTCTACAACAATCCTTCTTTAGAAAAGCCCCTGTCATGTTAAAATGAAGATTTCTTTCGGCGGCAACCATTTTTCTGCCTTTCTGGCTCTTTTCACCGTCCTAATCAGCTACAAACTTCTCCGAACTGCTTTAAATTATTTTAGTGTGAGTAGACTGAGAGACAGAGAGTTAGTGACAGAAAGTGAGAGAGTCAGAGCGACAGAGAGACATAAAGACAGAGTCAGAGAAACAGAGAGTCAGAGCGACTGAGACGGAAAGTGAGAGAATCAGAGAGTCAGAGAGACAGAGTTTCAAACCAGATTCAGATATCATTCTTCCCTCTGTTACTCTGTTTGTATATTTTCTACGAACTGTACTGGAAGCGGCGAAACCTTCCAAATGGACCTACTCCATGGCTAGTGGCCGGCAACATGGCCTCTTTTATCTCAGGCAAATTAATCTGTGTCTCTGAATCAAAAAAAACATTCCAGGTATCGAAATAGATGATCTCCTTCAGTCATGGCGACGCAAATTCGGTGGAATCTTTACTGTCTGGATTGGACCGATTCCGTTGGTCATGGTCAGTTTTTGTTCTGAAACAAATATAGACTTTAGGTGTGTGACCTGGATAACATCAAGAAGTATTTTGTTCAAAATGCTGACGTTTTTAGTAACCGGTGGCGCAATCATGTTACTGACACTTTTATGGGTAAGCTCCAGAACTTTTTCTTCGTCTCTCTGACTCTCAGTCTCTTTACCTTTTGGGCAATTTCCAGAACTAATTGTACCCCAAAAAAGTCGTGTATCCGTGTCATCCAGACTGTCTTTCAATAGGAAGTGAGTCCCAAAAAGAAGTGGATAATTGGTGTGTCTCCCTCTCACTCTGTGCTGACCTCTCCCTCACCCAAATCTTTTCAGGCGGAGTAAACGGAGTTGTCCAAATTGACGGCGAGAAGTGGCGGGAACAGAGACGGTTCTCTCTTCATGTCTTGAGGGATTTTGGAGTCGGACGGCCACTGATGGAAGAAAAGATTATGCAGGAGGTAGTCAGGAGTTTTCTAGGGTAGGAAATCGGTTCAGGTCGGAGCTTTTTGTTCGTATTTGTCGGAGCAAACGAGTCCTGTAAAGATGCATGATCCAGTAGCTGTCTGTGTTGGCAACATAATCAATTCCATGCTCTTCGGCTTCAGATATCCTCAGGTAATTTTTTGAGACTGCCAGATGTCTCGGATCACGGCGGTTATTGACTTAAGTAACTTTTTCCAGATCCATCCAAATCGAGTGATCTTTTTTTTTAAATGTAGGTCTAGCCGAGGCCAAATAATAGGCTATATTTTTTTGTGAAACGACCCGGTCTTGTTTCGAATCAGCCGGTTTGAAAATGGTTAAACATGGTAACGTATACCCAAAAGTCACGCAATGGACAATATGCCAATCAGTTGCTTATCCTCCATGCGTTGGTGGGACAGAGAGTCAGAGAGAGAGAGAGAGAGAGAGAGAGAGAGAGAGGAGAGAGAGAGAGAGAGAGAGAGAGAGAGAGAGAGAGAGAGAGAGAGAGAGAGAGAGAGAGAGAGAGAGAGAGAGAGAGAGAGAGAGAGAGAGAGAGAGAGAGAGAGAGAGAGAGAGAGAGGAGAGAGAGAGAGAGAGAGAGAGAGAGAGAGAGAGAGAGAGAGTGAGAGAGAGAGAGAGAGAGAGAGAGAGAGACTTCAAAGTAGACTTCAAAGTATACGGTACACTCAAGGTATACGGTACAAGCAGGGCTGGACGAATAGTCGGTACGCAAATTTGCGTAAAAAGTGGCGTAAGTCGTGCCATATGCAAATTAGCCAATTATTAGGTCGCCGGATAAGTGTTTTCCTTTTGCTCATAACTTTTTCCAGATCCATCCAAATCGAGTGATCTTTTTTTTTAAATGTAGGTCTAGCCGAGGCCAAATAATAGGCTATATACGAGCTCTGGAAAGCTCATCGCCTGAGTACAGTGATCGGTCAAAGTTTAGATCAAAATGTTTTTGGCCAAGTGAAAAAAAGTAGGGGAGCGAATGTTTGAGAAAACTGTTCGATGGTTTGGGCTGATATTGTGCAGGGATATAGCCTCATATGTGATGCATCTAATAGGCCATAGGACATGTCGGTATGTTTTTCTCAAAAAAAGTTATGGATCCGACAGTGCCGCGAGGTCGGACCCCCAAAAAGTGATCAAATCGACCTAGCTCCGCCATAGAAAATGAAAATCGGCTGAAATTTTGTGGGGAAGTTGGGCCCTATACTGCCCCCTTCCAGCCAAATTTTGGTGGCATTTGGATGAAAAGCAAAAATTTTAGCTAGATCTAGAGCTAGAGCTAGAAATTAGATCGAAACTTTGACCGATCACTGTACTCAGGCGATGAGCTTTCCAGGGCTCGTATATAGTCTACTAATTCGGCCTCGGCTAGGCCTACATTTAAAAAAAAGATCACTCGATTTGGATGAATCTGGAAAAAGTTATGAGCAAAAGGAAAACACTTATCCGGCGACCTAATAAAAAGTTGCAAGTATTTTTCCCTTATGCACAGACCTCAAATCCATCTGCCATAGATATAAATATGCCAAAAAAAATACCGTACAAACCAATTATTGGAACCAGATGAGATACGAAGGAGATCCAGCATTTTTGAACAACTTCCAGACCTAGTATGAACCGGAAAATGAGTCTAAAAGACATTCAAATGACCCGCCAAATCGAAAAGCGGTTTACAGGGCTCTCCCGACATGAAATCTCTTCATGAGCTCCTCGACGCCCAGTCTCATCTTGTCATGCATCCTCTGATGGGACTGTACATCGCCGCTCCTTTTACTACCAACATTCCTTTGGTAAACTACAAGTGGAAGAGACTACTGGAGCTCCGAACCAAGCTCTGGAGATTCCTCCAGACGCAGGTCGAGGTGACTCTCTAGCTCCATTTTGAGAGTCAAGGTAGCAGTCTTTCAGGATCATAAGAGACGATTTGAGGAAGGGAATAGGGTCGAGGATGACTTTACGTTTACGTACATGATGGAGATGGAGAAGAGACGAATCAGTGGAGAGAACATGGGATTCTTTGAGTGAGTCACTGAGTCTGGAAAATGAACTCTCTTCAGTGAATGGCAGATGACCATGCTGCTCCTGGATCTCTTCTTTGCTGGAATGGAAACTACTGTAACTACTCTAAAATGGGGATTTCTATTGACTACTCTTCATCCAGAGGTAAGGGAGGGACAGGGAGAGAGTCAGAGAGACTGAAAGGCTGAGACAGATAAGCAGAAAATCAGAAAGATATAGAGACAGAGAGTCAGAGAGTTAGGGAAACAGAGAGCCAGAGGGACAGAGAGTCAGAGAGATAGACAGTCAGAATCAGAGAGTCAGACAGTTAGAGAGACGGAGAGACTGAGTGACAGAGATTCAGAGAGTCAAAGAGTCAGAAGGACAGAGAGTCAGAGAGTCAGGGAAACAGAGACAGACTCTCGTCTTTCAGATCCAGCAGAGAGTACAAAAAGAACTAGATCTGAACTGTACCGGAGAGTTTGTCACTCTCGCCGACCGCCCCAATCTCCCCTACACTCAGGCTACGATAAATGTCAGTCTGTCTCTTTGTCTCTCAAATTTATGTTTTGAGGAAATTCAAAGAATGGCCAACATTCTGCCAATTAATCTTCCGAGAACTACGTCGGAGGAGGTCCATATTGATGGCTACACGTATCCAAAAGGAACCTTTGTAATTCCGCAAATCTCAATTCTTATGCAGGTTTGTATGACAGTGACAGTGACAATTTTCAGGATGAGACCTTCTTCCCATCCCCGAAATCTTTCAATCCTGAGAGATTTCTGTCCGAGGACGGTCGTCTGCTTCGCATAGACGAGTTCATCCCATTCAGCATAGGAAAACGGCAATGTTTGGGAGAATCTCTAGCTCGTGCTGAACTTTTTCTCGTCTATGCAAACGCCTTGAAGAGGTTTACATTTTCTCCGCCGGAAGGGAGAAAATTGTCCACGATTCGAATTCTAGGACTGACTGTCTCGCCGCCCGAGTACGAGTGCCTTGTCGCCCCTAGAAAAATTGATTTGAATGGAAATGAATTGTAAAATGTGCTTTAATTTGTCTTTTTAATAAACTTTTTTGTTGGATTCGGCTGTAAAGGCTAAAAATGGAAGCAATGGGCATTTTTTTCGATGAAAATTGACTTTTCTTTGTTTGAAATCCCGCCCTCTTCCTTGGCAGATTTCCGCGGCAATTCAAACAGATTTTATTGTTTGGCCTTCATTTTCTTCCTCAAATTGTCGTTATTTACTCCATTATTTCCTTTTTTCTTATCAGAGGTGCTTAAACATAACTGACGATAGCAATTCTTACTGCTAAAAATAAAAAGAACCTAAAATTTCGAGCCGTAAATCACTCCACGAGTCATTGTTTCATACAACTTAGCGTTTCCAGCCAAATTTTCTGAGCCACAATTAGCTCGGAAATGGTCCAGTGCGCCCTCTAACTGGCCACACTCGCTAGCGCGACCACACACGCTATCGATCACATTCATCTCCCAGCTGCTCTGTAATGATTCTTGCCATTTCCAGTAAACAATTGCCTTTTTCGACATTTCTTGACAAAAATTAAATTTTTATGTCTTTTTCTTTGAAAAGTCACGCAAAATCCTCCTCGTGCAATTCTTTATCGCAACAGTCTGCAAATATTTGTGATCCTGATTCCGAGAACGATCTTTCTGGATTTATTGCCCTTTCCATCGATTTTTATGGAAAATTCAACATTTTTGCAATATTTGAGCACAGCAGGAGGTAAAACTTTTCCGTTGCGACACTCCCAAGGTCATTGAAATGAGTAGCGCCTCTCCACTTGTCTCTCTCTTCTTCGCCAACAAATAGTGACTCATTCGGGGGTTACAAGTACCCTTCTCTATCAGATTTCACCGGAATTCCGGTTTTCTTAGCTCTCTTTTCTTTTTTTTATCAAGAAAATTTTCAGCTCATGTGAGCAAGGAGAATAACGAAGAATGAGCTCCCCGATGTCATCAGCAGCGGCAGATGAAAAACGAGGTCCAGACGGCTGTAAGTTTCTTTTCAAAGCTTGACTTTCTTTTGTTTTCACATCCTTTCGCGCTTTTACCAAGTTTCGGATCTATTTCGCAAAACGAAAAAGCAACATAGCCTAATATCACCATCACAAATAGCTTAATTTAGGCAGATACGACGACGAATCCGACCATCTATCAATCCAGCTCGTCGTCCGAGGCATTCGAGAAAAATCGCTCATGAAGGCGTCCAACACTAGCGTATATTTGAAAAGCGATGACAGGTTCGTTCTTGTGCTCTTTCTCCGTGTTTATTCTGTACTTTCAGGAGCCTCTCGTGCACAATCGAGATAGCAAAAGTGGACAAGAAGAAAAAGCCGCCAGTTCGGACCATCGTTGACAGCAGATACTTTGAAGTGTGTTCTTATTATTTATTTTTCCCATATATTTTGACAAAAATGGTGTCAGGCGAGAGCAAACGCAGTACAAATGGCCGGGCAGAACGGTTTGACGTACCAAGCCCATTTGGAGAGACATTCCTTCATGCAGTCCTTTAAAAAATCACGTTGAACACAGTAGAAAACTTACCAGGAAGCTGGGATTCTTGTTGGCGTCGACAAATGCCAGGAAAAGGCAGAGAAGAAGGAAAAGAGCGGTAGACATTCTCTGGCGGGCAGAATGAATAGAAAGGCGGTCTCATTTGCCCATTTAGACGGCCCATTAGTATTCCCTCGTGGTTTTAGACGAAGAGGGAAGAAAAACATAAACAAGATAAGAAAATGCTGTATTTTGATGTCGAATCAAAAATGGTACCCAAAATATGACTACGATATGACAAATTACGACAAAAATGCGTTTTCTATACTTTTTGGCCTCAAAAATCCCATTTTCAGATTCCCAAATTCCCATCAGAAATTTCCGACGTCACATTCAAGCTGAAGAAGGACTGCTGTGCTCTGACGATCCGCAAAAAGGTCCCCTGCGTCTGGGGCAACGATATCTCTCAATATGGCTTGTGATTTGTTTCGTAAATTCACAATTTTTTTTGTATATTTTGTCAGTAGGTTCCCCTGTTTCCGTGTGTGTGATAACTAACTTTCAACCTCACAGCTTTGTATACCCGTTTTGACAGTATTTTCCCCATTTACGTGGCATTTCTCCCCATTTTCATGAGCTAACAGCAGGATCTGCATAATAAAAATCTCAATTCGCCTATTTTCGAAGTAATGTAGGTAATAGTCCAGAAATTTCGCTGAAGATTGACTGTTCGCGATTTTCAACATTTTTACAGAAACATTGATTTTTGGCACTTTTTTATACCGAAAATGTCACTAAAAATCGATTCTTGGCTAAAAACTGATTTATTGACCAGTTTTTCCAGAATTTTCGCTAAAATTGCTACATTTTCATTTCAGGATGTCTCAGAAGCCGAAAGACGCAGAACTAGAGCTCGAGAAGCAGTATACGGCCTACAGAACCCAGTATGAGACGTGGAGAGAGGCTAACAAGTAAATTTTTATGAATTCAATACTTTTTTGTCTGAATTTTAGAGGCTCCGTCGGTACAGAAGCCTATAATGAGTACGTGACGCAATTTGAAAACTGGGAACGAGATGTGGAGAAGAGAAGGAAAAATATTAGGGAGAGGGTAAGAAATCTGATCAAATTAGGGAAAAGTGTTGTTTCTTTTCGTGGCAAGACCACACGAAGCAGACCTTGAATGTTTTGCATTCATAGCCACTTTTTCACGCCTTTTCAAACGTTTCTCGTTGTAAAGTCACTCTTCTAGTTATCATCACCAAAATTAGCGTGCCAAAAAACTCCTAGGACGTGAAAATACGAAAAAAAGGTTGAATTTACGAACAATAACTGGTGAGGAGCAAAAATGTCCGATCTTTGGCTAGTTCCACCCCGTTTGAGGTTAATTTACACGCTAGATTCAACACAAGTGGTCGAAAACGTGTAATTTCACCCCAAACATGACCACAATTCTTGGCCATTGCTAACAGGCGCCATCATGCCACAGTTCGGTTTCTCTCCCCGCCAAAACTTTTTGCTTACAGTCAAATTTGACGATAGACTGGTTTTCTACCATTAGAAAAACTCGATTTTTTGCTGGTTCTTCAAAGAATAACTAAAAACCTCGTAATTCAGGCTGAACGAGAAGAACGCGAGGCGAGGATGAAGCAGCTGGAAGAGGAGGAGCGGCAACGGAAGACTCAGGCTCAAAAAGAGGCCGAGGATGCCGAAGCTTACCTCCAGTCACAGCAGTCCTATCTGGCTCATCATCAGGCAGCTATGGAGCTCGAACGAGCCCAGACACAAGTTCAGACGGTCCAATATCACGTCGCGACGCAGAATTATGGCGTTGTTCATGCTGGTAAGCCTTTCCTCAAAAGTTTTGGAGAAAATATAGGTTTGGGCACTTCTTTTAGCAGTTTTTTGCGTGAAAAACCCCAAATTTCTCCACGTTTTCGCCATTTTTTATTTTCTGGCCTTTGAGTGAGCGCAGCATGACAAGAAACCCCGGAAACGTGAAAACTTAGCGAAATAGGATGTTTTCAAGCCTTTCTCGAGACATTTTGACTATATTTTCTGCCGATTTTTCATTGAAAAAATTACAGACGGAGCCTATGGGGCCACAGCAGTCGTAGCAGCAACAATCAGCGCAGCACCCGGCGACGGTGCCGTAGCTGCCGGACCGGCCAATGCTCCCGTCCTGTGGGGATCGAACAAGATTAACTACGAACCAAAGGTATTTTTTCTCACATTTTCCCCCAGCAAAAGCCAAAATTTAGGATCCGATGTGGCAAAAATGGGGTATTCGAGCAGCTCCAACGCATATTCCAATGCTCATGAGAGGGCCGACGGTGCCGACGGCCGGCTGGATGGTCAATCAGGCCATGGCCGAGAGAAAGAAGATCGTCGCGCCGCAGCTAACACAGCCAAAGATGCCAGCCCCGCCGTCACTCTTCTCCCTGCCGCCGATGCAGCCAGCGATGAAGGGAACAATGATGCATTAATGTCGTTTTGTGTGTATGTGATACGGGATCTCGTAATTGAAGTTGAACAAAAAAATCTCTTCAGAAATTGAGTTCAAAAACGAAAAAGATAGAACTACTACAGCCCACTAAAGAACAAAAAAATAGGACAAACTCGGACTTTTTATTGCTTCTATTCGGGATGCTGGGCTGGACTATCTTCCTGCGATCGGTCCTCGACTGGTTCAGCTCTGTTGGCCTCCGGTTCCTTCTTCTCCGGCACGCCGTTCGTCTTCCTTCGGTACTTTCTCTTCTTGCCCCGTTCCGATTTGAGCTCCTCGAGATGCTCCAGACGCTTGCTGAACTCCTTCCACTTGTTGCGATCCTCACGTCGAATGCTGTCGACTACCGCATGGTGATCCAGTATCTTCATCGTCAGCTCCTTTACCTGTGCACGCAGAATCTTGGCCTCCGCTTCAAAGTCCATCCTTTCTCGACTGTTGCGACTGAACAACTGGCAGTCCTTTAAAGACTCTCCACTTGACAGGTTAACATCTTTTGGAAAGATCTAGAAAGTTTCTTTCAAAAATTTGCCCTAATTTTCCATAACTTTTGCTATAAAAGGACAATTTTCCCTCTGAAAACAATTACTAGGATCACGATGGCCTCGTCTCGACGCTCCCGCGGCAGCTCTACCTCGTCTCGACGCTCCACCAGAAGTCGTTCTTCCCGCTCCGGACGTAGCAGCTCCACCAGAAGTCGCTCTACCCGCAGCAGCAGCGTCTCTCGCTCCAAGAGCCGTCGCCGATCGGATGTGAAGCAGTTGGCCGAGTCGGTCGCCGCCTTCACCAGCTTCCTGAAGCAGAGCAGAGAGGCGAAGAAACGTGGCGAGAAGAAGAGCTCGAAGAAGGACTCGGAAAAGAAGAAGATGCCCTTCTCGAGGGACGAGAACGGAGTCCTGCGCGACAGTCAGGGCAACCGTATGGAATAGAAGAAAGAAGTAAAATATCTGACTCGCCCCTTCTTTTGACAATCGGACAGTTATTCTCAGTTTCTCTCTGGCCTTGACGTTTTTTCCGGTGTCTCTACAGTGGCACAGAACTGTTAGTTTTCAGAGAGTCAGAAACTCATGGTCTTCCTTCCTAATTTCTTCCTAATTTTTCTGGTGATTCTACCTTGAACTGATTTTGACAACTCTACCTCTTCTCGGGTTGCCAGACTCACCCTGACGGAACTGGAAGAACAGTAGTTTGTCTCCTAGACATGGGCACCTGTTCCAGCTAGGATTTGGCACCGGGCCCGTGTTAGTGTTGACCGAGTGCCAGCAAGGCGCATTTTCAGGGGAAAACTACTTCAGCGAAAAAAAATTGCTCACATTTTGAGCATAAGCTCGGCGTGGCATATTGAGCCTAGGTTCAAATTGGGTGCCAAGTTTTCGTGGTTCCCCAAAAAGTGCGCACTGCTGACAAGGGCCCGGTGCCCCAGTTCAGCAGTGCGAACTTTTGCGGGAACCAGGAAAACTTGGCACCCAATTTGAACATAGGCTCAATATGCCACGACGAGCTTGTGTTCAAAATGGCTGCCAAGTTTTTTCACTAAAGTAGTTTTCCCCAGAAAATACGCCTTGCTGGCACGATCTCGGTCAACACTGACACGGGCCCGGTGCCTATGCCTACTCTCTAATATTGGTACTGTGTCTATTTTTTTTCGACAGTCAGTCTAACAGACTCTGAGAATCTGAGCTTAGCAGTCTCACTCAGACTCACTGTCCCTCTGCCTCCCTCAGACTCTGTCTGTGTCTCAGCCTTACTCACTGTTTGTCCTCATGTTCAACTCCAGTTCCTTTTTTTCAACAAAAGTTGTTTCAACCCCAACTCGCACCTTCGATGATCCCTTACCCTCTGTGTACTCAAGAGTCTACTAGTTGACACTCTGCCTCAGAGTGTCAACAGACTCACTATTTAACCCGGAGGGCAACTGTTCTCTGAATCCCAATGGCTTCCTCCAGACTGTGAGTTTCTAATCCCTTTTACCAAAGACTATTCCCCTTTCAGTGTCCTCCTGTTTGCTCTCCTCGCCGTCCTGGCTCTGGTCTCCGTTTCCGACGCCCAGTACTATTACGGATATCCCTCCTTGTACTACGGTAGCTATTACGGAGGATATTACCCCGGCTACTACGGATCCTACGGTCTCTATGGAAAGAGAGCAGCCGGCTTCGGTCCTCAGCAATGAAGACGTGGAGATATTTTTTTACCGATCACTGCCAGTATTAAACACTTTTTATGACAAGCTGTTTTGAGCCTTTGAGGAAACAGGAAACTATGGGACTAAGGTTCTTCGTGACGGTGTCTCTGTCAACATTATTTTAGTGATCTGTATACTACAATAACGTTAATGGAGAGACCGACGGAGAAGAATGGATGGCGGGACAATTGTGCCGACATCCAGCTCAACCTTCTAATGAGTCATACAGTTGTCATGTACCACTGATTAGAATTGTGAACCGGACTGTCAACCTTCGTAGGGAAGTCTCTGTTTTGGGAGAAGAGAGTCGAGAAGACGGCTGACTGCGGCAGATGTAGGCAGAATGAAGTGTCTTCTTCTGAAGACTTGACACGCCCACAGATTCTGAAGTTACGCCCCTTGATCTTCTGAGAAAATTGGAATGATTACATGCTTTTTGATGCTAATGCCTCGTGACAGGGATACGAAGATAATTGCGTGGGATGGGCTACGGTAGAGATGAAAGAATCAAAGCAAGTGGACAAAATGCTGCCCTTCCACATGGGAAGGGCTTTACAAAATTTCTTCCAACCTCTGTTCTCAGAGGATCGGAATCGATAAATTACCTCAAAAGCTAAGTCCTTATTTGAACGGCGTAACGTCGATTCTCTGAGAGGTCATTCAGACGGCGTGACGAGACCGTACGGGTGGGAACTGGTCGCTTCGCCAGGCTTCTGAAAGCATGGCTTAGTGGTGAAAGAGCCCGTCTACAAATCTCATGGTCTGGAGTTCGGATCCCAATCGCCAAAAAATCTTTTCTTTTTATATTCCCCATTTTCCTGCAAATATCATCCAAAAATCTCTTCTTTGATCGCCTCGTCCGCGATCAAACACCGCCAATTGACAGATTGTGGAAGGTTATCCCGAACTTTTTTCGGCTGCCACGAGTTAGAAACTGATAGTTTGCAAATAGACTTCGCGGCGGTCTTTCCTCTAGTATCAACAGTAGGGTTCCATTTGCACCGAATACTGCCAGGCTCTAGAACTTTCCAGAAGGCTCCCCCAGTAAAAATATTGACTTTTGGGAGGAAATTGTATCCTTCACTGGTGGGCGTCTCTGTGAGTAAATACTTGTTCTTCACAGGTTAGACAAGAGGGTGAGGCGTCTTGTCAACAGTAGTGTGGAAAGTTGAAAATCTTCTTTGAAGAAAGACATACAAATACCCTACAATATTACTGTTCTAGACTTCGGATCCATGAAGTCATTTTAGATTTATTTGATGTTCTGCAAATTTGTAGCCTTTGATCTGCTCTACAACTTTACAGGACATGGAAAATTTCAAAAACACCGTCTTCTGACAGAAAAGAGTCGTATACCAAATTGCCTTCTCATCACTGCTAACAACAAATACGGGGTCACGGCCGCGTCATTTTCGGACCCAATAAGTGATTTTTGAGTTTTTTGATGTTTTACAAAGTTGTAGTCCTTGATCTGCTCTACAACTTTGCAGAACATTAGAAAGTTCGAAAATGCTGTCTTCAGGGTGAAAAGGGCCACGTACGTAATTGCGTATAATGTCTAGTACAGCTTTTAGGATCTTTTTCGCGCTGGACTCTTCTACTAACAGATTAAAATTGGATTCACACCAAAAACGAACACAAACTCTGTAGTTTGACCCCTTCTTCTAGAAAGTCAAACAGCGACTCATTTGTGTTCACCTCTCTCCAGAAAGAGCTCTTTGCAAAACAGAGCTCCCGCCATTCATTCGTCCCGTTCTGCCAATGGCCTTCTATTTGAGCAGCCGAGAGTGTACCGGTTAACCCTTTTGACACTTGACAGTTGCGCCATCGGGCAAACAGTAAGAGTAGTATAAAGGAGCCGGGAGGTAGAGTTCAGTCACCACTGCCCCAATGGCTTCAGCTAAGTTGTAAGTTATTCTTGCCTCCCTCTTTGAAAAAGATTCTTTCAGCCTCATCCTTGTTGCTCTCTTCGTCGTCTGCGCCTTCGTGGCCGAGACTGATGCCCAATATGTGAGTTGAGAGACAGAGAATCTGACAGAGATTGACAGACTGACTAAGAGACAGCAGACATGGCAAACCTGGCCCGGAATCAGGCCAGCTTCGGCCATAGGTCACCTTTGCGGCGGCCCAGAAAAATTCATTTCGCACATATTTCTGATTTTTCTTGTATAAAAATACTTTGTAGGGTAAGATCTAATTATTACATCAAAAAATTAAGAGAAAACAGACAACTGACTACGAAATGAGAAGAAATAGAAAATTTTCTGAAGATTTCAACGAAATTCTTGGAAAATTCGAAGATTCTTCCAATTTCGTTGTCAGTTTTATGTTTTCTCATAATTTTTTTGATGTCATAACTAGCTCTTACCCTACAAAGTATATTTTAACAAGAAAAATCAGAAAAATATGTGAAATGAATTTTTTTTAGCCCGCCGCAAAGTTGGCACCTGGCCGAAGTTGGCCTGATTCCGGGCCAGGTTTGCCATGCTTGGCAGAGAGGCAGAGACTGAATAACCAGTTCTGTTCAGTACGGATACGGACTCGGCTATGGCGGTTACGGATACGGCTACCCCTCGTACTACGGCAGCTACTACGGCGGATACGGATACCCATCCTACTACGGAGGATACGGTTACTATGGAAAGAGAGAAGCCGGATTCGAGCCCAAGAACTCCAACTGAGCGGCACTAACTACACTCATATCAAGTCATATTCCATCATTACAGTATTCATAAAGAATTTTACGCAATCTTGTAACAGACTGACTTTTATTAGAATCGCAAGCTCATTTCCTCCCGTCTCCTGTTTGGAGTGAGACATAGACACAAAGTGAAAACAAAGTAGACAAAGAACAAGGTGGATACGACGAGCATGGGACCATTGAACCAATTACATCTGTCTACCTTTGAAGGGGACAGGAAGGCGACTCGATCCTCCAGCACTGTCATCTCTTGGCTCTCTACAGGTATTCCTATTGATCTCTTCGGTCTTTGGGCTGAGAGGCACTGTTCTGTCTGAAAATTGTTTCTGTTACTGTTACTGTCACCAAGCATGGCAAACCTGGCCCGGAATCAAGCCAGCTTCGGCCAGGTGCCAACTTTGCGACGGGCTAAAAAAAATTCATTTTGCATTTATTTCCGGGTTTTCTTGTTTAAAAATCTTTTGTAGGGTAAGATCTAATTATGGCATCAAAAAATTACGAGAAAACCGAAAACTGACAACGGAAATGGAAGAATCTTTGGATTTTCTAAGAATTTCGTTGAAATCTTCAGAAAATTTTCGATTTCTTCTCATTTCGTCGTCAGTTTTTTTGTTTCCTTGTACTTTTTTTTTCGATGTAATAATTAGATCTTACCTACAAAGTATTTTTATACAAGAAAAATCAGAAATATGTGCGAAATGAATTTTTTAGCCCGCCACAAAGTTGACACCTGACCGAAGCTGGCCTGATTCCGGGCCAGGTTTGCCATGCTTGCTGTCACTGTCCCTCTTACTGTAATTGTCTCACCGGACAAACAGCTCCTTTTTCATGAATCCTCATAAAGTAACTGATCTGGCATTCGAACTGGATCCCAGTACTGTTAGGAAATTTATAGACTCTTGAGGTTGCTGTCACTCTAGGCTTTGTGGAAGAATGGCGCAGAGAAGAGAGAAGCTCCTGTTCCAGGACACACCTGGTATATGGATTCAGATTGGAAATTTTTTCTCACCCCTGACTGTCTACGACAGTGATGCTTTCCTCTCCGTCGATGGCTCTAGCGAAGCAGCTGTGGACCTGAAACAGAGAGAGACAGAGTGACTGAAGAAGACCGTGACTCACCTTCATACAGTACATGTGGTAATTATCTCCATCATCACAGCTCCAGACATGAGTCACAGTATCTCCGACAGCGGTTGTAGTAGTTACTTCTCCTTCTGTCTCTGTAGCATTACCCAACTCGACTCGATAACTACAGACAGGAGGGGCCGGTTCCATTCGCATCTCTTGAGGAGGTTGGTCGGATCTGAATCCTTGAAGAGGGACAGGGACAGAACTTACATGACTCTCAGTTTCTGAACAGCCGTAGCCACTTCCTCGTCTCTCTGTCTGTAGAAACAGTCAATGTCAAAGGCCACATCCTGATAGGTTTCTACTCGAGGATGATGGGAGATTATCATCCTCGTCTGCATCCTCATTCCGGCTGGAACTGCCTAGAAAAACTGTTCTGATCTGTGATCCAGTGCGTGCCGACGCAAGCAGTACCGTAGTCGCAAATTGGAGGTTTTATGGCGGCACGAGACCAATCATATGGGGGAGAAGTAACGGGTCATTAGTGAGTACGAAGCAGGGAATCTACAGCCAAGAGAGTAATCTTATCAGTTGAGGGACCTGGTTCAGTAGAAAAGCTCTGAGACTCAACATTCCAGAACAATTTGCTCTTCCAAAAATACCGACCTGGACACAAAAAGAGCGAAATTACCCCTTTATTCTGATCCCTACTCTTTCTTCTTCTGGTCAGCCTGGACGGACGACTTCTTTTCCGACTTCGTGCTCGCGTCGGCAGTCGATTTGGCTCCTTCCGTCTTCTCGCTGGCACTCTTCTCCGATTCTTTCTCGCTCTTTTCCGACTTTTTTTGGCTCTTCTCGCTTCTCTTCGAGACGGCCGTGTCCAGCTGGGAAACCGGCTCCTTCACGGACCTCTGCGTCTTCTGCGGAGTCGGTTCCTTAAACTTTGGGGTCTCTTTGACCGATCCCGAGGCTGGTTCCTTTGATTTTTCGTCCTTCTTCTCACTGGAAACAAACAGAGTTAGTCTGTCCCTGTCCCTGTCCCTGTCCCTGTCCCTTGTCTCTCACCTCGAAGCCGGCTTGATCAGACTCTTGAGAGCTCCTTCCTCGACCAGTGGTCCCTTCTTGTTCTTCTCCTCCTCCTCTTCCTCCTTCTTCTTGATCGGATGGGCCTTCCAGGTGTAGATGAGAACACTGACGACGAGTAGAATGCAGGCAAGAGCTCCGCTACTGTAGACCATGGTCAGCACGTCCATTTCGCTGTTCTTGCTCGAGTAGCTCAACCCATGGCGCACCAGACTGTCCTTCGAGACCATCGTCCTCTGTCCAACAGAATCCAAAAGCAAAAGATTTTTTCCTCAGTTTTTATAGTTTCTTCAATAGTTTCTTCATAAATTTTGTAACTTTTGAAATTTTCAAAAGTAACTTTAGTTTCTTGCAATTGAAACAAAAGTTTGCGAAGAAAGCAAACCAATTAGGACAATACAGAAGGTACAGTAGCGAGAATGCGTTTGGAGACGAGTCGAAAATGGATCGAGGAAGAGATCGAACAGTTTATGAAGAGATGCAGAGCAGTATCGTTCAGATTTTCGTTCGAAGAACTTACCCAGTTGAATTGAGACGTCCAAGCCTGACACGTTTCTACTTTCTTGGGATCGAGTCGGATTGGAGCTCTTGTCTCTCTGTATTTGTCTATCTGATCACCGAGGACCGAGCTTCAAAAGACCATTCAGTCGAAACTCTTTGACCGCAGTGGCTGTCTACTAGAAGACTTTCGTCTACGAAAACCTGGTCCAGGAGTTTTTGACGATCCTTCAGCTTCTCGATATTTTCTTTGTATTTCCTCTAATTAGAATGGACAAGCGTCGTGCATTGGAAAAGTAGAAGGTTCATGGATTCTCTCTTTAGGTCCATGGCCTTCTTCTTTGGACATTCAGTACTCTCGGCCGGATGGTACAGGACACCCCTTCTCCCTATACGATCCATCCCTCTTCGAGCTCCTATCTCTGCTATCTATTTTTTTCTTTGTCTCTCAACCAATCGAGTCATTGAACGACAGTATAACCAGATTCTCCAAAAATACTGTCCCAAAAACAAAGATACCGAACCCTTATTTTCTCCTTCTCTCTCTTATCTCCAAGCTGTACATAGCGCGCCATGCTCGTGCCATTATTAGCCACCCTCGCTCTCTCTCTGTCCACAGCTGTCTCGCGGGAGGCCCCGGGAGGCTATGACGCCTTCAATTTTTTTCCTCTTTTTATAAGTTTTTGGTGCTTTAAAAAAGCTTAATAGGATATTTTTTGCCGCCCGTTATTTACTCACTCATGCGTCATAGCGGGAGTCCTTCTCGCGCATACGCGCGCTATGACCACCACCCGCAACTCCATTAGATTTACGCTCATTTTTTTAAACAATTGACGAGTTTTTTTTAAACTTTCTTAACTATTTATTTCTTGCGTTATATGTAAGTTTTTTCGACTTAAATTTAAGTCATTTTATGCCTGTTTGATAGGCTAACTTCTGGTTGTAACTGGATGAAAGAAATTCCAATTTTTGTCCAATTGTTTAAACTCTTCGAGCTTAATGCGAATCTAAACCATTTTTTGTTCACTTTAAGCGTATTAAAGTTCCGCGAACGTTTAAAAGATGAATGGGTACCGGGCTCGTTTTTAAAGCTCAGTTCAGAAGACGGTTATCAGCTAAATAAGGATACTGTGTGTTACAGTACCTTTTAAAGGACTGCCTGTTAATTATTTTTAAAGCAAAAGATTAATTTTAAGTGTTAAAAACAGCTTAAATTGAGTTTAAACACTTAAATCTCCCTCAGCTTGTAACAGTCTGTAGAATCACTCATTGACCGGGATTTAAATTTTGTCTGTAGATTATAGTCGTATCGAGACCCAGAACATGTTAAGCCACAAATTAAGCTTAAGGTTTACTTAAAACAATTCCTCAAAGTTCGGCGTCTCGACTGCAGGCTAACAGGATTACTGTAGGGGGCGGATCAATAAAGCGCGGGCGACTGCTGGCTATTGGCCGCGCGGGCGATAAGAGTCGGAATTGATCGGGCGGCGGCGGGAGACTTTACATTTAAACTGACCTCGCGTTTGCGTCTAGGATGACACTTTTCGAAGGAGAAGAACGGAGAGAGATGTGTGGTCTGATTGTGGGAGTAGTCCTGAAATGGGAATGGTTGAGAGGGACAGAGGGACAGAGGGACAGAGTCACAGACATAAAGGGACAGAGAGACAGAGAGTCAGAGAAAGAGGGACAGATAGACTTACCTGATAGCAGCCTGGAGTGCCTGAGTGTCCTTTGAGATAGACTCGACCGGGAAAAGATGAGGACATGTTGATAGAAATCTGGATACCATCTTCTTTACAGTCAACCTGAGGAGTACCTGGAAGTTGTGTCTGTTTCCGTCTCTTTGTCTCTGTCAAGATTTTACAACTTCTGTCTCTCTGTCTCACCGTAACTAAAAGAGTCGTCCTAGAAGCATAACCAGCAGACGACAAGTACTACTAATGAGAGGTGTGGCACTAATTAGCTCCCAAAGCCCGGATTATAAAGGTATACGGTAATTCCCAGAATATCCGGAACTGAACAAAAGAGCGACTCTTTTATCCATTATGTCCTTTCAGTTCATTCACTCCGCTCCCTTCTTCGCAACATTAGCCATTCTTATCTCCGTCACTGGATTAGTCTTATCGCGCCGTCCCGAAAAAACGCCAAAGGGTTCGAAGCCCGTTATTCCGAGAAAATTGCGCTTACATCACTGATAGCAGGCTTCATTAGTGGCCATTTGATTACGGTAATCGAGGGATGGAGGGAGATAGGAATAGGATGAGGGATCAGAGAGCGGGGAACATTCTAGAAAAGTACAAAATGGAGACTGCTCTACAGTAGTTAGTCAGAATCGTGACATAACCATGAACAGTTGAGCATACTGTTAAACCAGACTACCTAAGTTTTCTCTCACAATCAGCCTGAGAAAGACCATTTGTGGGGCTGTCTCACAGCGAAAACGTTCGATTTGAAAAGGTCACTTTGCAAAAAATCTTATGTTTACGAGTATCCAATGTTTAAATGTTATATCAATTTGGCTACAGCACACAAACATTGGATACGCAGCCAAAATTTTTGCATAGTGACCTTTTTCAAATCGAACATTTTCGCCGCGAGACTATTTGTGATACTAGAGTCGAGAGTCAGGTAATTAGAGACTACTGAACTTGTCCATACTGTCCTTTGGCTGAACTGGTGCGGTCAGACGAGAGTCAAAGAGTCTGTCTTTGTTCCAGAACAAAATCAGCCTCATACTGTATAGACCATTAGTCTGACTCGTGTTGGGAGACTCTAGATTCTACTGAACTATTTTGAACAGTAAAATTGTGTGACTCTCTTTCCTGGGTACTCTTTTGGAACTCTTACTGAACTGTTTCATACTCCTTCGATATACTCTGAACAGTCTCTGTCTCTCCACTGTCGCTAAACAAGATCAAACCTTACCCAGAACTTCTGCTCTCCCAACAGTCCAGAGATAAAACAAAGGTAGCAAGAAGGTAATTAGCATAGCGAGACGGGACCACTCGAGACGAATGAAAGACACAGGGGATCGAGATGGATATCATCTGGTTAGATAACTCGCATAGGACAAGGCAGGTCAACCGTGACTGATTACTCTCTCTGTCTCTGTCCCTATCTTTTTTCAGTAGGTCCCTCAGTTCTCATTCCATCTTCGGAAGAGAGCGACGCGGTTAGCGCGACCCGAAATGAGGCGTTTTTTGTGTTTCGTCCCGATAAGAGAGAAAGATAGCTTCTCTGCCTCTTTGATGTAGCGAGATACGAGACAGAGAGAGACATGCAACAGAGAGACTCGGAGACTGGAATCGAAAAGCCGGATACGGTATCCGAAACACCTTTTTGCCAGCTTTGACACAGATCGGTTGGTCCCCTCTCTTTGTTCTCCAAAGCCAATTCGATTGGAATGTTGCGTCCCATTCGAGGGTCCCACCCCAGCGGCAGCTGTTTTCTGTCTCCGGGCCAAAGAGTGCGTTGGCACAATGGCACAGCAAAAAAAGTTCGCGCCGGAGCTTTATGGCCGGCTGGACGCCGGCGAGAGAACGCCGTGCAGCGAGGAGAGTCGCAACATGCTAATGGCCTCCCGTTCTGTACGAGTGGGTGTCCGCTCGTTCGTGTTTTTTTGGCGTGTCCTTTAAGCATACGGTAGATTTGAAACAGGAGACGGGGAGAGAGAAACTTGATCGCTCGACCTTTAGGCTACGCAACATTTTTCGGCGCGTCGGTCCGTGCACTGGCACTGATAATTGACAAAGGACGAACGGGGAAGAAGAGGAGAGCCAATAAGTGTTTACAGCCAGACGGAAGACTGTAGAGAGAGACAGAGAGTCAGAGAGTCATTGGGACAGAGAGTCAGAGAGTCAGAGAGAGGGAGACAGGGAGTCAGAGAGACAGAGAGACAGAGAGTCAGAGGAACAGAGAGTCAGAGACAGAGGGACAGAGTCAGAGAATCAGAGTCAGACATTCAGAGAGTCAGAGAGACAGAGAGGGAGATAGGGAGTCAGAGAGTTAAAGGCAGAGAGACAGAGAGTCTGAGAATCAGAGAGTCAGCGAGAGACAGAGAGACAGGCAGTCAGAGAGTCAGAGAGACGGTCTACTGATCTTCTTATTTTTGTAAAAGCCCTGAACACATTGCAGTATAAATTTAGCTATCTCATTAGGCTGTACTTCATCAGTCACTCTGTTACCATATCCAGTAATCTGTTGGCTTGGGATTTCATTATCGACGATTGATCATCATTTTTTGCTCTATTTCTGTCTCTCTGTCCCGTCTGGACACAATTTCCGGTTCAAACCAATCAATATAGCTGGTCCCCTCGTTTCGTTCCTGAGAGAAAGAAAGCTTGCTCTCGAGTTCTCCCGCTCTCTTTTTGTCGCCTCGCAAATAGCCCCCTTTGGCTGCTTCGCAACACGACGAGAAAAAGTGCAAGAGAGAGGAAGAGAGAGAGCGGGCCAGAGAACGTTTGAACAGACAGCTGCCCGAACGGCCGGGAGAGGGTGACAATGTTGCGAAGACGGGAGAAGGATACGGTAGACGATGACTGGAGGATTATTGGGTAGAACTGAAGGAACTGTGTCTGAAACAGAGTTGCACGGACGTCCGTGTTCGCTTGACGAACAAAAAAAAGTGAAAAGGGTCGTGTTCGAGGCTCAACAGGGTTAAAAATCCGACGAACTCAAAAATTTGGTCCCGCAACGATTATCAGCCAACATTTGGTCCCGCAAAGAATTTCCGCTTTCGTATTTTTCGTTTTTTTTTGAAATCTTATTTTCGTACCTTTTCCTCGATAACTTTGTTCGTGTTCGCGAACGAACATTGGGAAGACGAACTGTTCTTGTTCAGACTCTGAAACTCATACTCTCTCTGTTTTTTTTCTCTCTCTCTCTCTCTCTTTTTCTGATCCAGACTCAGTCAATTTCAGGCAAACCTGAACCTGCTCCGAGTTTAACATTTCTACCTCCTTCTGGCCGCTGGCCTTCTCTTTTCTAGGGATGAGGTCAGCGGCCAGGACATGATCCGTTGCCGTCAAATTAGTCAAGAGTCAAGGAATGTTCCTGTATTAACGTGAGTTCTTTAACCGTTATTTTTTATTTATTCTGATCCAATGACTCAAGGTGATTGGAAAGAAAGTCCCGATCGAGGTCAAGAGAGGTGTCTTACAAGGAGACACAGTCTCACCCGCACTTTTCTCGGCTGTATTGGAAAGTGTTTTTCGAAAAATGAGATGGAAACACCAAGGAGTGAACATTGGCGGCCAACGACTCACAAATCTACGATATGCTGATGACGCTGTCTTGCTATCTCATTCAGCCCAGGGCCTTCAACATATGATGAGCACGCTATCGTCGGAAAGTGCGAAAGTCGGACTCCAGATCAATGTGGAGAAGTCTAATGTGATGACGAACAGACAAGAACTACCTGTTCTTATCAACGACAAAATGGTTCCGTACTGCGCGGACTTCGTCTTCCTTGGATCGAGGTTGTCTTTCGATGGTAACGCTTCACTTGAAGTCAACCGCAGAGTCAGAGCAGCTTGGGCCTCCTTCAACAGATTCCATCAAATTTTCACCAGCCCAAGAATCCCGATGAGATACAAACGCAAGCTGTATACTCAATGTGTTGAACCGGCTCTTCTCTACGCTGGAGAAACGTGGACATTGCGAGAAAAGGAGTTGAACAAGCTTGTAACTGCACAACGGAAGATGATGAGACGAATGGTGGGAGTTACGCTCCTAGATCGACGAACCAACGAGTGGCTACATGGCGCTGTCAAGTTGCAAGATGTCAGAGTCAGCTGGATCACAAAGAAATGGAATTGGGCCCGGAAGATTGCTAGTATGGAGGATGGTCGTTGGACAAAAATTGTAAGTGAATGGAGGCCGTGGAACAGGTACAGAACAGCTGGGAGACCAAGAGCCAGGTGGAAAGATGATATTACGACAAGATGTGGCGAAAACTGGATGGGCGTTGCGGTCAGGTCTCCCGAACTCTTTAGAAGAAGTATGATGCGACATATCGGAATGATATGATTATCGTAATAAATAAATAAATAAATAAAATGACTCATTCCTTTGAACAGCAGTTTTTTTTTTGCCTGAATCAGTACAGAGACTACTGTTGATCCTTTCATGCCCTGTACTCACTCCAGTAGTTCAGAGACTTACTGTTTGATTTCCTCTGAAAAACATACCGTAATCTTTCTGGAAAATTACAGTATACCGAATATCATAAACTAAATAAACTGCCCGGTCAATTTCTCTGCTCTCCTTTCCTATTTTGATCCTATTGGATTTCTATGCCTCAAAACTACTGCCAGTGACTGTCACTCTCAGTTTTTGACCCCTCTCTCTTCTCTCCAAAAGAGTACATTCCATGTTGCCACTGCCTTCGTCGTCCATATATCTTCAGCCTTTTCGGCTCCCTCTCTCCCTCGAAGGTCACCAGCCACAGTAACCCATCTCGCACAATCGCACAATCTCTTTTCCAATTGGCGCTTTTTTTGCTGTCGCTCTCTCTGAGATTTCTCTCTCGAAAGCCTAATTGCCAATTGGCTCACGAGAGAAGGGGAGAGCGGAGATTGCTCTCCGAGAAAAAAAAACGTCTGTATTGCCGCTTTCAAGTTATTTATGCGGCTCGCGAGCGCAGAGAGGCCGAAGACTGAAAAAACGAGAGCCTGGAGCACGGAGTATTGATCAAATTCTGGAAATTGGACCCAATAGTGAGCAAACACTCCTTTCCAGCAAAAAGAAGCAAAGAAATCTCGTTGCGGTGATTCGAACCGTTGACCTTGCTGACTGTAACCGCGCCACCTGCTACTGCACCTTTCGTGCGGATCGCGCCGAAATTCTGACGGACCTATGAACCTCTCTGGATTTTCACAACGTAGAGAGTATCGATCGAATACTTTTGAAGAACCTTATCTCAAAACTGGAAGTGATAAAAAATCGGTTCTGGGTAGCCGCCGCCTCCTTTTGGTTCAGTTCACTCGACTCTCGACTCTCTGGACGGTTTCAGAGGGTTCAGTAGGTGTAATTGATGCTCTTCTACTGTAAAGAGATCAATTCGTCTCTGAAGCCTCTGTCCGTTGCTTGCCATTGCGCCATTGAAGCGAGTTGCTCACAAAAATCCGGCGGGCATGATTCTCTCAAAAATTTCTATCCCCATTTTTCTGGCGTTCCCTGTTCCCCGCGTTTTCTCGTTCGGGACCGGGGCTATTGGACTGACATTTATGACGTTATGGTCGTTTCACGCGTTACAGATGCGCGCCAGTTCTGAAGGTGCTGGCTTAAAAAGTGGGGGAAAAAAGGGGAGTAAACTGTTGGACAAAGAGACTGGTTTTATATGCAAATAAGCTGTTCTGTGTACTGATAGAATGGGAAGAGAGACATATCGATTTTCTAATGGAAACAAATGTTGACCAACTGTCCAGCAGTCAATATTGGGAGAGAGACAGAGAGATCAGAGACTGGAAGTCTATTGATCAGTAGTTTCTACTGGATAGAGGAACAGTAGAGAGTGTTGGTGGTCTGACAGGAAACCAGATCAAAGCTATTGAACAGAGAGTCTGGAAATCTGAATTGATCAGTAGTTTCTACTGGATTGTCTTTAGGAGACTGGGAACAGTAGAGAGTACTGGTATTCTGATGGGATGCCAGATTACGGTAAGATTCTCTTCAGTAGAGTAACAGGCTGAGGACGAGAGTTCAGAAGACTGTGAGTAAGGACAGGGGACTGGAATCTACTGGTCTGAACGAAGAGAGACTGAGAGCAGAGAGTTCAGACGGTCTGGATATCACTGGAAGCAATTGGTCATTGAGCAGAGAGTCTGAAATTCGGTTTCTGCTGAACAGTTTCAAAAGACAGAATAAAGAGTATAGGACACCCGACTAAACAGAGAGTCAGAAACATCTATTAACCAGTAGTTTTTGTTCAGTAGACTGAGGGTTAGAGTCCAGAAGACTGATGACTCAAACAATCTGGTACTGTTACTCAATCTCTCTGTCTCTCTGTACTGTTCTCACTTCCTTCCAAACTGTTCACCTTATTGACTCAAGCCGAGAGTCTACCGTAGACCCAAAAAAAGACTCTTGCTCTCTTACACTTTTTCATCCGTTGACGGTTCCCAGAGCACTTTAGGTCATGACTCTCTGTGCTTATTCCCTCTTCCTCTGAGAAGAGTAAGAGAGGGAAGACGTTCTTCTTCGTGGGTGGTCCTGCGGCGCTCGCACTTTTTATACAATGCCCTCCGGTGTCTGTCGTCTCCGGCGGCTGGTGTTGTCTCTTTCTCCCTCTTTCCCTGTATTCTCTCTCACGGCTATCGTTTGTTGCGAAAAGAACGGGCCGCGAGGAGGAACACCCATTCGCAACGTGGCAACACACATGCAATCGATTTTTGAAGACGGAGAGGAGAGAGAAAATGGGGGACGTTTTTTTTGAAAACCGGGGTCAGTAAGGAGCTTCTGAACTGTTAGGATACAGTAGCATATAGTTCCAAACCAGTGGATACTGTAGCCTGACTCCTGTCAGAGTGACAGTGAGAGCGAGAGAGACAGAGAGATGTTAGCTGATCTACTGTATACTGTAACACATCAGTAGGATTCCAATGTACTAACTACTGTCCTTCTGAGTACGGAGTAATGTTTCTCATGAAACTGAGTGTCTCTTGCGGAATCGACTCCTGTGGCTAGTTCCTAGGTATCTTTTTGTGATTTTGATTTTTGGTGTTTTTTCTATGCATTTTGGGGTGCTGCGTGGGGTGCCCGTGGAGTGAATTGAGTCCACGCGTGGACCCACTTGGGGTACCTTGGAACTGGCCACTGATTTCTCTGTGAGTCAAAGCTGTGAGAGAGAACTCTCCGTGTGGAACCGACTGCCAAAAAAAACCCTGACACTATTAACAAGTCAACTGTTCTGACTATATTAATTTCGCAATCGTGATACCAATTCTTTTTTCCGGTTTCGTTATAATTCATTCCATAAAGTTGATTTTTCGGCTCTGATACTCCTACTATTGATGACCACGTTCTGATTCTTCGAGTTGATACTGTTTTGTTCTTTGCCCAGGGTTTGGGAACAAAAAGCAACAAAAATTGATCATTTTCTACATGTTTCTCTTCTTCCTTTTTGCTGTGATTGAATTAGTCGCGTAATCCCTCAAAAAACGCTAATGAGACAGGTGTTCCGAATCACGGTGGCCTTTCTCGATTTCGTTTTCTATCAAAACCAAAATTGGATCTTAACTCCGTGGATTATGAGCGTCACAGCTGCTTTTTTTGTCCTTCCAGAAAGACGTAGGAAATCAGAAGGGAATGCATTATTGGAGAAGACTACAAACATATGGAAGAGTCTTTAGAATCTTGCCTCATTGACAGTTAGACAGTTGTTTGTTGCCACACCTTCGACAGTTAGGCAGCCAGGTCGTTTTTGCCACAGACTCAACAGTTAAACAGTTTTTTGCAATAATAGTGTCACTGTTGCGAATCTGTACACTGCAAGAGTATTGATCAAACGGCCCGATTTTCTGGCGAAAAGAGCAGAGTTTCTAATAGTGCGATTGTACTAGCGAGCCACCTGGCCCTGGTCTCTCTCTCCCAAAAACTCGGCCTTTTTTTGTTCAGTTTGTAAAAAGAGCTGTACCAGTCGACACCTTACCCTCACTTATTCTGTACTCTGGTCTGGCCACAGACTCGACAGTTAACTCCTTAATCGAAAACTGGTCTTACCGCCCTTAATCGTTAAGGTTGACGTTAAAGCGTTGCTCTCTGGGCCCAGTTTCCAACGTTTCTGTATAGTTTTCAAAAGTTACAGAATGAGCTTAACTAAGTTAATTTAACGACTGTGTTAAGTCATTAAATACGGTGTTTTTTAACTCTTTATCGTAAAAATCCATGCCTCTCTTCCTGCCTCAAAAGTTGCGCAGCATTCTTCTCCTCCCCAAAGTTTTTTGAACTTCCTCCTTTCTGATCTCTGGCTCCGTTCTCTCTTCTCTCTCCCTTCTCTATGCCCAGGCGTTTTTTGCCGGCCACAAAAGGGGGCGTGTCCGTCTCCGCCTCTCGCAACCCTCGATGTTGCGAGACGAGTGCGTCTTTTGCGATTAGGAAGCAGACGTCTACTTTTGCATACACATACATGATGGAAAACTTCCAAGATGACGGTAAGGTTCTTTGGAATTATCGAGAGAGACAGGGAGACTGACAGACTGACAGACAGAAAAAGAGAGAGACAGAGGGACAGACGGACTGACAGACTGACAGAGAGACAGAGACTCTTTTGAACTTGACAGTAAACTCCCCCAGACTCCCGCCCTAAAAGTACACCTTATCACTCTGTGTCCCCGTTCGTCCTCTAATTTTTTTAACAGTTAGAAAACAGGTCTGGTCCCCCCTTTTTTGTAAGTTATCAGTTCCACCAGCCGATTGCACAGACGCAACACCGGCGAAATACATATACACTTACCGTAATCCGTCTCTCTGACTCTCTCTCTGTTTGACTCTCTGAACTCTGGTCTGGATCAGTTCAGTACTCTTCCAGTACAATTTCGAAGAGTTGCGAAAATTCTTCCGTCTAGACTTCCTCTGTTGACTTTTCCCTAGCCGTTTTCAAGATTTTTCGTAGCCAGACGAAAAACTACCGTATCCCTTGTTTTTCCTACTGATTCACCATTTGGGGAAAATTGTGAAAAACAACACAAAAATATCTAGTTATTACTTGGTCATTAAACGTACCCTCATTGTCAGCCATTTTGCTATCAGTACTAACTTTTTGCTCTGTATACCTTCTTATCGGAACTTACATTGTCAGTCGAGCTCTTCTCTGTCTCTCTCCCTCTCTCACTTATTACACTGAACAGAGGCCGGTCGCAACTTTTACTGGAACTAGACTCTCTGTCTAGGATCAATATTTTTGTTGTGTAGAACAGTCTATTAGCCTGATCTTTTGTCCCAGTCGTCAACAGCAAAAAAAAGTTCAGAATGTAGGGCTTCGAGACATACCGTATCATCGGTCGCCCCATAAAATCCAGCTTTGTTTTTTTCTGCCGCAGCCCCGAAACCGAACCATTTCTGAACGCAACATAGCTTTTCTCACTCTCATTTCAGTCGCTCTGCCTCTCAGACTTTCAGTCTCTGGATCACTGTCTCTCTGTCCCTCAGACTCTCTATCCCCCAGCACGCAACATGACTTCCCCCTCCTCTCCCCTGCCAGTCCATATTTCACCAGCCTCCAGTTATTTTTTTTTGAGAGATGAGCTCGCGGCGCCGAGTTCAGAGCCGCAGAGAATTTATAGTCTCGCCGTTTGCCAATCACTCTATGTCCTACTGTATCTTTATTGCAGCCTGACTCTATGAAAAAAGACCTGGCCGAGGTTGTTACAATTTTCGGGGCTGGTCAGCTCTGTCTCTCTGTCAGTAACATATAATCTTGAACTGGGTAAATCCATTTTAAAGGACCCGTTATGGGCTACGTGCACATACACATCATCGCTTATGATTATAGCCGTGGAAACGTGTAGTTCCGATGTCCTTTTGACTCTTACCGTATGATGAGACTCTCCTCCTCTGAATCAGTTACAGTATACTGTAGATACTGATAAAAATTGTAATTACAAAAAAAAACTTGAATTTAAATCTACTTTGGTTAAAATGAGGGTAGATACTGGTAATAACTGATTCTACTGTAAACAAAAATTTATATAAACTCTTTAGTTAAAATGAGTATCCAGACTCTACCGTTTTTGCCCAAAACTTTTGGGTTGAAGAAACTTTTGAAAAGTCCCATGTTCTGCCAAAATATACTGTTCTAAAAGAGCATAAGAACATGTGAGCATTGGATACTCAGCCAAAGAAGAAGCTAAAAAAGCTAAATGACAAACAACTCACAAGCTGCTAGCAGAGTAAGCAATGCTCGAATATTACATATGTAATTCCATTGGGTCCCGAGAAGAATAAAATTAAAGGACTGTGCACCGAAAATTTTAATAAACAGACTAAAAGGAGCCCCTAGATTAATATCTTAGGATCCAGACGACTCAGAACTTTTCTTCATACCCATTTGATTAACTTAAAGGGACAGTTTGATTATGGTACGACAGGGGGAATCAGGCCAGGGTCCCGTCACGACTATGGCTTTTTGACAAGGATCGAAAGGTGAAAAAAGAAAAATAATGGATTGCTTGTTAGTTTTAGTTTCCCCGAGAGTGTGTCAATGAGAGAAAACTGGGTTGCGGTCCAGCTCGCCACGGATCGAAATAATATCTCTCTCTCTCTGCTGTTGCACTTTAGCCAATTTTGTTTGTCCATGAAGCCAGTGTAAAAAGATGAACATGTAGATTGCGTAAGACGAAGGAACGGCAGTATCTGTTGAAAAAATCTCAGAGCGTTCGGTCGACTTTCGCTCTCCCGACGACACACTTTTGTTTTTGGCTTGACCTTCATTATCATCGCATCACGACCATCTCCTTATGATCCGTGTTGCAAAAATTTTCGTTTTTGAGAAAGAGACTGAGAGACAGTAACAGTAAAAGTGACAGAGAGTGAGATTCTCATTCAGTTCAAAACTATCCCTCTTCTTCAATCTATATAAAAAAAATTCCTTTCCAGACAACCAGGAGATGTACATTGACATCCTAGCCGTCAGTCCTGCTCCTCCTCCTCCTCATCGTATCCTGACTCCCGGAGAGAAGATGTACTACTGTCAGCGCTGTCTGAACCACAAGGAGTTCCATCCAAGAAAGGGACACAAGCCGTACTGTCGCTATTGTGCCTGTAGCTGTGTCAACTGCAGCATGGTCGAGACGAGAAGACAGCTGAATAACAAGCTGAAGAATGTGAGTTGTGTTGTCTTCAGTGGTGGTTTGATCGGGATGGATGAGCGTGTTTTATGCTAACCATGAAGCTCAAAAGTTCACGGTTGGAATACCGGAAAAAATGGAAAGAGAACGAAAATAACACTTAGGCTTATGTAACTACGTTTATGACGCAAAAAATAACAATAAACCGAAGAAAGAAACAAATGTGACGAGCCTCTGCTTAACAACAAAAAACTACAGTAGTTCTTCTAATAGAAGCACCCCTGTACACAATTACGTACGCATTTTTTTCGGGTTGTTAAAAAAATTTCCCAACTTTCCGATTATTTTTCCCATACAGATAGACTTCAACTACCAAGGGAAAATAAAATATAAATTGAAAAATTATGTCTTCTCCCCGAAAATAATGCGTACGTAATTGCATACAGGGGTGCCTCTATTAGAGCTTTTACGGTATCTGGGGAAGAAGCGTAATTGGGGCGTGGGGAAACAAATGCGTACGTAGTGGTTACGGTAAGCGATTACCGTAACCAGAAATGACAGAAAGGGAGAGAAATATGAAAGAAATTGCTGACTGGTCTGACTCAGGGATGCTAATTCAGTCAGATACCCAGTACAATAATTTTTTAGAATGGCAGCGGCCGTATCCAGAAGAACACTGCCGGAAGGAAGGAACGTACTCCGAACTGTGCCAGATGCAATGTGAGTTCTGTCTCTCAGTCTCTCACCCTTTATATTTCAGGCTCACGGAATCGTCACGGCTTTGAGAGGCCACAAGAAGAATCAGTGCCAGTTCTTCATGTGCGAGTGCGAGAAGGTATGATCAATATCCGACCGCAGGCGTTTTTTTCGCGTCCTTGAGCAAAGAGAAGACTACTGTAAGGTGCTCGTAAAATGCTAGAGACGTTGCGTTTGACGACTTGCCTCAATGCATTGTACTGTACGCAAAAAAGACAGCTGTCGCGACATGTTGCCAGGCTTCCGCTCAATTGATTACAGTATGCCAAGTGTCGTGAATCGTGGACAGAAAAAGGGAGCCGTGACGCGACGGCATTGCGGTGGAGAGACAACTGATTCGGACCAGAGTACAGAGAGAGGCAGTACAATTTTTCAGTGCCAACTGGTCTGCCACCGTAGAGACATCATGGCCAAGCAGATCAAGCTCAGAAGAAACCAGCAGAGAGCCAGACTGCTGGGAGAGGGAAGAAACTCCATTGACAGTGTCCATGACAGCAGTGCTAGTGGTATGTTTTGACAGGGGACTTGGACAGGGACAGGGACAGTATCCATGATCAGTTAATTTTTCAGAATCTGCCGGAAGTCCGTCTCCGGACATTATCCCGACTTCTCCGCCTCTGCTCCAGCCTCTGGCCATGCGTCCTCTCCCAATGCCGATCATGCCTCGACTGCCGCCAGTCGCTACCTTCAACCACTTCTTCCTGACCCAGATGATGCAGACCAACCCGGCTTTTGTCGAGATGGCTCTTCAGGCCATTCACAACTACAACAGTCAGTTCCATCAGTAGAGAGAGACAGAGAGAGCCCCCTTATTAAGTACCCATATTTACTCTGTCATACACTTGCCACTTGTCCTCTATGCCGTCATCCCCGGCTATTGGTAAGATTTTTGAAGGGAGGTCATATGAGACAGAGACGGGGTCTCGGCAATAGGCGGCCCTTCCACTTTTCCCCTTGGGCTAAATTGCAGCTGTCCTTACTTAGCCTGTACTCTTAAAAACTTGCTTTTCTACCGTACTTTTTGTAGCAATTTAGGCGTAAAATAAGCAATCACACACTGTTTTCTCTGCAAGACCCGCTGCTTTGGGTCCCGTCACGATCTTTCTTCTAAACTTCTTATTTTCCCATTTTTAGCATCTTGCATTAGTTTTTTGGCTTCCAAACTATTTTTATTCGATTCAGCGTGAAAAACTATGCCAGCATAGTTCATTCACTCGTAAAAAAAATGCTAAAATTTATCCAAAACAGCTTTTTGATTTTTCCTGCCAATTTTGTCCAAAATTTACATCACCGACATAGTTTTTCTCGCTGAATCGATTAAAAATAGTCCGGATGCCGAAAAATGAGTATAAACGTCAAAAAACGCAAAATATAAAATGTTGGTCGAAGAACGGCGAGACCCAGTTCAAAGGTCCCGCAACGAAAGAGCGTACGTGATTACGTATTTTTCACCAAAATTGCGTATTTTTCGCCTAAAATTCCCATTTTTTTCGCGTAAAAAGGCTAAGAATGGACAGTTTGAGATCGCAGTCAGTCTGCCAGTCTTTTCCGCGTGTTTTCTATTATTTTTAGCCATACTTAACCCTTTTTCCCGCTCGATTTAATCGATTTGTTCCCCCATTTTTACTAATGCTAATCACCTTTTTTACGGGATTAAATCCCTTTTAATCCCGGGTGGGATGCAATCCCCCTACAGTAATATTTTTTGGCTCTCTCTCCCGACTTTAAAGTCTAAAAAAGTTGTTAGTTTTTACGGTTCCTCTCCACCCAAAAAGTCCCCGGTTCTGACAGCTCGATGATTCTCTCCATTATTTTTTTTGACGGCACGGCATGTTTGACAATAAACTATTTTTAGAAATCTTGTTTTACCAGCAAAAAAAATAAATTTTTCATTTTAACAACGGAGAGTAACAAAATAACGAAAAAAGCAGATGAGGTGGAAGCTCTTTTAGAGACGCTCATTGGCACGGGTGGCGATATTTCGCAGATTTCCGTAGACCTTCGACGGGGGAGAGCCTGAAAAGTCGACGTTATTTCGAGCCTTGTTTGAAAATCGAGTGGAAAATGGAATCTGAATCTAACTCGTAGAATTTTTTCAGGTGGCTCGCTTTCAGTAGATTTCGTCCTCTTTCGAAGAGGATGATACCGTAACTGTTTTCAGTCGTTTCGAGACTGGTACCGCACAAAAATTGGATATTCAGCCAGCTAAATAGAAGGTACGCAGCTAAATAGTCTGACAAATTAGGCTGTAAAGTTTTGAATTTCCCACAAACTGGTCCGGTTGTCAAAATTGCCGTTTTTCTGGCTGTTTTCACGCTCTCAGGGTTGTTTTTAAAACGACTACAACGCTAGATTGAAAAAAAATGAAACGTACCCAAAATGAGACTGCAGATGGCGTTTCTGGCTAATTTGAGATTGTTAAAAGCTCCTAGAAGGTGGATTTTCGTGTCGGCCAGAACTGAAACCTTTTATTGACAAAAAGGACCAAAAAACCCATACCAATTCTAGTCTTGGTAACATTTTCGATGACGAGCTTCGTACGGCCGTCTTTGCCGGCAATTCGGCCAATGGCGCGGCTCAGATGGTCGCCTTTGAGTGAGGCCTTGACGTCGGCAATCTCAAAAGTTTCGAGGAAGAGATGATCGAGACGGATCAGAGCCAGGGCATCGTTGACGTCAAAGCCGAGAATAAAGGCGCGAACAAAGTCGGCAGCCTTCTGCAGGTCCGTAGTATCTTCCTTGTCCTGAGGATTGCGAATCTCCACCACGCGGGTCTTCATGTTAAATCTGAAAAAAAGGAAATTGGTTCCGTTACTGTCAGCAAACCGTCAATTTTACTGTTTCTCACTGTAATACTTACTGTCCCAGCAACTGTTATTCTTTCTGCCTCAGTCACACTGTAACCATATATCTTGCTGTCAGTGAGTTTGTCCCTATTACTCTCCTGTCTCATTCTCAGCCACTGTCTTTGACATTGGCTCCGTCACTGTCAGTCTCTGTAACTTCTCAGTTTCTGTCAAGCTTTCTGTAGCTGTCTCACTGAATTCTCACTGTTACTGTCCTTGACTTCGTTACTGTATCAGTCTCTCTCAATTTACCTGTCACCGTCTCTGTCCTTTCTCAGTTACTGTAACTGTCCTAATCTTACTCTCCCAGTCACCGTTTCAGTCAAACTTACTGTTACTGTCCCAGTCCTATCAGTAACTATCTCTGTTACTCTTTCTGTCTCAGTCTCTGATTCTGCTATTCATCTTGCCTCAGTCAAAAGTCCAAAAAAGGTACCTGATTTGCAATCCTAGATTCTTCACCACCGGGGTGAAAATGTTGATCCAGTTCTCTTTTAGAGGCGCATAACGATGTTTCGGCACGGGAACTTTTCTCATTTCGCCCTTTTCTCCCTTCCGGCGTTTCTGATGATCAGCAGAGCCACTGGCTTCATCCTCTTCCGTTTTGTCCTCCATATCCACATCTCCGGCGTTTTTGCGTTTGCGCTGAACCTGAAAAAAAAGGGAATAGTTAATTGGATACTCAGCCAAATCGAAATTTTAGGCATTTTTTTTAGCCCATGCGGCCTTTTCCATCAGGACGGCACAATGCTCGATAAAACACTGCTTGGGTGGCCTCGCGACGGACGGCAATATCCGCGACACGGCGCATGCCATAAAATTCAGCAGTAGGGCACAAAAAACTGCTCGGCACGGGGGCAGACACTTGCAGCCAGATTACAGAGAGGGAGCGGGGGAGAGTAAGGGACCAACTCTTTTCAGGGTAAAACTCTATTTTCAGCATTATTTTCGAGTAATTTCTGGAACATTCTAACAAGATGAAATGTAAAGAAAGTCAACGAATTGCCGTATTGAGAACAAAATATCTGATCTTTTTCGCTTTAGCTGCCACCGTACAAATCGGGAAACAATACAGTCATTTTCTAGCTGAAAATAACCATCTTTTGGCCAAATTTAGTTTAGAAAAATTGTCATTTTTGAGCTTTTCTATAACTTTTGGATCTTGGGAGTTAAAGGAAGTGTTCGGCTATGCCAAACCAACTATTTTTCGCGACAACTCATTGTCTGGAAAAATTAAAAGCTCATAGAGCATCATTATCACTTTTTTCACTAGATTAGAGGCTAAAATTTACGACCCGCCACTGCGTACTTTTTATCTCTCAAAGAGAGTACGGTAGCTGCTGATTCAAACGTCCTTCGGACCCTCCTCAGTGTTGCATTAATCTTGTGCGCTTTGGTTCGTTTTTTCGTTTCGACATGGCGCTCTCTCTTTGATGCAACCGACTTTATGAAGCTCGGAGAAAAAAGAGCTGTTTGAGATAGAGAGAAGGGCTAGGAGAGAGACAGAGAGACGAAAAAGATGGGACAACCTCTGTGTTGTACGAATGGCACCCAGTTGCGCTGGAGAAGGAGATTTTTAGTTGCGATTTGGGAGGTCATATTGAGGCTTTTTTGGAGCATTTTTTTAAGGGAAGGGGAGCGAAAAAAGGCCCGAAAAAGAGATACTAGACGGTAATCTCTTTCCAATTTAACTTTCCAAACAGCCAAAGTTAGGCGTTTTGACCATTTTCCGTCTATTTTTTCCGGGTTTTTACCTCGTCTTTTCAAAAGATTTCAGCTCACTTTCCTGAACTGATTTCTGAAGCGTCTATACGGTAAATTTATGTCCCCCTCTCCTGTTTCGCTAAAATTTATGGTCCGTGCCCCGGTCGTTTAAAAATGAGCGCCCGCCTGACTCTACCAGGCAGAGAAAAAAACAGCTGGCTTGTTTGTTATGAAATCTTTGTGTGCCAGCCTCTCTCGCATTCACCTCTCAAACGTGAAGGCGTTATTTTCGGAAAAAGAGATGAGAGAGGCAGTAAAAGGAAACCCAAGGGGGCAATTAACCGCGGATGGAAAAAAACGACTGACAGACAGACCACCCAAGTTCGTATTTTTGATGGCTCGGGAGAGGGAAATGGAATTTGTGAGGGACCAACAGACATGGAAAACGGCTTTTTATCTATTTTTCGTTCTTTCATATTCCTTGCAAGAATTTGGTTGTTTTTGAGAGAGTTTTCATAAAAACTAAGCGAGTTTTCACTGTTGTGTAACATTTGGTAGTTGAAACCAAAAGTTACGCAATTTTTTTGCCAGACTTTGACGAAAGCTGGACTTCTTTTGGAGCATCTCTGACTGTACTTGTTGTTAGCAGAATTGTTGGTGGTTTTTTCTAGAAAACCAATAGTTTCCCCTTCATTTTTGAAGGGAAACGAATAAAGAAGAGAAAACGAATCAACTTATAAACGAACCGTTTTAAACTGTTCATTGCTGGCCGGCGTATTCTGCTCAATCAGCGATGGCAATTCGGCGGGCAGAGTCTCGATGAGCTCCGGCATGTCGTCCATTTCTTCCATGGGCAATTCGTCGGCCATCTGAATATTATTTTAGGCAAAAAAGCAGCTAAAAATACGATATTTTCGGGCAAAAAAACCACGAAATTAAAAACCAAAAAAGGGAAGAAATAACCGTATATTTTAACAAAAATTGTCAACAACAAAATAACAAAAACAAGGCTAATTTAGACGCATTTGATCGTAGCTGAAGTTGAGCAGGGAGACGTCTTGGCGGGCTTTGCTCAGGCGCTCGAAATGCCGACGGGAATAGGGCAACATTCCTTGGATGACGCTCTGGATGTTCGGCAGTTTCAGGAGGAATTCGGCCGAGTGGATCGTCAGGATGCTGTAGAGGACAAGTTGACTGGCCTGAAAGAGCGGGAAATTATAGTCTGTTTAAAAAGGAGGAAAGTTTATCAAACATCTCTGTCTAGAATATTCAGGTTTTAACATGTAAACGCTGAATAATCAACTTCGCGTCGGTTCAATCGGAAGCTCTAGTTTTAAATACATTCCAACTTTTTGCTGCCGAAATTCCAAAATATCCTCCTGGGCTTGAAAAGTGTTCAAAAATTGCCGGAAGAATGCATTTTCTGTTCTCTGCCCGATAAAAAAGGGAGAATGGCGTGAAATTACCTGAGATGTCCTGGAATTTGTGTTCCACGTCGTCGCAAAGTCGAGAAGTGTCTGAATTTTGATAGCATCGAGTTTTGCCAGTCCCGGCGTCAATTGATCAATATCGATTAGCTTGTCAATCACCTAAATCCCATTTTTGCCTAAAAATATGCCAAAAGTACCTTGAGACAGCAATAGGGCTTAATTAGACCTAGGGCGTACTCTAGGGCATCCTGGTATCTCTCCTGATCGAGAAGATTCGACAGTGTTTGTTCTTCTTCAATCTTCTGACGGCGCTTCTTCTCCTCGTCGGCCCGTTTTTCTTCGGTAATGTCCTTCCAGACGGAAATTGTTCCGTCGCCGCCGGCTGTTATGTATTCTGACTCGTCGGCACGGGCACAGATTGACCAGATCTGCAAAAAAAAATTGAGTAAAACCAGATTCTTCGGTGGCCAAGCTAAGGCGAGTTGGCCAACAACCCGATTTTTTAATTACCTTTCAAGCCGTTTTCTATGAAATAAGGGCGGTGCTAACCTTGTTTTGCAAAAACACCTTCTTCTAGAGTTCTCTCAAAATTAAAAAAAAGTCCACACGGGTTCCCGCAAAGTTTCAGCCGTAATCGAGTGCGTTGGCACTGCGCCACAACAAACACGGTAGAGCTTACAGAAATTAGATCAAGTCAGCTGTACAAAAAGGTCATTGCCGTAATTCATTTTCCCGTGGCGTGACAATTTGAGTTGGTTCATCGCCATTTACTGGAACTTTTCCACATAAAAAATGTTACCTTCTCCGAATGAGCTTCCATCGTCTTCTCCGTCGTTCCGCTACCCAAAGTCCAAATCTTTAAAATTCCTGCACTATCGGCCGAAATGAGTTGATTGCCTCCATTCACGTAGATAATCTAAATATCAGTCTTTTTCACTACAAAGGTCACGAATTACGCTGAAAACGGCCGAATTATGTTCGTTGAGCGTCTGAAGGCAATTCTTCTCCTGCAAATCCCAGATCTTGATCGTCATGTCGCCACTACAAGTGGCCACTTTTTGCACGTTTGGAGCAAACTTGACGTCGGCGACGCCGCGACGATGGCCCGTCAAGTTGCCGGCAATTCCGAGCTGCATCTTTTTCGTATTGATATGCCACAGCTTGGCCATCTTGTCCATGCCGCCCGTGGCGCAGAGATTGTCCGATTGAGCGACGTCGAGACAGCTAATTTCCTTGGTATGAGCTACGAGCGTCGAGGCGCAGTGAATTTTTGGCCTGGAAATGGGGGATTTTTATGTTGCAAAAGGCTTTTTTGAGGCTGTATATGCAGCAGTCTTTTCGTGATGAGACCAATTGGCTCGCACAAGTCAATTTTAGTCCATCAAAAGTTTGTCTACGGTAACCCTTATAAAAGCCACTGGCGAACAGATTGTATGGCTATAAAAATGCCGTGTGGTAAGCTTTAAAAATTATCGAGTAAAAATGTAAGAAAAACACTTACAACTCCTCAATCTCCTCTTCCGTCTTCTTCAGATCCACATCAGCCAATCCCCAAAGTTTGATCGTCGTGTCCGTTGAGACGGAGAGAAGGAACGGCACCTTGTGCGTATGTGAAAAACGGACGGCATTGACGGAATTTGTGTGTCCTGTGGCCTGAGCAACAGGTAGCAGTCTCGTTGGACCTGCTTTCTTCGAAGCTGGAGCGAAGAATTTAGCTTCAAAATGGGTAAAAATTACTTGTCAGCCGCCACAAGAAGATGTTATTGTCCTTGGAACAAGACGCGAGGAGATTTTTGTCCCAGTTTGCAGCAGCTACATGAAGAACATTTTCTGAATGGCCGGGAATCAGCTGACAGTCCCAGGTCGTCGTGTCGTAGAGGCGGATATCGTGGCTGTTAGAGGCGACGGCAACGTGAGATTCGTCCTTGCCGAACAGGCAGACGGAATAGATCTGAAAGTTTAGGGTTTTTTTTGGTAATGTGGTAAAACGTCTATTTTTGAGTGTTTCTGCTTGAATACTGTCTAACTGTGGCGTTAAAAATGAGGACACAATGTGCTTGGTGCCTAACTGTCGAAACTGTTATGATCAAAACTGGCCACAGCGGAGTGGCTGCCTAACTATCGAGGCTATAGCTTTAAAAACCGCCAGACGAGATGCCTGTTTAATTGTCGAGGTTGTTCCTTTAATAATCTGCCAACAACGAAGATGCTGTTTAACTGTCGAGACTATGGCCGCAAAAAGACCACACAAAGCGCCTACCTCGTCCTGAAAGCCCACAATCTGTCTGGAGAGACTAAAATCGGCAAAATTGACGACAAAAATGTTCTCCTCGGCCGAGATGAGGAGTAGCTGGTCGCGGAACGGGTTGTACGTCACGGCATCTAGTCGGCACCTAATTGTCCATTTTTAGCTAAAAAAAAAAACTAAAAGAACCTCGTAATGTCCTTGCTGCGAACGTTTTTGGCCGTCTCCACTATCCATTCCTTCACGGTGCCGCTCTCTCCAACCGTCACAATATTGCCGTTGTGGCCTAGCACTGCAGCTTCTACTGACTCGAAGAGTGGCAGCGTTTTTAGCTTTTCGCGATTTTCCACGTCTACGAGGCTGAGAGTCTGATCGCGGGAGATGAAGGCTGCTCGTCGGCCCTTGTTCAAGATGATTATGGCGGTAATTTGACTAAAATAAGGAATTTTGGCTAAAACAAGGTTAAAAAATACCTGGTATGGTTGTTCCACGTGTGGGCGAGCTTCTTCAGAGCTCCTTTGTTGAGATCAAAGAGGTTGACCTGTCCGTTTATGTAACCGGCTAGGAGGCGATTATCGCGAATGAAATGAAGCGTCGAGATGACGTCCTCGCCCTTCAGCGTATGGGTACAGTGCTGCTGATTCATGTCCCATATCTGAAATCAGGTTGTATTCAACGAAACTGGCTAAAAACAGCATAATTTCCGGATTTTATTGGCCGAGTTCTCTACATCATACGTCAAAACTTTGAAAAAACGTGTATTACAATAATTGTGGTAAAAATTGGATTAGGGCTTCCGGAGCCATCAACAGGAGTTTGACTGCATAAAAATTGAAAAATACACTATGGAGCAAGTGAAATGGGTGTAATAGATGCATTACGGATTTTTTTATGGTCTATTTCTCCCGATTTCCTCGAGTTCTCGTGATCTTTCTGCTTCGGAACTGGGGGAGATTTTTCCCCTGAATTGTCTTGAAGCCATTTTTCTCAATCGCTGGCCAAAAATACTCAAACTTACCTTGACATTGTGGTCGGCTGATCCAGTAGCCAGCTGGGAGCCGTCATCACTAAATTTCATGACCAGAATCGGCGCCGTATGACTGCTCTTCCATGTCCTGGCCACAACGGGACTCGGGCTAGATTCTGTCGGGAGCGAATATTCTCTGACCTTAATTTTTCGTCTTTTTTTACGTAAAGAAGCATAAAACAAACCAATTGATTATTATAGGCGACCAGGAGACGCATTCTGGTGTTATCGAGGCAGATGCACGTAATGCTGAGGCCTTCGTCGGCATCTCCGATTATACTCCTGATGTTTTCATAAATTGACTTAAAAACAAGGCTTACGTTGATAAATTGTCGTCCAAATTGATGATTTTGACGACATTTGTGCAGGTCGAGTACAGGTACTTTCCATTGGCGCTCCATTCGACGACGCCGCCTGTAAAGAAGGAGCCGATCGTCCTTTTGATGGCCAATTCCTTTACGAGCTCCTTCATTTGGCTAAAAAAAAGGATAAATTGCTGGGAAAATGGAGAAAATAAATAAATTTTTGCCGAAAAGAGACAAAAAGAACAGCTGAAATGAATGAGAAATCGTGGTTGGACCGGGCCTCACAGTCCTTTAAATTCGTGTTCTGAGGGCAAGCTTTTCTCCAAACTGGCCATTATTTTGCCCGTTTTTCTGCTTTCTTCTTAGTTTTTGCTGCTGTTAGACCTTTCTGGAATAAAGTTAACAGTTTTGTTAGCAAACAGGGGCAACAATAATGAGGCTGAATGCAAAATTCCATTGTTTTTTTCTTCTCGGAGCAAGATTTCTTTCAAACTGACTGCTTTTCGCTGGCTTCTGGTTGTTTTGACAGCAAACTCACTCAAAAACAAGGCCGGAAACCATGGTATGAGAGCAAGATAGCAGTTAAACAAGGTTGACGATAAAACTTCCGCATTTATTAGGTCCTCAACATCTATTATTCATTCCGAAACACCTTCTTTCTTTTCAGCTTCCTGTACTGATATTCAGCTTAGAAAAGCCATTTGAGACACGATGACCTGAAGAAATGGACTATCTGGTCAGCAAGCGCGTCTCGAGAATTCTGACCCCAAAACGGGCAGCACTACTTGTCCTGGCTGCCACCCTCGTTTACGTGACTCTCTTCAGAAGTGCTCCCAGTTTTCTGTATGTTTTCTGCGCATTTTTGTTTTCATTCAGGTTTATAGCTCAAGCACAGGATCAATATATGCTCCGAGTCCTGAAAAAGTGGAAATCCAGGAAGAGATTGAAGAAGAACACGTTCCTCATAGGGATCCATTGGACAAGTTTGTTTTCTGTAGTCCTGTAAATTTTTCCTCTTCCAGACAAGAGATTAATGAGCAGAATGAGGACACGTTTGTTGAACGGGTTCTGAATTCGGACAAGGTTCATGAAGAAGTGGAACAGGTCAAAAAGAGACCATACAAGGTGGACACGGATGGAATTTGTCCCGAAATTGAGGACATACCAGATCTCATTGTAGATACAAAATTTAACACGTAACAACATTATTTTAGGGTCCTCTTCCGCAAGCCCTTCTCCTGATCCAAAACCTGAAAGAAAGCGAAATTTCCGCAATTCATCCAGAGCTAAAACTTGGAGGAAGCTGGAAGCCGGACGACTGTACGGCTCGCTACAAAATCGCCGTGATTGTACCCTTCCGCGATCGGCAGTCTCATCTGACTCGGCTACTCGCCTTCCTCATTCCAATCCTCAAACGACAACGTCTCGACTTTAGATTCATTGTCACGGAACAGGTTAGTTCTCTCACCCCTTTACACATTCTTTATGCATCTCAGGGGACCGGTTTCGGTCATAGACACACAGTATGCATAATAATGTGAATTGGCTGAGAAAGATTATAAGGACCACAGAACTCGCATGGTTCGTATTACTAATCTGAAACTTAAACATAGTTAGAGCCCCGAGTGAATTAAATACACTTTGTGTTGCCAGATGCCATAATTGACACGGGGTTGCTGTTCTCGAGGCGAGATCGAGATTCTCGACCCAATGATTAAGGAAATTATATAGCGTTTCCCAATATTAGCACGGAAAATTCTCGTCAAAGCCATGAAACAACAAAAACAAATTTTCAGTACGGGACGGACCTCTTCAACAAGGGCCGGATAATGAACGCTGCCTTCAACTATGCAGAATCTCTAGGAGTAGATTGCGTCATCTTTCACGACGTGGACATGTTCCCCCAAGACGACAGAACTCCTTACGCTTGCCCAACTCAGCCTCGGCACTTGGGAGCCTTCGTCAGTAATCTGGGTTACCAGTGAGTCATTTTCAAAATTTATTTTCTTAAATATATTTCAGACTGTGGTACAAGGAAATTGTCGGCGGAGTCCTGGCTGTCTCTATCGGTGACTACAAAACTGTCAACGGGTATTCGAATCTCTACTGGGCTTGGGGAGGAGAGGATGACGATATGGGCAAGCGGATTCTGTCACTGAACTACACGATCGAAAGGCCAGACCCGGATGTGGCACGGTACTCGATGCTGAAACATGTGAAACGACAGAGGACTGCGCCGAAATTGATGTAAGTTTTCATTTATCTTCACCTTGCGTACTATTAGTTACGCAAATTTGCGTACAAAAAATACGGTACAAATTCGTATGAAATGGCTTTTTCGTGCGTACGCAACTTCTCGTCAATTAAAAGTACGCAAAGTATGACTGTTAACCTAACCCGCATTCTGCTTAATCTTTCTCAATTTTCAGATACAAACTTCTCGGCAACTCTGAACAACGAATAGCCACCGACGGTCTAAACCAAACGTCATGGAACGTGAGGAAAGTCACCATCCGACCTCTGTATTACCATCTCTACGTCGATGTCGGACCTGTTCCAGATGAATGGAGAGCCAAAGCCTAGTTTTTTAGTCAGTCCCTTTTCAATTCGAGTGTAATGCAGGTATCTCTGTCTGTTCCCTTCTCTAGCTTTATGCCTTTTTTCCTAGACAACCCATATCAGTTCTCAGCATTATGTTTGCCTCAGTTTCTTGTGATATTCTCTGGGTTTTTCAGATTTTGCATAACTTTTACAAAATAGGTCTCTATCTCGTCTTTTGTACATATGCACCATATGCCTTTTTCCCACTATCCCGTCACTCAGTTTCTTCATCATTGCCAAAGTTTTTTTTAACTCTCTACGACATAATAAATGTTACTTTTCAATTGTTGGTGCCGAAAGAGGGCAATCCCTTGAATGCTTTAACAAAAAGACAGTTCTTTAAATTTATTATCTGGATAGTCAATGGAAAATGGGATCCAATCAGTCCCAAACCATGTCTTGATAAAAATTTTGAGTAAAGTCGGCGGTCCGAAGGACATTACTCGTCTGTCTGGGTGAGTCAAACTCCCAGCTTCAGACTATAAATTTTCCAGAGTCTCAAAGCAATGGAGATCCGCCAGTCGGGCCCACAAACTATGGGAAACTGTCGCGTTTGAGGGAAAGGATCGTCTCAGTCTCCACGAATTGACCGCCTTCATAAAAAGTCCATATTCGGCGGGAGTGGTCAATTTGTGGTAAGAGAAAGTGTATGAGACTGGAAAAAGTTTCGTTTAGTATTGAGGGATTTGTGGTCCGAAAACCTGAACAGGGCACTCAGTCGACGGTAACGAATAATTTGCTGGAACTGATGGGAAGGAGACTACGGAAGCTGAAGACTTTTAGGATTTGGAATGCGAACAGTTGTTCGGTTAGGATCAAAAGCTTCCCGAAAAGGTGGGTCACTGTTACTCTTACTGTCTTACTCTCTTTTTTTCAGAGTGGAAAGCCTCTCCCTAGAAGGCTGCATAATCGAGTGCAATTTTCTCGCAGCTCTCTCCAGACGAGATGTCCTACCTCGGCTAAAACACCTCGATCTCAATTATGTACACAATCTAGCCAGTTACAGTGACTCTTTCCCAGCACTTCTCAAGAAAAAGGTACTGGTACTCATTTTTTTGTAACAGTAACATTTCCAGAGCCTGGAAACAGTCCAGCTCCGTCACTGTTCCAAAATAGCCAATAGTGAACTCTCAAAACTCTCATTTCTCCCAGTCCTGACAGTTCTAAACGTCTCAGAAATAGCAGCTGTCAATGATCAGGTCCTGAAGGCTTTTTCAGTTAATTTGAGGCACTATTCCTTGTCCTTTCTATTAGAAATTGAGAATTTTAGACTAGAAGAACTCTACATCGCCTTTACTTTCATCACAGACTCAGGAATCAGTCATTTTTGTGACGAGAAACAGCGTCGTCTTAGGCTCTTGGATATCAGAGGCTGTGTGAGAGTCACAGCCGAAGCACTGGTGAACTTGCAAAATAAATCTAGGTGGGAAATTGAAAAACTTATTTTCTCTGTACGCAATTACGTACACACGTATTTTTGGGCTTAAGACAAAATTTTCGAGCTCTAGCATGTTCTGCAAAGTTGTAGCCCTCGTTCTCCTCTACAACTTTGCAGAACATCAGAAAATTAAAAATTGGTTCCTTCGACCCGAAAGAGACAGCTACGTAATTGCGTACAAAGTCTCTACCGTACCCTATTCTTTCCAATTACCAGTTTCAGAGTGCAAGAGGTCTGGATATCGGCCAAGATGACTGGAGCATCTGAAGCCAGAGAAAATTTGTCCAGACTGACAGTCCGGGACGAAATAGGCCTAAATAAGCTGTCAATACCCATGGATCTGAGCAAGTACACCTCTCATTTCGCGGAAGTTATGGCACCGGAACAGAATCAAGATGATGACAATGTGGTTCTGGAGAATCGAATGCCCATTCCGGACAACATTGCCCACTATTTTGGAAGATGAGAAAAGATCGAAATAAAACCATTTAAAGAATATTCAAAAAATCTTTTCGGCGGTGAAATCCCCTAGTCTTCATCATAGTGGAGACGAGTTGGACGACGGTTGGAGGAGCGAGGAGACAGTCGCGGCGTGGAGCGATCGGAGGAGGGAACGTGGGTCAGGTCGCCGTACTGACGACGAAGAAACTGCGTTGAAACGGGTGAGCGAGAGTCGTTCCAGAGCGGAGAGTCCTGGCGAGTCTCCAGTAGCCAGATCGACGAACAAAATAGGCGTAAACTGCAGAAATTACCGAGAAAACGACGCGAAAGAAGTTCTAACAAAAAGTAAAAATTCAATTTTCAACTGTTTGACTACGCGGGCAAAATACCCGCGAACAGGGCTGGGCGGATAGTAAAATCGGGTGCGATTATAATCGCAAGCTCGAAAATCGTGCAAAAAAAAAACCAAAACTGGAGGCAGTCCTAGGTCATTACCGATTTTTTGTTTGCGAGCTTTTTTGAGATAAATTCGATTTGTCAATGTTCCGACATAAAAAAATTGATAAATTTCTCTTTAATCAGCCCAATGCAAGCAATTTACATGTGAAATCTTTTTAGCACTCAATGTGGACGCAGAATATTGTTGTAGCTTGTTTTTAATCCATTTTGTCTGCTAACATAGCAATGTTTAGAATCTTCAGAGTATTCCTTACGAGCGATCCCAAACTTCTTACAAAGCTGTTTTTTCCAAAATGTAGTTCTACCCTAGGCCGAATTAATAGGCTATATGAGAGACCTGGATATCTTATCGTCTGAGCACAGTAAACGGTTTAAGTTTTGCCAAAAACATCATTTTGCCCATAACTCTTCAGGGCAGGCTTGTTGATTCTGGGTTGTTGCGCTGCGCTGCGGCCAGGTTGGACTTTGCGACGGGCTAAAAAAATTCATTTCGCATTTTTTTTTTGTTTCCAAATACGTCCCCCGATTAGATTTAGCTTTGCCATCAGAAAAAATAGAAGAAAATCGAAAACTGACGACAAAAATAAGAAAATGCGGATTTTTGACGGAATTCGGTAAAAATAGCAGTTTTCTTCTAATTTCATTGTCAGTTTTCGATTTTCTTCCAATTTTTCTGATGGCAAAACTAAATCTAATCGGGGGACGTATTTGGAAACAAAAAAAAAACCAGAAAAGAATGCGAAATTTTTTTTTAGCCCGCCGTAAAGTTCAACCTGGCCGCAGCCCAGACCGCAGCGCAGGTTTTCAACAAAGCTTCAGGGTTACATCCACAAAAAAGTTGTCAACTAGTAAAAAATAATGCAGCTCATTGAGACGGGTATTTGCTTTTTTGAAAAACGATTTTCGACTTTGGGATCATGTCGATACCTAAAATGTCCGGATGGCGCAGTGGGTTTGGAAAATTCACGTTGGAGCGACCAGGGTTCGAGTCTGCCGTGAGCAAATCTTTTTGTTTTTTTTTTAACTGTAGTATTCTACTGGGCTAAGAATCACCCCTGTAAAATATCAGCTTTGTATGTTTTAAAATAAAGGCTGTGGAACGATTTTAATTCCCAAATTTCACCATGTACCCCACCTCATGGTGATTTTTTGAGCTCGAATCTGCATTTTTGAGAAAATTACCGAACCGTTTGAGCTGAAATTTTACAGGGGTGATTCTTAGCCCAGTAGAATGCTACAGTTAAAAACAAAAAGATTTCCTCACGGCAGACTCGAACCCTGGTCGCTCCAGCGTGAATTTTCCAAACCCACTCATTCGGACATTTTCAGTTTCGACATGATCCATAGACAGGGCCGGGCCGGGCCTGGGCCTGAAATCTCCGGACCGGCCCGGCCCGCGGGGAAATTTTGGGAAAAAGGGGTGTTTTTTGACCAAAATTTGCATTTTTTCGTCATTTTTAGTAAAAAAAAAAAAAAAGGGTAATACTATAGCAGGCACCCCCCTCCAGGCTCGGGAAGCTCCAGGGAATAAAGGGAAAACTGGCTCTTCTTTCAATTGTCAGGATGTACTGATCTTCCATTTCTTGAGTCCAGAATTTTCTTTTGCCACTCTTCCAGATATTATTTTTGATATCTCTGTCTCGCCGTATTAGAAAGTCTCTCTTCCGATTGAATTCCTGATCACTTAGCTGAAATATTCTTAGTGTTGACTATAAATCTGAATTCTTACCTTGGAAACATGCCAATCGCTGTTTGTATGGAATTCTTCGGGGCAGCAGTTCATTGCTAATGAAATATGAAGTAAGAAAAACTGGCTTGGAGAGGTATGCTTATCGATTTTCGACTGAAAGCGATCGTATGTCTGCTTTTTCGTAAATATTTGGGCGCTTTACTCTCTGTCTCTCTGCAGGAGAGGTAGGAGACGGCTGATTAACATACTAGATACTGAAAGCCCAATTTGTTGACCCGACTAGACGACTAGTAGAAGAGAAGACAATACACTGCAGCTACAGTAAGGTTCGAAAAGAAGAACAATATCAAGCAGGATGCTGACGATTTGTGAGATGAATTCCAAGGAGAGCAACAAGTAGAATGGGGCAAGTTGCCCATGTTCATGACTGTCAGAATTCTCAAAGAAAAGAAAACTGGTCACGAGATTGCTCGAAAGATGGAGACGGTGTTTGCTACAGGAGGCTATCAAGCTGTTCAAGAGAATACAACTGGACAGGGACGGGGTCAAAACCGAGTTCGTTGCCGATGTCAGTTTCTTCAGAACCATAAGGAAAACAGAAAAAATTACAAAATATTTACCGAATATTCAAAAAATCTTTTCGGCGGTGAAATCCCCTAGTCTTCGTCAAAGTGGAGACGAGTTGGACGACGGTTGGAGGAGCGAAGAGGCAGTCGCGGTGTGGAGCGATCGGACGAGGGAGCGTGGGTCAGGTCGCCGTACTGACGACGAAGAAACTGCGTATTGGTTGGCGGAGTGATCGAGAGTCGTTCCAGGGCGGAGAGTCCCGGCGAGTCTCCAGTAGCCAAATCGACTTCTTCCTTCATCTTTTCCTCGTCGTCGTCGTCCAATTGGAAGGGAATGATGACGATGAGACCGAGTCTCTTCTTCTTCACAAGACGAGCTGGAGCCCAGGTCGGATCTCCGTGCAGTTTGAAGAGGATGCGGCTGGACGGGGGCGGTGTCGAGTCTCTTTTGCGGGAGAGACTGTCTTCAGAGGGACTGGAATGGATTGGTTGAGAGAGACTGCAACTGAACTAACCGGCTACTGGTAGCAGACGACATTTGAATAACTCTTGTTCAGAACTTGGCAAAATTGCTTCCTAACTAATCTTTTAGAATTAACTTCCAAAAACAAAAATTACTCAAGAAAAAGTTTTGTTTTCAAACTCAAAAATATTGCTTGAGGAGAAGCTCGAAGCTATAGGGACAACTCTTCTTTGGTAAGCTAAATTTTCTTCTGTGGTAGTTCCTGGTTTCTGGTAGAGAATCTAAACTCTGGCTTCAAAAAGATCCCAAAGTTTCTACCAGAAGCGCTGTTTCAAAAAGATCGCCCAAATTTGACAAGTCTCGACAAGTTCTAAGATCTGACAAGTTTTGACAACTTGCAGAAGCGAACTCTTCGTCAGTAGCACGCTCTTGCCTCGTCAAAGATGGATCTTCTTCATCAAATGATCGAAAGTGAGTTTTTTTGTTGTATTTTTTCCAAATCAAACATTTTCAGACGCGACGATGCCCTGTCCGTCGGCCATTGCTCAAGGATTCAACTACAAGCCCTCGGTCTCCAATCCTGCGCCGCTCCTCCAGAAGATTTCAACTTCTCAAGGTATCTCTGTTTTCCTTAAAAAATACCCAAATTTCAGGCAGAGGAGCTTGTACGCTGTTCACCAAGGAGCAGCTAGCCGTCATGGAAGCCGTCTTCGAGCGTTTCAACTATCCGACAATTGAACTCCGTCAACGAATGGCCGAAGAGCTCAATCTGAGCGAGATTCAAATGACGGTATATTATTCTTTTTGCTTCTTCAAAAAAATCCAATTCAGACCTGGTTCAAGAACCGCCGTTCCCGTTCGCGTCTGAACGAGAAGCAGCTGAGGAAGATGGAGGCGGCTGCTCTGATGGAACAACGGTCTGCTGTCCATGCGGCCACAATCGAGATTGAGCCCGGAACGCCGACCATGGGACTGCTGATGGCGCAGCTGGGACTCACGCCCGAGAGTCTCGTTAAGACTGAGGAGCCAGACGAACAGTCTGAACTGAACAGCACTCCCGACGTCCCTCCGGCCAACCCATAGACTCTCTCACAGTCCTTTAACCTTTTTGTATTGTATCTGTAATAAAACTGTTTATGTGAATTTACTGTTCCAGTCAAATTTTGGGAGAAATCAGGATACCCCTGGTTGCAACTGATCACTGATCTCTGATGACACCCTTTCATCTCATCAAAACCGACAGCCGCCATGATCTGCGGTCACAAATGCCTGGAAGAAGCCATAATAGATTGTAAATCCCCACGATCAGAGATTCGCTTGAAATCGATTTCGACGCTTTTGAATTTTCGCTTCGCGTCGCCTCAGCCAAACCAATCAGTGTGGGTTGCGAGCAGCGTTCCTATCTAGTTCTTCTTTATTTTCTCCAGCTTTTTTTCGAGAACTTTCTGACCAGTCCATCTTCCAAATGCCGTCCATCATGCCCTGTCCTCTCGTTGATCTGGAGAGCATGTCCCCCATTGCCAAGAGGACCAGAAAGAGTCTACTGGAGAAAAAGATCCAGAAGAAGGACCAGTTCGAGATTAAGAGACGAGCTGTCAGTCAAAGTGTAAGTCTTTTTTGATCAATTTTAGTAAATCGCTTTCCAGAGAATCAGAAACCTCCGTACTGGAACGGCAGAGACTGTGGAAAGAGAACTTCCAGAGGGAGAATCGTTCTTCGACTTCTTCGTGACTGATCTGTTGTATGATGGGCTCACAGCCCCGGCCAGACAAGGACGACTGATCGAGGTGGAAGTCAACTGGCTGGCTGATCAGGGAACTCCAAAGAGGGGACATGATCAGAAGGAAAAGAGGATCAAGGTACCGTATTTCTTCTAATAGAAGCACCCCTGTACGCAATTACGTACGTATTTTTTTTCGGGTTGATAAAAAATTTTCCCAACTTTCAGATTATTTTTCCCTTACAGATAGACATCTCAGCTACCAAGGAAAAATAAAAAATAAATTGAAAAATTATGTCTTCACCCCGAAAAAAATGCGTACGTAATTGCGTACGGGGGTGCTTCTATTAGAGCTTTTATGGTAGTCTCACAAAATGTCAATCTGTCTGTCCCTCTGTCTCTGTGTCTCTCACAAAAAAGTCCATTTTCAGAGACGACCTCTCAGCACCCTCGGAAAACAATTCGAGACCGTCTTCGGTGAACAGAAGGCCCCATCCGTCGATCCTCTTCCTCCTCAACCTACCAAATAAAATCCCCCTCCCCCCAATAATTAACATGTATGTGTCATAGTAGTGATAGAATTCAAATAAATTCCATATTATGCTCAATGTTGTTGCTTTTCGACGAGTCTGTAGTAGAAACCTTTTCTGGCCATCAGAGTGATATGGGTTCCCTGCTCGACGACGCGACCGTCTCGACAGACTACTATGAGATCAGCGTTCTGAAAATTTAGAGGTCAGTGCAGGGTTGGGCGAGGTCTTGGCCGTGTCCGGTTCGTATGACGAACACGAAAGTTCGTTGTTTGAGGCTCGAACAGAGCTCAAAAGCCGGACGAACACGGACATTTTTGAAGTAGAAATTGTCAAAAAATTGCCTTTCTCAGCGCCATAGTTTAAAGTTTCCCATGGCCCAGACATTTCCAAACTTCTTTCCGTCTACCAACAGTTTTTGATAAAAGTTCCTTTGACTAAAAGTTCAAAGTGCCTGTTTGTTCAAAAAATAGAAATTGAGTGGAAATTTTCGAATTGTTCGTGCCGTGTTCGTGTCCGCTGTTCGTGTCCGTCCGACGAACTTTGGGACACGCGGACGTTAGTGTTCGGTTCGACTCAAAAAAACTATGCGAATGTTCGGTCCGTGTTCGTATTCGCTCAAAAATCGGCTGTCCGCCCAACCCTGACACAGTGACAATGACAATCTTACCTGAATTGTACTGAGACGATGAGCCACAACGATACAGGTCCTTCCCTGCCGAGCCCTGTCCAATGCCTCTTGGACAACTTTCTGACTGTCAGCATCGAGAGCAGAAGTGGCCTCATCCAGGAGAAGAATCTTGGGATTTCTGACTATCGCACGCGCCTGAAATTTCATTTTTATTCGAATTTTCCAGAAAAATACAATAGAAATTCGCTGTTTCTGTCCTCCAGAAAGTCGTCCTCCTCTCGGACCGACTCTGGTCTCATATCCTTCCGGAAGACTTGCCACAAATGAATGAATGTTTGCCAACTTGGCAGCCTGTTCAATCTGTTCCTGAGTCAGTCTGTCCTCCATTCCGTAGGCTATATTTTCTCTAGGTTCTATTGAAAAAAGTCTCTGGATCAACTGAACCTGATGGTCACGTCGAAAAGAGTCGGCTCCTGTCCGACTAGAGCGATATGACTGCGCCAGTGTTGAATCGACAGGTCACGGATGTTGTAAGAGTCGGCACTCTAAAGAGGGTACTGTACTACTTGGAACTGGACTTACAACAGAACCACAGAGAGGGTCATAAAACCTTTCGAGCAGCTGAATGACCGTACTCTTCCCTGATCCGGAAGAGCCGACAAGAGCCACAGTTTGACCGAATTTGGCGTTGATTCCGATACCTAGAAATTTGTTGAAAAGACTACTGGAAACGACTGTACCGTCCAGAATGAGACATCTCGGTCGGGTGGGGTAGCTGAAGTAGACGCTCTTGAGCGAAAGGCTTCCAGTAAGAGTCTGAAACTGGTGTTGAGAGATAGAGAGACTCTCAACTGTTCCGACCAACTGATAAGGTTCAGTCTCTCTTCAGATACAGTAGATTCCACCATCTGACTCTATTTTATAGACTCCCTCTACTGAACAAAAACAATTGGTCAATACAGCCTTACAGCATCTCTTCAGGAACTGAGTGTCAATTCCAATCTTACCGTCACTCTCTCACTATCCATCAGAAACTAGTGGTCAGTCAACTCCAGTGTGAGTTCCTGGTCAATCCAGACTTACAGTATCTCTGTTGAATTCCAATCTGTTCTGACTCTCAGTATTCTGAACTCTCATTCTTATCGTCTTACTATACTGGGCAGAACCTTCCAGTCCCCTTTCAGGTACAACTCTTACCAATACTCTCTACTGTGGTCCTGACTCTCACAATCAGTTTTTTAAATTCTCACCCCTATCCATCAAAAACTGAGCGAGTTCTGGACTCTCTCCAGATGTTCAGATGAGTTGCGCTCAGTTTTTTTGGTATCCTGACTCTCAACATTCTGAACTCTCACCAGCGAAAAATATCCGGAATGACAGTTTTTTGAGAGTTCCAGAGTTGTCCCCGAGCTTATTTCATAACTTTTTTTCACGCTCTTTCGCCTGGTCTACATTTTACACTAGGGAAATTACAAAAAATCTCATTGCCGAGCTCGACAAGTTTTCAACAGTAAAATTTAAGTCAAAAAGGTGAAAAAAGTCCGGAACGACAGCTGTACTGGACAGGAATTCTTGACAGACAGAGAAACTAGACTTACCGGCGTCTCTCCCTGATGACTCATGTTGTCAAATCGTGGCTGATGTTTCATCATCGAGAACAGAACTCCAGCCGAGATTCTCGCTCTCACATATTCTGGGAAGTAGGAAGCTGCCGCCATGACAGAAAATGTGGCCATGTTCAGAGCCTCAATCACCCTGAAGGTTCGTTTTTTTTTTTTTGGAATTTTCACTGATCTTACTGGAAAATTGTAAACGGCGTACTCCAGCCATGCAGAACCAGCATCATTCCGAAGGCATAAGCCATGGCAAAGTTAAAGTTGACAAAGGACATTCCAAGGGACAGATTGAAGGATTGCCACATTCCTAAAAGCGATAGTATACCCACATTCGAAATCGGTGTTGTTAAAAAAGGATGATTTGGACCAAACCTAGAGTATAGGAAGTCTCTAAATGTGGTCTCGAGTGGCTCACAAAAAAGGCAAAAAAGATTTGACTCAGTTAGAATCGAACTTTCATGTATTGCTCGAGAGTCTAACCTCTAATCGACTGCGGAAAAGTTGGTGGCCGCCGGCGGCGGTATGATACTTTTAGATAATGCTAACATCGCTTTAACATAGGAAAATGACCCGTTACCTCGAACAACAGCTCTTTTGAAAGGCTTAGCAGCAGCATTACAGTATGATGCGTACATGTACTCCTGTCTATTCAGGGACTGGATACACTTGACGTTAAGAATTGTCTCGGTGGTCAACTGAACCGTTTTCAGTTTGTTGTTGGAAACTACCCTTGTCGCTTCCACAGCAACTTCCATGTCCTTGGCTCCTCTGAACTTGAGGTATTGGGCGACGGCGCTTTGAGCAGCTACGAGCATAAGAGCAGCTGCCAGACCAATCGGGGCCATGTTCCATCCGAAATAGAAGGCAATAGAAATTCCGGCGATAAGGGAACTGATTCCTTGGAGAACTTCTGAGAGTCTTTGGTCGATGGCCTAAATTCATTGTGTTACTGTAGTCCTCACTGTCTGTATCTCTGTCTTTCACTCTTAGTTAATCTATATAAACGTACAGCTTGAACATTTGGAGCATCAGTCGAGAGTCGAGAAGTCAGTGTCCCGACATTGTGTTTCTGCTCATCGAAATAGGAAGCATCCTGTCGAAGAAGGTTCTTATAAACATCCAGTCTCAGTCTGGAGGCCATCTTCTCTCCAGCGATGCCGAAGAAACTTCCAGATGAGAATGTCGTGATGCCACAGTAGATGGACAGAGCCAGGAACATGAAGGAGTTGGAGATGCTGTCAGTGGCGTCACCACCAGCTTGCAGTTCAGAGAGAAGCTGAAAAGGTTCTTGTACTCAGTCTGTCTCTTTGTCCCTGTCCCTGTCCCTGTCCCTGTCCCTGTCCCTGTCCCTGTCCCTGTCCCTGTCCCTGTCCCTGTCCCTGTCCCTGTCCCTGTCCCTGTCCCTGTCCCTGTCCCTGTCCCTGTCCCTGTCCCTGTCCCTGTCCCTGTCCCTGTCCCTGTCCCTGTCCCTGTCCCTGTCCCTTACCTTGAATAGTTTACCGTAGATAACCGAGAATATAGGCCAGGTCAATCCTCTCAAGATGGTCAGAATTAAACCCAGTAGAGCCACATTCATTTCAGGCCTCGAGTAGCGGAAGATATCAGTCAGTGAAGCTTCCATAGCTCCCTCCTGTTCCATCTCATATCTAGCCGACTCGATCAGCCACTGTTCTTCCTGTGCATTGTTGCTGACGAGACTCTGACGAACACGATCCGAGGCCCGCTTCATGTCAATCTGGGACAATCTGGCTGTATCTTCTGCCGCTCCATCCGCTGAGATAGTTGCCACACCGCGAGTAAGATCAATTGGATCGACGTCTGAAAAAAAACTGCAAAACAATTAAAAATAACACCAATTCGATAAAGCAGGTGTCCCCCCAAAGAAAGCGCCTCAAAAAACGGGTGACTAACGTTTCCTGCGGTGAAATAAATGGAATTTTTCTCGCCGCTTCGTCTTCAAATGGAAGCTGCCGCCAAAAACGTGAACGGGAGGCTCGTATAGTTTGGATAGATGGCCTAAAGTTTGCCGAGTTGATCAGAAAACTAAAGGTTGCAACCAAGTCGTCACAGTTACTATTCCCTGATAGAAGATAAGACTCACCGTCCAGAGTCGTGTCCTCTTCTCCTTTGGCAATTTCTTGAGCCTTGATCATTTTCGCATAGATGCCATCCTCAATTTCTAGGAGCTCTTCGTGATTTCCACTCTCGACTATCTGTCCGTGACTGAAGACGTAAATTTTGTCCGAATTTTTGATGGTCGAGAGACGATGTGCGACTGTGATCGTGGTTCTGCCCTGACTGGCCTGGAAACTTGATCTGTCTCTGACTCTGTGACTCTCACTCTCAGTATCTCAGTCTCTGAGGGGCAGGGGTCTTTACGCCCCCCAAAGTTGGATTTTTGGTTGCGGCGGGGGAAATTTATATTTTCCGGTTCTCGTTTGTATTTTTCACAAACTGTGCGAGTGCTTCTTCAAGCGCTCCTCAGTGATTCTACCAACGCCAGAATCTACTGTGGAAAGAAGAGAATTCCAATCCCAGAACAGCGGAATTGTCAAGTCAACACTCAGGACTCTACCAGCTGGTCGTCTCTACTGGGATACCACCAAGTCAAGCAGCCGTCTACCCGAACAAGAAGACAACCATCATCAAGAGGCTATCTTCATGACTCGGACAGGATGTCACTTGCTGAATGAGAAGAAGTTGGGCAGGGATCGATATCTGAGAGCGGCGAAGGATTCCAAAAGACTACCGTTTCTACATGATACCCCTCGATTCCGTCAAATAAATTATTATTATCATTATTGTGTTTGCATTTTCCAGGTTTGTCCCAGTGAGCAAAGTTGTAGCCCTGATCAAGCTCTAGAACTTTGCAGAACATTGCGAAGCTTGAAACTGATGTTATCACTATGAAAAATTACTTTCGCCTTGGCAGACAGAGTAAAGATACCGCCCGTCTCTGAGTCCCGCAGACTCTCAACCTCTCAGTCAGTCTCTTACCTTCTCCAGAGCCTGAGTGACCACATGTTCCGACTCAGAGTCCAGTGCTGAAGTGGCCTCATCCAGAAGAAGAATCTTTGGCTGTCTGGCCAGTACTCTGGCCAGTGCAATTCTCTGTTTCTGTCCTCCAGACAACTGGATTGCTCCTTCTCCAATAACCGTGTTATAGCCCTAAAAACACGAAATTTTGTCTTTCCTTCAGCTTACATCAAGAAGTTTTGTGACAAATTCATGGGCATTTGCTTGTTTGCAAATTTCTTCCAGTTGAGCGTCCGTTATGGAAGTGTCTCCCATTCGAATGTTCTCAGCTACGGTAGCCATGAAAATTACTGGCTCTTGCTGAACAACTCCGACGATGGAACGGAGAAATCGGATGTTGTAGTCACGCAGAGGAATTCCATCCAGAGTTATCTGGAAAAGTAGGGGTGAGAGTCAGAGAGACAGAACTCACAATTCCGGCATCTTGCTCATAAAACCGTTGAAGAAAGCCCAAGATGGTTGACTTTCCACACCCGGATGGACCGACCAGAGCCACAGTTTGACCAGCAGAAACCTGTCAAAACGATGTCTTACAAAAGTTGCTTTTTACCTCAAAATTAATTCCGTCCAAGACCTTGACTTCCGGTCTCAAAGGATAACTAAAATGGACGTCCTGAACTTGGATGTCTCCCGTAATCTTCTCAGGAATGATGCCGTCTTTTCTGTCACTATCAATCAGAGGGACGCGATCAATGACTGAGAAGATGTCTCTAGCTGCAAGTCTGGCTCCCAGCACGACTCCCAGTTGAGGAGCAGCTTGTCCAAGCCTCATGGTTCCGAGAAGAACGGCCCAGAAGACAGCAAAAATGGTTCCGGGAGTTACTGTTCCGTTGACGACGAGGGTCGTACCGTACCAGAAGGCTATGCTCATCATGGCGAACATGAGACAGAGGGGGACAGCAGCGAAGGCTGCGAGAACGTAGGCTTTTCTGATTCCGAGGTCGCGAGCAGATTCCAGTTGCTTTCCGTATCTGAACAGGCGTTGCGCTTTTTCTGTCCCTGTTCCTCCCATACCTGCTGACTTCCTGCGGCTGTGCATTAAAAGCCATGACAGTTCTGATCCCCGACAACACTTCCATAGCTATCGAGCCAGCAGAAGAAGCAGCTGCCATTTCTCTTTTGGCTGCTCCGGACAGCATCTGCAAAACTATTAAATTTCAAAGAATATCACCTACCTTCCCAGAGACGTACATAGTTCCGAGAAGGAGCGGTACCGTGATCATCATGACCAGTGAGAGTTGCCAGCTGAATCTTGACCTGTATAAAAGTTTTGCTCGAATTACCATAGAGTGAAGCCGATGGCGATTCCACTGACAAAGCAGCCAAGAGAGCCCAGGATAATGACCAGTTTATCACCGGCTCCTTCCTTGATCTTTTCGATTCCTCTGCTCATACGCATGGTCAAGGCTCCGGCGTCATTTTCATCGAACCAGGCGACGTTCTGTCTCATCACTGCCCGAAGATAGGCCTTTCGAATGTAGGCGGCTCTTCTCTCACAGAGTGTGTACAAACAAGCATTCTGGAACAATGGGTCTTGAAATGAAAAATTCTGGTTACGGTAGTACAGCAAAAACTACAGTATCCCGCTCATTTGCAAGCCAAAAGTTACAGTAGCTCGTAAGTTCCGTCAACTTGGTGCTTATCCTAAAATTTGGTGCATTTTCAGAAAGACCTTCAAATCTACAGTAACCCGTCTATACATTTCATGTAGAAAGTTACAGTAGCCCGCACTTATCCTAAAATACAAAGGATTGCATCAGTCTTATCCTAAAAATCATAATTCTTAGTCCGGTCTATTTTTAGGTTTTCCGCAAAAGTTACAGTAACCCAGTCAATACTTCAAACCAGAAAATTACAGCAACCCGCACTTATCCTAAAATTCAAAGGACCGTATCAGTCCTATCCAAAAAATCATCCTTCTGGCCCGGTCTCTTTTTTTTTTAGAAAAACCGCGAAAGTTAGAGTAACCCGATAAATATTTAACACCAGAAAGCTACAGTAACCCTCTCTTTCTCCAAAATTGACCAGTTTAGAAAATGGTTATCCAAAAAAGTACCGTACATCTTTCCCCCAAAACTCACAGAAATATATGCGACAACGAAGAGAGTCACTCCCATGATGAAATACAGCAGACAGTAGTGCAGAACCTGGTTTTTAAATTCATCGAGATCCAGATTCCCGTTTGTGTAATTTGCCTCAGATGCTATCAAAGTATCCGTAATTCCTGAAAATTGCTTTATTTTGAGAGAATAAATGAGTCCAAAAACCTTTAAAAACGACACTTCCCAGAGGCTGAACAGCTCCACTGGCCACGCTGAAAATTATGCCGAAAAAGAGCAAAAAGACGTCGAGACAGTCACATCCTCGCATCTGAAAATGTAGAGTTTTTAACTTGAAAAAAAGTGCTCAGACCCCATCTATCGTTTCAACCAAAAATCTACGTTTTTGTATACTTGACGACTCTTCAGAAGTTTTTGGAATTTCTATTATGGTGGGCTTCTGTTTATAGGCGGTCATATTGCTTAAAAAAAGTTTTTAGGAAAGAGAGTAGAGAATTCAGAGAGACAGAGAGGGACAGAGAGACACAGGGAGCCAAAAAAAATCACGGCAATTGGAAGGTCTCCCCTTTTTATATGCTGTTTCGCTGAGGTTTGAATTTTAACAGATAAGAGCTCGTGCATTGTGTTCGGTTCAACGGAGCTACAAACTATTTGGCTAGAGATCAGGGCCAAAGTTTTACTCTACAAGTCGAGCCAGCAGGCTTTACTAAATTTTGAACTACTGGACTGGATATGAAAAGAGACAGAGGGACAGATAAACAGAACTTCTGAACTGTTTTTTGTACGCAAATTTTTAAAGGACTGGTGTTTCCAAAAGAGTAGGTTTTCTGGTAATAGTTCGGCAGGCGCCCCTCTTCGTTTGAAATTTTGCGCGGGAAAACTCGAAATGAGTTATTTTTGCATTTTTCATCAACTTTTCGACTTTCTAACTCATTTTATCAAATTCAGTGTGTAAAAGAACCCCTTAGACCATTAATTCACTCGAAATAGGACGAAATTCAGAAGGAAAATAAAAAGAATGAAGTTTTCTAAATATAAAAAATGAAGAATATCAAAGTTCTGGAACCAGCAATTAAATGATTTAAAACCGCTAGACCCTGTATCCTTAAATAGAACGACTGATATTTCCCCCTTTTTTCTCGAAAAACTCCTCTGACTCGTGCTTTACATCACCCTTTTTCCAGACCAAAATATTCGAAACTCTCGTCCCGAGATTACGCAAAACTTTGTCATTCAAGATAAGGCAAGGTGTCTATGAAAACAGAGTGCTTCTGAGCAGGTGTCAGGCCTTATCTTTGTGAACTTTCGATTGACAGGCTTATAAAAAACTCACAATGTCAAGAAAACCAGCATTTCTGACCGGCTTAGTCTTCTTCTCCGGCGTGTGACCATTCTGCTCTGGACGGATCTTCATCTGGACGACTATCTGGTTCGAATAGTCAGCAGCGAGTGTTTTAACTGTTAGTGACTTTGCATAAATTACGGGACAGAGAGACCATAATCCTCGCAATGTGCCGCCGAAAAATCATCGTCTGTAGACTACATGGCTCCGAAAGGACAACTGAATGACGGAATAGGACTATTTGAATATTTGGTTGAGTTTTTTTTGTGGGGCTGGAAGAGAGATAGTTAAAATGAGACAACTGTCTCTCAGAATCCAGACAAATTTTCCTTAACAGTCCATTCATCAACACACATTGATCTGTAGTCTAGCAAAGAAATAGAGTTTAAGAGGAACAATTCTTACAATAGACTGCGCTTTTTGTTACTAGACTCGTCGAACTACTACTTGCCGTCATTACTGTTCTTATGTTCTCAAAAACCTGATGACAGAGACCTAGACCAGGCGGAAGGGAAGAGCGCAAAAAAGCGGATAAAACAAGCTTGGGGACAACTCTGGTATTCTCAAAAAACTGTCATTCCGGACATTTTTCACTTTTCGACTGAAATTTTACTAAAACTTGTAGAGCTCGGCAATGGGGTTTTTGAAATTTGGCTACTGTCAAACATAGACCACGCGAAAGAGCATGAAAAAAGCTATAAAACAAGCTTGGGGACAACTCTGGTACTCCCAAAAACTGTCATTCCGGACATTTTTCACTTTTTTTTGACTGTCACTTTACTGTTGAATACTTGTTGATTCGCCTACGGTAGTTGCGAATACGCAGGTTGTCTCAGAATGGTTCAAAGAAACCAATCAGTAATTTCTCTGAAGGTATAACACAAAAAGTTGGTAAGCAGACAAATTCAAATTTTCTTTGAAATGTATCCGAACATGCCTGTTGGAGACTGCCTTAGTAATTTTTCTCTTCCGCCTTCACTGCCAGTATTCAACTTTACTCCGAATCAGGGGTGTGCGAAAGTACCGTATACTCGAAAGTCGAAAGTAGCGCGCCGCGGCAATGGCGGCTTTCGACTTTCGAGTATACGGTACTTTCGCACATCCTGCTCCGAATGCTCCCTTTAATTTTCCGACGATCGAATGTTCCCAACGTTTCTTAAAAAGCGAGCCTTCAGATGAATATGTAAGAAGGACATCTTTCAAGAATCATTAAAAGAATCCAATCAGTGATTTCTCTGAAAGCATATCACAAAACCTTCTTCTTCTTCATTTGACACCTTCTTCCTTTCACCTCATCAACTGCTCTCTCTCTCCTTCACTCATCATTCCTTGATGCAACATCCTCCGTTCATTAGACCTCTTTATCCTTTTTGCATTTCCGCCGCGTCTCCTAATCACCGTCACCTCGCTAATCAGAGTCCAGACGTCCTTCTCGACTCATCCCCTCCCTCTCGTTCCGTTTTTCACTGCGTGGCTATGGTAACCTACTGAATCGTCCTCTCACAATAGTCAGCCTCATCTCCTTCCCGTTGGGTTACTGTAGCTCGCCCTCCAGTAAACAAACCCGTTCCTTGTCTCAACTTTCTTCCTCTTACTAATCCCCTTCTTAATTCAGAATGAACAATTTTTGGGAGTCGCGGTATATGTCCAAGTCGACGGGAAATCTTCGTCAGATGGAGTTGGTTGTGAGAAAAAGCTCCAATTAAGATCTTTTCAGTAGAAAATGCCATCACGATTACTTCCTCGACATGGGAGAACTGAACTCGACCAGGAGTTATGGGAAAGCTTCGGCTGCTTATTTTGGAGGGACAAGAAGAGGATCTGGAGCTTCTGATAGGTTCGTTTAGGTCGTCTTTCCCATTGTTTTTTCCTACAGTTCTCAGGTTTTGAGAATATCTTTTACTGAGACTTGAGTCTACAGTAGAAGGGCGGGAGTACCAAACTGTTGATCTGAAGCCTAAAAAGGTAGCGACTATACTGCCTGAGAGCAGCTTTATAGGAATTCGTTTTAACATTGTACTGTTACGATTACTGTCACATTTTAAAACCATTCTTCGGTCAAAAGAATGCCTTTTACCGCCTAGATAACCCTTACAAATTCTTGTGTGTCTAAAGCTTAAAACTGATTGAAAATTTGACAATATGACTGTCCCCCGCGTCTAGATAGAAAATGAGACTTATCATAAAATTTGGGCTCACCACAGACCCTTGGGATTAGTTGTTATAGAAGAAATCAGTTTGGAAGAGTACTTGAGTAAAAGGACAGTTAGATTGGGGGGTTTTAGAGAACTGTCCTGTTTGCCTTGGCTAGTCCGGTCCAATATCCAGCGATTTTTCCGGATCTGATCAGCATGTTGGCCGGCCAGAGCTGTTCATTTTTAGATCCAAAGTTAGGCGACGGAGTTACATTAATCCGTCCAGAAATAATCCAGGCCGAAAGTACAGTAACCCGCTCTGATCTGAACTGGATTGGTAAGATCTCAGATTTTGTGGGAGTAGGAAGTCTGGTGCTGAACAAGTCGTTACCAAAGATCCAAAACCAAAGGCAGACTGTGACGTCTTGTTTTGTTCAACTTTTGTAGTATTTACTGGTATAGTGTGTCTAGACAGTACTGTAACTCCCATAGATTTCCCCCATACTCTCCGCATGTTCCCACCCCGCGTCCCTCTCTCTCTCAATTATTCCAACTTCCCCACACCGCAAGTTCTCACAGTTTCCTTCTTTCTCGGTATTCTCGTCTGAATCAGGGCCAAATGTCATCAACTTGGGAACTCTCTAATCGTTTTGTTGTCATAGTTAGACTCTTCCACAAATCCTCCTTCAATTCTCTTGTGCTACACACATCAATTAAGTTGCGACTCTCTCTCTCTCTCCAGCTGGCCTATAATTTCAATCAGCTTACCGAGTAGAGGCCCCGGTTTCCCGGGTGACCGGGTTCCCGATTATGCTTTTCACTCTATCCGAGTTCTGGAGGAAAGGGCAAAGAGAGAGAGAGAGAGAGGAAGAGTCAGGAGGCTGGAGAGTCAATAAACTCTTAAAGGTACTGTAGTCTCTCTAAAGATCAGTCTCCGTCTGCGAAAAGACCTTAACTTGTGGAGAGTGCCCCCGAGTAAATGAAGTTTAACACCTGCCGTCCATTTCACTCTCTCACACCAAGAGTCTGATCTCTCCTTCGCTCTTTTTAAAGTTTCTTAACCTGAAAATGTTTAATGTTTAATAACTTTAAGGGATTATGTGACTGCGTGCTTTAAATGTCCAGAGGGTGGGGCCAAGATTACAAAATCGTGTGTTTGGCTACCAGTCACTCGTCTTAAAACCCCCTTTCTGTTTTCCTTCCTAAAAAAATCTCACTATAATTTAGTGCTCTTGGACTGAGTGTACGGGAAGATGTGAAAACAATGACGGGGCAGATGACTTTGATCAGGAAAACATTTGAATCACTAGAACTAAAAAGAACATGGAATATACCTTGACTCACATTTTGATGCATTTTTCAGCCATTTTTTAAAGATCGTGTCTAACTCAAAAGATTCGGAAATACAGCTTAACAAACCCTTAAAAACGGGTGCATTAAAAACTACAAGGTTGGCAACGCCCTTCCAGGGCTAAAGTATGAGTTCATGACTTCGCTCTGTCACGGAGCCCTGGTCCCTTTCATTCCTCCTTTGTCACTCTCTTCCACCTCACTCTCCCTGACTCTACAAAGAAACTACCGAAATTGTATTTGAACCCGCTCCTTCCCAAGCCTAATTTCAAAATGTAGGACCTGAACGGGCCGCATGGCCCGTTCTTATTTTAGCGAGTCTCAGTCCCACTGTCCCTTCCCTTCCCCCGTTGTCACTCTGTTCCAGTTACTCCCTGTCCCTCCAAAGAAACTATCAGTCATAAGAACCCTTCGCCCACTTGCTTTTCCTGCCATGACTTGTTAAAAACTAATTTGTGCACAAAGCTCCTCCTTATCCTCAATTAGTGCTTCAGACACACACAAACACACACAGACTTGGGAGCAATTTAAAGTGGATAAAATTGTCCGAAGCAGGCTGTACAAGAACAAGTTTTGTACAGTTTATATCAAGGCAGTGGTGTCTAGAACACAATTTCACAAAGCGGTCCTTTAAAAAATATTCGGATGCGGAAGTAAACCTATATCATGTGAACATTGGATACGCAGTCGAATCACAATTTCGACTGTTTGCGATATTTTGAGCCCTAGCTGCTTGGCTGAGTATTCAACTTCACGGTCAGTGGGTCCTGAAGCAAATTATCAAAGAATTGTGAGCTCTGCTGCCGAAAAGACCATAAGACCACACCCAAATTGAAGGACTGTGAGCGATTACCCAATTTGAAATTTTGTGGCGTACTGATTTTTTCTGCTGGCCTGTCAACTAGCAATAAAATGAGTGGAACACAGATCTTCGGCAGGTTCCAAAAGGATCACTTGTAGATTCAAGAAAGTGCAAGTTACCCTTTCCTGCAGCCTTGCCTCTCCATGCAACAAGTTCCCATGGCTTTTTCTTCCAATCAGCTCTGACATTTTTCTCTAGTTTGTTCCTGCCATTAGCAGAGCCACAAACTACAATGCTATCTTTGAAAAGTTTACAGCCTTGACTGTTTTGATACCAGTTTCTACTATGTCGTCATAGGCTATTATTGCATATAAGACAAACAGAACTATTTACTCATTTATGACACTGTTTTCCTTTGTTCGAAGATTCATTGTTCCTGTGTTTTTAATCTGGACAAAGAGTCAGATTGACAGAATGACAGAGGGACAGAGATTCAGTACAACTCTCTCTTTAAATCCAATTCCGTTCGAAACCACTGAACTTTCGGAAGTTGGCATTTCTCCCATGAGAATCGATCAAGTTTTTCACATGGCCGCAGGTTGCAAACACCTTCCTCTACTAATCCTCCGCATTTTCTACTAGATTCTGAGTGTTTAGAGCTAAGAACGGATACGGATAGTTCTATGCCGAGTTCGGGCGCCGATACGCCAGTAACGACGTCCAGACCGTAAGTAGAGGGCATAGCCTGCAATTCCTATAAAATTTGACCTTTTCAGTCCAACTATCCGTTCGAGGGCTTCTTCGGCAGCGTCCAGTGGCCTAGACTCTTCCCAAGTTCATCTCCTACTGAACAAGAGGGACAGTAGGAGTAACATTTTTACGGCCAACTCTTATGGAGGTCAGTAGTTTGGAACTTTTGGAGAAAATTCCAAGTTTAGACCCGCAAAGTCCCACCAGCATAGTCTCCATGTCCTCTACTGCTCCCCTAATACGCGGTTCTCTTCATGAGGACGGATTCGAGTACATGAGACGAGATCAGCTGCCGCCGCGGAAAATTTCCGCGGACAAGTCTGCTGCCAGAAAGAACATAATCACAGTTATGCCTAGAAATGAGGTTGGTCCTTTTTGTGGTCAAAACTGTAAAGAAAAATAGAAGTCTCCTATGAATACTGAACGTCCACTGTCTCTTCTTCCACAGCAGAAGCATAATTCGCATTCGGAGACGGAAATACCGAGGCAGTTGGAGAGAATGGCTACGGAGCCGAGTCTTTCAATGCCGACGACAATGTATCTCAATGAGATCATCTGGCAGGTGAGAGGGAGAGGGACAGAGGGACATGTAGACAGAGAGATAGAGCAGGGATGGCAAACCTGGCCGAAAACGTCGCGCCGGCCAGGTTGGGCCAGTTTTGGCGGATCGGATCGCGGCGGGTTACTATAGCAAATCGATAAAACTCCATTTTTCTTGTAGATTCTTCTACTAGATGCTATTTTTTCCCTTTTTTGTTGCAACACGTTATAAAGTCACCAACAACGACAATAAAATCAGAAAACTATAAGAAAAATGGAGTTTTATAGATTTTCTACAGTAACCCGCCGCGAGGGTCCCGCAATCCCGATATCGCCATCCCGATGAGCTATCCGAGCCGCCAAACCTGGACAGAGAGACAGAGGAACAGTAATGCTTTTCAGATCGACGACCTGGTTTTCGTCGGCGGTATCGAAGCTTCCTGCAACATGAATCTACTCTGTAGACTTAATGTGACCTTCTTTCTAGATCTGACAGATGATCCGGACAGGAAGTGAGTCGGCAGAATCAGCTGGTATAAAAAACTGTTCAGAGACAACAAAACGCCCTGTCTGTGTTCGACACCCAGTCGACATTCCAGATACATGGTAGATATTCAGTTGCCGAAGGAGAATGCAGCATTTTGGATTGATGTAAGTTTATCACTGTCCTGATCCAGAACTCTGTCTAAAATTTCAGTCTAACGGTCAACAAGTCTCCATGACTGATCTCTACGAACGATTCGTGACTTTGACCGACAAAGCGGCAAAAGCTGGCCGGAGAGTTCTCGTCTTCAGTAACAAGGGCCGAAACAAGTCAGTTCTTTTCCCCAAAATTCGACCAAAAAAATTTATTCAGAGCTCCGGCCTTCGCAGCAGCTTACCTCATGCACAAGCATCGTATTGAACGACGTAGCGCAGTTGCCAGAGTCCAGCGGGCTGTAAGTTTTTCGCCCGCTTCACCTTAAAGGACTATATTCAGATGGAAACAATGCGACCAGCTGTCAGCATTTCGGACTACCTCCAGCGATCTCTTATGCGGTATCAGGTACACAAGAACATCGAGGTCGATTCGGCCTACGATCCAACTCATTCCACTTCTATTTTTCGCGTGCCCCGAACGGCTTGGATATAATTGATTTTTAATTATGTTTGGATGAATAAAAGGGTTTTTTCTGTAGTCTTTTGATGAAAATTCATAAAAGATCGAGGAATACTCATAACACTGTCAGTTTTTTCAGGGCGAGTTTGCATCAATAGCGCAGTGCCTAGTGGCGCCGCATCGGGTCCGTGAGATCAGGCGTTCGGATCCTCAATGTCATAATAGTTTTTTGTTATTATATCGGCGTGGTCGAGCAGTCTAACAAAGCCCACATATCTTCAGAGTGGTTTTCTGCCCTTGGTCAGCTTGGAATGTTACCCATTCTGTTGTGATTCGCGCCAAAATTTAAAGTCACTAATTTAATTCTAAAAGTTTCTTTTCAAAAACTTACAAAAGTTCAAAAAAATCTTTAAAACTTTTCTTAAACATCTTGACAAAAAGGAAACTTTCGCTTTTTGGTAGTTTTCTTGGATCGTCGTTAGCTGGCCGGCAGCTTCTCTGTCAACAATGGGTACGTTTCTTCACTCAGCCTTCAATTCGTTTTAGTCGGAGAGCCACAAACCCATTCCTGGAAGTCTTCAACACGCCGGCGATTCTGGAGAAAATACTGAAGTTCACGACGCTAGAAACGATGTCCAGCCTGATGCAGACGAACAAGAGTATCTACTCTGCCATGCTGCAAATTCCAAAGAGGATCTACATCGCCCCGATGAACGTCTTCATGGATCGAGGTGGCCATCCTCCCTATCTATCCAAAGAAGTTGTCAGTCTCTCTGTTCTTCTATGCCTGTGTTTTCCAATCTCTCTGCCTCTCTGTCTCTCTGTCCATTGTCTTGAAATTGCTGTGCTTTCAGGGGGATGTCTACCACGTGAACTATGATATCGACAATGCTCTTCGCCATTCTTTTGACATTCCGGTCAAAGATCTCGTGAAGTACAACTACAAGTTCAATCGACTGAAACTGTTGACCGTGTGTGACGGTTGGGAGGAGGAGTCCGTCGATCGCACCAATATATTGCCCGACATCAAGAAGATCAGCCTCGCTACATTTTTGGAGATACACGCCTGTCAACTGGTCAACTTTAGTCAGACGCTCTGCGATTATCTCGTCGTGGCCAATCCTACCGATATCATGATTATCGAGTGCGACGACTATGATTGTAAAACACACTGCCAAAAGCCTCACAAAAAGTACATAAATCTCTTCACGCGATGGCCCAAGATCTATGTCCAAACTTCATTCTACGATTCCGACGACTCTGACGACTCCTACGATTCCGACCTCGCATGCCAGATTCCTTGGAGTTTCGTCCGGCAGATCAAGAATGCAGCTTGCATTGAACTGTCTGGAGAGGAGACGAAGAAGCTTCTCTACTACTGGATTGCCATGACGGTGGAGGAGTGGAAGTGGATGGAAGGCACCAAACACGAATACTACTACAGTACGCATGGTGGACTTAGGCTTAGGCTCACCGCATCTTCCTTGGAATGCCCGGAGTCCAGTACTTACGTGGTAGGTTCTGTCTCTGTCTCTGTCCAACTGATCGTTTTCAGATCAAGAGCAGGACATATGAACTCTCTCACGTAATGACATGCAGCTTGTCGTCATCCGTACGCACGAAAGAGCCCAACATTTCAAAGCCGTCGTCTACTTGGAGAAGTTGATTAGAAAGTTGCCCAGCCGTGCTTGTAAAGCTCTGAAGCCGGTCACTGCTCCTCCTGCCCAGAACCCAAAGAAGGCCAACACGGGTCAGCCGACCAACACTCTCGCTCTGGAGGCATTCACTACGCCTGGAATCCTTCAGAAGATTCTCGCAAAGATGCCTCTCCAGTCAATCTCCAAGTTCATGAGGATGTCGAAGAAGATCTACGAGGCAGCTCGTCAGGTACCTAAACTCATCCAGACGACGTCGATGGATCTCTACAGCAAGGACAGTTGGGGAGCCAGTGTCTTCAAAGGAAGAATGTGAGTTGTCTGTCTGTCTGTCTTCTCACCGATTGACTTTGCTTCAGGACAACTTCTACATCTCTCTGATCAAGAAAGAAAACAATACGCCGGTCCATATACCCGTCAACGACCTCCTCAAAGACAACTGGAAACTAGACAAACTCAGCCTCACTGCCTTCTATGATGGCTGGTTGGACGACGCTGTCCAGTACACGGAAAGATTGCCCGTCCTCAAGCAGCTCTGCTCCGAGATCATCCTCGAAGTCGATGCCCGCGGGATGGAGGAGTACAGCCGTCCAGTCGCTGACTACATTTCTCTGGCCATGCCCTCGGAGTTCGTCTTGGTCCCTGGAGCTTTCGTTCCCGACAAAAAGTATGCAGAAATGTTGAACAGAGCCTCGAGAGTGGTCATTCACGTCACTGAGAAGCTGCAATGGGGCCTTCTGAAGAGGCTGTAGAATCTCTCCGCCGGTCCCTTCACGAAGACGGATGTGTTCAGAGTTCTGAAGCTGTGGATTACCCAGACGGAAGAGAATCTCTGCTCCATTGGAACGGTCTACCACGAGTACTTTGTCAGAGGAATGGCTAAAGACGACTCTCATCTGATCCAAGGACTTTTCAGTGGAGAGCAGGGAGATACTGTGGGACAAGACAAAAGTGAAAAAGACAGGGGACAAGACATAATTCTTTCTCTTTCAGAAGGACAGATCGAGCAATGGACTCTTCTGCGTGGTGAGAAGAAGCTCATCGTCTCGCATAACGCTGTAGAAGAAGGAAAAAGTCTTGTCGAGGTCTGGCAGGAGACTCAGGAGACGCTCATCTGTGGAGTTTACAAGAAGAAGCAGATTCTCTTGATGAGAAACGTCTTCGAAAAGATTCTCAAGAACTGTGACGTTACGACGCTTCACAATTTGAGCCTGATGTCCAAAGCTATTCATCAGAAAGTGATGGGAATGACGAAGGCGGTCCGTCACGACGACTCCGAGTACAAGTATAAAATCGCTCCGAACTTTGTGAGTTTCTCTGTCTCTTTATCCTCTAAATGATCTGTTTTTTTTCAGCTGGGATCCTATAAGATTACCAAGTGCCACCCCGGAAGCAATCCCGATATCGCCATCCCGATGAGCTATGTGACCAAAAACCGATTCAAACTGCCTAACCTTCATGTGAACTTTTTCTACTTTGAGGACTTCATCAGTTACTACGGTGATAAGTTCCTGCACCAGTTCGAAAAGGACCAAGACGTGATCCATGGTGTGTCGGACAAGATTCATCTCAAGATTGATGAGAAAATACTGAAGAGCGGATGCCCGAAGCTGCTGCGCTTCCTGCAGATTCTCAAACCGACAGATCTGAAGATTCACGCTGATCGAAGCAATCCTATGGCCCGATGCTTCTACCCCATTCTGGAACAGACGTCCTTTGCCAAGATCATTGGAAATTTGCCGAACGGCATCGTGCTGAGCTTGCCGAACGTGCAAGTGGACTTTAACGAGACGAAGCCAGTCAAGAACCTCATGAGGGCATGGGAGAAGATGCCGGGGACAGGGACAGGGACAGGGCAGAGATACAGTTTCTAATGGCTCATTTCGTAGATGGCACCGTGTCGAGCTGGAATGTTACCTCTGGATCAAAGAAGATCCACGTGACTCATGAATGGAAGAGGGAGGGCAACAGGTCTCCTTGGCGCGAGTTCACCGTCAAGAACATCGCTTAGACCTTGACCTGTGTGTAGTAAATTCTGTGTTTTATTCTGTCATTCCATTTTTATTTCATTTCCACGGCGTAGCTTCGTCTATCTTGACAACCGGCTGGATTTTTGGTCGTTGGGCCAGCAGACTGGAATTTTTGCTTTGTTCGAAAAAGGAAGAAAACAGACCAAAAAATGATCCATTTGGCTCTGTTCAGAGACGAAAAGAGAACGCCGGAGACGCGGCAAAGAGTCGTCGAACAGTGTCCGAGAAGGTTGAAATGGGCTGTGCCGCAATAGAAGAAGAGACAGACGAGAAAGTAGCGACTAGCGTGCTGGAGTTGAACTTTCTGAAGAATGGGTTAATTGTACAGGAAAAGGGAGCTACCATGGTTAGGAGGGGACTGTTACTCGATGCTCCTTGACCTATATGCCTGCGAAGAAGATAGAAGAAAACAGCCATTGAGGTGCTGTAGATGATGAAGCACACACCCTGAAAGTGAGAGTACATGTAAGTATTGAACTGTATGGACGATCTTATCCTCATAAGGAACAGGGACAGATATATTCAGTAGGAGGAGTAGAGGGACAGTAAGGGGTGCTGAGAGAAACGGTGTAAGAAACAGTCAGAGACAGTAGGAGAGGTTCTTAAAGAATCAGTAGGAATAGTAGGATAGTGAGAGACAGTGAGAGCAAGTAAAAAAAAGGAAAAAAAACGTAGGAAAAGACAGCGGGACGAAGTAACGGACAGTAAGGGACATTAGATGAACAGGAAAATACAGCAAAGACAAGAGAGAAACAGTTAGGGGAAGTCAGAGAAAACGCTCGATACTAATTGTAAGATCCAGTAGACATAAAACAGATTCATAATAACCTGAAGAGAAACGTTGACAATTTTGTAAGTGCTCCAAACAGAAGCATCCTTATAGTTCCACTGATGATCATCGTCATGGTAAGTGTACTGTGATTCTGGATCGAGCATCAGGTAGACTGAATAGAATTGTATTCTAGAGGTGACAATAATTACCTGTCATTAACAAGTCGGCGCCACTTATCAGTCCTACAATCATGAGCTGGAAGTTGATCCTTCCTACACGATGTGTATACAGAATTGGTTTCCAGATTGCCAGCATGAATAAGAAGCCGAAGATGGGAATCATGAACTCGGCGAAGAAGAAGGGGAAACATTCGACGAAGACCATGGCGTAGAAAAGCCAAGGGCCTGGAAAGTTTGTAGATTTTTGGAGAGAAAAAAACAGAGGGACAGAGGGGCAGAGGGACAGAGTGAAAAAGGGACAAAGGGACAGAGAGACAGAGACAGACAGAGACAGATAGAGAGAGGGACAGACCCGGCCAAAAACCTAAACCTTACCTAAATACGATCCCAACGGCTTCTCCAAGTAGAAACTAGTCATATCATGAGTGAGCTTCAGAAGAAGACAGATTCCATCCCAGAAGAGTAGACACATTAAAGCGTAGGTAAATGGACTGTGATGAACGACACTCCTCAGTTTAATGAGATAGACCAAGTCGAAGAAGGCTATAAGAATCAGCAGAGTCCATTCAACAGCCACAATCAGAGCGAGCATTCTGGAAATGTTTATTCCTGGGAAGTACAAACAGTGGACGATGGGATTCTCTCAGGAAATTGCTAAAATCAAGGCTTGGATCCGGTGAGAGTGCACGGAGAACGTATCAAAGAAACAAATTGAGTCAGAGAACACGGATGAATGATGATGAATGGAGGATATACAGCTCGAAGGTTCCATGAAAAGATGGCTATTCGTGGAACTCGACTGGAAGGGCAACGTGTTCCTTTGACTGAATTGGATTTATTAACAGTGTCTGAAATCTTTTCCCACCTTTTTGATTGAACAAAAGAAAGATCAAAAGGGTTCAAGGTTCAGAGTAGAGACTGCAATTTGCTTTTGGAATGAAGGAATCTTTGTGTCCGCACAACTGCCATAACTATGTCAAGTTTATTGCAATTTCAAGACTTTTTCTCTGCATTTTTCCATAAAAAAATGAGGTGGTTCTTGGCCAAAACCGGCTTTGTTTCAAAGCGCGACGTTGCCAAGAAGTAATCCGTTCCTTTTCAAACTGATAGCCATAAGCGTCAAAATTTCACAACGTTCTGGTCAGTGTTTGTCTCAAGGTACACGCCGTATCAGTTAATCTTCTTCAGTCTTACTTATATCGTTTCCACCCTTCGGCTGGTTTTTCGCCATACTAAAGTCAAATTTCAGGCTAAAATGAGCGATCCTGTTCACGATTGGCGCGAAGAAGCAGCTGAAGAAGAAGAAGAAAACGAAGACGAAAACGAAAACGAAGAGGAAGAAAACGAAGACGAAAATGAAGACGAAGAAGAGGAAGAAAACGAAGACGAAAACGAAGACGAAGAGGAAGAAAACGAAGACGAAAATGAAGACGAAGAAGAGGAAGAAAACGAAGACGAAAACGAAGACGCAGAAGAAGGCGAATATGATGGCGTTAGTGAGGGAGTGTGTGAAAGTTGTGGCAATGTAGCTTATGGATTGTCTGACACGATAGATGATCGAAGCTTATGTGACGACTGCTTCGAGGACGAGTTACCCGCTGATTAAACCAGCAACGTTGCTATCATGTTCATTGGATCGATAAGTGTTAATAAACAATTATAAACAAGACAGTTGAAGCTGCAGCAGGGCATGGTTTGCCTAAAACGTTGAGACATTACCGTAACCGAGTAACAAATCATTCACGCGCAAGACCCATAAGTTTTTCTTTACTATTTGTTCGAACAGTCTTTCTCTCCGTTATCACGTCTTCAAGTTCAGCTGAAAATATCAAGTTGCTGGCTTATCTGTGCGTAGAAAAAAAACCTGCAAAACACTCACAGATCAGGTATCGATCTCTTTCATTTCAGTCAGTTTATAGCTCTTCTCTCCCTTCTCGCTCTCTCTCCCTTTCTTTTAAAGCGTTCATGTAAAAAGTGACGTTGCTGCTACCCCGACAAACATTATACAGCAGGGGAGAGTCCTCCCCAAGTACAACATCTTTTGGTTTTCTTTCCCCCGTCTCCCTGTCTCTCTGTCCCTCATTCCCTCAGCCTCTCCGAACAGAAACTTCCAGAAGAATGACCGACTACAACAATGTCCTTCATTTCATCGCGGATCTAAAACAGCAGATCTTTGAAGCCGTGTGGCTTTTGTTTTTCTAACTTGATCCAGAGTTCTAGAAAATCCGAACACGAAACGCGAAAAGCCGAATATCACAAGAAGGGAGAAAGGTTCTCAAGTCTGCCTGCTGAGGCTGCTGGAGCTCTGGAGTGCGTTCACTGTCCCTCTCTCCCAAAAACTCTCATTTTCAGAGCCGTTGCCAGTCTCTTAGGACAGAACAACGAGGAATTTGCAAGCACTGGATTCAGACAGTCCAATTTTCAATTTCTTACCCCAACCTTATCACTTCCGGTAATGGCTCCCTTTCGGGCAGACGTCATGCGAGAAGATAAAATTCTCTAGCCTCGAGTGTTCCATTTAATCAAAACCAGACAAACAATCCGGATGAAAGTCACCATGTTTTCACCGCAGAAGCAAAATTTCAATGTGACCGAAGCATTTTCAGGCTTCGTGATGTACTGCAAAATTTTAGAGCTCATCAAATACTGCAACTTTGTTGAACATCAAAAAGACTGAAAATGTTTGTGAGAGGTATCAGTTGCCCTCTTCAGTCTTCTGCCGCAAGCTCGTGTCTTCCCCAATATCCTTTATTTTTTATTTTTCTAGATTTTTAAACTTCCCTAAAGTTTTTCCATGCTCAGCAAAAAAATTTCAGCACGAAAATGAGCAATCTTGAAGCCGATGACGGTCCTGCGACGTACGAGTGCAACGATTGTGGAGAACAAGTACATGAAGTGTCTCCCGGATACCAAGAGCGAGTACTGCGTGACGACTGTCACGAAAACGAAATGGGACAGGACTGAATTCATCAAGTCGGTGTTATGTTCATTCATCTGCTAATGAATGTTTATGCCCAATTTTGTTTTTGATTTTTTTTGATTACCGAGACGAACATCTGAGTGCACCCTCCTTGTCAAACAACCAATTTCAACTAGCCCCCGAAAATAACAAGTTGCTGGCTTATCTGTGCGTAGAAGAAACCTGCAAAACACTCACAGATCAGGTGATCGATCTCTCTCTCTCTCATTTCAGTCAGTTTTATAGCTCTTCTCCCCCTTCTCGCTCTCTCTCTCCTTTTCTTCCAAAGCGTTCGTGTAAAAAGTGACATGTTGCTGCTGCCCCGACGAACATCATAGAGCAGGGGAGAGTCCTCCCAAGTACAACATCTTTTGGTTTCTTCCTGTCTCTCTGTCACTCTGCTTCAGACTTCGAGTCTCTCAGCCTCTCTGACCAGAAACTTCCAGAAAAATGACCGACTACAACAGTGTCCTTCACTTGATCACGGATCTAAACCAGCAGATTCAGAACTTTGAAAATCTGTAACTTTTTTCATGTTTTGGCAAAAAAATTCTAGAAAATCCGAACACGAATCCCGAAAATCCGAATTTAACAAGAAGGAAGAAAGGTTCTCAAGTCTGGCTGCTGAGGCTGCTGGAGCTCTGGAGTGAGTTCACTGTCTCTCTCTCTTTCTGGCGCTCTGACTCTCTAACTCTCTGAGTCTCCGAGTCTCTGTCTCTCAGTCCCTCTCTCCCAAAACTCTCATTTTTAGAGCCGTTGCCAGTCTCTTAGGACAGAATAAGGATCTGTCTAGCCACATACTTTCTCTCAAAGCTGCCTTCATTGAACTCTCCCAAAGACCATCCGTCCAAGAGTAAGTTGATAAGAGACCCGTCTCCAATTACTTAATGTTGACCCTGCAGCTTGATTGATGTTCCATCATCAAAGTTGCTTGTTTTAAGTCACGCTGACAGCGCAGGTGCACGGGGGGTGCAGAGGCAGTTCACGTGAGCTTTGTGTGATTGAGAATTTCAGGAAAGTTTTCTCAGAAGTCACGGAAAAAGGACAGAACGCTACTGAGTCAGAGTTTGTTCGTCTTCTGTGCCAGCAAGGCGCATTTTCGGGGAAGACTATTTTAGCAAAAAAAAATCTTGACACCCATTTTGAACATAAGCTCGGCGTGCCATATTGAGCCTATTTTCAAATTGGGTGCCAATTTTTCACGGATCCCCCAAAAGTGCGCTCTTCTGGCTCTGGTGCCCTAAAAATGTGTTTAGTTCAACCTTTATAGACTGTTACTTTTGAAAGGGGCGATACCGTAAGTTACGGTCCGTAACTATTCGAAGCAGGGTTGGGCGAACGTTCATGTTCGTTGTTCGTTTTGACCGAACACGAACACGAACAGTTCGTGTTCGAGGGCGAAGACGGAACCGGCGAATGTTCGTGTTCGCTTTACGTACAAAAAAGTGAAAATGTTCGCTGTTCGGAGCTCGAACAGAGTTGAAAAGAGCACGGACACGAACATTTTATCCAGTGTTAATGACAATACCCGTAGACTGTCCGAGTCAAAAATATCAAAATTTTTCTTGGATTCCTTACTCATTTCAAGTTTGTTACCAATCTTCGTTGTTGTGAAGTTAATCATCAAACGACTGATTCTTACTAAAAAAAAACAGTGATTCGGACGAAAATTCGTGAAATGTTGATCGTTCGCGAACTTGGGACGAATTGGGACGACGAACAGTCCGTGTTCGGTTCGCAGGCGAACAAAAAGTACAGTGTTCGGTTCGGCCAAAAAAATTAGGAGATGTTCGGTTCGTGTTCGCCGAAAATTTCAATGTTCGACCAACCCTGATTCGTAGTCGTTTCGAGACCCATTTACTGCTCTTCCTTCCAATTTCCAGTGATCAAAAGAACGAATCCGACCAAGAAATTCTCGTCTCTGCCGCCTTCCCCGAAGCGCATCACGTCGAACTGGCTCTGGAACCTTGGAACTGGGAGTCGAAGCCGATGGAAAGACACGAAGATGGCTGGAAGACTCGTGCTCGTCTCCCCTCTGGAAGCGGGGTTCTTTTCAAGTTTATTGTTGACGGGGAATGGCGCTGCAGCGAACAGTACCCCATCGTAAAGGACAATCTCTTCGAAAACAACTATATTGGATGCATGTGAACGAAACAAAATTGTAGATCAGTGAGTAGTTGAGCAAATGAATTTCTCCCCGGTTTTTTTAGTCGGATCTGAACGGATGTTCAATAAAAATGACTCATGGCTTACCCTTTGAGAGTGGCCACAAGAGTCAGGCCTATTACCGTCTCTAGAATGAGAAAAGCGGCTTCCATGTAGACTATGATTGCCTCGACCAGAAGGACTGAAAAATCCTATGATTTGATTTTTTTTGCACGCCAGGTTTTGGAAGCTCGTTTGCGACAGTCTCTTCCACTTATTTAGTTCACAGCTTTCAGTGCTAGTTACTCGAAAGCGAAATATTTTTTTGCGTAATTTTTGTTTAAAAAAATATCGAAAGTGTAGAAAGTACAATAAAAAGCGCACCTATTTTTGACTCAAAAATTAACCGTTTTCTCGACTTCGCCCTGCATCTCTGCCCCCGACTCGCCGGCTCACGACCGTATGGTGTTGTCGCCCGCTCTGCATGGGGTCACGGCGATTAGGACACCATTAAACTTACCTGGGTGGCGCCGCCCCGTGATCAAGAAGACGGGGAGCGTATGGTGAGGCTGTTCCATTGCACATTGGGAACGGCTGACCCGTAAGGCAGTTCCGAGTTGGAATTCGCCTACACCTAAATTTTTGCGTGAGGGGCTGCTTTCGAGCGGCCCCGACAAGACATTCGAAAAGAACATCGAAAGATTTTCGATTTTTCGTTGTTTTTCGAATTTTCAAGCACCCATTTTGGAATCCTATCCTGTCTGACAATGAGTGACAGAGAGGTTGAAGGACATAAAATTCCTTACCGTAATTCTGAAAGACAGCCAGATAGCAACAGATTGCACCAGAAGCTGCACTGAGGAAGAGAGAGAATCCTATGAAAGCAGGAGTTTCTGTCAGATTCCCTCTGGATGCTTAAATGATTCGTTTTCCTTCTTTTGAAAATCCATACCCCAAGCCAAACGGACAGCTTCAATCGGAGCAAAAGAAAGAAGAATGAGGAGTTCCATGACTCGAACATGGGTCTGGTAGGGAAGGACATTTCCTGAAAATTTGTTTGTAATTTTTATGTTTTGCAAAAGAATTTGTCTTATAAATTTTAGTTTTCCAAGATATTAGGAGAATCCGAAGATTTCTATGAGCAGAAAAAAATTACCTTTATATATATTCAGAGCAAGCAGTGCCAGAAACAAGAAAATGGAATATGGCTTGTTGCATTGAATTAGAATTTGGTAGGAGAGTGAGGATCTCTAAAACTGGTATAGCTTAACATTTAGAATTTAAAAAAAAATCTTACCACTGTCATTTCCACCGCAAAATTAACCGGCAAGGATGACAGCCAGCTGAATACTCCCCGTTGCCATGGCTACGCGCCACCTGACCACCGGTCACCAGGAATTTGCGGGGGGATCAAAAATCGATTAAACTGTGGATATTTATTCAGACAAATATAATATTTCTTCCTCTCTTCAACTATTCTTCTGCCGTATTAGGCTTTCCAAAGTTGAACTTGTCCTTGCCGACGAGCCAGTAGGTCTTGATCTTACCGTAACCCTAAAATTCCCGTTTTTTTTCGGCTTTTAAGTCTTTTTACCTTCAAGTCCGTCTCCCCACGAGGTTCCACAACAAATTGAGGGAATTCATTACGCAAGAGAATTCTCGACTCTTCCGAGATGTGAATCTTTTCCGGCTGACCGCCGGATTCCATCAAGTGGGCCAGGGTGACCTTAACACTAATTTTTTTGAGAAAGATTTAAAAAGTTACAGTATCTCCAAAAAGACAGTATCTTGGAGCATTTAGGCCCACAACTCCCGCTGCGACTGCGCCTGAATGGAAGCCAAGACGAATCCGGATCTTTTCCGCCTTCTTGTGGGGAACTCTGAAGGTTTGGAGGAACTGAAATTCGGGTTCTTTAAAAGTTGAGAATTTTTATACCTTCATGAGATTTAGAGCAATCTCTGAACAGTTGGCAACGTGCCGTTTTCCATTCTCTTCGGGGATTCCGGAGACGATCATGTAGGCGTCTCCAATGGTTTCGACCTTGTAGCCGTCGTTCCGACTGATGATTGCGTCAAACTCGGTGTAGAGACTGTTTAGAAGACTCACTACCTAAAAATTTCAATGAAGAGACCCTTTATCAGTAGTCCAGTGTGATCTAGCCAAGTAAAAACGCACGTAGCGAGCAGCAGGAGCATTTTCAAGGTTCGGGACCTAGTCCATTAGATTCAGCGTAAAATTTCACAACTAGAGACGTTTCCAATCCCATCTCTGCTACCTCGGCATTAGTTTTTTTTTCAAATCTTCATTGAGAAATTACTTTGCGGTTCCCGCTCTTTCCCCATATATGGATTACGGTATCCTCCCGTCGCGTACGTATTTTATTGCAAACGCGCCCCACGATTTTCGAATCAGTTGTTATTGAACTGTCTCTCAATTTTTACTGATTTTGTTTGTGTTCCGTGGACCTATATTATATACAAGTTGTGCTACGCCCCTCCGGGGCTAAGTGACTTAGTTTTGTCCTTTTCAAAACAGATAAGAGTTAACAGTTTGCTATCTGATCCCTCTCCAGATCAATTATGTTTCTGTCCTTCTGTTCCTCTGTCCTACCTTATTTCTAATTTCTCGGCACACTCTCTCTGTCCAGCATTCTGCAATGTGTTTGTCCTCTTCTATTATTGTACTTGTGATAAAACTTAGATCTTGCTTTTGGCTCGCAACAGTACCGAAAAAAGCCTTCGCACTTGACCCGTTGATTTACACCTCGCCTGCGGCTCGCAATAGTCCCAAAAGTGCAAAACATGAAAAAGAAGAAAAAAAACACACATGCACGCACTTGCTATCATTATTTGGAACACACGAATACAAAGCAAAAAAATTAGTCCCCGGCGGGGATCGAACCCGTGCCGCGCGCGCGGCGCACTAACTGCTTGCAATACACGAGCCACAAATCTCAGCTTCACATACACACACAGACGGTAGCGCATTTTAAAGGAGATTTCTTCGTAAATTATTGTTTTGCTTCGAGTTTGATAAAACGTTACTGAAAAACAGGCGTTGAACAGAAAAACACCATTTTTATTTTTAGAAAAAATAAATCACTCAGTACCTCAATCGGAGTGTAAGAAGAGCACATGGTCGTGAAGCCGACAATGTCGCTGAACATTACCGTAGCCTGCGTATACGTTCTTGGAGCCACTGCTCGCCCATTCTTTAGCTCATTGGCCACATATCTGCAACTAGTGGTTTAGATAAATTAAAGGACTGTCACTTTGGCAAAAGCTGGCCTAGAAGCCGTTCAGCTCGCTTTGTAGCCTCTTCCAACATTCCAGTCCTGTCACTGACAATCTTTTCCAGATTTCCCGCATATTCTTCCATCATGCGCATCATCTGATCCACCAGACTTCCCTTTCTAAACAGAATTTTCGTTGGGACAAAAATATAAATTCACGATTTCAGAATCGACTCTGTTGCCAGACGAACGCGACGGATTGTCGGCCGCATTTCAACACTCTCACTCCAACAGTCCTGAAGTAGAGCCTGGAGGTCGGGATTGAGTTGTTGTTCTCGCTGAATCGTCGGCTTGGCAATTCTTTCTCCAATCTTGGCCTTTTCGATCATTTCTAAAAGATTTTCCAGAGCGGTTGAGGTCAGATCTTACCACTAATATTGGACTTTTCATTGTATGGAAGACTCCTGAACAAAATCTCGTAAATTACTACACCCAGGGCATAGATATCAGCAGATCGTTTGGAATTTTGTGTCTGAAACATGTTTTGACAATGAGAGGGACAGTACCTGTGAAAGCCACTTCTGATCCATCCTTCTCCTTCTGTTCTTCTTGTCCCGAAGACGGACCTCCGGAGCAACATACAGTATGGTCGTCTGCTGAATTGCCCCTCCAGCTTCACTTCCCTCCTTGACAGACTCACTCTCAATCAGACCCATCTTTTCCCATCGTAGCAGCGGATCAGCCACTCCTGAGTTGCGTTTAGCTACCGTAGTCCTGGACTTACCGTAATCTGTCAATTTGATCATCCAGTTCCTGTCAATCAGGGCACTCCAGGTAGTTAGAGCTCCATGGAAGCCAATGTTACTACTGTGGAGATACTCAACGCCCATGGTAATGTCTCTGATGAAGGCGGCATGGAATTTAGAGTCAAAGTCAATCTTGTCGTTGTAGATTACGTCCTGGAAGATGGTGTCACTGGGCAGGTTTCTTTACACCCCCGTTGAAATTTACATTTTCCGGCTCTAGTTTGCATTTTCCAGCTTTGTTCCAGTGACCAACATTGTAGCACCGATCAAGCTCTACAACTTTGCAGAAGATTGCAAAGCTTGAAAATGCTGTTATCACCATAAAAATTACTTTTGCTTTTGTTGACAAGTTTTGACTTAGAATAACTTTTTCACAGTGATAAAAGCATTTTTATCCTTTACAATGTTCTGAAAAGTTGAAGCGCTTGATCAGGGCTACAACTTTGGTTACTGGGACAAAGCTGGAAAATGCAAACGTGAGTCGAAATTTTAAATTTCCTCCGCCGACCCACAAAACCCAAGTTTGGAGGGGGGGGGGGGGGGGGGTAAAGATACCGCCCCACTGTCCTTTTCTCTCTTACCTGAAGAGTTCCCCTGGAACAAAACTTCCACAAAGCCATCATTTCATTCTTTTCATTGAAGGACATTCCCAAGAATGGATTCAGGTTATCATGAACTGCTTGCTTCATCTGAATTTTTGTTGTTTGAGCACCAAAAAATGGTATACCCTCATCAAGAGAGTCAAGTCATTCTTATTGAAGACAATCTGCCTCTTCTGACTATAGAACCGATAGGTGGCGTGAGTGTTGACTCCGATGAGACAGTGGTTCTTCATGAAGACGTTAGTAGTCCCAGAAAGCTTGGTTCTCTGAGAGCCGAGAGATAACTGTAATGGAATATTTTGTGAGGTCTGTGACAAGGATCTACCATCGACTTGACTTGGTCTTCGTCAATTATTCGGATGTCGTCTCTCCAAATCCTCCAGGGCATACTGTCCAAGGCGCGTGCTTCGCTAAAATGAAAAAAAATTATCAAAAAAACTGTCCTCCGCTTTTTTTCCTATCTCCAAAAACCTACAAATGTTTGCTGAGAAACCATCCTGCGACAGCAATGAGAATAAGGACCAAGATGACGGCTCCTCCAGCAATGAAGACCGTGTAGTCGCATTTTTCTTCCCTACAGTGAAATTTTTCGCTTTTCAACAAACTCTCACCTAAATCCACAAACCGGCACATCCGTCGGAAAGTGCCCATCAGTCGAGGGCCAGAAGTTTGAAGCGACTTCCGTGACTTTCTATTCAAATCCTACATTACCACCGTGTAAGTTCCGTACTCACAACTATGACACAACCCGTTTGAGTCAGCAGTCCATCACAGTTTGGATTCAGTGATGGGGTCATGTTTGCTACTGGCGAGACTCTGCTCCGGACTCCGTCAACGTAAAAGGCGGAAAAGTAGGGGACTCTCTCGGCCAGATCGTCCAGCATGATGGTTCCACTTCCAATGCCGGCGTTGGAGATCATTCCTAAATATTAACTGTCGGCTCTATTCCACATTAGCAGTCCCATGAAAAAATGGCGGTTCCAAAATAAAAATAGCGGTCCCAAAATAGCTCCAAAAAATTGGTAATCGTTTGGGTACAGAAATTAGCTGTTATTTTTTAAAGTCGTAGAAGGTTTTTTTTACTTTTTTTTCGAATTTCTTGCTGTGGTTTATTACTTCTTTTTCATAGTGAAATAAAGGGTCAGTGTTGGTCTTTCAAAGCGAACATCACTCTTTTTTTGACTAGCGGTTCCACTTCATTCCGTCCCCATCCCAGAAGACGATTTTGTCAGCTTCCCAAGTTTTAAACTAGTTTGTGAAAAATACAGGCTTTTACTGAATATTTTTTACGGACCGCAAATTTTTGTTGGGACCGCTAATCGGGAATAGAGCCGAACTGTCTCTCAATCTCTCTCTCCCTCTTCCCTACCAGGAATCATCATCCGTCTCATCGCATTCCACATCTTGACTCCATTGGAAACAGAAGCGAATTCTCCCGTCTCATTAAAAACATTCCTGGCCGCAATTGCGTACATTTTGAACGCATCGAAGAGGGTAATGTACCCGTAGATGTTCATCTAAAGACGCATTTCCCTTTCCAAGACCTCCTACCAAGTCAATGTCCTTTTCTCCCAGTCCTACTGTAGCGAGTCTCTCGACAAAGGGAGTAATCATCCGGTCATCGAATCCATTAGTGTCGTCAATCTGGAAGAAAAGATCTCTCTGTCACTCATCCCCCGCACGTAATCTCATAGGGATTACGGTCTCTGGGAAAAACACTGATCCCAGTTCCGGCTCAAAACTCACCAGAATGCAATTAGCGTAGGTTTGTTTAACGCCGTCCAAGATGGTCGAATTGCTTCCGACGAAGGGAGAGGCTCCGTTGGCTCCCTCCTAAGCTGTTTTTTGACATTTTTTTTGGAAAAAGTACCTGGATCCAGGGAAAGATGAAGACATAATCCGTCTCGGAAAGACCGGCCCTTTTTGAGCCGGCTCTAAAAGGTTTTGTGAGGTCTTTTATTGAAGAGAACATGACCAAGACGACTGAAAAATCAAGTGGTTCATAAAAATTTTGGAACCGACTTCTAGAATTGGCCTTAATCTCCTCATAGACACCGTTACTGATCATGTCATCGGCTGTGGCTGATTCTTCGACCAGAATCTTCTTCGAGACGCTGATTCCTTCCCGTTGGAGCACCGGCTCAAAGGCCTGTAGTTTTTCGTAGGCCATGACTCCGAGATTGGAAACGATGGTAATCTGGAAGTTTTATTGTTCAGGAGGTTTTTTCAGTAATCTGGCTGTTACAGTAACCAATTTATTGGGGTTACTGTCCTTTAAATTTTAGGATAACAGACAAACTGATCCAGTCCTTTAAATTTAAAGATAACCGTGTGTCTGTAATGTTTCTTTTTAGGATCCCCAGGGAACAAACCATACCGTAACCAGAGTTCATTCTAAAATTGAAACCAGTTGGAAAAAAATTGAAGCGAACAGGACCGCGCTTATCTTAAAATTTGAACAGTTTTGCGGTCTCGAACTCATATTAATCTCCTTATCTTTAAAAAAACAGTTCTGGGTTACGCTAACTCACTACTGCTTCTCTATCTCTCTCACTCTCAGTCTCTCACCTGTTTCCAGTTATTATGCTTGATGAAAGCCACAGTCGATTCAGCCACAGCACTCATTGTTCTCAAAGACGATCGAACCAACGTCTTGTAGATTCTCTTGTTCGAAAGAGCATTAGCCGTGGCGGTATAGGCAATAATTGGACGGTTCCAATAGGAAGCCATAGTGGCCACGGGCAGCATTTCGGCTGTGCAATACGGTCCGAGAAAGGCATGAACGTGCTGGATATGGTACATTTCAGCAGCAGCGGCAACGCCTTCAAAGGACTCTCCACAGCCGTCTCGGGAAATCACTCTATTTTTTTGGTTCTCTGAGTGGAAAGGAGATCTTACTCAATGTCCATATCCTCTCCCAAAACTCCATTTTCCAGCAGTTCTTTCCTGGAAAGTTGAAGAATTTTCTCGTAGTTTGGCAGTGCTCCGGCTGATCCAATGTGTCCCAGGAGAATCTAGAGACTTGGTTTGAGAAACAGAGAGAGTCAGAGAAAAACATAGAGACAGAGACAGTCCATACCTTGTTAGTAGTGTTGATCCCATAGCTCCCCTGTATTCCGATCAAGGCCAATACCAAGCAGAAAATCATCTGAAAGTTACAGTAAGTGAGCAGGACTGGAGGTGAATAAAGGCCCACTTTGACAGACTAGCTTCCACAATCAACTGAGTGTTGCCAGGAGGGCGGATAAGCAGGTTGAGCCGTTTCAGGCATTTTCGGCTTATACCACTCAACTGATTCATATCTAGTAAAGAGGGAGACCAGTCACTGAACTGTTGTTGGGGCTCCGGAGGAAGGCATCTTTGAACGGAGGTTGACTTGTGACCATCCTGAGACAATGGCCCGGCAGTAACCGTCCAGGTACTGTATCAGTACCATCACCTAGATTTTTTAATGGTTTTTTGCCTCGCCACAACAGAAGGGATCACAGCAGGGGACATTGTTGTTAAATAGAAACTTCTAAAACCCAAGTTGACAACTACAAAGATTTTTAGGCACAGAACGACTACAGTGCTGTACCGAAATCAACAGAAACCTACAGGAGCAGAATCCATGGTAGAAGAGAACCTAGTCCCTAGAGTGCAGACTGGAGTTGTGAAGCACGCTTGTGCCTCTTCTTCTCTACTAGTCTTGACATGTTTGCTCTAAGCCTGAGTTAATCACCTCTGGGGCATCTGAAGTTGCCAAAATTTTCAAAGTTGCAATTAAAAAAAGTTTCAAAACTTTCCTAATTGCACGCAAACAATTTTTGTAAAATAAAGTTCAAACTCGTCTTTTTGCCCAAATTAACACCATTTTTAAAGATTTTTCTTCGCTTTTTGGATGGAGATCTAGTTATTTGGAAAGAATTGGACGACGACTGCTGCTGCTATTTGTTTTGTATTGAACCATAAAAAAGAAGTGTTTCGCGTTGATCTATGGGGATTCCGTGTGGCGAAAGTACGCTTCTCCTGGCGGTAGATGCGAGTGGAGGGCTACGATCCGAGCTTCTCCAGTACTAGTTGGACCGGGACAAGCTAGGTTATTATTGAACCATAATCTGTCTTCTTTTCCAGTTACATTTATTCCACAGGTCGTTCTCTCTACTGTCTCTCTTTCTCCAGCCGGGGATGACCTTGGCCGATCGCCAACTCACCAAAGCGTGTAATGGATCCACTTTCTCTTCCTCTTACTCTGTACCAGATTTTTCGTATCCGATTGAATGTGACTCATTCGCTCAAAGTCTCCTCTGTTTTGTCGTAACTTACTACCGATTACTGAGCCAAAAATACCGTTCTGATTATACCTTCGTCAGCTTTTTTACACTCGTCTGTCGTCACAACCGCCATTTGGTGTTGGCACAGGTTTCTCCACCCAAACATTCACTTCATGTCAGTTTTCCAGCTGAATTTTATAGCTTTTGACTTGAAATTCCGTTCGGAAGACCTCTAAAATTCCCATCTCGACTGTATATCTCGGGAGGAGATTGCCTACGGAACACTCCGTCCATCCCCTATAGTCTGTTCAAAAATTAGAGAGCTTTATTTTAACTGACCCGCGCTTTTTTATTGACTGAGTATCCAACATGTTGTAACGTGCTACGCAGCTAATTCCCCCCCCCCCCCCCCCCAATTTGATTTGAAAAATTGTTCTAACAAGGGAAGTGCTTCAGGTCGAGGTGGAGTTTGATGACGAGTAAGGAGTCATTCGATAGCCCATAGCATGGGGATCAAAGGGTATATTTTAAAATTTGCTCTTGACTTTCCTTGACCGATCTACGGCGGGTTTTTAAATTATTTTTTTTGGACAGATTTGGAGTAAAGTTGTTAAAAAAAAAGAACCCAACAGTAACATATGAAGAGAACCAAAAACCCCTGATTTTCAGGGTAAACTGCAACAATTCAAACCGATTTCTTGATTTTCTCAACGGTGAATTGGCGCGCTTCAGGGCTTTGTGGTTCTCTCTAGCTTTGTGGTTCGAATCTTTTTCCATATTTTCTTTTTTTCCTTTTCATTTTGTTGCCGGTGTCACCTTTTTAAATATTTCCCTTCTTGTTTCTGGTCATTCGTAAACGTGTAAGAAGAAAGCGCGGCCAATTCAAAAAATACTCTCTACATTTTGAACAGACTATAGCATAGATCCTGCCAAACTCTCCGACTTACACAGTCCAACTCACGGAGGTGTTTTGGGAAAAGTGCGGTACCCATTGCTTCGGGTGAATCACCGACCACGATCGGACTTAGCGAAGTAGATAGTACAAAAATCTGGTACAAAAAAAATAGGAGTTTGCTTTTGCTTTTGGCATAAAGGTTCTGACTTTTCGTGTCAAGCCAGAATTTTTTGGGTCCAGTTAGCCAGACTTCTACCAGGTCATTTTTTCGGTCAGGAAGTCGGATCCAGTTGACTGTTTTCTTAGAGTTTTCTCTGCTCCCAATATTGATGAAAAGCTGTCCTTTGTTCTCTCTCCCCCATGTCTATAAAAACAGTGACTAACACGATCAAGGCTAATTGATAGGATCGAAGAACCAGAAATCGGAACTGTTTGGAAGGGCTGAAAGTCTCCTCTCTTTGCCAATTAGTCTCTGTATCAGTCATTTTTCCTTTAAAATTTCCAGAAATGCCAGAAGAAATCATGGAAGCCGATCTCCTGGAGAGCAAGATGCTCATAGACAATGTCGATATTGGCTACTGTCGCTACGGAAATGGTCCAAATTTTGTGCTATGTATTTGTGGGGCTGTCGGTAAGTCCTTTTGTCATGAAAAAGTAGAAAAAAATTTGTAGGATCCTACAAAAAGGACTGGCCGTTGACTCTTCTCAAACATTTCGACCCCGAGCTTCTTACAATTGTCTGCATCGATCCTCCCGGCTATGGGACATCGAGACCTCCGGAGCGAAAACAAGAAGTCACCAGATGTAATAAGGATGCAGTTTTTGGCTTGAAACTTATGCAGGGACTGGACATGGTCCCCTTCACAGTCATGGGCTGGTCTGAAGGAGCCAGAACGGCTGTTCATGTGGCAGAGCTGGGAAAGGACAAGGTTTGTTCCATTTGATGGGAAAATATGATTGTTTAAGGTAAACAAGATGATTCTACTGGCAGCTGGAACAAAGGTTTCGAAACTGGGAGCTATGGCTTTTGCTGGTGGGTGAGACAGGGACAGGGACAGGGACAGGGACAGGGACAGAACTCTCTTCCAGGTATGAAGAACACTGACCACTGGCTTCCAAACGCCCGTGCTCCCTACTTGGAGCACTATTCAGAAGACTACCTCCGCGTCCAGTGGGCTGCTCTCTGCGACGTCGTCCAACAGTCTGTCCCTATCTCTTTCCCACTGATCCTATTTCAGAGTCTACGACTACTGTGGTGGTCGTTTCCCAAGCGACCTGGCCCTGCCCAAATTGACTCTCCCCTCACTGATTATGACCGGGGGACAGGACAGATTCTGTGCCGATCCAAAGACCTGCTTCCTGAACGTGCTGAAGAATGCCCGGGAGGAGCAGCATGCTCAGGGAGGACACGACTTCTACATGAAGTATCCGAAATGGTTCTCTGAAAAAGTTCAGACGTTTATCAAAGAAAAGACCAAATAACTTCTTTTTCTGTGTAAATAAAGCGTGTTTTTGCCCCGGGCTCAAGGATGTCGTTAATCGTCCTCAAATCTCTCGGGATTCGCTGGACCCATTATGGATTCTGACCAGATTTTATCCCATTTAGCTTCCGAATCTAGAGCTACTTTGGTCGACCACATATTTTTCAAAGATCAGAAAGTGTTTCATCCAATCCTCTTTTTTGGCTGCCCTCAAATTCCCGACGGGGACACTCTTTCATTCATCTCGAATGAGAGACACTCGCCGTTTATCTCATCGTATTCCTTGTTTCTCATCCAAATTCTAGATGCGGCTCTGGTTCTTCACTCTTCCTTTGGTTCTGGGTCAAGAGCTAAGCCGACAGATCCGGAATCCTCATGTCTCTCACAAGATTGAACTCGTGGTAAGCAAATATTCTTAGATCACATTCAAGTACCGAACTGAAAAAGCAGCGCCGGCTTCCCGTATGACTCAGTCGGTTAGAGCTCCGACTACGGATCTGAACATAGCTTAAGTTCGATCCCTCTAACGTCAATTTTGTTTTGCATTTTTATATATGTTGCAGTTGAAATTTACCAGCCGTTGATATTGACCGGAAATTTCACTTTTTCCATTTTTATCGATTTTTTTTGATATTTTTTGATTTTATTTCTTTTATTATTGTAGAATATCCTATTTGGAACGTTTTGATACCAAAACGACCGAAAAAAAATCAGAAAAATACACTTGAAAACAAATTCACAAGCCATGTTTGGTTGTTTTGGGCTTAGCTAAGCCTTTAGCCCATATAAACGGCTGGTTTTGGTCTTAAAAGATGAGGAATAAATCAATCTATCTATTTTGATAGAAAAAAATGAAAAATAAATGGAAAAAATAAATAAAAAACCCAAAATAATGAATTTCCGGTCCATATTAACGGCTGGTCAATTTCAACTGCAACATATACTTCAAACGATCCATATCCAACAGGTATCCCATCCCCTCCAAAACGCCACAATAAATTCCTGTCCCTTCTGCAACGTTCAACGCTGCTCCCCTCTGGAATTCTGCTATGTCATCAAGAACAGACATTACGGTAAGTTCTGTCTACGCCCTTTAAAATATAGTAAAAGGAACGACATCTGGAGAGTACTGTGGCTCTTCGACTGATCTGACGACAGTTATAAGGGACAAGCTGGTCAATCGAATGACGAACAACGCATGTCAGCCGGGCATTGCTGATTTGAACTCGGCGTATTGTTGGTGTCAGAATACTTCTAGCGGGTCAGTTTTTATGGCTTGTTCAAGAAGAATATTGCGTTTCGTTTCGAGACCAAGTTTCACCAAACATTAGATACCCAGCCAAGATACGCAGCTAAAGTTTGCCTGAGTACCCTAAAACCTCTTTTAGTAGCCCTTTACGTAAGGTACGCAATTACGTATTCGCGTTTTTCAGGGTCAAGACGACATTTTTCAGCTTTGTGATGTAGAGGACGTCCAGGGCTACAACTTTGCAGAACAGCAAAAAACTGAAAAATGTCGGCTTGACTCTGAAAAATGTGAATACGTAATTGCGTATTTCTTACGTAGGGGAAGGGCTTCAAATAGAGGTTTTAGGGTATCGGTCTATGAAGATTTCTGATGAAGATCTAATCTATGAAGATTTCTGAAATTCTTCTCCCAGAACTATAAATTTAATTTCTTCAGGGACACCATGGAGGAACAGCTCCGCCGAGTCCGAATCTGGCGCTACGCCTCACTGAAATACCATGCTGACAGGGAAATGATACTCTCATCAGCATCGCATCTTTCCCTCTCCTTCCTTCTTCTCTTCCTCTTCTAAAATTCAAGATCTCGTCAAAAGATACCTCCTGTTTACGCTATAGACGAGCAATCAGAGCGGCGGTGTGGCCTCAAACCGAGTTATGATAGGGGGTGAGTTGTCCCGCCCTCTGGGACATGGCCCCCTCCGTCCCAGTCATCTGTCAGGCCCTCTTCCATTTCTCATTCATTGCCTTTACAACTTTGAAACTTACAGAGAAGGATGGCGAGTCTTCTCTATCCCATAAACAATGTCGTGGGTCGGATTGACCACTTCAATAAGGTATAGAGCATGGCAGTGATCAAAGAGCTCCTCGCATGTTTCCAAACATCCAAATGATTTCTTTGTTGTCTCGACTAACGAGTTGGTTCGCACTTCCTGCGCTTGCATGTCCCATCCCTTCAGTTCTTTCCTCTGCCCCCTTCCAGACGAGTTTCTCTCTTCCAGATGCTTCTCGACCGCGTTCGTGGAGGCGCAACCTCCCTTTGGACGAGATCGGCAGCTCTTCGTCGACTGGCTCCACTAATCCTCGTCTCACTCCTGGTCGTATACCTCTTCATGGGATCAGCCTGTTTCTGGGCTCTGGAACACGATCCACATGAACAGGGCATCAGGAGATGGTACATCAATCTGGCGGGGACACGGTATTTCTGGTTGTTGCTTCAAAAAATGTTCTTTCAGTCGCAACTTTGCCAGATCCATCAGTTCTAGGATTTTCAATGATACTCGCAATCTGCTGATCATAATCGACAGGGAGCAGACGGAACGAGTTCAGGTGAATCTCACCCTTTTTTAAAAAAGTTTTAAAAAAGAGGGATTACCGTAAGATTGTAGCTCTTCCCTTTGAGACCCACTTAGCACGCAAAAATTGGATACTCAGCCAAATTATTCCAACTTTCTCTGCGTATCTTTAAATGTTTGTTGGGTGAGCATTTAATGCTTCTTTTTGAACAGACCATTTTGAAGAAATGACCGATGTCTTATCTTGTCAGAAATTCCCTGTTGCTTAAATTGGTTAAGTTATAAAAACAAGGTTGGCAACGCTCTTCCAGGGCTAAAGTAGAAGTTCATGACTTCGCTCTGTCACGGAGCGCTAGTCGTTATTTTCCTTTCATTCCTCTTTTGTTACTCTCCTCCAGTCACTCTCCCTGACCCTTCAAAGCCCAAGCCTAATTTCAAAATGTAGAACCTGAAGTTCCTAGCTTTAGTGAGTCTCAGTCCTACTGTCCCTTCCCTTCTTCCCTTGTCACTCTGTTCCAGTCACACAGCCCCAATAAGAAACTACCAAAAAACGCCTTCGCGCACTTGCTTTTCCTCTCGCGACTTGATAAAAACTAACTTGCGCACAAAACTCCCCTCCTTATCTTCAATTAGAGCTTCTCACACACACAGACACACGGAGACGCGAGAGCAATTTAAAGTGGATAGCGTCGGGAATGTAGGCTAAAGCTAGAAATGAAACAACAGTAAAGTAGTTCCGTATGTACTTGATCCTATTGTGAAGCGATTTCAGAACAGACGTTACACCCCAGTATCAGACTTTTCGAGTGATCCCATTGTGGCCACTCCACGTTGAATTCCCCTCAACCTAAATTATTGTGTTGCCTTCTAGAGAAATCTAGGCTTCCAAATAGTCTAGAGTCCTGGCCCGTCTCTATCTAGCCATTCTCCCTGCTCATGTTGATTGGCCACAAAGCAATGCATTTTGTTTCGATTGCACGGACAAACGACGTCTAATTGACACAGTGGTGGCTCGATTGAAGGCTCCTCGGAGGTCAAGTCCGTGTCAACTGGAAGGGGCATCATAAACAGAGGAAGAGAAATCGAGACACTTAGTCATTTTGAGGGAGATCTAATCGGGGAAGACGAAAATTCTCTGGGGAAATGACCAAAGGAGTCTGATACAAAAGTGTTGTAGCAACTACTCGTCGAGTCACTTAAAAGATACGAGGAAAAGCTAGACATGCGTGTTCCGGACAAGTCGGAGTGGACATTCACCAACAGTTTCAACTACGCCTACGGCCTTCTCCTGACTCTGGGACATGGCTCAAAGGTTCCAGAGACGAAACTTGGACAGGTCGGGACAAATCCTATGGCTTTTTTGATCAAAAACTCTTTAGATTTTCGCTCTCTTCTACTGCATCCTAGGAATACCTCTGTTCTACGCAACCATAGGATTTTGTGGTTTCGCCATTCTGAAACCGTTCCTGGATGTAGGTTTCTGTTATTTTTAAAAACACTGAAAATTTCCAGAGCACTGCCCGTAAGCACAGTCAACGCCTGCTCGTCTTTTACCTAGTCTCGACTCTCTATCTCGTCTGGAGTCTTCTAGTAGCCCTATTCCTGTACTACTGGGTATATCCAGATCTGTTCAGAGTAAAAAGTATGAATTTAGGTCAGCGACCACTTCTGGAGCTGTGTCTTCACCGCCTTCTTGGCCGGTCTGACTGTTCAGATTCCTCTCTACCACTCTCTGACTCCCCCATCTCTTTTGGTTCTTCTGGGAGCATGTACTGTCTCAGTGACCATCTTGACCATGGTCATCATTCTACTGGCTTCCGTCTACTGCTCCTGCTCGAGTTTGTTTTATTTTTAAGAGACAGAGAGTCAGAAAGACTGAGAGACTGAGAGATTGAGAGTCAAGGCGACAGAGAGACAGAGAGATAGAGGGACAGGGAGACAGAGAGAGTTGGAGCGACTGAAAGACTGAGAGTTAGAGAGACAGAGAGTCAGAGAGACTAAAAAGACAGAGTCACAGAGGTAGTACCATATTTTCAGCCGGAGTAAAGAAGGACACACTGCTGGCTCCCGGGACACCTGAACCACAGAAATTCACTCTAATTGTCGACGAGGCTGGAGACAGCAAGCTTGCTGAGCCGAACCAATGATCAAACCCGATACTCTTCTATTTATTCACTGCTTCAGCCTATTGCCCCCTCTCCAAAAGTCCAACTAACTTTTTGTTACACGACAGACGACTTAGTCTCTCGGACCCGAAAAATAAACAATTCCTGCTGGCAGTTCCGTCTTATAAACGTAAAGATTCCAAGAAGGATCCATCACAATGTCTCCTTATTTATTAACAGTCCAGCGAGTCACTCTCTCTTCCGGGGCCTATTTCTGGTCTCCGTTTTGCTCCAATTTCCAAAAGAGAGAACACCCTCACTAATCTCATTGCGTGCCGGAGCATAGTCAAAACACTCTTCGATGCTTGGCGAACAATGAAGAACAAATCGGGGATCGCCAAATGATGTTATTTAGGGAGGCGAGAGACTTCTTCAAGCACTTTTTATTTGGGACAAGCTCACGAATAGACTGATCTTCTTGTTTTATTCTGATTTCGTACCTGTTCATGCTTTTTTTGACAAAAAAATCTGCCTGATCAGAGGCTAGATTCCTCCAACTCTCTCCTTTCGGCTGAATCGACAAAATGGAGGTATTCCTCTAAGCAACACTGGGTACAATTTAACAACTTTCTTCTCTAAACTACTAGAATACACTGCACTTTACCTATAAATTCACAGATTCGGTGAAATCTTTAGAGACCAGAAGGTTCCAGTCGCTAACGGTCCTTCGGAACGTTTTTGACAGCATTTTTAAATTGTGAGCTTTTCTAGATTATTTGTCATATCTAGTCTTCTAGCTTAATTTTTTGCGAACCTGGAGAAGTTTTTTTTTGACGATTTTGACAGCATTTTTTGCGAACCTGAGAAAGACGTTCCAGACAAGTTCAGCTAGGGGTAATATTTCTCATTGCTTTAATTAAATCAAAGTTGTAGATGCTCGTACTTTGCCAGCAGCCTAAGAAACAATGGGTGCAAAACAATTTCCTTTGAATTTTCTGCGTTCAAATACCCGCGAAATTATTGGCGGGCCGGTCTGAATTATGCACCATTTTTTTCGAATCGACTATATTGCCCGGTCAAGAAGCTTTGCAAAATTGTCCTGTCAGGCCATCAAAATGCCTTTTTTTTAAACAGGACTATATTTTCCCAACGTCTTGTTATGTTCAGCATGGATTTCTCTTTTTATATAATCGGGTCGTACTTCCTTCTGACAATGAGTCCCACCAAAAGTTCCTCTGTGAGTTTCAAAAAGGAAATTAACTTGACTCCTTTCCACGACCCCAAAAACTCAAAATGGGACATGTTTCCGCATTAATTACAACACGTAGCCTAGCGTAGACAAACATTCCTCACATTCATTTATGTTTTTTTTCCGGAGGTCAAAGACTTTGTCCTTATTGGATAATAGACTTTTGCAGGAGCGCTCATTCCAAAAAGGTGACTTGATTAGTGACCCAGAACACTTGCGGGCATCATGAGCAGATGATGTGAACCGGAAAAAAAAGAAGAAGACTTGGGTAATATTCCAAGAGTGTCACGAAATAATTTAGAGGAACATCTTGACCTTTCGTACTATTTTGACAAGCTGTTTACGCTATTTTGCTGCCTCTTCCGACTTGATTAGGTCGGCTCAATCAAACTCTCTCTTTCTCTGGGACTTTATCTGGAACTTGAGTTCCTTTCTATTGGGTTGGCCCATAATTGTCGGCACTTGGGTTCATAGCTTTTGATCCAAACAGGCTAGAGAGCTGTTTCAAAAAAAGAAAAGAACGGGCAAAATTTTCTCTATCTGGTATCAGAGGCCGTAGTTCAAAAGTTTTGAGCACCAGTCGAAAACGTGAAATTTAGAACGCACAAACGGATTAAACCTCTATTGAAGCGCACATCCCACCAGTTTTTTAAAATTCTGTCAATGCCGTTTTGTGGGCTTTGATAAATAAATTTCTCAGCCCAGACCCGATTTCCAGGATTTTTTTTGACTGAGCACTGGGTGGCTTAAAAACCCGAACACAATGGTTTTCAAGAAATCGCCCGGTTGTTTTTTGTCCCTCTGAATCTCTATCTGTCTCTTTCTCTACCTACTCTAATCTCCCGGTCAGCGTAAGCCGATCTTCAAAAAGACACAATTAATATTCGAATGGACGCAAAGTTCACACGGTCTTCCCATTTCAAGAGGACACTTGACTCTCCATTTTTGGACAAAAAAGGGCCGAGAGTTTGTTCATAATCAACCTGGTAGGCGGAATTCCGTTTTCGGACGGCACGTAGTCACATCTACTTCCATAAAATCTCTCATCGCTTCCTGTTTTGATGTGGATCTCAGATTTTTGGACATGTCTATAATTTAGCGAGTAAAAAACATGTCTTGGCTGCTATTTTCAAGCTGTCCACACCCACATCCGTGAGCGTAAGCTTCCTGGGAAGAAGATTTCTGATCCCCGTCTCTTTTGGGTCCCGGCTGGTCTCGGTGTACTTTCTTTACATGTTCTGTTAACGATTCTGAAAATTTAGACAGGTTTTCTTGTGATTTTAATTTCATTCTTTCAGGAAACTTTTACAGTAAACCTGAACTAATTGAACTCACTCGGCCTTTCCGGGAGACTAGAACAGAAAATAGATCTTGTCCCAAAAGAAATGAACTCTTCATTATCACTAACTCAGTTTTGGCCTCAAAAGAATAGAGTTCAGTCTCTTTCCATCAAGACCTCCTTCCCTCTTCTTCCACACGTGACTCTCAAACCATATGTTTTGCCCCAAGACTCCCACACTTCTGGGACCACCATCCGCTCTAATCTGGTCCTTGTTGGCGGGGCTCTCTCTCTGCTCTGGACGGAATGTGTTAACCTCCTCCTCCCGTCACCTAATGCAGTTTCTCTGCCATCTGCATATGCATGATTTCTTCGTTCCTTTTGCTTCTTTTTGACTTTGCTAAAGCTTTTGCCAAATCTTCATCTTGCGTACTTCTCGTTACGCAAATTTGCATACCAAAAATGCAGTACAAATTCGAAAAAGTGCGCGTACGCAATATCGCGTGAAAAGATGAAGGTTTGGCCGCGCTATATTTTCAAGTAAACCAGCTTTCGCTGCCAAATTTCATGATTATTTTTTATCCTCGAAGGTAGAAAATCAATTTTATCGTAATTTCCCACTAAAAACAAATTAGCAACTTTTCTCCGGGCGGACTCGAACCTGGGTTGTTTGCCCCAAACGCGGCGACACTTACCACTACACCAAAAAATTGGCGCGGACAAACAAACAAGCCGAGTCCGTCACAGACACCATAGATTTTTAATAGTTTAGATATATACCCTCTGACTCTCTGTTCTTCCCTCCCTCAATCTTCCAGTTTCGCTCCTTGATCAGCCAATTAGCCTCTCAACAAATAGACAATTTTCGGATGTCGCCACTCTCACATGCTGGTCCAGATTGTTACCCTTAACTACCCGAAATCTGTCACTTTTTACTCTCAACTTGCCCAGGAACTCTCAAATGATTCCAGTCATGATCTTCCTACTAAACTTCCTGGCTGCCAGTTTACGGGCAGAGGACAGAGTTTTCGTCTCTCTAAGCAAAGAGTTTTTGGATCTTCTCAATAACGAGACCTACTACAACAAATATGCCACTCCTACGCAGAGTGAGAGTGAGTCAGACCTTGTTTTTTTTTTACCTAATTGTTTTTAGGAATAGCAACAAATGTGTCTCTGTCAATGTTCATCGAAGGCATTTCGTCTTTCAGTGCTCAAACCATGGATTTTCAATTGGACATCTACTTTCAGCAGGTCAGACCATTTTTCTTGTTCGAATCTTCTGGAAAAGCTGATTTTTTGTTGAATCTGTACCACAGGAGCTCCGGAGAGCGGTAGACTGACTAGACCCTGGTACTTCTTAAATACAGTTCCCCTTTCAATGAATCCACTCATTCTCCGTCAGTCGAGCTGAATTAGACTTTCTCAGATAATTTCTCTGGCTATTTTTGATCAGGTCATTAGGGCGGAATCGACCTGTTCTGGATACAAGTCGAGACAATCTCATTCGTCCTGGAACGTCCTGGTTCCGAATTTCTTCTTCATTACTTTTCGAGCAAAGTGAAAACAAGATTGGTGAGAGTGACAGACTGGCACTGGGATGTTTCTGATTCGGATCCTCTGATGCCCCTTGATCAGAATTTTTTTTTTGCGGATTCGCGTGGCATCGGCCGATTTTTGATTGGCCAACAACACTTCTCTTGTAAGAAGAAAACGACCAAAAATTATCCCTCCCTCTCTCGTTCATGAGTTTTTTTGAGCGTTCACACTGTCAGTTATAACTAACTTCTGTCTAAAACTGCCCCGACATTAAAGTCCAGTCACTTCTAAACTTTAGGAATGGGTCGACACTCGTCTGGCTCACAATAACAACGCTCCCATTCTGGTCAAAGACAAATCCGTCTTTCACAAAATGTGGCATTCTGACATTTATTTTGCCAATGCCCGCTCAGCCATCTTCCAGGTTGTCTCTCCTCTGAACTTACAGTAATCACGCTTTAGGACGTGACAGACGACAATTTTCTCGTCTGGGTCTATCCAGACGGTCGAATCTGGTATGATACTAGGATTTCGTTGGTCAGTTCTTGTAACATGGATCTCTGGAAATATCCTCTGGATACTCAAAAGTGTACTTTGAGGATTCTTTCTTGTAAGTTTTTCTGTCAGTCTCTCTGTCACTCTATCCCTCTGACTCTCTTTCACTCTGTCACTCTGACTCTCTGTCTGTCACTCTGTCCATTTGTTCGGATAACAGAAACAGTTCAGACGCCTATCCTCTCTCAGTCCTGCAACTCAAATGGACAGAGAAGCCAAATTTCCCGGCTATTGACTTCAACAAGGAGATTACAATGCCGGATATGAGACTAACTTCCATCGATCTGGGACACTGTAATGGCACTTATGCCACTGGAAATTGGAGCTGTCTCAAGGCCGTTTTCACAGTAGAAAGAGAGCTAATGCATCACATCATGCAGACCTACATACCGACCTCTCTGATCGTCATTATTTCTTGGTAATTCAGTTTTTAGGTCTATAAATTAACATTCCTTAGGTTCAATTTCTGGCTGGACGTGGATTCAGCTGCTGCTAGAGTCTCTTTGTCAATTACTACTCTGCTCACAATTTCTACCCAAGCCAATGCTGTGAAGTTGGCACTGCCTGAGGTTTCCTATGTAAAGGCAATTGATGTCTTTATGGGTTTTAGCATGGTCAGTTTGGGAGAGACAGAGGACCAAAAAAGAAGCTGGGCATATTATAGTGCGTTTTAGCGCATTCTAGAACTAAATCAAAGAATAATAATATTGTTATATTTTGCTGAACTTTTTTTTTACTAAAAATGTCGAAAAAATGCATATTTTGGTTAAAAAAAACACCCTTTTTCCAAAATTTGCCCGCTAGCCGAGAGTTTCAGGCCCAAGTCCGGGCCGGCCCGGCCCGTCGCCATGTCTAGATAGAGGGACAGAGAGTCAGAGATTCAGAGAGACTCGGAATAAGGGGACATAGGAACAGGCAGAGACAGAGACAGAGAGAAAGTATCTAGTCATTGAACTCTTTTCCAGTCCTTCGTTTTCTCTGTCATGATAGAGTTCACAGTCTGCCACTACGCCCGGAATCGGGAAGTTCTTGCCAGTAAGAGTATGGACAAGTTTTCGACTGTAGACACAGCCCTGTCGACTCTCTTTGGACCAATGGTTCCCATGAAAGAAACGGTATGAAAATTCTCACAAATTCAGTTATTGACTAGTTCAGAGCGAAGAAGAGTACATCCCGAATGGACAGATAGGAGTCATGATGGAGCATGAGAGTGAGGATATCCGTCATCGGAGCAGAATGTCCAGTCTACCAAATATGGGACAGATGACAGAGAGGTTGCATAGGAAAAAGTCTAGGCAGGGATATTTGAAACAGCAGGTAAAATTGTAGTTTTTTGCCATCTGCAGACTCTTGTTGTTTTTAACAAAGTTTACGGTCGTCAAGTTTGTTCTTTACTCGCAAAACCAATCCTATGTGCTATGAGCCCGCCAGATTTTTGAGCGCGCCTTGCATCCATGGTGCAGTGCCAAGTGGCGCGACTGAAGTCCGCAAGGTCCCGGGTTCAGATCCCTGACCAGAATTTCCTTTTTGTTTTTGCTATTCCTGTTCGAAATAGACCCTATTGTGTGTGCAGAGTCAAAAAAAATCGTTTTCTTTAGGTCCTGAAAGCCTCCCAGCGAGCAATGAACTGGACAAGACAGCTGCGAACTCTTCGCGGAAGAAGGATAGCCATGAAAATTGACCAGCGCTGCCGAATCATCTATCCCTGCGTCTTCCTGGCCTTCAATTTGGCCTACTGGAGCTATTACATGGTCTTTACATGACAGTCGGTCTCCCAGTCTCCAATCAAACTCATCCTCAACACGTGTCCTCCGTTTTCCTCGTTCAATAAAGTCCATTCTCTCGTAATTGAGTTGCCTTCTCATCTATTCGGCCGTACTCAAACAAAGCGCTAGCCCATTTCCTTTTTTGACCCCAGACATGCTTCTGCCTCCACAACGACAGTTTACCGACTTTCCAACGGTTAAGTTGGCGCTGATTTTGGGACTCGGAGAATGGTAACTCTTTTTTTGAGTCTGGGTTTGATAAAGTTCAGGGAACAGTCGAAATGGAGGAGACATCAGCGACTGTACAAAATTCTAGTGGTGATACTTATGGTAAGCTCTGACTACAGTATTTTCCTGACCGGTCGCTCGGGTTTTTACAGTATACCTTTTCCAGTTAGCTCTCGGCTTTCGTCGCCTCTCCCAACTGCCGACAGTTTGCACGAAAGAAGAGAAGAAGTGGAATGATTGGCTGTTTGACCCTGCTGGTCAACTACTTGTTGTCAACACTCTCTTCTACTTTAGGTAACTTCAAGAAATCTTTCAAAGCCTTGGATTTAGCGGTAGTACAGCAGCCATTCTCTTACATGTTTTCTACAGCAATGATGTGATTCTGAAGGAGGACATCGAGAGGCGGGGAGATAGAGAATCTTACAGAAAGTGCTTTCTTACGATGGTAGTTTGTGTGATATATGGACTGTTGGTTGGGGTTTCATCGATCTTTGGTGAGTCAGGGACAGGGACAGTGAACAGCCTACCCTATTCAGCATTCCGATTCAATGAGCTAGACAACGTACCGGATCTTTTTGGTAAAGGACCATGGTGGCTTGTAATCGAGTTCTACTGTGTACTGTACCTTTTGACTCAAATTCATCCATTTTAGAATTTTCTCTGTCAAACATGTCTGAACTTGATGATGGTGACTATCTACCAATCTCTAGCCATTTTAAGGGAAAAAATTCGTGATCTGGAGGTGGTTATGGCGTCCAAACCAGTGTAAGTTTGTCTTCCACTACTTTGACAAGATTGTAGAAAACAAGAGCCAGGAGAGTATTGGGATAAGCTCAAAACTGTCCAACGACTTCATTTTGAAGTCGTCAACACGAAGGAAATTCTCCAGAAGCAGTATGGCCTGCCTATTTTCTACGCCTACACTGTCTCAGTTCCCTGTCTCTGCTTCCTCGTCTACCTCCTTCTAAAGAACATAAATGTAGTTTTTTTTTCAAATTTTAAGCAAATTACATATTTTAGGGAACAATTCCACTAGTTTTGTCCATTTTCTTTTGGATTTTGTCCAATTTGGTAGCCTTGGCTTCCATGAGTTTTGTTGCCTTTGATATCGATCAAGGGGTAAGTACTGTCTCTTTTTCGTGACGGGACCCAAACGGCTGTAATTTTGGTCCCATTACGATTCTGGCCCAAACTCTAAATGACTTTCATTCAGGGCGAAAGACTGATCGCCAGATCAATCCGAATGTCCAACGATATACTAGGGAAACAGTCTGATCTTTCCCTACTGGTAACTCGATTTAAAACATCTAAACCAGTTTTTTTAGTCCTATTCGAACCTTCTCCACAATCTGATACAGTCCTCGAAGCTAACTTTCAACGCCTGCGGATACTTTGAACTGAAGAAGAATATAATGGTTACGGTAAGAGTCACTGTCTCTCTGTATTTCTTAGACTTATTGAGCCTCTGAATCCGTGTCTCTATATCTCTGTGCCTCCAGACTCTCTGACTGACTCTGTGTCTATTTGTTTCAGCTCTTCTCCACAATCCTGACCAACTTCCTCATCCTGGTTCAGTTCAGTCAGGACAAATGGTTCTGAAGAGTACAGTATCACATAAATTGTTTTACATGAAGCTCGAAGATCACAAGACGGAAAGGGGGGAGAGTTTATGGGTTGGTCGAAGGGACATCGGGAGTCTTGTTCAGTTCAGACTGATCCTGCTCGTCTTGCTCCTCAGTCTTGATCAGAGTCTGACGCGAAAGTCCCAGCTGTGTCATCATTAGTTCCATGGTCGGGTTCCCAGTCGACAGTCCCAACCTCCTAATCTGCTTGTCACGCACACGCTGTCGAGCACGACGATTCTTGAACCAGATCTTAATTTCTTTATGTTTTTATAGCAAAAAATATAAAATACCATGACACGAGTCTCGTGTAGATTGAGCTGAGCGGCAATTCGTTCACGGAGTTCCAATTGCGGACAGTTTTTGATCACGAAGATGGCTTCCAGGACGGCTAGCTGCTCCTTGGTGAACACCGTACGAGCTGCTCTGGCTGAAAATTGGGTATTTTTAAAGTTAAGAGACTGAGGGACAGATAAAAACAGTAATACCTTGAGACTTTTTCAGAAGAGGCACAGGAACGGAGACGGAAGGCTTCTGCGGCTCCTTGCGGTTGAATCCCTGGGCAATGGCCGACGGACAGGGCGTAGTACTGTCGGGATTTGTAGTGACACCGCCAGAGGCCGGAAGCTCTGGAACTGAAGCAGGTTTGGAAGTCTGCGTTGGAGGTTTCGGAACCATGAACATCTGAAGAGGCGGAAGGAATGGAGCCTTTGGAGCCGGAAACGAAGGCATCATGAACATCGGAGGAGGCATCATGAAGGGGAATCCGTGAGCCAAGGCTGAAGGGCAGGGCATCATGGGCATCGTCTTGTCTGGAAAGAAGAAAGGATTACTGTAATTGTTACTGTTACTGTCACTGTCACTGTTACTGTAACTCAGTCTCTTTGAAAAAAAAAACTAACTTTTGATCATTTCCTGTAGCTTGTCCATCTTGGATGAGAGAAGAACGTGGAACTGACGGAGAATTGCTTCTGAAATAAGTCTTGTTAACATTTGAAAAAAGTTCGGGTAGAGGTACCGTACCACTAGAAGCAGAAACTACTAAACTATAAACTAGTTATGTTTTTTTGTGAAATCTCTTATAAACTTTCAATAAATTCAATTTTTACGTTTTGAATCCGCTTTTTTCTATAATTTTTTAGCAAAAAAAAACATAAAATTTGGATTAAATGCCAATGGAAAAATCTGGAACAAAGCAATCTTTCGCTTCGCAAAAATTTTAGTCTTTAAAAAAAAAACTCTAAAAAAAAATCTGGTACTCTCCTTCTGGCTTCTAAATTACAGTACCCCTGAACAGAACAGTAGCTTCACACAAAACAGTTTTATTACGGATACAATACAAAAAGGTTAAAGGACTGTGAGAGAGTCTATGGGTTGGCCGGAGGGACGTCGGGAGTGCTGTTCAGTTCAGACTGTTCGTCTGGCTCCTCAGTCTTAACGAGACTCTCGGGCGTGAGTCCCAGCTGCGCCATCAGCAATCCCATGGTCGGCGTTCCGGGCTCAATCTCAATTGTGGACGCATGGACATCAGACCGTTGTTCCATCAGAGCAGCCGCCTCCATCTTCCTCAGCTGCTTCTCGTTCAGACGCGAACGGGAACGGCGGTTCTTGAACCAGGTCTGAATTGGATTTTTTTTGAAGAAGCAAAAAGAATAATATACCGTCATTTGAACCTCGCTCAGATTGAGCTCTTCGGCCATTCGTTGACGGAGTTCAATTGTCGGATAGTTAAAACGCTCGAAGACGGCTTCCATGACGGCTAGCTGCTCCTTGGTGAACAGCGTACGAGCTCCTCTGCCTGAAATTTGGGTATTTTTTAAGGAAAACAGAGATACCTTGAGAAGTTGAAATCTTCGGGAGGAGCGGCGCAGGATTGGAGACCGAGGGCTTGCAGTTGAATCCTTGAGCAATGGCCGACGGACAGGGCATCGTCGCGTCTGAAAATGTTTGATTTGGAAAAATACAACAAAAAAACTCACTTTCGATCATTTGATGAAGAAGATCCATCTTTGACGAGGCAAGAGCGTGCTACTGACGAAGAGTTCGCTTCTGCAAGTTGTCAAAACTTGTCAGATCTTAGAACTTGTCGAGACTTGTCAAATTTGGGCGATCTTTTTGAAACAACGCTTCTGGTAGAAACTTTGGGAACTTTTTGAAGCCAGAGTTTAGATTCTCTACCAGAAACCAGGAACTACCACAGAAGAAAATTTAGCTTACCAAAGAAGAGTTGTCCCTATAGCTTCGAGCTTCTCCTCAAGCAATATTTTTGAGTTTGAAAACAAAACTTTTTCTTGAGTAATTTTTGTTTTTGGAAGTTAATTCTAAAAGATTAGTTAGGAAGCAATTTTGCCAAGTTCTGAACAAGAGTTATTCAAATGTCGTCTGCTACCAGTAGCCGGTTAGTTCAGTTCCAGTCTCTCTCAACCAACCCATTCCAGTCCCTCTGAAGACAGTCTCTCCCGCAAAAGAGACTCGACACCGCCCCCGTCCAGCCGCATCCTCTTCAAACTGCACGGAGATCCGACCTGGGCTCCAGCTCGTCTTGTGAAGAAGAAGAGACTCGGTCTCATCGTCATCATTCCCTTCCAATTGGACGACGACGACGAGGAAAAGATGAAGGAAGAAGTCGATTTGGCTACTGGAGACTCGCCGGGACTCTCCGCCCTGGAACGACTCTCGATCACTCCGCCAACCAATACGCAGTTTCTTCGTCGTCAGTACGGCGACCTGACCCACGCTCCCTCGTCTGATCGCTCCACGCCGCGACTGCCTCTTCGCTCCTCCAACCGTCGTCCAACTCGTCTCCACTTTGACGAAGACTAGGGGATTTCACCGCCGAAAAGATTTTTTGAATATTCGGTAAATATTTTGTAATTTTTTCTGTTTTCCTTATGGTTCTGAAGAAACTGACATCGGCAACGAACTCTGTTTTGACCCCGTTCCTGTCCAGTTGTATTCTCTTGAACAGCTTGATAGCCTCCTGTAGCAAATACCGTCTCCATCTTTCGAGCAATCTCGTGACCAGTTTTCTTTTCTTTGACAGTCATGAACATGGGCAACTTGCCCCATTCTACTTGTTGCTCTCCTTGGAATTCATCTCACAAATCGTCAGCATCCTCCTTGATATTGTTCTTCTTTTCGAACCTTACTGTAGCTGCAGTGTATTGTCTTCTCTTCTACTAGTCGTCTAGTCGGGTCAACAAATTGGGCTTTCAGTATCTAGTATGTTAATCAGCCGTCTCATAACTCTCCTGCAGAGAGACAGAGGGTAAAGCGCCCAAATATTTACGAAAAAGCAGACATACGATTGCTTTCAGTCGAAAATCGATAAGCATAAATCTCCAAGTCAGTTTTTCTTACTTCATATTTCATTAGCAATGAACTGCTGCCCCGAAAAATTCCATACCTGCAGTGATTGGCATGTTTCCAAGGTAAGAATTCAGATTTATAATCACGTAAGAATATTTTAGCTCAGTGATCAGGAATTCAATCGGAAGAGAGACTTTCTAATACGGCGAGACAGAGATGTCAAAAATAATATCTGGAAGAGTGGCAAAAGAAAATTCTGGACTCAAGAAATGGAAGATCAGTACATCCTGACAATTGGAAGAAGAGCCAGTTTTCCCTTTATTCCCTGGAGCTTCCCGAGCCTATCTTTTTTGGGAAGATTCCTGCCGAAATTCTTCTTACAATATTCGCAAAAGTAAGTGGTCGGATTGTCAAAAACCACTGAATTATCAGATGCATCCCAGAACTTTTGTCCGTTCACTACGCATGAGTAAGGATGTCTATAACTTCGTCTCCAGACATTTCACAGAGTTTGCCATCCGTCTCAGCCATTCGCCCTTGCATACTGTTAGTTTTCGCTGTCTCTCTCTTTCTGTCTGCCTGTCTCTCCCTCTCTCATTATTCCAACAATTTTCAGACGTACTCAGCAGAACTATACACTCATCTGGCACTCTGACTCTCCGACTCTCTGTCTCTTTGTCTCTCTGTCCTTCTCTCTCTGACTCTCAAACTTTTCTTCAGAAGACCCGATCTTGATCAGCCCAAACATCCGAATCATATCGATTGCTGTTCTTATTTCTTTCATCATCCAGCTGTCCTTCAAGGTAGGTCAAAAAAACCTTCATAACTTCCTATTCAGTTCATAAACGCTGTCGAAAATTGGAAGCCTACTGACATGTGGATCGATTTTCTTCTTCTGGTTGTATTTATTAGCACTATCCTGACAATGTTGGCCTGTAGTTGGAAGAAAGATGAACCATATCTGTTATGATCGGTCCTCAATAAAAACCTTTTCCCAGATTTTCAAGACAACATTCATTCGTCTCATCCCGGTCAACATTCACATCAAAAAAATAGAATCCATAGACCATCCGGGGGACTACACGAGACATAATAACAACATGGGTGATTAGAAATTATCAACAGGGACAGAAAGTCAGAGAGGCGGCTCTCCTTTAAATACTAGAATGAGGTTAATTTAGACGGTAAGAAGCTACCAGAAGTTCAGAATTTACAACAGAGGGGAAGAGAGAGGCAGACCGAAGCCAGCTTCCAAGATCTTTTGGTCTTAAAGGGAGTGGAGAGGGGGAGAGACTTAGGCATCGGCGGCGACGGCCTCGGCAGTGTCAACCTCAGCGCTCTGCAAAAAAACTCGTATTATAAATTTTCGGGGTGTGAGAATGAAGAAACTTCGTCTCTCTGAACTCACCTCCTCGTCAGTCTTCAACTTCTTTGAAGCCGGAGCATCGTCTCCTTCAGTCTCATGAACGTCCGAGACGCGCTTGCGATCATTTCCGTTCTTGTCATGTCCGTTCTTTTCAGTCACGCCGTTCTCAGCTTCAGCTTCAGCTTCTTCCTCATCACCCTCAGCTTCCTCATCTCCGACATCTTCCTCGTCGTCGACGGCTTCGGAATCGCCTTGTTCTGGGGTCTCGGGGCCACTGGAATAGTTTAATTAAACTGTCGACACTATGAATTGATCCCTGGTTCTTTGGAAAGACTGATAACGACATGACTGTGTTTCTCTCTGGTAAACAAGAGTCGGGACGACAACAAGGGGGCAGACCCGTGTCAGGTACTTTTTCAACCTCCGACGAAAAGTGGGGCGCCGCGGCGCACAGCGAGGTGACCATCAAAATTTGTAAAAGAGAGAGGAATGAGGACGAGGTCGAGCTCTCTCTCTCTCTCCGTCTCTTTTGACTCATAATTGGATACGGGGACCCACAGGACAGATGATCAAACAATCTCAGAGAGAGAGCCATCTGTCAGCTAACTCACTTTTCGTCATTCTCAGATGTGACACTATCACGGCTCTCTTCGGGAGTCTCGTCAGCAGCGACCTGCTCCTCGACTTCCTTGGTAGCTTCATCGGCGGACATGATTCTCTGAAGCGTCTGATTAAGAATTCAGCGACTAAGAGAGAGAGAGAGTGAGAGTGAGATCAATAGAGGACGGGACAGGTGTCAGGGGATAAGCCTACTACTAGTACTAATTACAGATCTTTCAAAAGGGGATGGTTTTATGGATGGTTTTATATTTGTAGGGGGTTAATCCGCGGCAATAAAAGGAGAGAAAGAGCGATATGAACAAATAGAGGGGGTCAGAGGAGAGAGAGAGAGTCTGAGAGACAGAGGGACAGAGAGAAAGTTAGACAGAGTAATGGGACGACAGACAAACAGAGGGTAAGTCGAAAGGGATAGAGAGACAGTTGTCCGAGGAACAGACGGGGAAAAACTCAAACATGAGTCTGTGTCTCTCTTTTTCGCAAAGGGAATCACAGAAAAGGCAAGAGGGCTGAGGCCTTCTCTCCCCTCTCTGCGCCTCCTGTGCTCTCTCTCTCTCGGCTCCCGGAACGTTCTCTTCAGTGACCGTGAGAGGGAGAAGAAAAGAGGATACCATCTGGCGGCTCTGAGCCTAGAGGAATCACTGAATGACAGCTCCCTTTCTGCGGGTCATTCCCCACGCAATTGTGACCAAGAGGGCCGCGGGGGAGAAAACAACTGACCGCCGACAAAATGAGAGAGTGCGTCATAGAACTTGGGAGTGAGAGACAGAGGGACTGTCCGAGATACTGAGAGACAAAGAGGAAAAAGAGGGAAAGACTACAGTAATCCACTGTTTTCGAAGGCGCTTATGTTGCTCTTTTGGCGGGAGACAAACAAGCGAGAGAGTCAGAGAGTTACTGATTTCGGGAAATGATCAATTTGGAAAACGAGAGCCGAAGAGAAGACAGAGAGTCGCTGCGCCCAGGGTCAGCCCTGAATGACCGACAGCGGGCGCGAGCTCCGCCCGACTGAGAGAAAGAGACGACGCGCGCGGCGGCGACAGCTGGCACGATTCTTCGCGGGGCGAGGCGCTCTGGCAGCGATCCAGGCGTCTCACTAGCACGGCCTGGTACTTTTGGACGGGTGCCAAGGCTCCGCCCATTGGCAGAGAAGAGAGAGAGGGACGAGAGATTCGGCTTGTTTTTGAAGTCGAGCTGGATGAATGGTAACATCAGCGAGATAGAGAGACAGAGTATGGTGAAAGGGCTTGTCAGGAGACTGCTTTTCCAGGGAGATAAAAACAAAACATTGATAAGAACATGTTTATTACTGGCAAAATCTATTGTCGACTTACGGTATGTGAAGAAAAATTTGTGCTGGACTTCTAAGAAAACTGGTGTCAGCAGTAGGATTCCGTAAATATTTACGGATTTTTTTCATCGATCGCCTTTTCCCGTTTCCAATGAGCATTGTGAAGAATTTTTTGGATTTGTATATAGTCAGGTCAGACCCCTGTGGCTCCACTTTTCTAAATGTGACCTTTTCATCTAGTTTTCCCATGCCAGAGGCTCCAAAAACACAATGTTTTTGTAGTATTCCGGACAGGAGATCAACTCATTTTTAGTTTGAACAGGTTCCTATTTGACCCTTTTGAAACGTATTGCTACCTGGCCAGACTGGCCATTTTTTTGTGTGGTTCTTTTCGTAAACACACCTAAAATTCAGTTTTTTGACGATGAGCAAGTTTTTTCTGCTTTGAAAAATTTGATATTCACTCCCGATTTTTTATCATACCGCCAGCCTGAAATCGTCTCCCGCATCCTGCAGCAAAATGAGTCAGTTCTTCTTCCTTTCGCTGCTGCTTCGTCATTATCTTCCAGAAACTTCTCCAGGCTTCACAGCAGTTAGGCTTCACAGCACAGAAGCTTCACAGCAGTTAGCAGGAGCAAAAAAACATGGTTTTGACAGCCAAATCATTACTGTTCATGCATTCTCGCCTATTAGTCTTCACCACTTTGTTCACATCTCACCTCTCTTTCCTAATTACTCGGCGCGCTTATCTCCTCGTTCCCATCGATTGTTATATCAGCGAGAGCGCCTGGGGATGTTGCTATGGTGCCCATCTCTCGAGAAAGTATTAAGACAGATGACGTTGGGCCTGTGCAGATCGATCGAGTGAGAAAGGAGACCGTCGTGTTCTCGTCAAAAAGACAGTCTACTGCTTCCATTTAGCTGCAGGACCAACTTCACTGGTCCCGTCACGATTACAGCGGAACCCGTCACGAACTTGGTCTCAAAATGTCTATTTTTGCGCTCAAATGAACCTGTTCGATTGAGCGCAGTTCTGAAGCAAAAATTTGAGTGGAAAACGCTGAAAAAAATATGCGCAAGTTTGTGATGAGACCCTCTGAAAAGAGTCCTGCAGGGGTCAGACCACTCTGCCAGCAACCAAACATTTCCATGGGAATGGACCGTCATCAGAAATTGAGCTCTGGAGCTGTACTGGGACTAGGACTGGCAGCTGAACTGTACTGTGGGACTGAACGAGAGGAGATGGCTGTGGGGCAACTGGACCGTAGTTGTCTTGAGACTGACCGATAGCTTTAAAAAATCTGATTAGACCAACAAGATTTATAACGACATCACAACTGATTTTTTCTCGTTTTCTTTACGGAAAAGGACAGAGATCTAAGACAGTCTAACAAGGATAACGCTGATTTTAGATGGAAGAAGTATGTCAGCAATAAATATCGAATAGAAAATGAACAAACGAGATAGAATCAAACCTTTTAGGAGAACCAGGATCGGGGGAGTGAGGAAGAGAAGAAGAAGATGGTTAGTCAGCCGGAGAGGGGCTTCTGGAAGCGGCGTGTCCATTTCCGTTGTGGTGAGGAGAACGGCTGACTGACCGAGACACGGAACGGCCTCGGCTGGCGGCACTACCACTGCGGGAGCGCTTTCCGTTCTGAAAATTTATGAAATAAGGACTGTTTTGGCCTCAGACTGCGCACAATCATATAGGCGACGTATCGTGAAGCTACCGTTGTTCAGTTCGATATGCAGATTAGATACTCATTGCCAGACAAGATACGCAGCTAATCGGCAGACATTGATATTTTCGACGTTTCGGCCAAGTATCAAACGGATCAAACGTATTCAATTTGGACACGCAGGTTTCATGTTGTAGGAATTGGTGCGCACACGAAGGTCAAATGACTTGAAGAAGGCAAAAAGTTACCTCAGAATGATGACTGCGGCTTCTGGAGCGGCTCTCCCGTTTAGGGCTGGCACTACGTTGACGTTTAGGCGAGCGACTCGGCGAACGGCTCTTGTTTCGCTTGTCGTTACGTGGAGAGCCACTTCGGCCAGGTATGGGCTAGAATCATAATGAGAGAAAAATTTGCGAGGGGTAATGTTCAGCGAATTTTCGAAATTTGCGACGGGTAAATTTTTTTCGAGAAATTGAAATTTTAGCAAATTTTCCAGAGTTACCCTGTGAACAACTAAATTCCTGCGATTTTCAGACCACTATGAACGACCGAGAGACTGCTGAAGTTACGCTGTGAACGAGTGAGAGACTGTTGAACTTACGTCTGGACGATATTTATGAAATGAAAGAAATTATGTCTGTTATGAATGAAAGAGTGTCAAGAAGTGTGAAAGAGATAGCGAGATCAGTAACTGAATGAGAGTGGGTAGGGGACCTTGGAGGTATACTATCAGTGAGTCTATATCCACCTTCAATCGAAGCAAATGTATCCAAAAGCAAATGTATGTAGATTTGGGTCTTTTATAACCCTGTAACAGTATCCAGTTGAAACTCGCGTTTTGGAGAATGGCTATCTAGCTCGACGGATGGCTGTCTAACTGTGGCGGTTGTAGCAATTTTTTTTATTTCATTTTTCTTGGCGAGTGTTATAGCAAAGTTGGCGACCCTTCATAGAGTTTCAAAAAAAATTTGAGCTCGAAATATGCAGAAATGGCTCTGTTATGGAAATTCATAATGATTATGAATTGCCAAGCCAAAAAAAATTTTTTTTTGAAGGGTCGCCAACTTTGCTATAACACTCGCCAAGAAAAATGAAATAAAAAAAATTGCTACAACCACCACAGTTAGACAGCCATCCGTCGAGCTAGATAGCCATTCTCTAAAACGCGAGTTTCAACTGGATACTGTTACAGGGTTATAAAAGACCCAAATCTACATACATTTGCTTTTGGATACATTTGCTTCGATTGAAGGTGGATATAGACTCACTGATAGTATACCTCCAAGGTCCCCTACCCACTCTCATTCAGTTACTGATCTCGCTATCTCTTTCACACTTCTTGACACTCTTTCATTCATAACAGACATAATTTCTTTCATTCGAGATACATTCAATCACATAAATATCGTCCAGACGTAAGTTCAACAGTCTCTCACTCGTTCACAGCGTAACTTCAGCAGTCTCTCGGTCGTTCATAGGGGTCTGAAAATCACAGGAATTTAGTTGTTCACAGGGTAACTCTGGAAAAAATTTCAGCTACCCCAAAAATGCAAGCAGTAATCAAATTTCCAAATTTTGCGACGGATAATTCATAATAATTATGCCCCAGCCTATACCTGACTTCGGCTCTTGGAACGACTCTCATCCCTCTTCGATCGCTTAGGAGAACGGCTGGGACTGCGGCTGTCTCTCTTCGACTTCTTGGCTACCGGGCTGCGCGATCGGTCTTCGGATCTGAAAATTGAATTTTTGTAAAATTTCAAGGAAGAAGAGTATACCTGTCGCGGGAATCACGTCTCTTGGGTGAGCGGCTGCGTCTCTTCGGGCTGCGACTGCGTCTCGGCGAGCGACGACGAGGGGAGCGGCTACGGCGTCTGCGAACTGGGGATCGGCTGCGGCTACGACGTCCACCTCCGCCGCCACGGCGATCGGTGAAACGGAACTCGTCAGATCCGCGTGGACGACCTTTGGCTATTTCGACGATGCAGCGAAGATTTGTGTCCGAGTTCATGGCCTTTCCGTTGAGATCGTGGCAGGCGTCTTCGGCATCGCGGACATCGGAAAATTCGACAAAGGCGAAGCCGTATTTCATCGAAATGTCCTTGATTTTGCCATAGCCGGAGAAGAATCTAGAAATTTGGAGTTTTTAGCGGTGAAATAAGCTTACTTTTCAATGTCTCTCTCGCGAGCCGAATACGGAATTCTTCCCAGGTAAACACGGGTCATTTTTGGTGTTAATACCTGAGTTACCTGAAAATATGATAGTAAATGTTGGGAAAATGAAGAAAAAGGGCAGAAGACACAAAGAAAAATGGACAAAAATCATGAAGGAGAAATGCGAAATCACACGAGCAGAAATGGTTGCCACGTTTCGCAACAGACACGTGCTTATGATGCGGCCTATTCCTTGTGAGTCAGAAGCAAACAGAAATCGATAAGATGGTCGCTTTAGGAGGAAAAGCTCAACAAAAAGCGGTACAATCTCCGAATTTCTAAACCTAGGTAAAAACATAATTTTCGGTGAATTCTGAGCCGTTTCATTATTCCAACGACAAACTGAGTCCCTTGTTTATAAGCTACAAATTGTTTAGCATGAATTTCACGTAAAGACGACAAAAAAAACAGTCTAAAAAAGTGGAAGAAAACTGGAAAAATTATGACGAATGCTAACAAATTTTGAAAATGATCTAGGACCGCGCCAAGTACCATAGCCGCGGCGGCGTTTTCGTATCGAGACCCATCCCGCGACGATTCAAACAATCATGATTCGAAACTGCTTTTTTTTAAATTTTTTTTCCGCTTCTTCCCCCCTCCCCCCCAATTTTCTTCCCGTTTTTATCGATTTTTTTTCCGTTTGCAAACAGAAAAAGTTTTCAATGCTCCAATATAAAAAAATGACAAATTTCAAGTTTATACAGCGCTGTGCAATGAAATTTCAAGTGTTACAGTCGTGGAATCCAATTGAGATGCATAATATTTTTGGATCTTGTTTTTGAGCCATTTTTCCTCTTGAAAGTCCTCAAGTATTTCTTTCCGCCCATATTTTCCCGTGCTTATCGTCTCCTAGCTGCCGTGTCTTTGTTTTGCACATATAATCATAAGAATCTTCTTGTAAGTTTTATGTTGTCGTATTTTTTGCTCTTCTATCCTCCTAGAGCTCTTCCCCGCTTCATTGAGCCTCTGTGCACGTCTCATCTCTTGCACAAAGCATCCTATGCTTTTCCTTTCCTCCCCATAACTTTCATTTTCTCCTTTCCTCTTTCTTTTATTTCTATTTTTCTTGACAGCTTCTCTTGTCATCCTTGACTCCATAGCTTCATACCCTCGTGTTTCTTCATGTTGATGTATTCTTCTCACACACTTCATTACTCCTTTCTTTCTCATATTGCTTTACTTTTCCTCTCTTCTTTCCTGCTTTCTTTCTTGACGACTTATTTTCAGAAAAGCCATGAAGCTCGTCCGTTTCCTCATGAAGTTGTCCCATGAGACGGTCGTCGTCGAACTTAAGAACGGAACTCTAGTCCACGGAGCAGTGATGGGCGTCGATGTCGCCATGAACATGCATCTTCGATCGGTCAAGATGAGCTTGAAGAATAAGGAACCTATCAACTTGGATTCTCTCAGTATTCGTGGTAAGTCCTCTTCCTTCTTATGTCATCTTGCTTTCATCTTCCAGGAAATAACATTAGATACGTCATTCTCCCCGACGCCCTGCCGTTGGACACGCTGCTCGTCGACGACGAGAAGAAGAAGGCCCGTGCTGCCAGACCGGGACGTGGACGAGGTGGCCGAGGAGGACCGCGCGGCCGTGGTGGACGAGGAGCCAGAGGAGGACGTGGTGGACCCCGTGGACGAGGAGCCTAAGCAGCCGCACTATATTTCTTTTTCGGTGTTTGTTATGTTTTCATGTTCTAATATTTCAATGTAGTAAATGATCTCTTCTTGAGAATTGCTTACATGATTCTTATACTTCAGGCCTGGTCGGGAAGGCCTACCCCCCCGTGCTCATTTCCAGACGTAGTGTCTGCTCAGTGAGCAGCTCCAACCCTCTTGCATTGCTGCAGCCTTCCATCTGGCTCGTTCGTCAAGTCTGTTATGTTCCCATATCGCCTTCGGTCCTTATACAGTCGAGCTGTTCACTCGCCCCAGTCTTCGACATGCTTCATCTGGGATTGATCGTTTGTGGTAAGTACTCTCCTCTTCTAGCCATCCATCTGTTGTGTTGAGGAGTTGCCCTCTGCTACCGGTGTCCATCACTGGTGTTAAGTATACATGTGCAGTCACAGTTGAGCTGTGTTGGCTCGGTCATCCGGTCATCTAGTCGTTTGTTGAGCAGCAAGCGTCCTCTCCGAGTCGGTTCCTCTTCAAGCAGAGTGCCTATGCTGTCTTTATGGCTCAGTCCTTGTAATGTTGACGTGTCAGCAGTATAGTTTAGAACTGGAACTCGCTTTGTTGATGGCAAAAGATGGTACAGAGGGGAGGTGATAAATAAATAAATAGAGAAAGGGTCTAAATACAGGTTAAGTGTAAAAAATAAGGGTAAAAAAGGGAAGTATTTACAAGGTTAATAAATAAATAAGGGTATGTCAATAAATATGTACAAGGTGGTAATAAAATAGTTAGTAGCGGGATAAAACAGACTAGAGGGGGTGAGAAATAAATATGTACAAATGTAGTTAAGCGTTCGGCAGCTGGTTAAATCTGTTGATGCACAGTTGGACAACACCGTAGAAGGCGGTGCCAATGCCTAGGATTCGGATCAGTTGTAAGCCGACTCCATAGGCGACGGTGGCGCTGATTCCTACTGCTAAATAGTCCTCCCTTGTCTGGCATGATTCGAGGGCTAATACGAGCAGTTGATAGAGGCAAGAAGGAAAGCATCTGAAAACACAAAAACTATCAAAATCGTTCTACAGAAGGTCAGTCAATCAGTCAAAAAAAATATTTTTCTGAGTTCCGTAAATTCCCGCCAATTGACATTTAAGTTCTACAGCACTTCTCTTTTGTAACTTTTGGCTTCGTTCTTTTTATTTTTCAAGATTTTTTTTTTGGGAAGTAGGGAGTTTTATCCACGAAACATAGTTATTCTTGAAGATCCAATCAGTTCCGCCGAAAATTATGTCCACTGTTGACGTCCTGCTTTCAGTTCCATTCTCATCGGTATCCACAAAGGCTACAACAGAGTATACATTTTTTTAACCGGATGTATAGATGCTGTCAAATTATTGTTATCTTCCTTAATACACTATGTTAAGCAGAACCTTTATTGAAAGTGAATTACGAGTAGTAAGGGGCAAACTGTTTCTGATAATTGAAGAAAGAGGAAGAAACGAAGCACAGAATCATGACATGCGCAATACCCAACTCTTTTTTCTGTAGGATGCATAACTTCCACTGATTTTCTGATCTGAAAATTTAGTAACTGTAGCTTATTTTTATCCAACTTACTGTAGGAAACAACTGAGTGATAAAAGAGACGAAAATGACAACTGATACGATGCGGATCTTGAGACTTACGAAGTAAAGCTCTTCTAGAAAATGACAGGGACAGGGACAGAGTCTGAGAGTCAATGAGTACGGGTTTTTTCAGCACTCTCTGGACGCTCCCTATCCTCCCTCCGAGCTCGAACAAGCTGCTGCCAAAATGGAGGACTGGATCAAAAGTGCAGCTGTCGCTGACGGTGTCCCTCCCAAACGTCGCAGCTTGAAGAAAAAACACACGGCTCTCTTCTAACTTCTAACTCTTTCTAATGAGCAGTCCTGAAAAACGAATTGAATTGTCAGGGACAGTGACAGCGACAGTGAGAAAACTTACAGTATGCAAGGACGAATCCCTGAGACGGATGGCAATTCGGTGAAATGTTTGGAGACGAAGTTATAGAAGTTCCTTACTCATTCGCAGAGAACGGACAAAAGTTCACTTTCACGCTTCGCATTGTTCTGCATAGTTGTAGAGCTTGATCAGGGCTACAATTTTGCTCACTGGGACGAAGCTGGAAAATGCAAACGATAGGCGGAAAATTTAGATTTCCCCTGCCGACCCCCAAAAACCCAAGTTTAGGGGGTAAAGATACCGCCCCGTTTTTGACACTTACTTTTGCGAAAATTGCAAGAAGAATTTTGGTAGAAATTTTCCCAAAAGAGATAGGCTCGGGAAGCTCCAGGGAATAAAGGGAAAACTGGCTCTTCTTTCAATTGTCAGGATGTACTGATCCTCCATTTCTTGAGTCCAGAATGTTCTTTTGTCCCCCTTCCAGATAATATTTTTGACATCTCTGACTCGCCATATGAGAAAATGTGTCTTCCGGTTGAATTCCTGATCACTTAGCTGAAATATTCTTAGTGTTGACTATAAATCTGAATTCTTGCCTTGGAAACATGTCAATCGCTGTTTGTATGGAATTCTTCGGGGCAGCAGTTCATTGCTAATGAAATATGTAGGAACAAATTATGCTACTGTTGAAAAATTTTGTGTTACTGTACACACTTATTTCCTATCCCTTTTCACATGTTCAGTGTGGTTTTAAACTTATTAGACCTTTTCTGGTCTCTTTTCCTTTTCTGGTCGAATCATTTATTGCCTCATATTTTCTGAAGAGGACTAGCCGTTGATGCACCCTGTTCCACATCGAGATCGGTAGCACTGACTGAAACAATCACGTATGCTTCGACTCCAATCAAAACTGACTATTTTCCATTGGAGAGGGCAAAGAGTTCCGTCTACCGTCGTCCATGAGCATAAATGGACTGGCACTGGTTGGTAGAAGAGAAGAAGTGAGGGGACATTTGAAGAGTTCGGCCCAGCAGATGCACTGAAGCGGTTTTGGTTACTATAAAGAGACTCTCTCACCGAATATGCTCCAATGAAAGATCCCACGAAAATTCCGATCAGGACGTCAGACCAATGGTGCATGTAGTCACTGACTCGGGAGTAGCAGATGCTCAGACCTGAACATTACTGTCTCCCTGTCCCTGTCCCTGTCCCTGTCCCTGTCCCTGTCCCTGTCCCTGTCCCTGTCCCTGTCCCTGTCCCTGTCCCTGTCCCTGTCCCTGTCCCTGTCCCTGTCCCTGTCCCTGTCCCTGTCCCTGTCCCTGTCCCTGTCCCTGTCCCTGTCCCTGTCCCTGTCCCTGTCCCTGTCCCTGTCCCTGTCCCTGTCCCTGTCCCTGTCCCTGTCCCTGTCCCTGTCCCTGTCCCTGTCCCTGTCCCTGTCCCTGTCCCTGTCCCTGTCCCTGTCCCTGTCCCTGTCCCTGTCCCTGTCCCTGTCCCTGTCCCTGTCCCTGTCCCTGTCCCTGTCCCTGTCCCTGTCCCTGTCCCTGTCCCTGTCCCTGTCCCTGTCCCTGTCCCTGTCCCTGTCCCTGTCCCTGTCCCTGTCCCTGTCCCTGTCCCTGTCTTTCAGTCTGATGAACTTACCAAAAGCAATCAGGAGAGTCTGCATAATTGGAACAAAGACTTTGCTCTTGATCTTGCTCATCCTGGCTTGAATATAGAGCTGAAAATTTAACTTTCTCCGAATCTTTTCGCAAAAATACCACAGCATAAATTGTCGCATACATGGACAAACTGGAGTGTCCACTGAAGAACGATTTTCTGGCCTCCTGAACCAGGGCATTGTCTCCAGTACAGGTGTAGTTTTGCTCAAAACTTTTGCTGAAAAGTCTACGTTTTTATTGAAACATGAGAAAAACTCACGGATTGACAGAACAGTTGGTGCCTACTGGCTTACACACCGACATGAAATGAGGACGGAGTCTTCCAGCAACACATTTGGTTGTATTAGTGAGGACGAGTACTGCCACGAAGCCGATTTGAGCATAGGCTGAACCGGTTGATTAGAAACTAATGGGAGGAATCTACCAAAGTAGGTAAAGACCCGGACCAAATAGATGGGAATAGTACTGTTCCTAATCCTGTAGGTTGGGGTATCTGGAGTTCGTTGTTCTCGCCTCAGACGGTACAGTTCTACCAAACAGATCTGAAAGAATGTGGTCTGAGAGATTGAGAGATTCTGGCTGATCTAGCCGATTCTGAGATTCTGGCCAGATGCCAATGAACAATGAGGTAAGAGTGCCACTTCTCACTTTGGCGCGAAAACACGGACATGGGGACAAAGCAATACTATTATCTTCAGTCTTGCTTTCATTTTTTTTCCTTTTTAAAAATAAAGTTTCAGGCATTCATATATGATGCAGTTTCTTGTGCCCTCCCCTCTCTTTCTTTTCAGTGACCCAAGCTTGAGAAGTCTCTCTGCCCGTTAATAGACATATCTATTGCATCGTTGATTTTTTCATTCCCTTCATTCCATTTTGTATCATTTAAAGACCGCAACGAACGTCGTGAAGTTCTCCTTTGATGACTGATGTCTTCGAGACACAGTCAGACTACATTTGTTGAGAAGGTAAGCACACGGTCAAAACTAATAATATTCAATTTTTAGAATGATGAGATTTTCAAAAGGAGGCCGAAATTTTCTTCGCAAATTTCTAAAGATCGATTTTCTTCGCAAATTTCTAAAGATCGGCAGCAGAATTAGAACTCGACAAACTCTTCGAAATCATGATTTGGGGGCATCATTGAAGACAAAGAAAAAGAAAAATATCTGGAGTAAATAAATTTGTTTTCCAATTTTTTATCACAATTCTTTACCCTCATTTACAGCACCGCCATGCTCTGACCGAAGAGCCGCTCTTGTCAAATATAGTCTTAATACAGCGAATAACTTGAAACTTGAAACTTACCCGCATCTGGATTATACTTGGGCGCCCGAAGCCGCTGGCACATATTTGATGCAGCGTTTTTCTCAAAATTCAGTCGATACATCCTTGGCGTCATTTTTGTCATAAGTAGGTACTATCCCAAGTAATCTCCAGTATAAATGACGCCAAGGGTGTACCACATAAATTTCGAGAAAATGGCTCCGACTCGATTCCAAGGCGAGTCGAGTCGACTAGTTTTTCGATTTTTTCTCGAAATTTTTGTGATACACCCTTGGCGTCATTTTTGCTGGAGATTTCTTGAGGCAATACCTACTTATGACAAAAATGACGCCGTGTATCGAGTGAATTTTGAGAAAAACGTGACACCAGGTTTGCGCCTTTGGCTCGTGTGTATAATCTGGATTAGTTTTGGCGTCTCGGAAGCATTCATACCAGGGACATGACAAAGAGACAGAGTAAGAACTCACCACAATGAAGGGCATCAGTGTACAGTAAGTGAACAAAAATGACGCAGAAAATGTATCCTCTCTGTGTGGATACATAATGTCCTCATCATCGCAGAAAAAGCCCCTCTTGACCGTTCCCGTGAACCTTGGAATGGTCTCTGCTGCCACCGCTGAAATCAATCTTTGTGTCATTGACGGTCTGCCAGGGGTCACCTATCGAATAGAGGAAGATGAAATTGAGCAAAAGACTCCGGAGACTGACTTTGTGTGTATTTGGTTCATCTGTGGGCACGATTACCTAAAAAAGTGAAATTTTATCCAGTAAAAAAATGAGAAAACTCACGGAACTCTCCAAAATGTTCCAATCACCGGAGCCGGGCATTTTGCGTACGAAATAATGGGGCCTACTGATAAGAGAACACACTGAGGCGAGGGTAGATTTTTTGGCCTAACAGTAGATGCTTTTGGTTCATCGATTGCTTCTGGGATTCTGTTTACGAAAAATCGAGAGGGAGAAAATCGAAATGTGGCAGGCTGCGGGTCAAGCAAACAACTGACCGCTGCCCGTTTTACGACCTTTTGCAGATGCTTCCGTGTTCAATGTCGTTTCGGGAAAACAACGTTATCTCACTGCCAAAATTGCGGCCGAGTGTTGCCAAGTGGCGCGAGATGTGGTCTACGAAGTCGAGGGTTCGGATCCCCGATTAAAATTTTTTTGCTTTTTCCCATTTTTTTGTAGAAAATACCGTTTTTTGTTGCTTTCCCCTTATCTTTCCTCCCCTCTCCAAATATACGCAATTACGTACTTAACTGTTCGTCAAGATTTCTCTTCATCTTCGGTGAATAGAAAAAAATCAACAACAAGTTTGATCAACTCTAAAAATGGAACATTTTGGTTCCAATGCTCCTTTTTTTTGTCACAGATGGTTGTTGTTCCCATTCCCTCTCCCAGCGCGATTTATCTCTATGATTCGCTGTTCCGCATGGTTACCGCTGAACGGCTGACAAAAGAAGGTCACGAAGTCATCCCCTTTAAATTCCAATCATATTTTGAATGATTTTAGAGACTAGAGATCACCTTTTTCTGCTAAAAACTTACAGAAGTTGAGCGTGAGGTAACAGACGACGCTCCAGACGTGGAAGGTGTGGCGTCAGCTAGAGGTTTTTCGAGGCTTCCGTAACTTTTCATCTGAAAGCTTTGACTAGTGGAGAATTTGATATATAATGAGAAATTTACATAGAAATAGTTGGATCTTAGCATAAAATTCCCCCCTCGCACATGGTTCCCCCAAAGCTGTCTAACTGTCAAGGCTGTGGCTTGATATAAACGACATGACGGTATATTGGCGTACAATATTGATCAGGAAATATTCGAAAAGTGCATTTTTCAAGTTTTTGATCTCCAGCAAAGTTGTAGCCCTTGATCTCCTCTACAACTTTGTAGAACATCAAAAAATTTAAAAAAGTTGTCTTTACCGCGAAAAATTAAGAAAGAGGGGTACTCCCAAAAATTGCAGTAAGTGAAAGTAGAACTCGTTGCAAGTGAAAATGCAATCCCGCTTATATACCAGGAACGGAGACTGGGGAAAAAGAAGAGCGGCGATCGGTGACCATGACGGCGTGGACAATGCTTTCCTTGAAAAAGGTGGCCAGTTTGGAGACAGGAATTGAACTAGCCACGAAAAGTACAAGGGGTTCACTTCATCAAGGTCAGAGGATGTCGGGAAATGGTCAGTCTTGTCCAGGGGAGAGAGACAAAGAGTGAGAGGGACAGAGAGTCAGAGAGTCTGAGAGTCAGAGAGACAGAGAGACAGAGAGAAAGAGAGAACGAGAGTCAGAAATTCTGACAGTCAGGGACAGAGAGAAAGGAGTCAGAGGAGAGAGACAGGAACAGTTACAGTCACTTTTGTCTAGTCTTTATTTCCATTCCGTTTATGTATAGATAGGCTCTTTTATACTGAGAGACAGTTCATCTTCTTCCAGAGGAGGATTGTGGAAATCGAAGAAGAAATTGTAGAGGAGAGCACCGACTACTCCTCCAATCAGTGGACCGACCAGCGGTACCCAAAACCAGTAATTATCTGCTCTGGAAATTTGTTTATAGTACGGATCGTTTCCTGAACATTTACTGTTAGTCAAAGAGTTTTTTGATCTACTAGTGCGAGATTGGAATACAATTCAGAGAACGAGATAATCGGATTTTCCCAAGGTCACGGCTGTTCAAAAAGGTCAAACAACCAAAATTCTGTTCCGACCTTCAAAGATCTGACCGGTGGTATGACAATGCATGCTACACACGTGCTAACATTCCAAGGCTATTGTGTACGATTGACCTGGAGTTCAAAACATCGTCAGTGACAAAAACATCAGTTGGTCTTATCATAACTTCCTTCGACTCACTGGGACTTTGTCAATTCTGAGGAATGGCGTCGGAACAAAGCAAAGCCTGATCGAAAAATTTCGCCAGTTTCATAAAAAAGAGGCAAATTCAAAGTCTAAAAGCAAACTTTTTGCTAGTCGCAACTTGTCAAGATTAATCCAGCTGCCAACTCTGGAAGAGTCAGAACACTCGACTTGGCTTCTCTCTACTGGACGGACGTCTCTTCTTCTGTCAAAGGTCAGGTGCTTCTACTTTCCCATCTTTTCTTCCTGTTAGTTTCAACGACAGTATATCTTTCCCTTTCTCTTCTCGCTGAGACTAGGAGCTGGACCAGGGCTGGGCGAATAGTTCGCACTATTTTGCGAATTTCACATTCGCATTCGCAACTTACGAAAGCTGACTATTCGCATCCGCATTTTCAAAAAATGAATTAGAAATTCGCATTCGCGTTTTTCAGTGCGAATTTGGGAATATTTGCGCGGGTTTTTTTAGACTTTTCTTCCAACTCGCGTTTGTGAATCGGCTGTGTTTTTTTTAAAAATAGCTAATATTCGCACTTGTTTTAAAAAATCCGCATTCGCATTAGTTTCGGCTTTGCAAATACATTTGCAGCCGATTTTACTATTCACCCAGTCCAGATTCTGAACTCTCTCGCAATCAGTCTCCGAGGGCCGATTCGGATTTCGGGGAACCAGCAAATTGTGTACTGGAGACTGGAATACTGTCTAGGTGAGAAGAGAGTCGAGAAACAGTGACTATGACAGAAGTACTTCCTCTTTCCAAATTTCAGGCTTAGTCTCATTGGAAAAAGAGACTCACGTGAAGGCATCCGATCCATAGACACAGAGTGCAAAAAGTCTCGCACCAAAATCTCGAGCAGGATTGATGGGATAGCCGTCGTTGACTCCGAAAGACATTCCGATCATCATGACCTTAAAGAACTGGCTTTTTATCTTCTAACTGGACTCACCGAGAACCCTCCAAGAAGCGGATGCAAAAACATTGGCATCTGATTTCTCCTGTCAATCATGCTGGCCATCGTTCCGGCCAAGACTCCAGTTCCGACTACCTAGAGCATTGGAGGATGCTGCTGGGAAACTGTTTACCTGATCCAAGATTCCTGCTGCCTGAGACTCATAGCCGGCTTTGCAAGTCACGAGGAAACATAGTGAGCTCAGTGGATCAGAAGTGTTGCCGATTCTGTGACCACCGTCGAAGGTGTTGAGGGCAGCTGAAGGAAAGTTTTTCTCAGTGTCTGTCTGTCTGTCTTTTCAGACAACTCACGAAGATAATTCCAGTAAGCCACACCAGTTCCAGCCATTGCTCCCAAAACCTGTGCCGGAGCGTAGACTATGACTTGAGTCAGTGTCTTCCTACCCAAAATCCACTGAGGAATAGTAATTGCAGGATTCATGTGTCCACCTGAATTCGTCTTGATTCTCTCTTATCGAATCATCGAAGAATGCATACAGTCAAAATGGAACCCATGTACTCACCAGAAGTTCCAATGCCGAGTCCGGCACCAAAAGCCACAGCAAATCCCCAGCACATGTTGAGACTGAGGAAGGAGTCAAATTGTCCTTTGCCTGTCTTGAACTGGATTACGCAGCCGACTCCACAGAGCTGGAGAAAAGTGTGCAGAGGAGCGAAACAGGCTCACCAGAAAGACAAAAGTCGAGAGGAATTCTGACAAGAATTCTCTGGCCAGTGGGTGAGTGAATCTCAGGTACTCCGGAAAGTACTTGTTCAGTTTGAATTCGAACCTCTCGACCATTTCTGAAAGAGTTTGGTTCAGGAGGAAGGGAAGCAGAGAGAGGCAGAGAGACCCGCGAAACTAAAAATGTGAATTTTTGGCTTGGAAAATGCCAATTTCAGTGAATCGTTTTCTCAGTCACCCGTCTACAGTTTTGTTTATTTTTGGTCTCATTATGACGGCCGCAGAGAGTTCTACCGGAACGAGTTTTAGCACCAACATTAGTTGATCGAATCGTTTTTAAAAACGAAGAAAACAGCGTAGCATAGCCGTACAACATGCGATCGGTCTGAAAATAAAACCCATTCTGGTAGAACTGGATGTGGCCGTCAAAATGAGACCAAGAACAGAAAAATCTACAGTCGGGCGACCGAGAAAATGATTCACTGAAATTTTCCCATTTTCAAGCCAAAATTAGAAATTTGAATTCCCGAAATTCCGTTGAGATTTTCAAATCGCGGCGGGACCCACAGGAAGGACACAGTCCTGTAAAATGCCGGTTTTGGCGAACTGTGTAGAGAGAGAGATAGAATCAGAGAGACAGAGAGACTGAACCACTGGGTGCAAGAGTACCAGTGATCAGGAGTTATCTCTCAACTCGACCGCGTGTCCCCGGACCAAGAAGAGTGACAGATTAACACATTGAGCTTATGATAAGAGAACTTTGCTAAAAAGTGAGCCCAACAATCGACGGGGAAAAAAACTTGGAAAGAAAATAGTAGCCGGGGACTATCTGTGCTGCAATTCGTTATCTGTTCTTTGAAGAAGTCACCAACACGTGGTTCGATTCTGGTGCAAACAGTTCATTCGAAGAGGAAGGTCCAATCAAAAACTGCTCATTGAACCGAAAAGCTCGGAATGATTTCCTTCTTTTTAAAGCAGCAAAGAACTGAGCGAATTTTGCTTCTTAACAGAAAATAGATGACGATCATTGGTTCCAGAGCTGGACAGCTCAAGATTAGCATAAGTACCACGTCCATAGTCTCTCTGAAAACGTTTTTTTTAACTAGAATTTTTCATACAGAGGAAGAGCCACAACGATCGGTGCAAAGAACAGAAGAACGGCTGGAAGATGAAGAGTCAAGAAGGGAACAATAGCCTGGACTACCAGCATCCAAAACATGAGATTATTGTTTTTTTTCGTCACGGCGCTCATAGTTTCTTGTAGAATCTTAAATTTTCCATTAAAAAACTGAAAAGTAGGTACTGTCATGGTTTTATGTGTCTTGAAGGCGAAGACTAGCATACAGCCGTAGAAAAACAGAGCTGGGGCAAAAAAGAGCCCTCCGACGATCCAGCCATGTGGCACTATTGTCCTTTCTCCGTTTGTGTAGTCCTGAAACTCTTCTTTTTTAAAGTTTGCAGGAAAATAAATAAAAGTTTTCCGATACAAGTTTTGATGTTCTGCAAAGTTATAGAGGACGTCAGGGACTACAATTTTGCAAAACATCATAAAGTCAGGAAATGCCGTCTTACAGGTGTTTCCAAATCGTCAGCTTGCGTACTTTTCGTAACGCAAAGTTGCGCACATTAGAAATTCGAATAAAATGGCGTGCCCGCGTGTACGCAATATCTCGTCAATTAAAGATAAGCAAGGTGAAAATTTAGCACATTCAAATTACCGCCAAACTCTGGTCCGCGAGAGAAAGAATTTTGGCTTAAAAAACTGGTCACGACTGCTCTCGACCACCTTACAGTAACTTACACTTACTCATTCTCAGATTGTGTTCTGGGTAATTAAATTGGTAATAGTTCGGCAGGCGCCCCCCTTCGTTTGAAAATTTGAGCGGGAACCGTCGTAAAAAAACCAATTTCGCATTTTTCTTCATTTTTCATCCACTTTTATGTTCTCTAACTACTTTTATCGGATTCAGTTTATTACGAAGGTTCCCGCCCAAATTTTCAAACGAAGGGGGGCGCCTGCCGAACTATTACCAAATATTTTTCTTAGGCAAAAACTTACAGCGTAACGAAACATAATTCCATGAAGCTGACTAGAAGTCAGATTCAATTCCTCCAAAACCATTGATTCGATTTTCAGTGAGACAGTAGGGTCCGGAGAAGGAGCTTGGTATAAGATAAGTATTTCCAGGCTCATTATTAGGAACACGGAGACAATGAGGAAAAGAGAAACGTTCTTAACACTGAGTAGATAAATCTGGTTTGTCCTGAAAAACAGAGGTCACGAGAAAAATAGACAAATTCAATTACCTGCATAACAGAATGTAGCGGAAGAGAAAGTGAACAGCCTCATTGAATATCTGCACGCTGAAGAGAGAAAGTAGTAGGCAGAAAAGACAGCGAGCAACCTCTGGATAATTTGTATCAGTAAAACTGTCAACGAAGCATATAACCATTCCAGGCATCTGTATTCCTCTCTGGAAAATATTCAGAAGAATTACTGACTCCCTGTCCCTGTCCCTGTCCTGTCCCTTACCGGAAAAGCAAAAGCGTCCAATACCAAATGAGCCACATTCGTCAGGGCAAAAACCATCATAACAAGCTTGAACGATGCCAGTATCCATTTGTTGGTATACAAAATTATGGGCAGAATGATCAGATTGAGGAAAACGACAAGAACGCAAGTAGATTCGATGAAGACGCGGTAATGTTCTGGATAACTCATGAACTTTCACCGGAGAGTCAGTTGACCAATAGAATTTTTATATGCTGGCAAGAATAGCACGTGTTAGTGATGTGAAAAATAGCACAGATGAGAAATAATGCGACAGTAATTCACTTTGTCGGAGCCTAGAAATGATGGGGAATGACTCAGAGTTCAGGGCTCAGGAAAAAGATAGCCAAATGGGGAGAACAAGCACAGCTGATTGCTGATTGGTGCTCACTTCAAAAGTTCAGGTAGCAAATAAGGCGTTTGTCGGAGCTTCTTGTGTCTAGACTCTGACTGAAAGGCTCGCGAGACGATCGTTGCTATCCAAAGAAGCCACATTTGTTTGTTTGAAGTTTTTTGTTGTACCAGAAAGTTTATATCTGTTGCTCGAAAATATCGAAATAATTAAAAGTAATTGAAAACTTAGAAATTTTTTAAAGTAATTATTGTAGCCTTCTTTGTGGTGGCAAGATCGACATTACTCATCACAGAGCCAAATAGAGAGTCTGAGAGACTAACTGTTTACTTGCATCGTAAAATGTAAAAATAGAATTGCCGATTCATCGAGGCTCACCATTCAGATTTTTGTCAGAGTTCCCTGTCACAAACACCACAAAAACAATCTAAAATATTAAATTGCTATGGTGTCTGTGGCTGACTCTTTGGCTTTGTTTGTTTGTTTGTCTGTTTGTCCGTGTGGCCAGAAAATAAGAAAATTCGTATCGGTTCTTTAGAACCCTGGGAAAGAATGAAAAGGGTCCGATTGATTAGAGAAGGAAGAAGACGTGACAGAATCAGAAGAGGTCGGTTGACTAGGAAAGGGATCAAAGGAGATCGGGTGACTGAGGAAGTAATCAAAAGGGATCGGTTGACCGGGAAAGGGATCAAAAGGGATCGGTTGACTGGGGAAGGGAGCAGAAGTTAAGAAGAAAACCCAAGTATAAAAGCCGCCGACAGGCGGCGAAGCCGGCTGGTAGTTTATTAACAATCCTAGCTTGTTAAATGCCGTTGCAAGTTTCTCCTGAAATACGTGGAGTCTGGTACTTGTATTTCTATCAGATAAACAAGAACTTTCGAAAAGACCATAATTCAATATAAATGTTCATTCCATATACAAAGTAGTCATTTGATTCATTGATGTCTGCCCGTATGAAATCACAAAATGAGAAGAGGTTCAAAACTAGAGATGGAATTGAGCTTTTTTCAGTAGCGACCGTAAGCTTTGTAGACACCGTAAATTGGGCCATCGGAATAGACGGGACCGTCAGCATAGCTAAGCTCTGGACCATTTGAAGGGACAGGAGGAGGTCGACTGGTCGGACGACGGGGTGCCACAGTTCCTGAGACAGTTTAGATCAGTAAAGAGAGTCTGACTTACCGTAAATGTTGCCATAGATATCCTGAGGCATCTCCGTCTGTCTTTTGCCGTAAATTGTACCGTAATCGTTCAGTGTCCAGTAGTATTCTGTCTTCATTCGGAGGTAGTACTTGGAGAGTTTGAAAAGACTGACGAGGAGAGGGATAGAAAAGATTGAGAAGAAGAGACAGGACATCCACATGGTCTGGAAGAAGACTGTCACGGTCACTGCCACTGGCCTCACCTCCACGGAACTCTCAGAAACCTGACAATTATCTCGGTTGACAACATTCCTCAGGACGATATCTCTGGATTCGGGGGTCAGGGAAGTTATGGGACCAATGATTCCCAAGTCTTGTTGGTACTGAAACAATGCTTTTCACAAAAAATAATCGAAGTTCTGTACCTTCAGCTGAAGAGTGGGACAGATGGCATTGTGAAGATGATGGTAGATCAAGGTGACCTGTACAAAGAGCAGCATTAAAGGCAGAGCGAAGAGAAGGAGAGTGGCGAGGACGACAATCAGTTGACCGATCTGTAAAATTGTTCTACTGTAGACAGAGACAAAGAGATAGAGTATCAGAGAGACAGAGAGACAGAAAGACAAAAAGGCAAACAGTCACAGAGAGAGAGTGAGAGTCAGAGAGACGAAGAGACATAGGAACTGAGAGACAGAGCGACAAAAAAAGACAAAGCGACAGAGTCAAAGAGACAGACTGACAGATAGACAGAGACAGTGACAGAGAGTGAGAGTCAGAAAGACAGCGAGTCAGATAGACAGAGAGACAGAGAGACAGGAAAACAGAGAGACATAGACTGAGAGTCAGAGTCAGAGTCAGAAAGGAAAACATACAGAAACAGAGAGTGAGAGTCAGTGAGACTGAAAGAGAGAGAGAGAGAGTCAGAGAGTGATAGTCGGAAAGTCAGAGTGCCAGAGTGACAGAGAATGAGAGAGACAGAGAGTGAGAGTGAGAGAGACAGAGAGACCATCTTAAAGCCTACCTGATCAGAAGTGGCCTTCCGGTCGATCGGATGCTGAGTAGATTTGTAGAAGAAAGTTCCCAGAAGAACCAACACAAGACTAGGAAGAGCCACAACGATCATAATCATTCCGAGAACAATCAACGACATTCTGACCATCCAGATGACGGCCGGAGTGTGTAGAAGTTGATATGGATAGATCAGAGGAGTAGCCAGTTGCTCAACTTTACCGTGTGGCTTCTCAATGGGAACTGAAGGGAAGATGGCTAACGTTGCAGCAGATTTTGGGTGATCCTGTATCATTGACTGTTTTGAAAAGAGACAGTAATCTTACAGTAACCGGCTTCCAGCCGTCTTCCTTGCTTACTTTGACTATCGGGACAAACTCCATTGGCTGAGTATCGATGCTTGTGGCAATGGGGAGAGGTTTTCTTTCTGAAAATCTCACTCTTTATCAGTCTCTTTGTTAACCAACCAGTCATAGTAGTTGTTGCCTCAGTAACTGGAATTGGGACCATCTCCACATGTTCCTCAGACTCAGTTGTCGGTTCTTCAGTAGTAGTGGGCGGACCGGTCAATGGACTAGTAGCTTCTTGAGTAGTAGCACTCTCTGTACTCTTTTCAGTAGTCAGCTCAGTAGTCTTCTCAGTAGTCTCAGTAGTCTGTTCAGTAGTCCTCTCAGTAGTCTCAGTTACAGTAGTCTGTTCAGTAGTTCCTTCTGTTCTTGGAGCCGAAGTTGGATCAATCATGACCAAAACCAGGTCTTCTTGTTCTTCAGTCGAATCTGTAGGACTGTCAGGAGCCTCTGGTTCAGTAGTCTGAGAAACAGAGACTTCTACAGTAGTCGACTCAGTAGCTTGTTCAGTCTCCTGTACTCTCTCTGTTGAACTGGTAGCCAACTCAGTGCCCTGTACTCTCTCAGTTGAACTGGTAGTCGACTCAGTAGTCTGTTCAGTCTCCTCCTCAACCTTCTCTGAAGAAGTGACCACCATAGTCCCATCCAGTTTCACATTCAACTGAGGGAACACAGGACTAGCCGTGTTCGGTTCCTCGTCCTCATCCTCAGTAGCGTCATGATGTTCCAAAGAGAGTACAGTCGTCTGTTCTTCTGATCCAGTAGATTCAGAAGCATTGGTGAGAACAGTTGTTGCTTCGGGGATCGGCGTAGAGATGGCCTCATGGGAAACCGCAGGCACTTCACCCGCTCCTACTTGACCTTCCTTCGACGCTTTCTAAATCCCAAATTTTGCTCTCGAAAAGACCGATCAAACTTCAAAACTCTCATCCGTAACCTCAACTTCTTCGTCACTGTCATTGACAGCATTCTCGGCTGCCACAGAAGTCGTTTCAGCAGTGATCGGCTGGATTTGGAGCTTGGATTGCTGAAAAACTTGGCTGTAACGAAAAATCAAAAAATTTCACGTTGTAGCTTTCGAAAAGATGTTTGCGAATTGTTTTCCAAAAAGGCAAAAACTTTTAACCGGGTTGGGGAATGAACTTGGGACCGTTCGATTACCAGACGGCACTCTAACCGACTGCGCTACGCAGGGAAGAGGCTGCGCCATTTTCGAATGGTACTTGTACCGTGTCAAACTGGTCACTTACCCTGATTCTCGGCATATCAGCAGCCGCCTGTTTCAAGCCATTCGGATTCCAGAGATTCGCCACAAAGGGAGCTCGAATCGAGTCGTCATGGTGCTTCGTAAATTCCAGTTCAGCCTTGGGTCTCAAGGGGATTTCGAACTTCTTCAATGGCCTGGTAGGCAATGATTCTTGGGTTGTTGAAGGAACTGTACTGGTCACAGTCGACTGTTCTTCCTGAACCAGAAAAAAAACATAAAAAAACAAGATGAGAACACTCACAATAATTGGTCTAATTGGGAGACGGTCAACTGCGGGAGGAACGTCTTCCTCTTGGGACGAGGTCATCCTCTCCGTCGACTTGCTCCTATCCATTTTGACCTCTGTTGTCGAGACATGACTTCTAGCAATTGGGATGGGACGGTCTTCTGGATTTGAAGTGACGGTAACAAAGGAGGGAACAGTAGTGGCTGTCGGATCAGTCTGAACTGGGAGTCTTTTGGATACTGTAGAATCTGCGACCTGTTCAAAATCACCACGGTAGTCCTCATCGGCGAAGAGATCAAAGACACTGATCTTCTTCTGGTTTTCGGGAGTCGCTTCTCTTTTTACCTGAACTGTTCTCTGTCTCTCTGTCCACTTCTCCTTTGTCTCTCTGACTCTCTGACTCTCTCTACCAGGGTTGGGCGAGCAGCTCGTATGCAATTTCGCGTAATGGGCGGCGTAACTCGTGCCATTTTCAATTCTGCGAAAAAATATAGTTCCAACTATTTTTCCCAGATGCGCCGACCTGTAAATGCATCTGTAAAAAATACTAAAAAACCATAAAAATTCATTCTTGGAACGAGCCCAGCGTATTTCAAATCTGCTCGAGCGGTGTGCTCGCGGCATGGCGAGCACGAGCAGAAAACGGCTATTGTTCATTCTAGGAATGAATTTTTATGTGTTTTATATTTTTTACTTATGCATTTGAGATCGGCGCATCTGGAGGAAAATAGTTGGAACCTTATTTTTTTGGCAGAATTGCAAATGGCACGAGGTACGCCACCGTTTACCCGAAATTGCGTACAAGCTGCTCGCCCAACCCTGCTCTCTACTCACCCTGGTCATCTGAATCTCCGACACATTCCTCTTGATCACAGTATGATCAATGTCAATGAAATCCGTAGGAACTTTCGGATTCCACATTGAGATTCCGGACTGAATGAAAAATGAGGCGGAGATGGACATGGCCACCCAAGAGATCATGAAGATGGCCGCATGGAGACCGTACCGACGACCACTGGTCGGATGAGGCTGAAGAATGTGATCTAAAATTAAGGGAAATAACCTACCTGGTATCTCTTAGAACCACAATGTCCTAGAGCACGACAGGCTACAAAAACTATGGCGAAGAAAAGAGAGACGACCGTGAGGAAGAAGAGAAGGAGAATGAAACAGCCGAGGAGAGGCTGGTTGACCAGGTGTTCTTCCAAGAGATCCACGTCTAGTAGTGTTTCCTGAAGGTTACTGTAAGTTTTGAGACAGAGGGATAGAGAGCCAGAAAGAGACAGTAACAATACCTTTTTAGAAAATATTTTGACAAGATTCCTCCTTGTCTCGTCGTCATATCTGAAGGTGATAAAGTCGATAAAGTCCTGTTGGACTTGTCTCATCCTGACGAAAAATCCACTTTTCTCCGCCCTTTTGATACTGCTGAAAGACGGTCAATTGTCAAGGAAAGAAACTTTTCAAGGATCACGCTCGCTCCCGCAAGAGAGAGGGAGGAGAAAAAAGTTATCGGAACGGTCAAAAAGGCGACGGGTGAAAGTCGAGCGGTACAAATTGGGGCCTGCTGTTGGAGCCAATTGAGACGCGCGACTTTTCGCACACTCCGGAAGCTTCTTTGGGGCAGGAAAAAACAGTAAATTGATCATTGGGTTTGTTCTTAGGTTCATCCCGTCCCATGACCCCTTCTTTGAATGTCACTACAGCAGATCTACCCTGACTTCAGCAATGTTCCCCTAACTTCTAGCCTAGAATTGACTAATTGCTTTTGAGTTTTTCAAAGAAATTTTTCCAAAACAAAACCAAACGACAACTTTCATCGGGTCGTCAAAAATCTCCCCTTTTTATTGTCAATTAAGGCTATCGACACAAACGCGAGAGCATTTTTTAATGCATTGTGTAGATAGAAAATAATTCAAAATGCGCGAAAAGAATAGCCAAAAATTCCGGCCCAGAAATCTTAGCTATGCAATATGATGGTGACGTTTGTTACACCAGCATCTGTCAAGGAATATTTCTTGCAGAACGTCGAAAGAAGTTCTGCAGCCTTTTGAAGAAGGAGATCACTTAAAGTTGAACTATTATGTCAAATTCGAGAAAAAAGACTCTTTGAAGAGCAATAAATTACGTGTGCCTGCGAGAGGTCCCGGGTTCGACTCCCGGTTCGGCCGGTGTCCTGTCTTTGTCTCTGGGTATAAATGGGGCTGACTTTAGTCCTGATATCAACGTTGCTAACCTGGTTTTATAATAAAACCAACCGACTTCGTCGCCTGGTGGCAGTGAAAAAAATGATTATTTTAAAAATCAGACGTGGTAGCTGGATTCCTCATAAACTTTTGATAAAACAGTCTCCCGCAGATTCGCATTTTGATAGTTTCTAGGGGGTTCAAAAGTTCGAAATATACTTCTGGTCGCCTTACAATTAGCGTTTTAGTAAGAGAGGATAATGCGGAAATCAAAAATGAGAGGCTGAGTTTAATGGCCGAGTATTTTACGATAGTCACAAGATTTGCTCAAAAAGAGGGGTGAAAACACCTGGACACCCGTTAGCTCTCGCCGAGACTACGAGAAATGATTGAAAGGGCGTCGGGAAGAGACACATAAACATGCATTACTGTTCCGGACGACGGATGGATTTCTCCCGCTCAATTTAATTGGACCTGGGTGCGTGATCTGGGAGAAAGTTTTCTCGCTCAGCCCTTAACCGAAGTCGGTCAACTCGTATAAGAAGTGAGCGCGAGAGACAAAGCTAGAAGAAAGATTTGGGAGAAATCACTCCAGAATTGGAACACTCTCGGCTTCCTAACCGCAAGAGAGTAGCTTGACCGCAGAAGACCCAGTTTGCGTCAAGAAAAAAAGCCACACTTCACGCCTATTTTGTGCTAATTTACGTGCTACGGGACTGGTGGTGCTGTGGCGTATGACTGGCTTGAGAGAGGAGAGAGAGTAGCGGAAAGATGGCCGATGGGAGGAGGAAAAAAAGCCTGCACCTGCTATGGCGAAATCCAAAAGTGAACTTTTCACACAGCTGGAAGAGAGACGCTTTCAAATTTCTTTAAGTTTGATTGACTGACCAAAGATTTATAGGTCTCGCCAAAATGGCCTTCAAATTTTGGTTCCGCGCGCAAAAACTATTTTTCACTATGTTTTCTGGTTTTAGCAAACTTTCTGTCATTTTTTTTCTTCCATTGTCACAGGTGGTACAACCCTCGATACTGTAGCAAAAAAAACTTTTAAAAAAATCCGTGGTAAAAATCCTAAAAAATGAAAAATAGTTTTTACGCGCGGAACCAAAATTTGAAGGTCATTTTGGCGAGATCTATAAAATGACTTCAGAACAGACAAAAGCAAAGAGTTAACTAAGCTTTTTTGCAGCTGGTTTGAAAATTTTTTAGCGATGTCAAGAATCCGAAGCATGGTCTGAAGGGTCAGCTCACCAATTTCTAGGAACCAGGGTTGGGCGAGTAGCGATTTTTTGTGTATTATTGTTAGTATTGATACCAAAACGACCGAAAAAAAAATTGGAAAAAAATATAAAAATCGAAAAAGGATAAGCAAAATTGGAGACATTTTTCAAAATCTACCGCGTTTTTATCAGATCGGTGTGAGACCCACTGCTCGCAGGTGCTCGCGAACACAGCTCTGCTTGCACCGCGAGCGCAAGCATTTTCAAATTTTGTGCTCGCATGCGAGCGCGAGCGCTCGCCCAACCCTGCTAGGAACACAGAGTCTTTGTTCGTCCAGCTGGTATTCTCGACAAACATATGAGTTACACACTCAGTAGAAAAGAATCAAAAAATTTTCTGCATATTTTGCTGGAGAGAGAGAAGATGAGAGAAAGAGAGGAAGAGCAGATGCTGGTTCTTCAAAGTTTTTTTTGGGGGATTCTTTGACCATCTCTATAAGTCAGTTTTTGTAGTCTTAAGACCCAAGATGGTAAAAGAGTGAATCGAAAAATCTTTGTTGGAACCATAAGATCAAGAGTATTTGGATGTGTATACAGACTTTACCTACAGACTAGAAACCCCATCTCAACTGACGTAAAAAGCCGTGGCTTTCAGTCTTTGGTGCCAATTCGACGCAAATAGTCAGTTGCATGGGCCGAAGGTGGTTCTTCTAGAAAAAAGTATAATATTTTAAACTTTCCGCACGTACAAATAAATTCATTATATGTTGGCTCTTAGAGTTTTGTGAGCCTTCTGGAAAGGAAGTCTGTAGCTTCAGAAGTTCAGGAAAACTAGCCTCGACGATTTTTAAGAGAAATTGAGAAATCTATCTGTCAAAGCCAATGAAAATCTCATCACTCTGCGAGATAACATGATTGTAATGGACTAGATTAGTAATTGAGCCAAAAAGTTCCGTTACTACTACTTTCGTCATCAGGAGAGATTGAATGTAGTGAGAACAAAGAACTCCCGAAAGCAGTCAGTCTTTGTGTTCCAGAATGACTCGTCTTACGCGAGAGTACGGAAAGAGCCCTTTAAAACAGGCATAAAATACAGGAGGTCAACTACCAGGTGGGTCATAAAGGTAGTTTTATTAGAAAAGCGACACTTTGCCTAAATTTTGACAAGAAAAGACGAACCAGAAGGAAACAAATTGACTCTGGTCCTGATCGACCACGAGTCCCACGCGTGTCGTTGACAGTGAGTCAGAGCTCTCGTTGACCATGGTCGCGAGCAAAAGGTCAAAATTGACTACAGGAATTGCTGAGAAGTGCTCTCCGGATAAGATCCCCGGTGGCTGAGGAATCGAGCTGTATGTGTGAGAAAACTGGCCGATATGATACGCGCAGGAGCTCAAACAATGACCACTCGTGTGGCTGGGGGACTGCGGCTTGACGCCTCTAAAGATTCCAGGATCTCCCTTTTTTTAAAGGGCTGAGAGACAGAGAGTTCGTACTATCAGAATAGAATCAAAGGCGCGGAATGGATGAAAGTGCCGTAATTGGATTGTATAGGCGGATGACCTGTCAGTCTTCGGGAGAGACAAGTGAAATTGTCTTAGGAAAAAAGTGTACCGTGACCTAAAAGAAAAGGGCTCTACTGGTATCAATCACAATTGAGATGGGGAAGTACCCGCTTAAGGGTTCGTCCGGCGGAGCAGGACAAACAGCCGACGGACATGCTAAACAGTAGAAAGGAAGCACGGAAAGACAAACAGGGAGAAAGACAGCTGCGAGACGAAGGAGAGAGAAGTTTGGGATTAATTAAAGAGTTATTCTCTGGGGACCAGAGTTGTAAATCTTACGTCTTTTCCCGCGCGATCTGATTGATTTAGTGTACTGAAGTGAAGAGTCACGTAAACAGAAAATCTTTAAATAGGACAAGTCGAGGATGTTGGCCCAAGAGAGAAGTGAGTCAGGCTACAGCTGATGGTCAAAGGCAATGGTCCAGAGATGTGAGTCACAATGAGAGAGGGAGAGACAGAATAAATAGTAACAGGGGCTGGAGGGTACAGTTCTGGAGACTGACTCTCTGACTCACCGACTCTCTGACTCTATGTCTCTCTGTCTCTCTCACTCTCTGTCACTCAGACTCTCTGACTCTGTCTCTTTGTTTCACTGTCCCTCTGTCTCATTCTCCCTCTGTCTGTCTGTCCCTCTGATTCTCTCTGACTGTCTGTCCCTCTGACTCTCTGTCCCTCTGATTCTCCCTCACTCTCTGTCCCTCTGTCCCTCCGATTTTCTGTTTCCGTGACTCTCTGATTCTCTGTCCCTCTGACTCTCGTAAGCTCCATAACTTATAATTTATGAAGAACAAACCAATAACAACCTCGTGAGAAAGTGAGAAATGCAATGAATTTTGACTATAATCATCCTTTCAGTTCATACCCAGTTTAGAGTTCCTCCTTCTTCTCCTCTTTTTTCTCCTTCTTTTCCTCCTTCTTCTTCTCCTCCTTGCTCTTCTTCACCGGCTTCAACTTGTCTCCCTTTTTGAGCTCAGGGACCTCAATATCGTAATGCTTGAGGACGTCCTTCATCGAGTTGAGAATATCGGCAGGGGAACTGTAGTAGTAGGCGTAGTTCTTGTACTCGGCCTTCTTGTTTTTGAACTGGGAGAGGAGATCACCGTTCTGGTCTGAAATTTGACTATTTTTCTGTCTCTACGCCTCTCTCACCAAGGAACAAAAGCCTAGGAATATATTTTCCATCGGGACGGTACTCCTCCTCAAAAGGCTCCTCATCATCCTCAGTATTGACCATGACAAAGTACTCGGACAGAGCCTTGAAAGCCTTACGGGCATTGGACTGCTGGAAGGTCTTCTTCAGAGCTAAAAACGGTTCAAAAAGATTGATTGAGAGGTAACCTTTGCAAGCGTGACACCACTGCTTGTGGATGAGGAGGAAGATGGGCTTCTGCTGGTCCAGGGCCGTCTCGATGGCGTCGTCCCATTTTACCCAGTTGATGTCGTCTCCGAAGCCTGGAAATGTATGTTTCAGCAAATTTTTCATGTAATTCATTAGAACAGAACATTACTTCTGTCACTTATCCCTATTCTGCTAAAATGACGGCAAATTACCGTCTGTCAATACTCGGATTAGTCTAAGTTACCACTCCGCAAAAGACTTGGCTGCTGCTTGGAACAAAAATAGGAATCGTAGGCAACTTTGTCAAGTTTGTTACTAAATGATTAAATATGACAAGAAAACTAGAAAAAATATCCCAAGCAAAAAATGACATTGTTCAGGTTTTATTCCGAAGCAGCGTTAGCGACTGGTCTGTCTACAAACTGATCGTTTGAACACTTACCACGAGCCAGAGGATTCTCGTACATTTTCTTAACAGTGTCATCGAACTTGTTGGCGAAAACGAGGGAGACTAGAAGAAGAGAAGAAGCGACTAGGAGCCTCATCTGGAAAAAAATGGTTAAGAGATCGATCTCTAGAAACTGAAAGCGGGTTCGGACGTGGAACTATTGGGTTCAGGAGACAGAGAGAGAGAGAGTCTGAGAGACAGAGAGTCGGAGGGACGGTGAGTCTGGTTAGAATAACAAGAGTCAAAGGAGAGGATGGACAGCGACTGGATATCTCCAATGAGTGGTCTGTTGGGACGGGTAGCCCTCTCTCATAGAGGGGTCAAGGCGAGAAAGTGGCGCAAGGTCACCGCCAAACCAAAATCGGCTGCTGCTGGACGCGTGGAAGAAATTAGCTCATCTTCCAGAATGTTCGATTAGAAGATTTGGATTCCAGAGAAAAGAAGAGAGGCAGAGGCTTGTGGCTGACCAACCGGGGGCTCGTAATGGCCTCGGCGCCGTTTTCTACTCCTCAAACCGGTTAAGGCGACGTGGCCTGTCGAGAGAGATGAACGGTCATTAGTTTTTTTGGAAGCAAGCTGCAAATAATAGGGAGAACAGTCAGATTACTGACAAAACACACAAATTCTTCGTTTCCAGGTCGAAGACGGCATTTTCTTTTTGGTGTTCTAACAAATTGTAGCCTTTGATCTCCTCTACAAGTTTGCAGAACATTAAAAAGCTGAAAAACGCAGTCGTCAACCTGAAAATATTGCGTACGTAATTGCGTAGAGGTGCAGATATTTACGTTCAAAATGCAGATTTGAATTGGCCCGCGCTTTTTGGTTGGCCGAGTATCCAACATTTACATGCTGTATCATCCTACGCAGCTAAATTCCCGCTAATTTGATTTGGAAAAAAAGTTCTGTGAAGAGCCAATTTAAATTAAGCTCTCTACATTTTGAACACTATAACAGGGGTACGGTATTGTTTAAAGTTTTTGAAAGCAAAATCAATTAAACTAGTTTGCCGTTGCAAATAATAGGGAGTTTTCTCAGAAACTGCAATCAGAACTGAACGTTTTTTATTACCCTAATTTTTCTCTCAAAAATATATTTTGTGATTCAATTAAAACTCACTTCATATTTTTTTGCATATTTTGTTGTTCTGGGCCGTGACTGAGATTTCTGCCGCGGAGCTACAGTGTCTCTGTTACTGCCACTTTTACTGTTATTTTTACTGTTACTGTCTTTCTGCAAACAGAAACTTTCAGGACGTCATCGAAATTAGCTTCTTCACTCCTTCTGCTCGTTATCACAAGAATTACACCCAGCCCTAGTTCCAAAAGATGATCCTCGACGGCATGGCTCTTCAACCCAACATTTCTGAAGAATCTAAAAATGCTATAAAAGAACAAATGAACAAAACGACTCCGATGATGAGACTACGACAGGATCCCCGCTGTCTGGAAGAACTGACCTATCTGGAGGACAGACTCAGTTGGCGACTGACTGAAATCAAGTACTACAAGGATGATTCGCAGTGAGACGGGCCATTGGAGAGCGAACTCCTGGAAGAAATCAATTGGGCCAATGTAGCGTTTAACGTTACGCTGATGACGGAAGTGATAATCCCTTCTGCATCAATGGCTCAGTGCCAATTATGGTCCATTTCTAACGAAGAGCGGCACCCATGTTTGCGGGCCAATTTGAAATTTCGTGGCTAAATCCGATTTTTTTTACTACTTCTTTCATTATTAGGTTATTTTTTGACATTTTCTTATATTTTTGACGTTGTAATCGAATTCTACACCTATGAAAACCTACCTGTCATTAAAAAACGGGAAAAACAACACTTTTGATGCTCAATTGACATAAAATGAGTTTTCTCGATAAAACAGCCGTGATGCTCTGAAAATGGGTGATTTTCTTCCAGTTTTTACAACGAGTAGGTTGTTTTATACGCTGAATTCGAAAATAAAGTCGAAAACAAGAAAAAACAGCTAGAAAACTGCGAAAAATTAGCAAAGTTAAACAAAATGGAATAAAATCCAACGTGCGGCCGTCATTTTCGAAATTTCGTGTCGAGAACCTCGCGAAAAATCCTTTAAAGAATTGCCTAAATGCCGCTCTTTGTTGGAAATGGACTATAGCGCGGCGTTGGGTCCACAGGACAGCGGTCGGATCCCGTTATCTCCAGAAACATTTTTTTTTCAAAAATCTCATAGCATTCTTGTCTACGAAAATTTCAAAGACGCTACGAAAATACTCAAACTCTAAACTTTTGCTTTCAGAATATGATAGGATTCTTGCTCTTCTACAGTCCAAATTGTGAAAGCGTGAATATGCAGCTCCACTACTCAGTGATAGCGAACGTAGACAAATCATGTTGGAACGAACTAAATGCCCTGCAACATGAGTTTTTGTTGGCTCGTATACGGGCGTCGGAAACGTGCGAAAAATCGTTGGCACTCTTCTCAAGGAATCTCTGCAAGACTCTAGTAGAAGCCGGCTATCTGGGAAGACTACAGTGACTGTCGAGGAATATTTGAGCTGCTGGGAACGACGCCTGGTGTTCCAGCATCACCACCAGCTCCTACGGATACTTCAGACTATCCCGACTGTTGCTTTGAACAGGAATCGCCATATTTTTTAACCAACAATCTTATGAAGGCAGAGCCGACGGGAATGGTATTTTTTTTCATTTTCCTCATAGAAGACTTTTCCAGACTGGGATTTTTAAACTGACGGCTCGCCCAGGAATCTGCTATATCGAGCTGACGGCTTCTGGGATTGACAATTATTACAAGTACAATATGCCGACTATACGATACGGAATCGGAGACAGTACGAGGTTCAACTGTTCTGGACAGATCATAAGACTGATCTATGCCAATGCGACAGAAGTTCTGACGCCGAGAGACATCTTTGGATTGATGTTTTTCTTTCCTCCGGACGGGTGTAAGGACCGCAAGATGTTTCTTCCTTGGATCGCCAGAGGACTGTCCTATCATCCATTACTGTGGTATGTTTCAGTAACAGTAGTGACAGTAACAGTAATAGTACCAGTAACAGTAACAGAAAAAGGAAAACGAACAGAAACAGTAAGAGTAAGAGTAACACTAACAGTGACTCATCATCTTTTGTTCAGGAGACAGTGCCGTCGACAGTTGAGTCTCCATCCCGACCTATTTCGTCCTGGGAAAGAACCGGAAGTTCCGGGCTGTTTCTGCTCAGAGAACAGACCTATACCCGATTGATGGAAATTGGCTACTTCAAGAACAAGGAAGACTGCAGTATCCGATTTGACCCGTCTAGAACTACAAAGGGAGAGACTACATCGACTACTGTCTCAAGTAAGGAGCGTTCTGGTGCTCAAGGTACTACTTCATCCTCTACTGTTACCGTATCTCCAGTGGAGAAAACTACTGTACCCAGTACTACTGTATTTCCAGTGACAAGTTGCGATGGAACCGAAACAGTCACGTCAATTGGATCCGACAACCCAATGGGGCCCATAGATTCTGAGAGTTCACCCGATCCAGGTCTCGAAGACTTCAACAGTGAGAGTCACGAGAAGTCTCAGATGACGCCCAAGGAATTTGCGGAGAAGCACATTCCCCAGCCACAGTACCAGGTGGAACTCTGTCTCATTATTGCTCTCCTCGTCATCAACGGCCTCTTTGCCTTCACCGTCTGGTTCCTGCCCTCCTCAACGAGATATGAAGACGGGACGACTCGAGAAAATTGAGGCGAATAAAATACTCTTCAGATGACTTTCTTTATTCTCAAGTAATTTACATGTTGAACTATTGTAGAGATCTCCCAAGGTACCGGGTTTCAGTCATTTGTAATTGTTGTTGTACTATTGCTGTTGATAACGAGGGTAGACCCAAGAGCTCTGAAATCGTATTTTGAGAGAGACTGATGGACAAAGAGACAGAACAGAGAGTCAGGAGTCAGAGAGGGACAGAGGGACAGAATGACAGAGACAGAGAGTGACTCACAAATTTCGAAGGAGAAATCGAAAAATTGTTCTCTCGCTCTGATCCCTCCTCCATTACATCACTGTTGTAGCCCTGATCGATGCTGTGGAAGAGACGAACTGGCCTGACTGTTCGGTTCTGAACAAACTACGAGTTAGTCATACTGAAGAAATTGACCCTAACTACGGCCTCTTCAGGTCTGTTTGGTCTCTTCGGTGCCAAGAGCAACCTGTCCAGTTGCTCCTTACTGATCGGTCGTCTAGTCGGACTCGTCTTCAGGGCACAATTTTCTTCGTCTTCAGCTTCAAACAGTCTTTTCGGCTCAAAGTCTTTTCTCTGTAAGACTGGGATTAGTACTCTTTCGGCATGTTTCCCACGTCAAATCGGATTGTCATGCGACGCTGTTTCGGAGCAAGACATGCACTCTGGTCTGTAGTTTCGAAGTTGAAGATTGATCGGAGGGGAGTGGAACTGGAAGAGCCCTGTCCTTTCAAGCCACGACGAGGAGGAGTCGATAGGTTCTCACTGAAGGGACTGAAATTTCTCTTGTCTGGTCAGAACACGGACTCTATACCTCTGAACTTCGATCCCGGAGTCATCATAGTTAGTTGAGTTTAAAGCAGAGTTTGTTGGATCGGGAGAACTGGGACAGATCCGTTTGAGACTAGAAGGCTTCTGACTAGACATGGGTACCTGAAAGGGGGAGAGTTTTTGGAGAGAATAGGATACCAGAAGACAAAAGGATGGTAAATGAGAGGGGCTTTGAACAAACAAGACGGTTTCTGCAAGCCTGGATTCAATTGTAATGAAGTAGTTGATATGCGCACCGGGCCGTGTCAGTGTTGGCCGAGAGCGTGCCAGCAAGGCGCATTTTCGGGGGAAAACTATTTTAGCGAAAAAACTTGGCTCCCATTTGGAACATAACTTCGGCGTGCCATATTGAGCCTAGGTTCAAATTGGGTGCCAAGTTTTCATGGTTCCCCCAAAAGTGCGCACTACAGGCACGGGCCCGGTGTCCATGCCTCGATAGCGAAGAAAATTAGTTTTACTAACTAAAAATGTCCTATCCGATAAGATTTCCTATTCAGGTGATCCCCAGATTATTGCAATTCTCAACTAATTTTTATCACACTTCGGACGCAAAATGATTGACCACAAAAAGGCCAAAAACTTGCGGTCTCACGGTCCGCTAGCGCGCAACTAATTGTGTGAATATGGCTTCTGCGCGTGTGCCTAATAGCTCAATTCATCGTGTTAATTAGTTTTTGGTATGGCAATCAGTAGCGGGATCGTAAAGGTTGAGCACACACAAAAGAATCGTAAAAGTGTCCCGTTAACGCATTAGAGCATGGGCCACCCCCGTGCTAATCAGGAGAGTGTTACAAGATAAGAGACGGAGAGGGGTGGACGGCTTACCGGATTGGAATAGTGCCAGCTGGGAGAGAGAGTACAGTACTAGTCGGTAATCAGCAGACTTTGTGGGGATACAGAGAGACCGAGAGTCAGAGAGTCAGAGATTCAGATAGTCGGAGAGTCAGAGAGTCAGAGAGTCAAAGAGTCAGAGAGTCAGGGAGACAGACAGACATAGAGTCAGAGAGACGGAGAATCAGAGAGTCAAATCGTACAGCCTGGCACAGTCAAAGTTAACTCTCAAAATGAGCCGACTCTCTCCTTTCAGACTCATAAATGACTCACAGAATGTTTCAACTAGAAAATTTTGAAAGGGGACCCGCTATGGTTCTGGTCAGAATCAGGGATGACTGTTAAAAAAAACACTTCGAAAGCTCAAAAAAGATCAAAGATAGTAAGAAGAGGTCAAGAGAAACAAATTGGCGTCGCGCCAAGAAAAAGGCCACGCCACCGAATGGCTTGAGGTGACTCTCGGTGCCATTCAGCATCTCGTTAATCGTGGGAGACTGCGCGCTCGCCGAGAGCGGGCAACTATTTGGGAAAGAGGGGAGGGTTTTCGAAGGGACTTTACAGACGGTTTGGGAAACGAGCCAAATTTCCCAAAGTGCCAGCCAAAAAACGACTGATAAGAGTTGTCTCTCTGACTAACAGAATTGAGAACAGGAGACTAGAAATGGAGAGCGGAGTCTCAAGCAGTCACCAGTCAGAGAAAAAGTATGAAGGTCACTTTTCTACCGAGATTAGTTCCAACTTTTTCAGGTTGTGGTCGAACGGGGTTTGAGGTTAGGTCACAGCACTAGTCAGGTCTGTACAAATTGTTCAGAGTCAGGACTCGAGTCGACTGAGTCAGGCCACGAAAGTCAGAAATCTAAATTTTCCTGCTCTCGTTTGCATTTTCCAGCTCTGTCCCAGTAAACAAAGTTGTAGCCCTGATCAAGCTCTACAACTTTACAGAACATTGCGAAGCTTGAAAATGCTGTTATCACTATGAAAAATGACTTTTGCCTTGGTTGACAAGTTTTGGTTTAGAATCACTTTTTCAGTGTTAACAGCATTTTCACGCTTCACAATGTTTTGCAAAGTTTTAGAGCTTGATCAAGACAATAACTTTGCTCACTGGGACAAAGCTGGGAAATGCAAACGAGAGTCGGAAAATTTAGATTTCCCCAGCCGACCTCGGTACAAACTGGACATCTTGATCCAGACATAAAAAAAGACTTCGAAAAATTTCGAAATTTGACCAAAAGTCTAGTCAGACTGATGACAAGTAAGAGTATTCTCGAAAGAGACCTCAAACTTTCAAAGATAGGAGTAAAAGGCAGAGAGAATAGTACTAATATGGCGAAACAAACAGCTGTGCGACTCGGGGGCTTTATTGTGAAACCGCGGCTGCGATAAGAGAACACTGCCAGTGATTCTTTAGACAGATAAAGGAGTGTGCCCGCATTAGGAGACTGACTGTACTCCCTCTAGTATAAATTATGCAGTCCCTTAGTTCAGTTCATTCGCAAGCCAAAAGACTTCATTTCCGGGCACATTAGGCCAGTCTGACCTTCCGTGTTCGCACCCGTAATTTCTAGTCATCCTAGGCACAAGTGGTTATATAAGCAACCTCGGTTCTTGTCAACACGTTCATACCAATGGACATATACTAAAATTGGAACAATACAGAGAAGATTAGCATGGCCCCTGCGCAAGGATGACACGCAAATTCGTGAAGCGTTCCAAATTTTTTTTTTGAGTTTTTTTGGACAAAAATCTCCGAATATCTTTATTCAGCTCAATTTTCTCGTGTTCATATCTCGTTGCGGAGCAGGAACCAGACGGTGAAGGCAAAGAGGCCGTTGATGACGAGGAGAGCAATAATGAGACAGAGTTCCACCTGGTACTGTGGCTGGGGAATGTGCTTCTCCGCAAATTCCTTGGGCGTCATCTGAGACTTCTCGTGACTCTCACTGTTGGAGTCTTCGAGACCTGGATCGGGTGAACTCTCAGAATCTATGGGCCCCATTGGGTTGTCGAATCCAATTGACGTGACTGCTTTGGTCCCATCGCAACTTGTCACTGGAAATACAGTAGTACTGGGTACAGTAGTTTTCTCCACTGGAGATACGGTAACAGTAGAGGATGAAGTATTACCTTGATCACCAGAAGGTTTCGTACTTGAGACAGTAGTCGATGTAGTCTCTCCCTTTGTAGTTCTAGACGGGTCAAATCGGATACTGTTGAATTTGCAGTCTTCCTTTTTCTTGAAGTAGCCAATGTCCATCAGTCGCTGACAGGTCTGCTCTCTGACGAGAAACAGTCGATTACAGCCCGGAACTTCCGGTTGTTTCCTAGGATGAAATAGGTCGGGATAGAGGCGCAACTGTCGACGGCACTGTCTCCTGAACAGAAGATGATGACTGTTACTGTTCCTCTTACGGTTACTGCTACTGTGACTGTCACTACTGTTACTGTTAATGTTGCTGCCTTTGTCTCGGTCACTCTCAAAAACATACCACAAGTCTGGATGGTAAGACAGTCCTCTGGCGATCCAAGGATGAAACGTCTCGTGGTCTTTACACCCTTCCGGAGTAAAGAAGAACATCAATCCGAAAATGTCTCTCGGCGCCAGAACTTCTGTCGCATTGGCATAGTTCAGTCTTATGATCTGTCCAGAACAGATGAAACTCGTACTGTCTCCGATTCCGTATCATATAGTCGGCATATTGTACTTGTAATAATTGTCAATCCCAGAAGCCGTCAGCTCGATATAGCACATTCCTTTTCCCGAAAGTTTGATGCCATATTCCTTAAATATTTTAATCGTGGTCAGGAAACTCTGCACCACCTCAGACAGAGCGGTTTTCTCATCCTTCCATTCTGGTAGGACCGACAAAAGTCACAGCATTTGCCAGAATCAAAACCGGCCGGCTTGTTGATACACTTGTTCTCACAGGTTTTGTAGTCCGGAATAGATGGCTTACAAATCTCCCAATCGGCTTCCTCATCAGCCTGGGAGATTTAGGGGAAAATTTGGGAAAAACTACCAGAGAGAGGGAAAAAATTGCGAGCAGACAGACGGCATTCGGAAGAAAAAAGAGACTCTCTTTATTGCCATCATTTTCGATCGAACAGAGACTAGACTTGTGTGTTGAATTGCGTCAAGCCGACACGGGAATCGTAGACGTGTCCTTGGGTTCCGGGCAAGTACTGGCCGCTCTGATACGTCCCATCATTGTTCTGGTTCCCACTGGATTGATCGTAGAGAGGCTGGAAGCCGGGACTGTTCTGACTGGCTTGGTAGCCGAAAGGATATCCCAAGTTCGTGTTGGTCAACTCGTTGTATCTAGAAGTGGGACTGCTTGAAAGAGACGGGTCCTGGAACTGTTGATTGCCGTAAGGGGAAGCTGTGGAGGAGAAACCTTGAGAGTTTGCTGAAATGTAAAAAAGGTAGGGGAAAGAAAAAAAACGGACAAGGATTTCTGTAGAGTTGGTTTGGACTGGGAGTGGGAGTGGCTGAGGAAGAATAAGCTCCATTGAATCCGCATCCGGGACAGCCGTTGCCTGAATATTTTTGACTGACAAGATTTTTGTGAGAAGGACAGAGGGACAGATGTCAGGCCAGTCAACATCTTTCACTATTTTCCCTCCATTCTGTCAATTTCCGGTTACGGTAACCTCTTACCGTAACCGTATGCTATTTTTATATCCACGCCCCCGTTTCGAATATTTTTTTCTGATTGTTCCCGAGCCTGGTTCTCGGCGTATTTCTTCCGTTTTCCGTTTTTGTTCTTCTTCTACGTAGTTCTAAATCCAAGTGTTTTTCTATTCGTTTTCTACGAATTATTCTCGCCGGATGACATCCGCGAACCTCACATTTGAGCTTTACGCTTGGCACTATCCACCTTCGTCGGTAGTCACCCCGACTGATCACGACTTGGGGGCCGAACCGATCTCTGACCTGCCCACAACGTTGGTTTATCCGAACTTGTGCGTTTTTCCACATTTTGTAGTACAAAATTGTGCGTTTTTCAGTTGACTTGGTGAAATCCCAACTTGACGCGTTTTTCCAGAGACAGAGGGACAGAGAGAGAGACTGAACCCACTGGGATTATAGTAGAGCTGCCTCGGTCCAGGTGTTACTGTAGAAGACGAAGAACTGGAGTAAGATTGCTGACAGCTAGGACAGCCAGAGCCTGGGTTGCGCAACTGCTGCGTTGCCGAGGGATAGGCTGCCGTAGAGGAGTATCCTGAACACTTTTCCAGTCTCTCTGTCTCTCCCCGCTTACCATAAGAAGTGGACGAGCTTCTACTGTTCTGACAGCTGGGACAGTTGTTATAAACTCCTAATGAGTTACTGGAAGGGTCTCTGTAGATCTGGTTCGAGTAGGGAGAGACAGTCGAGGCGAAAGAATTCTGCTGACAGCTGCTGCACTGGTACTGAGGAGCACTGTACTGAGCTCCTGACATTTTCTAATAAACCATACTGTTAATTATCTCACCCTGAACCAGTTGGCAGTTATTGCAAGTGCATTGGCTCATATCGTACTGAGGTGACATGGTCGTTGTGGCTTGAACACTGGGAGAGTACTGACAACTGTTGCAAGAGTACTGAGGGGCACTGTATTGAGCTCCTGGAGAAATTTATAGGACTTCTGGAAAGATACAATACCTGAGAGAGTATTGGTAGACATCTGACAAGTATTGCACATGTACCGTCCCGCATCTCTTTGCGGAGTGGCTGAACTACCTGAAACGAAGAGTCTCTCTGTCTCTCTGACTCTCTGATTCTCCAATTCTCTGCTTTCTGACTGTCTCTCTGACTCTGTCTTTCTGTCTTTCAGTCTTTCAGTCTCTCTGTCTCTCTGACTCTTTGACTCTCTGATTCTCTGTTTCTCAGTCTCTGACTCTCTGACTCTCTGTCTCTGACTCTCTATCTCTGATTCTCTGACTCTCTTGACTCTCCAGCTCTCTGTCGTCTTTCTGTCTCTCTGACTCTCTCACCAGAGTTCAGAAGGTAACTTCCATAAATATAGCTCCCATATTGTCCATTCGTATTCGCTTGATTACAGGTCGTGCACTGTGATTTGACTATCACCGGAAGGAGAGCCACCAGAAGTATTCTAGAAAGTTACAAATTCCAAAGAGAGTCCAGGAAAACTTACCGCAGCATGGCAGCGGTCGTTAGAGAGTTGTAACTGTTTGGTTAGAGCGGCCCCACGCTCGCCTCGGCCTGTTTACAAAAACTTGAGGCGATGTTCCAGGAGTAAGAGTCAAGCGCGTATTTGAGCCTAGAGAGTCCTGAAAATGACTGAGAGAGTTCAGACCTACTCGTAAGTCTGTCTGTCAGTTGTTGATACGAATTTTTGTGAAAATATCGGAGTCTCGAAGCGATTTTCCCAAGATTCTCTGATCCAAATTCTAATCAGACTGTGGGCAAGATCGTAAGACGGACAATCCGGTCTCATTTGGCTTGAGCTATGTCCAGTCCGGTTCAATTTTAGGGGTACTGTAACTTATGAATTGACCATGTCACGGTATGTATCGTTCTTATCCTAAATTTGGACGTGATGTGACTGTAACCGTCCCAGTTCCAGCAATCCTTCAAATGATATAGCTTTTGCCAAATCATCTTGCGTACTTCGCGTTACGCAAATTTGCGTACCAAAAATGCAGGAAAAATTCGAATAAAATGGCGCGTACGCAATTTCTCGTCAATTGTAAATACGCAGGTAAATATTTTATAGCCTCATACCGTCAACTCTTTCAAAACTCAAGAAGCCCCGTCAGGATCAGTAGGGATCTCTCCCCCGCTGAACTTTTTTCATCTCCACTCTTTATTGTTAGCCGATCCCATCTGTTTGTTTAGCATGGCCTCTGGTGTCGCCCCAAATCTTGAGAGAGTACACGAGGTTCGAGAAAAGTTCATTACAAGTCAAAGGACGGCAGAACATAGCCAACTGTCCCATTCTGGAGCTGTCCAACCAATCCAAAATTATTCGTAGTGGGATGAGCATAGACCATGACGACCTTTCCGTCAGGAAGTCTCGACTTGCACATCCAGTCACCCATGAAGTGGTTCTTTCCACAGATGTTGGCTGCTCCGATGATGGTCTCAAAGTCGAGTTGGAAGCGGTCGTGGGCGTTTTTCTGAAAGCGTACAGACTACAGTGAAAAAACTTCAACAGTGGCACCCTCCCATTTAAAATAGGGCACGTTTCGGCTTGAAAATGACTTTTTTGAGATTTTTGATGTTCTACAAAGTTGTAGCGGAAAAAAAGAGCTGCAACTTTGCAAAACATTGGAAAGCTGAAAAATGCCCTCTTCATCCCTAAAAACGAACAAACTTTCAGGCAGGCGCACCAACTATTAACCATGGGCTGATACGCAGCTGTCCTTTCACTTTCGCGGCATATCGACGGTGAACGAGTTGGTGCGCTATTTTTGGGTTACGGTACTTTCTCGACTGCGCACCAACTCATTAATCATGGGCACCGATAGACAGCCGGTCTTTCGTAATTTGCTGCGTATTGATAATGAGTTGATGCGAAACGTTATATATTTTCTGGCTACGGTACTTCCTGGTACGCAATTGCGGATTTTGAAACTTGCAGTACCTCAAAATCCACTGCCATCCTCTGATTATTGCACCCCATCCATCTTGGGTCTTCCATGTGCTGATTCGCCGTCTCTTCTATGAAACTATCCAGTTCCCGATGACAACAAAAGAAACCACTGGTATTGATGAAACAGTTGGCATTTCCGACGTTCGGTGGTTGTTCATAACACGTATCTCGGAAAGTGTTCAGGACGGGAGGAGCTACCGTAACCTCCGGAACTTCGGCAGCTTGAGGAGCTGCAGGAGGAGGAGGCGGAGCAGCAATATTGGGAAGAGGCAAAATTTGCGGCAGCGTCATTTGAAATTGTGCTTGTGGGACGGCTCCGTTGGTTTGTGAAGGCAGCATGTTAGAGAGCTGGGACAGTTGTTGCTGCGAGGAAAAGGAAGCTTCCTGTTGATTGATCTGAATGGGTTTGTTGAAAAAAACATGGCACTACCGTAATCACAAAGGCTTTTCGCTTCGAGACCCGCAGAATTGAATACTCAGGGAGACACCTTGAATTTGACTGCGTATCTTATAGCTGAGTATCCAATGTTTGAATGCCCACAGGTTGGCGCGTCTTTCAAATATTGCACAGACTGTTTCGCGCCGGGATCCTAGTACGCCCGCGAAATTCTTTTTTTAATTTTTTGGCTCTTTACTGAACTTTTTTTTTTGCATTTTCTAGCAAAATGTGAAATTTTTTGAATTCCCGCTTTTCAAATTTTGTCGGGATTTCAAAAAGACCCAGACGGAGGAAGCAGTCCTTTAAAATGCCGGCTTCGTGAGTATTAAATGGGATTGGGTTACGGTAACTAATACAAGAAACTCACCAGTTGGTTCATCGTTTGCTGAAAAGGATTCTGTAGATTGTTCTGAAGCATGGGTAGAGGCTGTTGAGGTTGAGGAAAGTTCTGGAACGACTGTTGAACTTGCGGCACATTTTGAAATGGCAGTGGCTGCTGAACTTGAGGCAATGGCGGTACATTCGGAATTTGAGCTAAACTAAAGTCTTTAAAGCTTTACATTCCCAAAACCTGGCGGGAAAGCCGGCAGAGCTGGCATACTGTAGACCGGAGGAGAGTAGCTGGGAACTGCTGGAGGCGACGGGAAACTTGGCGGGAAAAGTGCCGCCTAAATTTGGACCTTTACATTAAAAAAAGGCCTTACAAAAAGTCCAGGACAGGCTTCTGCCGTCCTCAGAAGAAGTAGAAACTGTAGCATAAATTTTTGCCTTGTTGTTGTTCCCACAAGTCTTTTTATGCGAACCAAGTTGCGCCATGATTTGGGCCAATTTCGTTCCAGCAATTAACTCTCTACTCTTCATTCCTCTGACAATAAATAACATAAAGTTTAAAGATTATATAAAGAACGTTGGAAGAATGTAGTTTGTGCCGTTTGGGGCAATCTTCACGGCTTGGTAAGAGTCGAGTCGACCGTCTATTGTGTAGCCGTTGGCAACGGGATGAGCGTAGACAACAATTACCTGAAAAATGCGATGTCCCTGTCCCTGTCCCTGTCCAGAATCACTGAACAAACTAAATCAAAACATACTTTTCCATCCGGCAGCCGCGTCTTACACATCCAATCACCCAAAAAGTTGTGCCTCCCACAGAGATTGTCCGACCCACCAAACGTCTCAAACTCCATACTGAACATGGCTTGGGTGTTTCTCTGAAAAGAATTTATTTTGACAATTTTCTGGAACCTGGATATCGGTGACCATCCTCTGTCCATTACAGCCCTGCCATCTTCTGATGTAGACGGTCTGGGAAGACATGTCGTCCAGAAGATCATTGAGTCCGCGATGACAACAATCAAAGCCTTTTGAGTTGACGAAACAGTTCGGATTGGCTTGGAAGGGACTGTCGTTCTGAAACTTGGATATTTCTGAAAAAAAAGGCAGGACATCGACTCTTTAAAGAACTGTTTGTGGCTGACCCGTTTTTGAAGCCATTCCGTCTAAAATGTTATCAGAGACTCATGGGCCCGACTGATTTGCGGCTGCAGTTTGCATCAATAGCGCAGTGCCAAGTGGCGCCGTTTCTATCCACACGGTAACGGGTTCGGATCCCCAAACATAAATTTTGTTTTGCCTTGTCACCTTTGGTCAAAAAATTATAATTTACGTTTTCATAACACCAGTCCTGAGACTTTGTTTGTTCTGTGGCTGCTGCTCCGCCTCCACCACCTCCTCCTTGATTTCCAGATCCTGACCCAGAGCCTCCAGCCCCTCCTTGGCCGTCTCCTTGTCCCTGACCATTGCCTGACGCCTGACTGTTCGAATTAGCCTGACTGACACTGTTCTGAGCAGACTGACTGGCAGAGTTTTGAGCAGAGTTTTCGAAAACTGGAAAAAAGTCTACAACTTCCGCTGTCTCTCACCTTGATCCTGTGTCTGAACTTGATTGAACTGACTCTGGGACGACTGTTCGAAAGACTGTTGGAATGAAGGCTGGTGAGGCTGCGGGCCCTGATTGAATGGGTTCTGGAACATGGCCTGAGCGTTAGTGCCTATATCGAATCCGGGGAAGCCTTGCATTCCAAAGGACTGTGGTCCGATTGCGGACAGTTGAGGTCCAGATAATGAACCCATGCCAGAGAACTGAGGTCCAGAGAATCCAGGAGGTCCTGCGATTCCTGGCGGTCCAGCCAAGCCATTTCCTCCAACTATTGGGCCTTGTGGGAAGATTGGGGCTGCGACTGGAGGTGAGATTGGAACTGAAGGAGCTGCCGGCGGTGCTACTGGAGGGACTACTGGAACTGGAGGTGCAGAGTACGAGGGATAACTGGGCGGTGAGGGGAAGAGACCAGGGAATAGGGCCTGAACAGTAAATTATCCAGAGTAGTAAGTCTGTCCCTTTGTCTCTCACTGTCTCTCTGTCTCAGACTCTCTGAATCTCTGAATCTCTGACTCTCTGACTCTCTGACTCTCTGTCTCTTTGTCTCTTTCTCTCTCTCTGACTTTCTGTCTCTGACTCTCTGTTCCTCTGACTCTCTGACTATCTGTTCCTCTGACTCTCTGTCTCTGACTCTCTGACTATCTGACTCTCTGTCTCCCGACTCACCGCAAACGCCCCGCCACAACTCTGAGTATTAGGTATCAGAGAGAAGGTAAAGAAGAGAAGGAAGAGCATCTGATTTGAGAGGCTTTCACTCGCCTCCTACCCTTTTATCCTCTTCCCTGAACTGACCTTGATCACATCCACTTCAGTCCACTTTTCTAGTCTGACCACACGCCTGATCAAAGTGAGGGCGCTAATTTGTTAGCCTTGGCAAGTTTCCCCCCAAATTTCATTCGGACTCTCCCTTTCAAAAGAGTCTGTAATGGTTAACTGGAAAGAGGACCCAATCGACTGTGATAATCTCGTTTTGTCATCAAAATATGAAAATTTTGTGTTCTGATTTTCAATTTTTTGTTTTTTAAATTTTCGTACTCTGAAAAGTTCCGTAATATGGCTGTGACCACTACGTATTGCAAAAATTTTTGCTACGATTCGGAAAAGTTTCCTATTACTGTTAACAGTATGGCTACAGTATACAGTATAAGGTGAGGACACAATATGACTACAGTTGCCCACCCCATTCAAAAAAGCGCGCAATTACGTATGCGCGCTGTTTTTTCAGGCTGAGGACGTCTTTCTTTCATTTATTTTTTATTTTTTTTCAAAAAGTCTTTCGAATTTTTAATAAACCTATCCTTTGTACTCAAAAATGGTGGCAGTACAACTTGGAACGCCTTTTTATAAGGGTTTAACACCATGTGACAGCAGCGTTTTATTGTATTAATCGCATTTCCCGTCACACTGTTTTCCTTTTAATCTTGCTCAGAGTTCAAATATGAGCCGATACATAGTTCTCCTTTCCTCATTTTGGAAGCCTGCCCGTTTCTTGCGTCTTTAAATGACTTGTACAGAGCTTAATTGAACCCAATCAGACCCTCCCGTAATTGCTGGTCATCCAGAGCACAAGCGGTTATATATGCAACCGCGATTCTGGGCATTTCGTTCATACCAATGGACACATACAAAAATTGGAACAAAAATAAGAAAGCGGCCGCGACGTTGGCCCATGCTCAAGGATGTCACACAAATTCGTGAAGCATTCCAAATTTTTTTTTTGAGTTTTTTCCAAACTATTACGTGTGAAAAAAAATCTATACCCCCCCCCCCCCCTCTCTAAAATATTCATTTTTATTTCAAATGCCACCAAACTTTGGCTGGAAGGGGGCAGTATAGGGTCAAACTTTTCCACAAAATTTCAGCCAATTTGCATTTTCCATGGCTAGGTCGATTTTACCACTTTTTGGGGTCCGACCTCACCGCACTGTCCCCTTCCAGCCAAATTTTAGTGGCATTTGGATTAAAAATAAAAATTTTAGAGAGGGGGGGGACATTTTTTTTTCCACACGTAATACAAGTCATTGCGATTTTTTCCCCCCAAAACAGCATCATGTCGTATTTTGTCGCTACAGTTCTTTGAAAAGGATGACAACAAGCTAAATAGCGGGTATTGAGGAGCCGAAAATAAACTTTGTATCCAAGCCGGTCGGACAACAAAAATCTTATTCTCTAGACAACTCTCTGTCTCTTTCTCTGAAAATCTATTCTCCAGTCAGTCACAATGAATTATGTGTTTCTCTGCTCGGCCTGGAATAAACCAACTAATCAACTTTTAACTGTCTCACTCCCTCTAAGCGTACACACAGCTACTTCCACACTGTGTGTATAATTACCACCTCTGTTCCCTCACACGTCGTTTCCTTTGAAATTAGAGTTCATTGAGAGAGAGCCCCCGAGGAGAACCTAATGAACTTTCTTTTGTCGGCCAAACACCGTGACAAAGGCTCAACCTCGTAATTTTCTGATTGTTGCTTTCGAGAAAGAGAAGAGTGAAAGTGGGCCTTCCGTCTTTGACTCATGTCTTCCGTCTACGGTTGGATTATCATAGCTTGCTCTGGATCGCTACTATTCTGTTATTTTCCAATCGTTTTGGTAGGTTTTGGGAAAGTTGCTGACAACAGGCATGGCAAACCTAGCCGGTAATCTTTGCTGCGAACTAAAAAAATTCATTTTGCATTTATTTCTGATTTTTCTTGTGTAAAAATACTTTGTAGGGTAAGATCTAATTATGACATCAAAAAATTACAAGAAAACAGAAAACTGACAACGAAAATGGTAGAATCTTATTGTAATTTTTTGATGTCATAATTAGATGTTACCCTACAAAGTATTTTTAAACAAGAAAAACCAGAAATAAATGTGAAATGCATTTTTTTAGCCCGCCGCAAAGTTGGCACCTGGCCGAATCTGGCCTGATTCCGGGCCAGTTTTGACATGTCTGCTGACAGGTCCAGAGAGAGAGACAGAAAGACAGAGTATGATCCTAATATTTTAGATCCTAAAATTCGACCCGGAATTCCGCAACAACAATGCCTATACCATCATGTTCCAATTGGGTGTACTAGATTGTCTCCAACTCTGTGTCCATTGTTTCACTGGAGTCGTAGTGGTTTCCGGCGCTACAAGTGTGGCCTACGTGCTGAATAAGGTAATTATCTTTTTTCAACTTTAATTTAAAAAAACAAGATAATTGGAGCAGTTTTCACGGGTCTCTGGTATTCAATGCTCTTCACGCTGCTCTTTCTTCACTACAACAGATTCTCGAGCATTGTACTTCAGAGATTCAAGTTTTTCTCGTCTAAATCAGTGAGAACGGTGAGTATTTTTAAACTTTTGGTTCAGTATAAGGCTGTGCCATTTTCCCCGTTGACCTCGTATTCATCAAGCTCATATGTTTTTACCAGTTAGCCTCATCTGATCGTCCACTCGAAATCGAACATTGAAATGAACTGTCACATCTTGACAACTTGAGTTAAAAGCTCGAACACATGCTAAAAGTCTGTAAAAAAAGAACGCTACAGTAACCTGAAACTCCGTTCTCTGCGGGACCCTTATGTACGTTTTGGGCTGCTTACCAGCCATTTTACATTTTTACCAATTGTTTACATAAAGGGCAGGGATGGGCCGAGTACTCGCGTCTTTTTTTATATTCGATATTCGTTTCGCTTTTTTTAAACTGTTTATTCAAGTACTCGAATTCGAATAGATTTCAGAGAGAGTAGTCAAAGTGGCAGGTTAGGTTTATCAAAAATTAACCTTTTTTCGACGGGGTTTAGATGTTTTTTTGCCTGTTTTTAGAATTTTCTCGAAGGGAACGGAATTTTGGGTTACCTTAGCGTTTTCTGAACAGAATTTAGCAGTGGATATCAAACACTAGTTTTGGATACCGTAACATTGATGCTTGTCCTAAAAATTCATTCTGCGTTTTTCTAGTCACGCGTTCCAAACTGACAACAGATCCGTACTTAATCTGACCACCTTTATCCTGATTGTTTCTCTGCAACTCATTCCCGCAACAATTACCGCAATTGTTGTGAGGAAGTGTGGCCTCACGTTTTCTCAGAAACAAATCTTTCAGCTCTGGTTTCTTCTCTGCTTTCTCAACTTTCTCGTGCCCACAATATTAAAATCTCTTCCCGATAACAGCTACATGTTCGATCCGAAGACTCTTCAATGGAGTAAGCTCTTTTTTTAAAATTTTGCAAAAAATTCAGGGCGTCCCTCTGCCGATAACAAAATGTCTGAATATACTCGTCTCTGGGGAAAGATTGAGATTTTTTCCGTGGTCATTTTCTCAATAATCGGCTACAATGGGATTTTCCTCTACATGACAGTCAACGTACTTTTTTTGAGTCGTCTTGAAAAAATGTGTTTTTAGCACGGAAAACAAGCTCTTCGGGGCAAGGAATGGAGAATTACTGTCCAAATAAGCGGCATGGTCATATATTTTCTTTTTGCCACATTCTACTGGTACTACTTGACCATGTTCGTCACAATAGACCCAATAGTTTACAATTTTTTCTCCGCCATCGTCTGGATCGTCATGAATGGAATACAACCTATAGTATACCTTGTTTTCAACCAGTTAGTTTAAATTTTAGGTGCCTTAAAATAATTTTTAGACGACTTCGAAGGTCGTTTATTCACTTCTTTACTCATTTCTCTGCGAAAGGTGAAGCTCAGTGGAGAAGCTCAGTCAGTCTGGTACGGCCGAATAAAGCTAGGAATAGTTCAATGAGCACCTCTTATAACGTACAATAAAGTCATTTCATTTACTGGTAGATACTGCCACAATTTGGCTTGAAAATCGCTTTTGAATTCTTATATGGGACCCCGCCCCAGTGAAATTATCCTCCGACATCTTTCGAGAAGTGTTGGAGGAAAGGGCAGTATCCATTGACCTTGGTGATTCGCAGACCATGATAGGGCTAGAAAGAGCTTAGCGAAGTAGGTCACGAATGTTTCTTTCAGAAAAATTGGGTTGGGATTGTACTGCAGGATTGGGCGAACATTAAAATATTTGGCGAACACGAGCCGAACATCCCCTAATTTTTTTTGGTTCGAATGGAACAGTGCACTTTTTGTTCACCTGCGAACCGAACATGAACTGTTCGCCGTCCCAATGTTCGTTTGCGAACGAGCATGTTCGCGAACATGTGAACAGCTCGAACATTTCACATATTTTCTCCCAAATCACGGTTTTTTTTCGTAAGAATGTTTGATGATCAACTTCACAAAAAACGAAGATTTGTGAAAAAACTGGAATGAGTAGGGAATCCAAGGGACTAAGAAAAAATTTGATGCCTTGGACTCACAATCAGACGGCCTTTGACTCAGACAGTCTATGGGTATTGCCATTAGTACTTTATAAAATGTTCGTGTTCGTGTCCTTTTGAACTCTGTTGGAGCCCTTAACATTTTTCACTTTTTTGTTCGTCAAATGAACACGAACACGAACAGTTGCGTGTTCGCCCTGACTTTTTGTAATTTCTGAACTCTTTTTTTATACCAGTAGTTTGGTCCAGATGGTTTATACTACGGTATAGTCCATAAGTAGCATTACTGTACTGATGTAGGAGCCTGTGTACCACAGAACTGTGAGCAAGTTTTGATTTGACCCACAATTTCAATTTTTCTGTACTTTGGTAAAAGTCATCAAGCTTCCGCCGCTCGCCAAAGGGAGTGTCTTCTTCAAGTTCATCAAATCTGTCAGCTAGAATAAGATCAAGTCTCGTAGCCCAAACGGGTCACATTCTGCGTCATCGGATCCAATTCGGCTAACACTCCGCGTATCGAGTCATCACACATCAAGACCCGCTTGTCTCTCTCTTTAAAAATCTTTCACTTTCAGTGACGGAATGACCCTTCCCCCAGAAGTGTAATGACGCCGACTTTTTTTTGTTTGTTGCGCTGGCGGCCACAACGATCCATCACTTTGTTTAACTGTCCTCAACAGCTATAAAAGGCTACAGGAAGGCGACAGACTTCAGCAACCGCCATGGCCAGCAGTCTCTTCGCTCTTCTCTGTCTCGTCTTTGTTCTCTTCATCGTCGGAGAGGTCTCCGCACAGTGTGAGTCATTTTTCAGCAGTCTTTTGAGCTTCTCATTTTAGGGGGCTACAACCCGTACGGAGGTTATGGTGGCTACGGACGCGGCTATGGAGGAGGATACGGACGTGGATACGGAGGCTACGGTGGCGGATACAGACCGTACGGAGGTTACGGAGGATTCGGACGTGGCTTCGGATTCGGAAAATAAGCTCGACACAGTCTTTCTTGACTCTCTGTACAATGAACTCTCACCTCTCAAACACAAAAGTCAATAAACATTCCTCACTATCAGCTTGTTTTTTTTTGATTTTATACAGCTTCAGGTTTAAGGAGATTAGTGTTAAAACTGTCCGCGCAATGTCCTTTAATCGTTGCTTAATTGTTAAAGTTAAACCAGCCTACTTCGTTGCCTGGCGGCGTCGTATCCTTACAACAGTAATCAAACTCTTTGCAAATCTTTTGCCGAGTTCAAAACTTAGTTGTCGTCTTATGCATAACAGGTTCTAACTTGTTACCTGCGGCTTCCTAGCGCCAAACGAAGGACTTGAAAACAGCGAAAGGGGATTATTTAGAAAAACGGTCGTGGTAGCTAAATTTTTCACAAAATTTCGATGACCAGTGTTAATAAAATGGGATTAATGCTGAGTGCTTAAACGGACAATCCCGTTTTGGGTAAACGGAAGAACACAGCGCAGTTTTTGTCTTTTGGGTTCCGGCACGAAATTGTCATAAAACACCATTTCACAGTGAGGATTCAGTGTTGTTTAATCGACCACCACTGCAGGAAAAAAAATTTACGTTGGTTAGATGTATCGACTGCAAACATTGAGGAAAACTCAAGACTTTGGGCAATATAGGGTATTTGCTACTTTTTATCCGGCTAAAGTTTTCTACCTCCATTCTACCATTTTCTGAAAAGTTGTCCTACCGAACAATATGTTTTTTCCCTTTTCAAACTGTACTTACTCGTCTCTTTCACATTAGAAACAAAAATCTGCTAAAGTCCAAGTTCAAAAGTAACTTGCCATCTATCCTGACAATTTCTAACTTGCCACGGCGGAACTCGTGGCCTCGGGCAAACAAACAAACAGAGTCAGCCATGTTTTAATAGTTTGGATGGGTTTGGGGAAATTCATGTCGAGAGAATCGCTTCCAAAAAAATGCACGGTGCTTCCCGTTTTCCCATACTGTTAATGTCACTTTAAACTACACTCAAGGAAACTCTTATCGTCTACTGCTGAAAAAAAATTGCTTTGTCTAAAAGCCGTAGTAAACCTACTCTCGGTCTGCCGTAAACTGTCCGCGTCGCGCGCAAGTACAAGGTCGTGGTCACTCTCCTGTTCATTGAACAAGAACAAGTGATGCCATAACATCAACATGATGTTGTGGAGAATGCAACAGGTTCGATGGTACATCTAGATCAGAACGAGAATAGTTGGCAGAAAGAGTTCAGCAATGAGATCGCTTGGATATACTCTGAGGAACTGGCTTGCAGCTTAATCGGTTGACAGTCTGCCTCGTAACTTCTGGTACACATTTTACTTGGTCCGTTAATAAAGCGAGCTTGCAAAGTCCCACTTTAGTTCACAAGCCAAAACTTATCAGAAATGACCATACAGACCTCACTTTTTGATATACTGCTGATATTTTTAGGTTGTACTGCAGTAGGCGCCAATCTTCGTTGAAACTATCCTGATTTCGCGTTTTCACTTTTTTTCATTTTTCGCGTTTGTAAGCATCTTTATTGAGTTCAGCGTTAAAAATAAATTCAATTGTAACTCTGAAAAAATTGGGGTCTATTGAAAAACCTGATATGTATCTCCAAAACTGTAAAAGACACTTTTTACGAGTTCTGTTGGTTTGAAATAAAAAGAACTTTCTTATTCTACAAGTGAGATTTCGGGGCTGACTCGCGGTAAAAATGTTCGATTTGAAAATAGGGCACTGAAAAACCCTGGTTGAGTATCCAATGTTTGCATGCTGTAGCCAAATTGATACAATTTGTAAATATTGGATACTCAGCCAAAATTTTTGCAAAGTGACTTTTTCAAATCGAACATTTTTACCGCCAGTCAGCCCCAAAATCTCACTTGTAGAATAGGAAAGTCCATATTTCTGATTTCCGAAACAAAAGAACACAAAAAGGAGTCTTTTACAGATTTGCAGTTTTCAGGATTTTCTGAGCCCAATTTTTCAGAGTTACTATTGAATTTATACAAAATCTCGTCTCCCAGAGTTTATTCTCGTTTTTAGGCTGAACGGATTGTATTTTCAAATAAATACAAATGAATAAGTGATTCGAGGTTTTCAATGATCATAATGTCTGTGTCCCTTAAATAAGCTCCCTGTCCAGACTCTCCCCCATTCAGGGACTCTTATTTGTTTAAGCAGTTCATGATCCGAGATTTATTGCTTTGACTTTCTCCTTCAGTCCAGACAGTAGCTGTATATAGTACGTTTTGGGGCTGGCCCTCTCGTAGTTTTCTAGGCCCCGTACAGTTTCTCAGCAGGATCTTCGCCTGAATCAGCCGAGTTGCTTTGTGTCGGCGCCGCGGCAGATGCATTTAAGCGTCGGCGACTTGTCTTTCAGTACAACCGACCGTCTCCCGATCAACCATGGCTGCCCTCTTCTGCCTTCTCCTCTCTGGTACTCTTCACTTTTCATCTAACTTTTTCCTTTAGTTGTCAGCGTTTTCGCTCACGGAGGCTACGTTATTTCTCCACACTCTTACCCCATCTTCCCTAACGGTAACAACGGTGTTGGCACCAACGGTCCTGCAACGAACGGCATTGGTTACAAGCATCTTTTCGGAATTCTTGCCAAGGTGAGCAGCTCATTTTTAAAAGTATGACTTCTACCATTTTTAGTGCCGCAACTGCATCTGCTGTGATATCAAACTCGGAGCTAATGGTCTCATTCAAACTGGAACATACGTTAATGGAAACAATGGCAATGGTCAAGGATGCTGTGGTCCCAACTGCAACTGTGGAACCGGAGGAAACGCTGGGAAAAATGGCTTCAGCGCTACAGGTTCAAATGCTCCTAACCTCTCAGGAGGATTTGGACAAAAAGTCATCATCTCCAGCCAGAATGGCAAGAAAAATTCGTACTCTGGAAGCTTCTCTCTCCCGACCAACTTCCAAGCCAGTGGAATTAACGGCCCTGCCACCAGTGGAAACAACAACGGAAACGGATGGTAAATTCTTATTCTCTTAAAAATAAAAAAAAAACTGGTTCAGTGGAGCATCCTGCAAGTCCAAGTGCGCCTGCAAGCCCAAAGCCTGCCGTCCCTGCCCTACAACCACAACTACTACAACCACAACTATCACTCCTGCTCCCTGTGTCTGCGAGCCCGAATCTTGCTGTGATTGCCCTTGCGAGCCTTGCTGCGAAACCTTAACTACCATTACTACGGCTGCCTATCCCACTGCTCCTAAAGGAAACGGTGTTAACGGTGCAGTCTCGGGATCTGGAGTCTCGGCGTAAGACAATTCAATGACTTTTTTATAGAAATCTTTAGCACTAGCATCACTCACGGACCCCATGGTGCCCACGGCCACAATGGACACAACGGACCTTTCCCCACCTACAGTCCCGGAGATGTTGACTTCCCCACTTCTTCTGCCAGCTATCCCACTTATCCTACTGCTGTAAGCGTCACACAAACTACTGTACTAATCATTTTTAGCCCGTCAACACCGTCGCAGCCGTCTCAGCCATTTCTGCAGTGGTGGCTCTGGGAGCTACTCTCCTCTTCGTGGTCTAATCTCATCAAACAGTCCCCTCTCACTCAGTCTTTCCTCACGCTTCCTAAATATATTCAAGAATAATAAAGTATTTATTAAACGTACTTGAAAGTTTCTCTTAAACTCTTAAAGATCCTGCCATTGCGCTCTGTAGTTCGGAGTCTGCCTTCGGATGTATTTGTCGATTGTGGCCTCGAAAAATTGAATGTCCATGTTGACCTGGGCGCCAAGTTTCTCTCCGGCACAATGGGAGCCGTAGGAAATGATTCCGAAGATGAAGTAGCGATCGTTGACGAGGCCGAGAATTCCACCGCCGCTGTCTTCCAAGCAGACATTTTTTGTAGGAGTTTCCCTTGTACAAAGTGCGTGCTGATGCTCCATCTTTTGAATCTTCTCACAGACACTGCGCTCGACCGGCTTGCCCAGATGGATCTTCTGCAGATAGTTGTTGTAGTTACGTCCGTTCAAAGCTAAAAACAAGTCTGCAGTCCTATTGGGACAGTCCTATTATAACCAGATAGGAAAGATCTCGAATCATTCAAACTTACGGTCCTCTCCAAACCCGAAGCTGATCATATTGGTTTCGGACTCGGTGTAGTTGTCTATATTGTGCAGATGAGGTAGACAGACGTGTGGTGTGCTGACTGGCTCATTCAGCTCGATCAGAGCCACGTCGAAGATCGAATTTTTACAGCCATCCTCGAAGAATTGTTTTTTGAAGGCCACCCTCTGGGCGAATCTCTCCTCACCGTCGTCCGAACACTTGATCTTCCCGCCAATCTTGTTGCACTGAGCACCGACTCGGATTCGCACAACACTAAAAAGATGGGCATTTTACGGGTCTTTAAAGCGAAAAATCGCTGCGAGACGAATTGCGCAGGTTCCGTCACGATTACAGTGGGTCCCGACACGATCTCATCTCAAAATATTTATTTGTGCTCTTTCGACGTTTTACACCCGTTTTTTCGTTTCCAAACCATGTTTAATCGAGTTGGCATCAAATTTACATCAGATACGTACATTCCGATAACAAAAATCTACAAAAACTGGAAGGATAAAGCAAAAACAGCGTTTCTGTTCTTTCCTATTTTTCTTTTCTAAGCACAGTATTTTTTTTACCACGTTACCAAAGCCAATTGATCCCACAACGGTTTTGGCATTTTTGGCATAGTCGAAAGCTTCCTTTAAGCGTATTTTTGCTAGAAAGTACAACTAACCTGGAAATTTCATCATTGGTCAACATGTCAGCCAGGGAGCAGGGCTCATTGTCGCTTCGCAGATTGAAGCAATGGGCTGCTGTGAGAAAATGTCGGCTCGAGATCATCGTCCCGCCACACAACGAAATTATCATTTGCGGTTTGTGTTCCGGATTTCGGTGCTTGATGGTCATGTAGACGGCCCAGGGCAGCTCTCCCGGATCTGCTGTCGTCCCTCCCATCACTTTCAGCTGTAGCTCCGCTTCTGCATCTCTTGCTTTTCGTCTTGGCAGCGATTTTCCACAAGTTTCAGCATCTGAACGGCAATTAGAAGGCGATTGGAAAAACAAACCGTAGTAAGAGCCGGTAGAAACTACTGTCGACCCGAGGAGCAGAAGCAACAGGCACTTCATTGAACAAGAGTGCCTTTAATAGATTCAATTTTTTCCAATTTAATTCATAGAAATTATTTGTTGTTGATTAATTACAGTTTGTTACAAAAACTATAAAATTTTGTATGTTTTCGCCAAAAATACTATTCATTGGTTCAGCTCCTATTGACTCTCGTCCTGGATTACGGACCTCATTTTCCGTCTGAAAAGTGTAAAGTCTCTGGCAAACAAAGCCAATTCGAGGTGTCAGTGGAGAGTTAATCAGATCAGTCGCGCCCGTCTTGTGTAAACTGTAAACAGACCTCAAGACTGTTGACCCGGAGGGGCAAGCTTACCCTCGACGACGGCGTCATTTCCGCCGCACAGCTTACTTTTCTCGAATTTATACTCTGCATGAACTCTTTTTTCTTAAAAATATCTCTATATGGTCCGTCTGCGGTTCTCGTGCAAACAAAGAGAACACAAACAATGAGCGCTATTGAAACTATTGCAGGCAAACTTTTCATGCTGGTCAGAATCGTACAGTTGACATTCTTTATCAGCTGTGGTTACACAAAGTCTGAGTGTTGTTAAGAATTCTCAATTCAAACAAGTCAGATCATAAAAACACTTTCTTCATCATAGAGGTAAGAAAAATACTTGGCGTTCACAGACCCGCCGTATCCGCACCTTCTGGATGACCTCTGTCTCGGTTTTAGGTGAACAAAGCTGATTTGTCGAAAATAATTCTCGAGGCAGTTAGAAGTTTTCGCATAATGTTCGCACCCCTTTAAAGTTTTGTCAACCATAGATACCCTGCAAAATTCAAACTCGTCAAACTTGACCCCATTGACTCCTTTTGTGACAAGAAAACATCTTGCGGTAAACTATGCGCCTCTTTTTGACAACCTGTTCCTTCCGACATATAGACCATTCTCTTCGATTTTTTGTATATCTGCAAAAGAACATTTCTCTTTTTTGGCATTCCAGTTGTACAGCTTGCGGTAGATCGCTGTTCGCAACAGAAGATTGTTTGTTTTGACTCATCGTAGATCATCTCAAGATGCTGAAAACAATACTTTGAGAAAAACAGAAACCATAAAATGTGTGGAATGTAAACGGGATGTGAAACGATGACCAAAATCCCTTTGTTGACAGTTTGTGGGTGCAGTCTATGGGCTGTGACGAGAACAGGCAAATAGCGAAAGGGAATCCAGCGAGTTTTTTGGCTGGCAGATAACTTCCCGATTTATTTTTTTTATCTTTTTACTAAATAGAACTGTAACTTGTGCTCATTTAATCTCGAAACAATACAAATTTTTACATCTGCAGTCACCGGAAATAGTCAAACTAACCGTACAGTCTCGGAAAAAAATACACGTCAGAATCACGAATAGTCAAAATTTGTTTGTCTAGACTTGCCTGATAAGCCAATATTGGTGTGATAGGCTGCTTGTTTTTTCTGGCACATGAGGCTTCACGGCCAAAGTTTCCCCCTCCTAATTGCGATGTTTTCCGCACGGCATACCTAGTAAGCTTTTTTCTGCTTTTTACACTACAAATATATCTGAAAAACGAATACTTTTTTTTCAGAGAATGATTCTCCCGGAAAATGTCGTCATCCCGGACATTACCCACTGGTTTGAAGGTGAGTACTCTTGAGCTGTTTTATTGATGGACGAACGCCAGACTTTGAGAGTTTTTTGTTGGCTACCGTGGCAAACAGATTAGGTGTCCGGCAGGGTATCACACGCTCCCACTTAAGACACATTGACTTTCATTACTTAGTTTCATTCGATGAACATCTCTACTTTTTTAAAGAACTTTTTCTGGACCGACGGCTTGCCAAGTAAGTCAGAATAGATCATACAAAGATGGCATCAGGCTATGCTGGCCTTAACTTTAAACCGCTAGACATTAGTTTTGATTTTTCTAAATTTGTGTATTAATAGAACAAATTTTGAATGAAATCTAAGCATACCTACAGTGAAGCTATTGTAGTATTACACAGCCTTTGTTTGAACAATCATAACCATCGACAAAATGGCATTGCCTGTAGACACCTGAAAAACCAAATGATGAAGCCATTTCTTCATCTTTTTGTGCGCCCTTTGGCCCTCGATCATCATAAGCAAACAACATTATACCTAGGGAGCAGTTAGCCAAACAATTAAGTGAACATTTTTTCGATCAATGTGCCAGGAACCCGCTACGTTTGTTAGTGAGTGCCTAGTATTTTTTTATAAAGCCAATTCACTGTTTTCAGCCCTCCCCGCCGTCTACATCGTCTTCATCGGAATATGTTCAGTTCTAGTCGTTGCCATTTTTGTCATGACTCTCAGAATGGTCTGGTACGTCCACTACTGTGTTAATAACGAGTACTACCAAGGAGATCTGTATTTTATCATTTGGATGCCTTTGGTAAGTTAATTTTGGTAACTGAACTTGAAATGATTTTTCAGTTTGTTTCTGTAGTCTGCCTCATCGGGAACATCATTCCCAGAGCAGCTGCCATCATGTATGCTGTGGGACTTGTGTAAGTTTTTTTCACGGAAGGTTGATGAGAATCCGAATTCAGATATCTTATGATGTGCCTGCACATTTCCATAATTTTAGTCGTTAGGCTGTTTGGTACGAGGAAAGAGATGACGGACTGGCTGATTGAGCATAAGAAGGTAAGCGAAAAACTGAGGGATAGAAAACCCGGAAGTTAGGAAAACTAGAAAACTTTGAAAATTCTGTTTAAAAACTTTCCCCGCCCCCTTTGTGCAATCGTGTTAATTGCGAAGCACTGAAATTTTATATTTGTCTCTCGAACGGTTTCTTCTGTTGTCTTAAACTCTTAATTTCCAGCAGACGATCAATGGCGCAAGCTGCAAATGAATCTCTTCTAAAAGTTCAAGCAAATTTTCAGGTTTTCCACTTCGATGTTCGTCCCTATTGCTGCTGCTGTCATTGTCTGCCTTCAGTTCAACCTACACCGTAACTAATCTTTTTTACTTGACTGTTTAAAACATTTTCAGTAAACGAGTCCGCTACTTGAGCTACCTGGTTAAGCAGTCTCCCATGGTCAGGATCTTTCTGCAGCTCGTTCTCGTCATCATTTCTCTCGAGGGTGTTTGGGATTCCGGGCCGTGAGTTTTAATTGTTTGTTTGTCTGACTATCGCTGTCTGGCCTTTTGATTCTGATGCACAGAATTCTAGTTTTTGGGGCTAAAACCCTGCTAGAATATTTTTAAAACTTTCATTTCAGCTTAAAATTTTACCCTTCTCCTAAAATTCTTCTGTCGCTCCCGTACCGTGTCGCGTCCCGCTCCATATGTACCCCGGAGCTCCTAACCCGCGAATTTCAAGACCTTGCTGATCCGTCTTTCATTCATTGACAAAGTAGTTTGCGCACTTCTGCTCTGCTTTTATTCACGGTGCACCAATTTTGGATGGCCTCTGTTTGGGAGCTACACAGCTAAAAACGCTCTGTCTTCCAGAACAGTCCAAATCATTAACGGCGTCGGTGTAGCTTCTACTCTTCTGGCTGTCTTCATGTGCCACGTCATTGTTACTTCTGTCCGGGTAAGTGCTTTTAATAAACCCACCCACGAGCTCCGGTTTCAGGAACACTTGGAACCCTACAACATGAACGTCATCTTTCGCTGTGTTGACATCTCGCAGATGCTCTTCACATTCCAGAAATTTATCTTGGATCTGATCTCCAAAAATGGTGGAATGGGCGGCTTGACCGATGCATCTCCTTCGATGGTCAGTCGATGTGAGTTTTTTAAAGAAACTGTATTGAAAATCCATTAAGTTTGGCACAACGTGGCTATGACTTTCGAGCTAACTCTCGTCTGTGTTGTTCTCTTCCGAAACGTGACTCCTGATAAGTCCATCTTTTTCGCGGAGAAGAAAGCTCTGCGGCAGAACGGAAACGCCGTTCCCATGACCGATCTGTGACTCAACAGTATTTACTTTTTACGAGAGTAGACGGGTACCCCTGCGTATTTGTTTTTCACACTTTGCATAATAAAGGCTTCCTATGGATGAACTTTATTGCTTTTGTATTATTCAATTCACAGAAATAATTAAAGGCATTCCAGATAGTAAGTCAGTTTTTAATTGAGCAGGGCCAGAAACGTTAGTGGCCAACCGTCTCGGCAACCAGAAAAATGAGCTTTAGCCTATAATATATTCACGTGCTTCATCCTGAATGATCCTTCCTGACTGAACGCACTCTGTCAATTTCCTATGAGCATGCTCAATTTCCTTGTATACCTGACTCAATTTCCTTGTACACCGCCATTTTTCTTACTCCCCCTCTCAGCAGACCCTGTTCCGTTGTGTTTCTCGTCGAAATACATTTGTCTTTCTGCTCTTTAGCATTGTGTGCGACAGCTGCATATTAAAGTAATTTTCGAAGCGTCAGGCCCTGTGACAATTATCGTCAGATGACTGAAGCTTCTATTATCGTGACCCTGATCAGAAGACTTTAGTTCTGTACGAGTTCAGATGGGGGAGGGGGAGTGAGTCAGTAGTAGTCAACTCCCAGTCTAGTAGTCAATTTTTAGGACTACGGTAGTTTAGCATTACTGCAGTTTAGGATTACCCCCTTCCTTCACTCACCCAATCCGCGTATTCATTGAAGACTTTGACTAATACAAATAATCTGCACACATTTTCCTTTGCATCGCTAATAAGTTTGACGTATTGACTTCATTGCACGCCTTGATTACATTTATTCTCTAGTGCTTTGTCCTTCTCCATGCGGAAAGTCGTGTTACAGGAAATGCAGAGCAACTGCTTCAACGGAACAACTCTCTATTTTCTCGAGCTCATGTTCAAAACTGGACAAGAAGTTCCCCAAGTCTGGTACAGCTATCTTATCTATTCTACTGAGCTAGTCGTCCTATTTTTTGACCTCTTTCTGGCGTTTATTCTACTATACTTAATAATTTTCATTAAAGTCATACACATCAACTTGACCAGCCTATTTTTAGTTTTTACTGGCTGCCAGATTCCGGCCCATTTTGGCCGGATGGTCTTTATGTACTACGAAATAACTGGTCAAATTCAAGAGAGTAATTATATTTTTACTTCAGAGTTAATTTTTTTAGGCGACTGCAAAGGCGTCTTTATTTTCGCCACGATATCCCAGCTCGTATACATTCATATAGTCTGTCATGCTTGTGTATCTTTTTGTATCGAGAGACTATTTGCTCTGTACTATCTTCAGGTAACTATCTTTCCGCGATTCACTTAATTTTCTCCATTTGTTTTACACACGATTAGAAACTGCGAGCGTAGAAACTTAATTTCGCCCCTTTGGTGTCGATACAGCGTTGTTGCAAACTAAAGTTCAGCTCACTCTGCAAGTTTCACAACTACTTATTCTGGTTACTATGTAATCAGAACCAATCCCGCCAACGCGCTGTTTTTAAAAGTATTACCTAGCTTTGTATCTGGTCTGTCCAGGCCAGACCTTCTAGACTTAGCTTTGGAAGGGGGTGGGGTCAAAAATAAAGGTACCCATATTTGAGTGATTTTTTAAAAGTTAAAGCGTTTGAACCCGTTTCAACGTCAGAGAGTCTTTTTTTCGCAAAATATTACACTAAAAACGGCTGCAAATCTCGGTAAACAAAGACTTGACAGGCTTTGAAGATACAACGACAAGAAAAGAGAAAAAAAATGGCGGGGATTTAAACCCCAGTTATTGAACTTAGAATGTCCTTCCCGCTTAAATAACAAGTTGTTGCGACCAACTTTGGTCTTATTGTTAGGCGTCTGGGTGGGAAGACTTCAAAATCCTTCTGATATCCAAAAAGCGGAATTTTTCCGAAAAAATGTAGCTCCCATTTGACATTTTAAAAGATCAAATCAATTTTCCAGGACTATGAGCGCAAAAGCCGCCTACTGATCCCGATAGTGACCATCTCGGTCATGTTCATATCCGCCGTGATTTTCGCTGTCGACAATATTCTAAATCCCTCTCGTCTCAATACTTATGCCATCTACATCCTCGTTCTCCTGGCCGTGACAACAATTCTTCTGATCCTGATATTCAAATGGAACAGAAATATTCTTCATAGGTTGGAAGACTCTCCTCTGGAGAACGCCTACACTTTAAGCAAAAGATTTCAGCTCAAGGAGAATATGAGAGTCATCAGAGTAGGCTTGGTTTTCATTCTCACAACAGGTTTTCAGCTGGCCAAATTCACAATAATTTCGGTCGCTGTCTTACTATTCTTTTTGTGCATAATTGTGCTTGATTTGACAATTGGCGGCTTTACTTCTTTGAATGTTATGATTTTTGAACTGGTCAAATCTAGGTGAGTAGCAGTAACAGTAATGGTGACAGTCACAGTAATTTTCCAGTTGTCCCTGCGTCGTTATGCTGACAACAATTCTGGCCATTGAAAAGTGGCGCCATCAAATTTTCTTCTGGCTCAACATCCAGACTCCGTCAACCATCATCCAGCCAAGCAAGAACGACGACACTCTCGTCTACTTCCAGCAACTAGCACAAATTTGGGATCAGCCGATGAAATGAATTTTTTTAGCACCATGAGATCCCGGGAATGTTTTATGGAATGATAGCCGCCCCGTAGAATCGATTCCGCCTCAAGGTATATAACGAGCCTAGATGTTTCTTTCTTTGTTTCTTTTTTTGGGGCGCAGGATGAGTCAGTCTGTGCCCCTTTCTTTGTGTTAAAAGACTGCAACTTGGCTTCTTTTAAACGTTTCTTGCCCTCTGGACGGGTGGGAGGGCGTTCACAAAAGCCCAGGAAAAATTGAAAGGTCAAAGGCCCTCGCGAGAACAAGTACAAAGAGACAGTAGACTGAATGTTCTCTTCTTCAATAACATTCCCATTTTCCCGAAAATTCTTTTTCAATGATTTTCGCCCTTTGCGGTATATAAAAGACTAACAGTTGTCTCTCTGTACTTTCGGTTACGCGAAATTTCGTACGAAATTTTTAAACTCAGAATTCCTCGCGAAGGTGTTGCGGAACATGTCACTTTTCAGACAGTTTTCGCACCCATAAAACATCGAGTGAGCAAAATTTTGAACGTTCACTTTTATTGGGGAAAGACTCAAAGCTCAATCTGCCTCTTTGTTTTTCTGTCCCTCTGTCCCTATATCTCTCTGTCTGTCAGTCTGTCAGTCAGTTCCTCTGTCTTTCTGTCATTCTGTCTCTCTTTCCTTCCTCAATCCAAAACCCATTTCCAGCCTAAAATGACCCAAGAACTCCCTCCGCAATTCATCGTCGCAGCCGTCTTTAGTTTCGCTCAAAACTTTTCCAATTCCCTCCTCACAAATTCCCTGTGGCCATACATCAAGCTGGTCAGTTCCCTTCCCTCTCAACTGTTCAAAGCTCAGCTTGATCCATCAATAACGGAGTCGTACTTTGGTTATATTGTGGGAGCCGCCAGTGTCACCGGACTCTTATCCAACGTACTCTGCGGGTTCATAGCTACAAGAAATCGAGACGTACGAATGTTTTTACCCCAAAAATTTGCCTTTAGGTCAGGATTCCCTTAACCTTCGGACTTTTTTGCCTTATCCTGGGAAATGTTACCTACCTACACGTGGAAAACTTTTCTGCGAACTGCAGGAAAGCAGTTCTGGTCTCCAGATTTCTGTGCGGGATGTCTGCAGGTAGTTACTAGGCTATTAAAGGGTCAAAAGTTTAGGAAACTCATGTCTGATCTGTACTTTTGTGGCCGTCTTTGCCGCCAAAAATCAACTTCCTAGAGCTATTGCTCTCACGGCTTGTGGGTCGACGCTGGGCATGCTTCTTGGTCCAGGTAGGTTTTTAATCGATCCCGGGGTTTAGGCCAAATTTAGGATAAGCACGGATTACTGTAGTTCTGTACTGTAATTTTGGAGATTATCCGACTGAAATTTTAAAATTACTTGAAACTGTGAACACGTTACTGTAATTTTGATGTTTATCCTTAAAATAACTCGAATTGGGCTATTAAGATAAGCGCTGACCGATCCGATTTCTTACTGCATATTTGTACTTTTCACGCTTATCCTAAAATTACTCCCCCTTCAAATTTTACGATAAGTATGTCGATTACATTCCGAGCAAACAAAAAGCTACAGTAACCTGTTCTTATCCTAAAATTATCTGATTGTCGCGGTCCGCTCGTAGTCTGGATCAAACTCTTTCCAAATCTTTTGCCAGGTTCAAAATTTAGCTGTCGTCTTATACATAACAGGTTCTAACTTGTTACCTACGGCGTCACAGTCCTAAACCGGAGGGAGACTTGAAAAAGTGATTATTTTGAAAATCGGACGTGGTAGCTGAATTCCTCATAAAATTTGAATAAAACAGTCGCCCTCAGAATCGCATTTTGGCGTAGTCAAAGGGGTGAAAAGTGCGAAAGACACTTAGCGAGAGAGGATAAATGCGAGCATTAGACTTGTCAATTCAAATACCTTTGGGTTACTGTAGAAATGGATTTTTCTGCTGCTCTGGGGCTTCTCATCATGTCGTCATCTTAGTCCCTTTAAAAAACCACCAAATTCAGCCTTCCAAAACGTCTTCACTGCTCTCGGCTATCCCGGATACTCCCTCTTCCACCTTAGCATTAATCAGTACAATGCTCCAGCTCTGGCTGCCGTCGTAGTCAATCTCATAGCTCTCTTCGCTGTCCCTTTTCTCACAATGGACAACAGTTCTGGAGAGTACAAGCTGATTAGTCAGGTTTGTCATCCTACTGTTCTCTATTATTGGCTTTAGGAGACAAACTGTCTCATCCCGGAACAATTCGAAAGCGAAGAGTCTGAGGAAAAAGAGACTAACGACATTTTCCAGTACTATGGCTACAGAGGAGTCCCAATCTGTCTGGTCACTCGTTTTGTGCAAATGTTCGTCTTGAGCATGATGGACACGTATTTTTACCCATTTTTTTTCGTCTACAACCAAAATTTTAGAATTGGAGCCTCGTATACCATGTTCATGTTCCATTGGAACAACGCCGAAGCCCTACTGTATGGATCCAGAAGTTCTCTGGTCATTGGAATCATAGCTCTTCTGGTCCATACAATCTATTCCGTCGTTCCTCATGTCCGATGGTTTGTTCTTTTCCTGCTAATTGTAACAGTAATTAGGACTAATCACATCCGTGGGTGTGTTTATGCCCTAGCTTCGTTCTTCTGTTATTTTTTGGTGTCGTACCCTTGGAATTTTGTTCACGACGTCGAGATGGGTGAGGCTACTGAATACGATTCTTTCCCAGTGTTTTATGCCCGAAAAGGCTATAAATTTCTGGTCAAGGTGTACAATTACATCAGAGACAGAGAGAGGGATAGAGGGACAGACAGAGAGTCAGAGACACAGCGATATTGAGGGACAGGGGGACAGAGACCGTCAGACAGAGAGACATTGGACAGAAAAACAGAGAAACAGAGAGATAGATGAACAGAGAAACAAAGACACAGAGACAGAAAAGGACAGAGGGCCAGAGGACAAGTTAACAGACAGTCAGACAAAGTCAGAGAGACAGAGGGACGGACAGAGGGACAGAGAGGCCGAGGAACAGGAAGACAGATGCATAGAGACTGACAGAGACAAACAGAGAGACAGAGAGACAGGTACAGAGAGATTGAGTAACAGAAAAAAAACAGAGGGACATAGAGACAGAAAGACAGTTTTCAGGAAAGAACATCTCGGTGAACTGTGCCAATTCCCCCTACGTCTGGTGTGAACATGCTCACTTTGTCTCGCCTCTCCGCTTCTACCTCCCCTACTACATAATGGTTACTGTAGCCATGTGTGTTCTAAGCCTTTCCAATTCGACTTGTCTTACTCTCTTTGCCGGGAAGAAATATCAGGTTCGGTGCCAGTCGTTTTCAAAAAATACCAGTTCAGGGAATTGTACAAAGTCTTCAGCAAATCTCTTCCTATTCCTCGACTATGGTCGTTTCTGTGGTCATTGGGTAACAGTGAACCCAAATTTTTAATGATAAAGTTCAGAAAAACGTTCACAAACTACGGTCCTCAGTCTGTTTGGCTCATTGAAATGGTCATGACTGGTAGTATGACTGTCGTTTGGGCTCTGGTGGGCCTGTCGTGGAAGTGGCGAGAGCAAAACATGAATAGAAGAAAAACCAGAGAATTCATATAGAAGTACTAAGAAGTTTTGTTGTACATTTTGTTGTTTTTGAATAAAGTTTTATACTTTTTAAAACTTTCCACATTCTAAAAGTACTTGTGTCCCGCTCTTTCGAGGGGGATTTCAAAAATTAGCCACGTTCCTTCTCGATCAGTTACGAGACGATACGGGATAGGGATGGCAGCTGGGCGGACAGTGCTGCGGGCCGATAGGTATTCGGAAAAATAACCGTTAACCAGCCGGCTTCGCCGCCTGTCGGCGGCTTTTCTACTTGTGTTTTCTTCTTAACTTTTGACCCTTTCCCCAGTCAACCGGTCCCTTCTTAATCCGCTAGCGGTTACCCTGACTTTATTTCCTACTCAAAGCAATTTGGCAAAAATATTTGTCGAGGAGAGGAGTCGAACCCGGGTCGTCTGGGTGAAGACGGCGACTCTTAACAATACACCAAAATTTGAGGTACCGAAGAAAGAAACAAACAAACACCCAAACAGAGTCCACCACAGACACCATTGCGCTTTAGATAATCGTTATAGTTTGTAAAGTAGTTACTGAGAATAATTAGTCCTTTAAATTTAGAACAAAGACGTTGGGTCCAGACACGATTTAGTCCAACTCGTGTCGGGACCCAACGTTTTTGTTCTAAATTTAAAGGACTAATTATTCTCAGTAACTACTTTACAAACTATAATGATCGTTAATTACTGAATACTTTGGGTCACCGCACGATACAATTTATGCCATGGATTTCAAATCTCCATTCTTTGTTTTTACGCAGCGGTACCCCCCATTACGACAGTCTTGCTCGGCATTTAAAAGTATAGCTTCCACTATTTTTTAACAAAATCTTCAAATTTAATGCCGGGCCAAATTATTTTGAGTATGAAATAGAGTCAGGGTAACCGCTAGGGGATTGGAAGGGACCGGTTGATATATATAAGTTCAGAGAGGGATCGGATATCAGGAAAATAGGAAAATTCGTATCGGTTCTTCAGGAGGGGATAAAAACACTGGAAAGAAAAAGACGAGTCCGGTTGATTGGGGAAGGGAGAAGAAGGGTTAAGAAGGGACCGGGTGTCTGGAAAAGAGATAACAAGGAATCGGAAGAGGTCGGTTGACTAGAAAGGAGGTCAGAAGAGATCGGTTGACTGGAGAAGGGATCAGAAGTAAAGAAGAAAACACAAGTAAAAAAAGCCGCCTGGTCCTTAACACTATTCTACATTCTCATTTGTTTACGTCTCATTTTCTTCACATTTCTTCCATTTCTTTACGTCCTATTTCTTTGAAATTGTTGACTAAATTTGGCGGCCTGCCAACAAACAAAAAAATAAGAGTGCCCCTTTTCACTTTGGCGCGAAAACACTGGATAAAGCAAGGCCTGCGGCGTGATCCGTCCCTGAACCACTTTTAACATTTTCTATCTTCATTCTTGCTTTCTTTTCCCACCTCTTTCTTTAAAAATAAAATTTCAGGCATTCTTACATGAAGTCGTCTTTCTTGATCCCCTATGTTGACGAGGAGAGACCCCAAATTCCACAGTTCAGGTAAGTTGAGAAAAAGTTAAAGTCAAGCGTCGTTTTCTAGTGAAAAAAATTTCAACCTTGTTTTTATATTTTTCGCTGCTCAAACCAACTATTTCAGCGGAAAGCACTGTATCGCGAAAAAACTAGAAGAAGAGGAAGAGGCCTTTTACAGGAGAGAACCGTCTTCTGCAAATCTACACAACAAACCGAAAGTTTTCAGTACTGCCACTGCGCTCTTGACCATGAAGGACAGCTGTCCAAAGGAGGAAAATATGAAAAGCTTAGCAGACCAATGAAGTAATTAATAAATGTGATTTTTATGCCCAAAAAACGGACAGGGTGAGTAAAACAAAAAAATCTGGAGATTTCCTCTTAAACTTTCAAAGCGCGTCCGTGTGAATTCTTGCATTTTCCATGGCGGAGAGCGATTAGTGAGAGGAGCGGAATTATTCTCTCTCTCTCTCTGCTCACTTAACACCACCTCCGCTCGGCTTTTTATCTTCTTCTTCGTCTTTTTGACCGATGGACTCTGTGGGAAAAACAGCCCGAAGGTTGCCGTTTTGAATCTAATTTTGAGCGATCAAAAGAGGGTGAAAGGAGGTAAGGAGTGGAAACTGGGAAGTTCTGGGAAGAGATCAGAAGAGTAGCTTGTTCTGTTCCTCTGTCTCTCTCTCTCTGTCTTTGTATCTCTGACGCTCTGTCTCTCTGTCCTCTGTCCTCTGGCCCTTTGTCTTTCTGTCCTTCTATCCCTCTGTCCCTCTGTCCCTCTGTCCCTCAGACTATTTCTCTGACTCCTTAGAAAACTTGTAGGTGTTCTAAGTGCATGTCAATTTTATAAAATTGAAAGAATTTCCTCCTCCTCCTCTTTCTCTTATAGAAACAAATTAATTGGCAGTGCTCTTCCCGTGATGTAAGCCATCCATTCTCAGCCCCGCACTCAATCTCGTTTATTACGTATTTTCTCTTAACTGATGGCCATGGCTTTAATTATAGACTTCACTTAAAGAAAGCCCTTTTTTTTCGACCTTTGCACGCAGGAGATCTCTTCAAATGGAGGTCTTTGCTATTAAGTCGTGTAAGGATTATTCGCGGGAGGGTGTTCTTCACCCTCTTTTTCTAACTCTGTCTCTGTCTAGAGATCATACAACAGTAGCTCTGCCCATTGTCCCCACAGTACAATGCCTACTTGACTCGCTCTGCAGAAAGATCAGCAGCGTAGGGAGTAGTATCCTATTTGCATTCTTGCTATTTTTGTTCTCTGACTCTCTGGTGTGTTCTTCCCCGGAAATGCTCCACAGTTTGAGGCATCTCGTCACGCATATATCAATCAGCGGATCCGCATGAATAATTGGAGGGGATTGGAGGTCTGCTAATTTTTTGGAGGGAGACAGAGAGACAGATAGACTGGAGGGGCGGTATCTTTACCCCCCCCCCCCCCAACTTGGGTTTTTGGGTGTCGGCGGGAGAAATCTGCATTTTCCAGCTTTGTCTTTGCTAACAATGTTGTTGCTCTGATCATGCTCTACAACTTTGCAGAAAATTGTAAAGCTTGAAAATGCTGTTGTCACTGTAAAAAATTACTTTTAGCCAAAATTTGTCAACCAGGCAAAAGTAATTTTTTATCGTGATAACAGCATTTTCAAGCTTCGCAATGTTCTGCAAAGTTGTAGAGCTTGAACAGTGCTACAACTTCGCTCACTGTGACAAAGCTGGAAAATGCACTCGAGAGCTGCAAAATTTAATTTGCCCCCCGCCGCCTCAAAATCCAAGTTTGGGGGGGGGGGCGTAAAGAAATCTGCCCAGACTGGAAATACAGTTCTTCTTTCTCAATTCATTACCAAAGATCTTCTGAACTTTTCCCAAGAAAACAAGAGGAAATCAGCTGACTTTTATCAAAGATTCCTGTGAGAGCCAATTGAACCGACTTCCGGAGCCGCTTGAAGTAAGTGGCCGGGTCTTCATTTTTTCACACAAAGCGCGAGGAAATTGCGTCCAAGTTCGGAGAGCACTCGCTTGCAGATCTCTTCCTTCCCTGTTTCGCTCTTTCGCAAAGTTTTCTCAAGCTCTTTTCGCACGTTTCAAAGCCGACCAGATTGCGAGACAATGCTTTCCGTCGTACATCCTCACCAAATTTTTCCGAATTTTGGTTACGGTAGACCCCAGGTCAAGTTCAGAAGATAACCCCTCTTTTTATTTTCCTCTCCCGCACTCCAATCTTGCCTGAATTGGTCTCGGCTTCAAAGCTGAAAAAGAGCGCTTCGACTCTTTAATTTGACCGCTACGGCGTGCAAAAAAAGAGTTCTTCAATTGGAGAACTAGAGTGAATAGTAGATTAGGCGTGAAACGTCTCCATGTCTTCCAATTAGTCTTTTCCTCTTTTTCTTCAAACATAGAGAGAGTGAGATTGTTTGGCCGGAACCCCCGGCTTGCTCTATGACTCCTATGTGGCCACCACCTCTTTGCAGATTCTCACCCCCACGTGTGCAGCAGTCTTTATTCAATTCTCCGTCATTGGAGGCGATAGTCCGTTTTCTTTGCGAGGTTCCTGTCACAAAGTTATTGCAAAACTCATAGAACCGATAGATTTTCGCGGCAGACTCGCGTCAATGGCCCAGTGTCAAGTGGCGCTGCCTGTGGTCCACGGGGTCAGTGGTTCGAATCCCCGAGCTTTTCTTTCTCTTTTTCCTTTTTTCCTTCGTCGAATCATACGGTTCGAGCGTGTCTCTTGCACCATAATTTAGTCTGGGGGGAAACACTGGCATTATCACATTTTCCGGCTTCTTCCAGAACGTCCCTTGTTCCTCTCTCCTGAATCACGTGTCAAAACAGCCTCCCGTATTTGCTTTGTCCTCTCTTCCGAGACGACAGCAGTTTCCTCATCCAATTAAACCTTTTTCTTTGACTTTCCCAATAAACTGGAGCATGAATTTTGCCGAAGATCCTTCGTCTGTTTAAAACAAAGCCTAGGTTCCTAATATTCAGCTCAAGTATACGACGGTAAAAGCCGACCGGCCTTCCAGAATAGCGCAGTCGGTAAGAGCTTCGACTACAAAGCAACACATCCCAGGTTCAATCCCCCGGCAAATACAAAGTTTTTGCCTTTTTGGGAACCATCCCAAGATGCCTTTTTTAGGTCAAAATTTGAACGGGTGGTGCTCTCACGTTAAAATTCCGAAAGCGCATTTCCACCAGAATTGAAAATTATGCGTGTGAATCATGAGCGTGGGTTCCGACGACGAACCGGGGACGAGATGAAAAGTAGCTCTATAAAACGCCGTTGATTGTTGTTGGACATTTCCACCTGTTCTCATATTGTGTTTCCTGTTTCTTTGTCTTAAAAAGCATGAGTCTTTGCTCTCACCACCACTTTTTATATAGGCTGAGGCCATTTCTTTGATTGCCAAAGGTGTCAATCTTTCCCAATTTGGGAGACACGTCAACTGGTTGACAGTCACAATGTCTTTAATTTTCTCTTCTGAATGCACACGAACCCCAGATGAAAGATATAGCCGACATGACGAATCTGGTCCTCGAGTCTCTACTAACAGCCAGACTGGTACTGTTGATCCCACTTTGTGGCGAGACCCATTTTGATCACTCTCATCACAGTTTGCCGCACAATTCAAATGTTGGACAAAACGGCCGAGAATATAAGACCAAACATGTGAAAAATATAATCGGGTGTTCGAGAAAACGTGTCACCCAGGTTTTTCCAGTTTTCAAGTCAGATTTTTGAATTATCGTCTTTCCGCGCGCTAAAACTGCGGTAGTTTGAACCCGCGTTCGTGTCTCGACACGATTTCAAAGTCGTGTCGAGACCACTTGCAACGAGCAGTCCTTTAAAGTGCCGAACTTGGCGAACTGTGTCATGAAGTCCCCGTCGCTATCAAGATAGTGACAGGATTTCAGTTCCGGGTCCCGCCACTAACACAGTTGCTAACGTTGGCACACGATATGTCATGATCTGGCTGACTAACTACAATAGTCAACTATATTCACTTTTGTATTCATACAACTGTATTCCTATAATTGTGGCTCCTCTTTTGTACTGACTACAGAAACAGCCTTTGTAGTCTGACAAAGAAAGGTCCTCTTGTATTTCTGTCACTCTGACTCTCTCTGTCTCCCTTTTTGTTCTAGTTCAATAGTCTCGAAGCTATCTGCCTAAATCAGTCCAAACCCCGGTAAATGCTTACTTTGACATTTTGTCTGAAAATGGTTAGGAATCTATCATATTGACAGCTGAAACCTCAGCAATGTTTTCTTTAGACGAAACAATCTGTCTTCGTCGCCCCTTTGGGTAATAGCTATGCCAAAAGTGGTCTCATTGTTAGCGCTCAATGGAAATCCAGAGCCAAGTCTCCTGAACAACAATCCAACTGGAGTAATCCCTTGACAGGATATGTAACCTGTTTACGTCTTACCACTAATTCAAATATCGTAACTTTTATAACGTATAAGTGGGGGATTTAAAGGAAGTCTCCGGGACTGGCGAAATGGCAAGACCGCTGGTCCCGTCACGAATGAATCCCAAAATGGTTATTTTCCAATTTCCGAAGTCGTCAAAATGGACATAACGGGTGTAAAATTTGACGATGAGTCGATTGAGCACAATTTGGAAAAGAAAAAATGAATTTAAAACGGCACCAATGCGAAAATAACCATTTGGGGATTTGTTCGTGACGGGACCAGTGCGATTGGTCTCACAGCGGTCTTGCCAGTCCCGGAAATTTCCTTTAACTAGTCCAGAAGGTTCTAGAACTGACTGTTTCTCAAGAGGGTATATTGCATTTTGCAAAAGCCTCTGTTGCAAATTTTTACTTTTTTTCAACCTCCCAGCTCCCACACCCCCCAGTCAGTTTTCTCACTTCGCTCCGACTCTCGCCTATTCCCAAAGAGCATGTTTCTCTTATTTATCAAAACGTCATTCTCTTGTGAAAAATAGGAGACAGAGAGAGAGTCTCGATTCCAAATTAGCCAGTGGTCATTTGATACTAATCCCGGACTGGTGCCAATTTCCTGAGCCCAATTAAAAGTTTTTGTGCCGACTATTAATAGAGTCCTCCTACCAAAGCCTCCCTCATCTTTTCGGGGGCAGAAAAACATGCATAATTTGGATGAATCCGGGGCAATTATGAGCATAAGCTGTTTGCTCTGATCAGTGACTATTCGAGATGACTAACAGAGAGGGGGGAGATCTACCTCATTCTGCGCAATCTAATTAAAATTGACCACGAGAAACCTTCCTTTCAGTTCCTTGAATCATCGCCTCCCCCTTTCTGTTTCTTTGTCCCTCTGTCCTCTGTTTCTTAATCTCTCTGTTTCTCGGGTTAGAGACTTTTCTTAGAAAAATTTTCTAAGAAAAGTTGCGGTCGAATTTGTTGGCCGTTACTTCTTTTATATATATATTTTTTTTTGGTAAAGTAGTCGCCGTGTGATTACAAACAGGGTACCATAAAAATATTTTGAAAAAAATTCGAAAGAAAACCACGCCATAATTTTCGGTAGAAAAATTTTTCTAAGAAAAGTCCCGGTAAACTTCGACCGTGACTTTTCTTATTGTTAGAAATTCTTTCTAATAAAAGTCCCTAACCTTTGTTTCTCTGTCCCTCTGTCCCTCTTCCTCTCTCCCCCTGAGATCATATGGGTCATTATTTAGTCAATGAGCCCGGTTCTGGTTAGCTTCTGAAAAGCAACAATCAGTCGAGCATTGTTTGAGCGCAAGAGAAGATGTTTGAGCCTCTAGGAAGCTCCGATGAAGTCGAGGTTTCTACACATTCTTGAACTTAATTAGACCAGCTATATGCCCTTTACTTGGCGAATTTCTCCCAGTTTCCCCTCTTATAAAAACGGCATTTTTCTTTTTTTCGATGCAGGAGCAAAGCAAATCACCGGCTATGAAACATACTTAATCAGGATCATCATCTTCTTACAAAATCACTGCTGTGACGGAGTAAGCGCTTAAAATGCCAATATTTTCGCTTATTATCTTGACTGAGTATCAAATGTCTTCCAACATTTTCATAGTTCGAAACCCCTTGTCTGTTAGGTCTACTTTTCGTCAAAGACTGTCCCCCGAACAATTTCCGTTTAATATCAAAAATATTTGTCTACCACACTCTCCGTCTCCCTACGTTCATTAATTTCTTTTTTTCCTGTTTTCTCCCCTCAGAATCTTCACAGCTCGCTTGCCTCTCTCTCCCGCTCTAATTTATAACTCCAATATCTCTCGAGTCATTTCTCTTCAGAGGGAAAGACAAGATCTGACTCTCGTTAAAAGTCTCATTAAACGCCTCTCTCTTTCTCGCACAGTCGTAAATTCCCACTCGACCACCTGTAAGCCATTTGTTCTCGGTTCCTTGTCTTTGCCAGATGTTCTCTTTCATTCTCTCAGTGCAGTTCAGATGTTCGCCTGTGCGCCTCTCGACTATCCGTCGGAAAATATCAGCAATTATGTGATTGATATGCTTGGAGAACGGTGTCAGACTGTAAGTTTTAATCGGGGGTTGAGTACAGAGAGTCGGAGGGAGACAGAGACTGACAGACTGACAGAGAGACAGTGACTGACAAACTGACAGGCAGAGAGACAGACGAACAGAGGGAGACAGATGGACAGAGAGACAGACTGACAGACTGACAGAGGGAGAGAAAGACATAGAGACAGACTGACAGCCTGATGGACAGAGAAATAATGAGTCAGAGACTTACTGTAATTCAGGCCTCCATCATCATTCCAACCCTCATCATCTACCCGGCGATATTCATAGTTGGTGTGATTGGAAACATCTGTACCTGTATAGTCATCGTGGCCAACAAACAAATGCACAATCCGACTAATTTTTATCTCTTCTCACTAGCCATATCAGATATTTTGGTGCTTGTATTGGGTGAGTTCAGATATAGAGACAGAGAGTCTGAGAGTCAGAGAGACAGAAAACTTTTCAGGACTTCCCATGGAGCTGTATGGCGTCCTTGACTACAGTTACCCTTATATGTTTGGGGACATTGTCTGTAAAGCTCGTGCCTTCTTGATCGAATTCACTTCCTATGCCTCAGTCCTTATAATTGGCTCATTTTCTGTCGAACGCTGGCTGGCGATATGGTGAGGTCTAACTCTTTCAGGATAAAAATAGAGTTCAGCTATCCACTCCAAGTAAAAATCTTCTCGACCATATCAAGAGCCTACATCCTGATCCTAGCCGCTTGGGCAGTCTCCTTCGTCTGTGCTCTTCCAATGGCTTTCATTGTCAAAGTCAATAGAATACCAGTTCCTGACTGGGCTGTTGATCAGCCTTGGTTCAGACAGGTAGACAGGCCTGGGAGTTGGAATGAAATCAGTTCAGATCACTGAAGATAACCTGACAGTCAAGGACACGGACTTCTGTAGCATGGATGTCCAGCAGCCGGACAGGCAGAAAACTCTGATCAATTTTGCCTTCTTTGCCTTCTTTTTGATTCCTGGTAAGATATTTCCAGCAGCCAGCGGCACTGGTTTGGGCGCCATTTTGAACAAAGATGGCTTGGAATCCGAAAATCACCATTTTTGAGAATTTTCGGAATTTTTTCACTGTTTACTAGTAATTCTGGGCTTCTTTTCGGATTCTGCACCTTTTAGAACCTACTTGCTGTCAAAACGACGTGAAAACAAGAAATTTTAGGCTCATACTGGCTAATTTTTCACTAAAAACGCCCAGAATTCTTGGAAAATGGTAATTTTCTCCCGATTTTCATATTATGTAGGTATATTTCAACGCGGAGCTCGAAAATGCAGTCGAAAACAAGGAAAAAGGACTAGAAAAATGCTAAAAATCATTAAAGTTAGAGAGTCAGAGAGTCACAGAGACAGAGAGTGACATTCCGTTTTCAGCTCTGGTCATCACAGTAATGTACAGTCAAATAGCCGTCAAACTCCTGAGCGCCGATTCCTACTTGGACAGGGACAAGAGCATCAACTCGAAGAGAGGAAAGTCCACCAAGAATGTCATGAAAATGCTTGGTCAGTTGAATATTCCTTCTTTTGACCGGATCAGTTTCAGTCTCGGTCGTGGTCACATTCTTCCTCTGTTGGCTGCCTTTCCACATCCAGAGACTCATCTCCGTCGTGATGAATGATCATCAGGGCAATGTTTCTCCGACTATCCAATTTGTTTCTCATCTGGTCTTCTATACTTCAGGTAAGCTCAAAGAACCGCATCTCTATGTTTAATCATAAAAGAGGATGTTAGAGGAACAATGAAGTGCACTCGTCCTTCCAAGATCTCTGTTCCCCAAGATTTTAATTGAAATCTTGCAATCAAGAGGTTCATTTCCAAATGAATCATTAAACCCGAAAACATACCGTGGTCTATAAGACCATCAAAATTTTGATGCCGACTGGCATCCGTGGCGCCAGGCTTGTTGAAAACCTGCGCTGCGGTCTGGGCTGAGCTGCGCTGCGGCCAGGCTGGACTTTGCGGCGGGCTAAAAAAATTTATTTCGCGTTTTTTTCTGATTTTTTTGTTTCCAAATACGTCCCTCGATTAGATTTAGTTTTGTCATCAGAAAAATTGGAAGAAAATCGAAAACTGACGACAAAAATAGATGAAAACTGCTATTTTTACCGAATTTCGTCAATTCGCATTTTCTTCTATTTTCATTGTCAGTTTTCGATTTTCTTCCAATTTTTCTGATGGCAAAACTAAATCTAATTAGGGACGTATTTGGAACCAATAAAAATCAGAAAAAAATGCGAAAAGAATTTTTTTAGCCCGCCGCAAAGTCCAACCTGGTCGCAGCGCAGCGCAACAACCCAGAATCAACAAGCCTGCGCAATGCCAAGTGCCGCTGTTTGCGTCCGCGGGGTCGGGAGTTCGAATCTCCGGAGCGAAGTTCTCTTTTGCATTTTTGTTTGTAATATGTGAAATTTTGAAGGTTACTGCTACTACTCCAACTCTGCCTGTAATCCGATTCTCTATAACGTGCTGTCCGAAAAGTACCGACGTGCCTTCTGTATAACAATCCTCGGGGAAAGGATGACCAAAAGGATCTTCCCCAAGTGGCACGAGAAGCAGAAAAGCCACTTCTTCCAGTAAGTTTTTTTTAGTTTTGTTTTCTGAGTCTTCTTCTTCTCCTAACCCGTAGCTGTGCGTTCAGTTCGGCCATTGGGCGGATAGCGGCCCTCCAAGTCCGAGTTCACTCCAACTTGGCCATTTCCAGTCTGGGCTGTGAGAGGTATCCTCATCGGGAGTAGGGTCTCTTTTTGTTTACGTAGGTCAAGGGTGTGCGAAAGTACTGTAACTCGAAAGTTTCCCTGTCCCTCTGTCCTCTGTCCTCTGTCCTTCAAAATTCTAAACTTTCGCACACCTCTGGCTTGAACTAATACCTATCTTTTGCACGCTTTCATTCTGTTACGGCTTACTAACATTTTCAGAATCGGGTACTCCTCTTTTTTTGCACTTAACAAAATGTTACGTTCGTAGTCGAGAAATTTAAAGGACTGTCCATAATATACACATTTTTCAGCCGTGTCAACATTGACCACTCTTCTCTGACTCACAAGAACTCGATGACGAAACATCACGATTCTGGATCAATGCTCTTCCGATCAGAGACGCCGAAACCTGTCATGGTCTAAGAGATCTAAAAATCTTATAAAGTATTTAAAATAATTTATCTCTACAACGCAGTTTTCTTTTTTTTTCAACTTTTTCAACAGGAGCTGATTGCTGTGCTTGTTCGAGAGTCTCCAGAATCTGATCGTCTTCTTCAACAGGAGCTGATGGCTGTTGAGGAGTGCAAATCACCGTCTTGAGATCGTTGACAAGATTTACAAGTTGACCCATCTTTCTGTCCATCGAGTTTATGACTCTCTTCATCTCCACCGCTTCCGCTTCGGTCAAACCAGAAGAGTCAAACCCGAGTCTCTGAAAAGATTTTGAGTCTGAATAATGAATTTTAAATGAACTCACGCTGTCCAGACAGTAGTTTCTGTTGGGATTATTTTACCTAGCTGCAGTCTGGCGATCGTAGTTGGCAGGTTGACTTCGCATCGACAGATCACTGAAGAAAAGAAAGACGACATCATTTATAAATGCCTGAAAAATGAATTTAAAGGACAGGGAAAAGGAAACTAAGATAGAAAATGATTGAGGATATTGTCGGAACAGGCCTTAGGCCCTGCTTTGGACAGCGTCCTCGTTTTCGCGTCTCTTTGAGAGGGAGCGCACTTATTTCGTTGAAATTGGCAGTTAGCTAGAATCTTGTTTATTGGCAGGCAGCTAAAAACTAGGCAATCTCACAGAAAATTCATATAAACTATTTAAAATAATTTATCTCCTAGATCGTTGACAAGATTCACAACTTGGAACATATTCCAATCAATGGAATAAATGACTTTCTTCATCTCCAACGCTTCGGTGACTGCGATTCCGATTGGCCAGAAGAACCAAAATCTCGGAAAATATTTTGCGTCTGAATTGACAATAAACTCACGCTGTCCAGATAGTTTGCTCTCCAAACTCGAGAGCAGGGAGACCAGGTCCACAATGATCATGATAGGGTCCTTCTTCCCTTCCAGCTTGGTGTTCTTGACGATTTTGATTAGAACCGGACCGTGGAGCGATTGCATAAGCCGTGACCTAAAATGTTCTAAAAAAATGAAAATTCAGCTCTTACTCTGCTAGCATCATGTCTCACTGAAACATGCTGATGAGGCACTTCTTGACGATCCGGAAGAATGCCGACCAAATCAACGATAGTTGTTACGCTGGTCATGGACGAAGGTCGAATTTTTTTGCGTCTGAACAACAATGTATATAACAGAAATTATCTAGGTGCTTACCTTCAGCATGACTGTGTAGTTTGACTTCGAATCGACAGATCACTGAAGACAAGAAAGACGACATCAATTATCAATTATTACCTCGTTTTCGCAACTCTTTGAGAGGGAGCGCACTTACCTCTTTGTTAATTTTAACTACAATCTTTTTTGCAGGGAGCTAAAAACGGGGCGATCTCAACTGACAGAAACTTCCAAAAAATTCAGAAAATAATTTATATAGCAAAGACTAGCGAGATCTGACTAGAACGTAAAGTTAAGAAAATAAATTACGGTCCGAGAGGGTCGGCTCCATTGAAGAAGGCGTAGCTTTCGAGAAATTTGTGCGATTCACTATTTTCTTTCTGGATCCGGGCGTAGCCTTCTTTGGTGACACAAGCACGGTCGTTCTGGAAGGCGTTGCGATGGACAGTCTCGTCGAGACAGCCCTCTCCTTCATCGAACATTGTTATCTGGGCATCAGCTTCTGTTACTCTGAAATTTACTTTTGATCTTTTTTTGTCTGTCTGGTTTTGTCTTCCTGTCCCTCTATCCTTCTGTCTCTCTGACTCTGTTTCTCTGTCACTTTCTGTCTCTCCAGTACCTGTAAGGAGGAACACAGACGTAGTCGTAGGCATCGATAGCTCTCCAATGTCTCCCGTCCTTGCACTCATTTTGACCGAAAGTATGTCTAGTAGAGAAGAAGGTGTCCCTCTGGTATTGCCTGTCAATGTCCTCTTGAATCAGAGTTCTGTTCTCAGACAGACAGACAAAGGGAACTCCTCTCCTCTTCAAAGAACTCTCTGTATCTGGCAGATCCACCCGTGTGTCGGCTTGAAAACACTGTTCTGGACGGAACGTGGAGATTATCTTGAGATCGACACTGTGCGACTTGTCCATCACCCGTACAACCTGGAAAAATATGCTGGGAAGAGCTAACGACTCTCATAAGCTAGCCGGTTTATCTTCGCGCTTCGGCTCAATAGCGCAGTGCCAAGTGGCGCCGCTCTGGTCCACGAAGTCCGTGGTTCGGCTCCCTTAATATAAATTCCTTTTTGCTTTTTCTCCTATCGATTTTAAATATATTTTTCCATCCTACCTTGACCCGTATGTACTGAAAATGACCAATCTCGTCCACTCCAATGAAATGAACCCATTCTGTTCCGACTGTCAGCTCGTCAAACTGTTCTCCGACATGAGTCACTAGAGTCGAATAGTAGGACTGATCAATCTTGTGAACTTTATGGATGACGACTCCTGGCTCCCTAATTCCGGCGTCGTTTCCGACAGGGGTTCTGTACTCGACAGTGAAGACATTCCTCGGATCGTCGCGATCGTAAGGAATATGAACAAGGAGCCATCCTTTAGTTCTTCTGTGAGGAAGGGAGAGGGAAGAGAGTCGGAGTGTGTAGTTGTACCTACCGTCTCTGGAAAGATAGGTACGGTAAAAGATGGGAAGAAGGATTGAGAGACAGGGACAAGGACAGGGACAGGGAAACTAACCTTCCAAAATAGGTCATCCGGTTCATTGGAAGCCATCCAAGATAGTCCAGATGCGGCCCATTAAGACCGGGACCACTCAGACCATAAGTCGATGGTCGCATGTGAGCATTGGCTGTAGACATCAGATCAAACTTGTCGTCGTACTCTCCTGGAGCAGAGTAGGGAAAAATCTAAAGAATCCATTATTCTGTCTGCTTATGACTCACTCTTTTTTGCCTGTCACTGTAAGAATGTCCAATGTTCATGCTATGAACCATTTCGTGAGCTAGGACAGAAGTAAAGATGAGTCTAGGAGTCAGAAGAACACCTGAATTTGGTAGTGAGAGAATGAAAACAAAGAAATACCAGTATCCTTTCCATAGACAGCCGTCTGCTCCGAATTGATTACCGTAATTCTCTGATTGTACAGTATATAGCCATTTTGTTCTGCCAGACTTGTGCACAGTTGTTTTGCTTTGTCAAAGAGCTAAAGCTGTTTCTTTCAGAGACTGCTCACAAACTCACAGCAAAAGGTTTCTCTTTCTCTGTCTGAAGTCTCGGGTCACTGTCAGCCATGTTCTGGAGCTGTTCCCTCGTCCAGGGAAGCTGCAGCCATTCAGTCACATTGGAACCTCTGATTGTGTAGATGGCGTTGGAGGAGGAGGAAAAGTAGCTCTCGATCGTGTCTGAACAGTTTTTTTGCTTTGAGACAGAGACAGAGAGACGGAGAGACAGAGAGTCGGAGAGTCGGAGAGTCAGAGAGACGGAGAGACAGAGAGACAGAGAGACAGAGAGACAGAGATTGACAGAGACTGAGGGACAGAGAGACAGAAAGACAGAGAGACAGAGAGACAGAAGGACAGAGAGTCTGGGAGTCTGAGAGTCCAAGAGTCCAAGAGTCTGAGAGTCTGAGAGGGACAGAGAGTCAGAGAGTCAGGAAGACAGGGAGACAGAGAGAGACAGAGAGTCGGAGAGTCAAAGAACCAACCTGGATTATTGCCCCCAGTGATCCATTCCCTAAACCATTCAGCAGTTCTCGGCTCATATTCGATATCCTTCAGCTTACAGAGAACCACTGACCATGGCTCGTTTCCACGTCTCGGAATCGCAGTGACGATTGTCAAGCATGTTGTGAGTAGAAGAAGGATCATGTCATTTTCGGGGTACTCTCTGAAAAATGCCAATTTTTAAGAAGAATTGGAAAAGAGTATTGGAGGCCCGCATTCCTAACATTGGGTGGGCTTGTTGCGGGAGAGAGCGACCAGTTCAGGCGCTGGGGACGAATGCAAACTGACGTCCCTGTATTGGTGTGGACAAGATGAAACACTTGTATGCTACATGGCAGATATGGGGAGGGCTATTTATCAAGGCTGCCAGAAACCAGATGGCATTTCTGATCATTTAACGTGATTGATGTTAGAGTTGTAGCGTTTCTTTTTTCAACTTTTGAACGGAAAGATGCAAAAATTGGATACTCAGCCAACAAATTTCAACTTGCGATGCGTATTTTTTTACTTTTTTGGCTGAGTATTTGCGTACTGAGTGGGCCTCGTAGGAAGGAGCTTGCGCGAACATCTTCAGTCCGCTTGACTCAGGACGTAAAATTATGGAACCATCGCGACTTTCCCGACTTTCAAATCTGTTATTTATCCTGTCATGTCTCAGTTCAATTAGTTTTAAGAGCAAAAGTGAAAGTATAAAGTCTGTCCAGAAAAAAAGAAAGCAACAGTAACCGATAAAATATTTCACTTCGAGAACCACAAACCCCTGATTTTCAGGGTAAACTGCAAAAAATGCAAACTTATTTCTTGATTTTCTCAACGATGAATTGATGCGCTACCCTAAAAATCAGGGGTTTGTGGTTCTCGAAACGAAATATTTTTGGGTTACTGTGGCGTTCTTTTTTCTGAACAGATTTTACTAGAGCTTACACTGGGAAAGACCTGTCAATGGGACCCAATGGACAAACAATGGCTTCTGTAAATTTTAGGAATTCCTTTGGCAGAACGGCACTTACTAACTTTCTTCTAGAACTTTCTATAAACTTTTAGCATCATATAGAAACAAAGTGTTTAAATTCAAGGAGAGTGTATGAATCAAATAAAATGTCAATGAAGTAAGTTATACTGGAACTGAGTCGCTCGCTGGAGGAGAGAGAAAGAAAGGCTGTGCCCAGATAGCATCTATCCCGAATGGAGGTTATTTGGAGACAATCTCCAGTCACCTCTAATTAACTGGATCTCAAGATCTTTTCACTTCTTTGAAGATTCTGAATGACCAGAGAAAGTGAAGTCACAAAACATGATGGCGCGTTGCGCAACGCGGTAATAAATCCCCGGAGGATCAGGTTTTGCTTCAATCTTTTTAGATGATTTTTTATGGGAAATCATTTGAAAAACAGACGCTAATCCAATGACTTTAAGCAACAAAAATGAGAAGAAAAGAAAGTAAGTCGGACGGAAATGGACGACAGATCTAATCGCTTCCGCGGCCGAAACCGAGAAGATGTTCTCTTGGCGTTACGATGATTTATTTGACGTTTCGTAGTTTTGGAACCTGGATTGTCACCTGGATTGGAATCTGGATTAGAACCTGGATTGTCCCCAGTAATCCATTCCCTAACTTACTTCTTGTTTTCCTTGAAAAGCAGAAAAAAGGGAGAGCTAGAAAAATCATCATTTTCTTGCTCTCACGTGCATTTTCCAATTTTGCGATGTTCTGTAAAGTTGTAGAGCATATCAAAAACTACAACTTTGTTGAACATCGCGAGGCTGAAAACTGTTTTCTTGAGTGAGGAATTGAGGGTTCTCCCAGTTGTCAAAAAATTTAGTGAGAGAGGGAACTTTCCATTTACATCATTTAACCTGACAAATTCGAATAACCTTCGGATACGAATTTGTACGGTAAATCAGGGTAAATGGGTCTCGAAACGAATAGAAACGGTTACGGTATCAAGCTCAAAAGAATGAGTAGGCAACTTGAGATTCTGAGATTTTTGGAAAAACACAAAGTGCACCGATTTCACTAGGTTGATAAAAGAGAGAAAGACAAGTGAGAGTCAGGAAAAGATTGGTTCAAGAGATACCATTCGAGCTCCCACTGTGATTCGACCTACGAGAGTTTACGATACCGTTTGAACAAGGGAGAGTGTCGGTCAGAAAAGGAACGGTCACCCTGTTATGGAACAGCTTTGAAATAGACACCTGGAAACCGCCCAGAGTCACACAGCTGGAAACCGCCCAGAGTCAGTAGGTAGTCCAGTCCGTTTGATGGATTTTGACTGCGGAACGGCACAGGAGAGAGAGACTTGATCACAACGGCAGCGGCGGAAAGTTTTTCTGTTCCACACACTGGGAGATGGATCGGGATCAAAAACAGAGAACCCTCGAAATGAACAAATTTCGCATTTTTCGTCATTTTTTTCATTAACTTTTTTGCTTTCTAACTACTTTTGTCGGATTCAGCGTGAAAATCGTCGTATTTCGAGCGAATTCATGCTTCAAGGGGTTCTTTTACATGCTGAACCCGATAAAAATAGTTAGAAAGCGTAAAAGTTACTAAAAAGGAAGAAAAATGCGAAATTTGTTCATTACGAGTGTTCCCGCGCTAATTTTCAAACGAAGGGGGCGTCTGCCGAACTATTACCAGTCTTTATTCCTGAGGCTTCATCTAGTTGAGACAGCAGACTACACGTCCATCCTTGAAGTAGACCTTTCCCTCCTCAAAGTCGATCATCTTGACGTACTTTTCAATGAAATTCTTCCCGAGAAGAATCTCTCCCGGGCCGAAGAGCATCGAATGTCCATCCATGACGAGCAGACTGATGGGCGTGTGAACTGTGGCCACGGACAGGCGACAGTAGAGAATCTTTCCCTTCGAGACGTCTTCGCCTCCGACTCCGGCAGCCGTGTCGCAGAAACGGGCGTCAATCAGTGGCTCCAGATTACAGCTGCGGGCATTATCTGTTGTCAGAATCGAGTGCATCGCTCCGCTGTCCAGGAAGCCTTTCATCTCGTAGCCGTTGACCTGGACCGGGATGGTAGTCTTCTTCGGATTGTTGGTAAAAGCCTCTGGACAGTGAAGGAGAGCCATGTCGAGATTCCGGTCCAGATTCGTCTCAGGACCTCGAAGCAGAAGACACGTCATCCCGTCGACAGTTTCTACGGTCTGGTCGAGGGAGAGGCGAAGACCTCCGGATTTCAGGTAGTAGTCGTTCTCTTCCAGACCAAAGGTCTCTTTCAGGCAGTCAATAACGGTCGAGATTGATTGGTTAGTGTTGAACTGAAAATTGGGGAGTTTGAGGGACAGAGGGACAAACTTCAGTATCGGACATCTTGCCCAAATGAGGACAGATGACCCGGAAGGAGACAGTCCTTGGTGAGGACATTGAAGCGACTAGAAGTATTTTTTAGGTAGTCTAACAATTTATTTTCTCAGTTATTGCAAAATATTAAAAAAAATTTGAATTTTTTTTGAAAGCTATAGTAAAAGTTTTCGTGAAAAAAAAAAAAAGTTCAAAGGCGCTTTTTTAGGGGATGTTAACTTCAATTTCTGCCGTGGTTCCTTCTACTTATATCCGCTAAATTTTGAGGCAAAAAAATGCTTCTTCACAACTAAATTTAAAGCGGTTTGAACGCTTTTTACAAAAAACAAGCAGCAACATGCTCCCAGTGGTCCCAAGTTCGACTATTTACCTCTGCCTAACTCACTATTTGACTTGTCAAAACGAGTCGTAAATTGTCAAAGTTAAGTTGGTAAGTACTGCCGAGAAGCTTTTTCGGCAAAGGATAACTTTTGTTCTGGGAGAGCGACTTTGAGCGCCTATATCTCGGTCAAAATCGAAAATAAAACGAATAAAATATAAAGACCCGTAATCAGCGAGTTTTTCTCTACAAGCTCCATATCAGAATTCATACTCGAAAAAAGGTCTGGACACTCGATCATAACTGTCAATAATATGTCTGTGGTGTAGCAGATGGCATTAATAATACGTTCATATAAAATATAATTGAGAACAGAGATGTTGTTTCTACTTATCCTGCAAAATGGCACAAGGTTTGCATATGTTTTTTTTGCCTAGGTTTGTCAAATTTTTAGGTATAGAATTCATCCGATTCTGGTGAATGAAAGTTTCGGAAGGACTTGGCACCTGTCCAGATTATAGAACGTAAGCCTGATTTTTCTGGCCCCTCAGATTAGACCCGCACGCAATTGAACTTGCTCTGGCGTTGATTACGGGGTAAACTTTAACTTTATCTAAAGAATTAAGTCTCGAAAAAAGGAAATATCGTTACAAAGAACCAAAATTCCAAAAACTTGATTGTAAGAGATGCTAACCAGGCATGATCTCGAATCGGATGTGGTTGTAGGAGGCGCGACTGGTCAGCATCAGATTGAAGATTTCACCCAGAGACATCTGCAAGACTCTTTTTGAAGTTCAACTCTGTCTAAAAAAATTTAAATAAAAACTTACCATGTCCAGAATGCGACAGACAATCTGCGGCGGCAACTGAAGAATGGCAGGGAGTTTTTAGCAATAAAGACTCGTGACAAGAGTTCCCGATCCGTCTGCTAGTTTCCAGATGACTCGTCCGTCATCGTCAAGAAGTACTTGCACTCCGGCGTAGCTCTCGAAGATGCTTGAGAGGTCACTGTAAATGTACAGAGACGACAGAATTCCACTTCGAAATCGAATTGGTTTAAAAATGCTCCTCAGATTAGACCCACAGCTTCAAAAATGACGCTTTGAAGGTCAGCGCAATGACCAGCATGTCAGTTCTGAAAGTCCCCAAACTTGGGTTTTTGGGGGTCGGCGGGGAAATCCAAACATTCCAGGGCTCGTTTGCATTTTCCAGCTTTATCCCAGATAGTGAAGTTGTAGCTCTGATCAAGCTCTACAACTTTACAGAACATCGCAAAGCTTGACAAAGACAGGGATCAAGGGGCTTCCTCGTCAGAATCCTTGACATCAACTTTTTCAAAAGGGGCAAGTGGCGCCCAGTACAGTACTCCTCTCTGGCGCGCATTCAAATGCCGTATTATTCGAAAAGTCGAATCGTTGTACGTCGCTTTGATCTTGCAAATATGCTATTTTTCCACATTTTTCTCTCCAATTGTGTGTTGTCCAACATCGTGGAAAGGTTGTCGAGGAGTTGAACAATCGTTGTTCCAAAAATCACCAAATAGAACGTTCTTAAACGGTTAGCTCGTGTAAAACGTCCAAAAGCTACGGAAAAAATATTCTAGACTTGGAGAATACGAATCTGAGAGCAGAGAGCAATGAAAATCCTGGTGAAAACTCTGAATTTCCGAAAAATTTCGGATCCAGTTTGTCCTTCTTCAGCCAGACATGCGCCGTCCTCTACATCAGATCATCAGCTCCGTGACTTGTCGATTCCTCTCTTGCCCAGTAGCTCCAACAGCTGTCCCAGGCCGACTGGACGAAGTCAGCTACCTCTGAACAGAATGTATTGGTAGTTGAAAGATGGACTTACTTCGGAGACACATCCGACGATCCAACGGGCGAGCTGACTGTAGAAGTGACTTCGAAAAGTCACTTTCGGGAGTTAGACTAGTCAAAAGAGATTACTTTCAAAAGTTTGGACAGTAAACTTTTACAAGAACTTTGAACTTTTTCTAAAGTCTTTAAAAAGAACAAAACTTTCCGAAACTTAATTAGCGATGATAAATTAATCTTCAGATTTCTAGCAGGAAGGGAAAATCACCAATTTCCGGAAAAGTAGATAAAATACAAATCGGTATAGCGTATGTGACTAACTACTCAACGTATGCTGTTTTCGCATATTAAACAAGGCTGAACCATTCGTAGAGCTTTATGAAACACAATGTACAGAATATTCAAAGTGGATGACGCCTCCTGAACTGGAGGGCCGCCTGTTGGCGGCTTTTTTTATTTTTTTCTTCTGATCCCTACCCAACCGATTCCTTCTGATCCAACCGACGTCTTCTCCCTTCCCCAATCAATCGGACCCTTTTTCATTCTTTCTCAGGGTTCCCATCCCCTCCTAAAGAAACGATTCGCATTTTCCTATTTTTTAGAATCCTCTCACCAAGGAATGGGAACGGGCCGGCCCGCCGGAACAAAATTTGAAGATTTTGTTAGGAAATCATGGAAGCTTTATTTTTAAGTGCAAAACTTTGAAGATTTGAAGACGTGAGTAGGTCATGGACGGAGAACATCACGGGGTTGTCCACTTGCCACTTTAGAAAAGGCTTCCAGCATCACCGTACGATTTGCAAAACTGAATTTGCATAGCAGCTCTATTGAGCAGACGCATGTGTTCTAAAAAAGAATACGAATGGAATTTATTATTTTAATTGATTTACCGTCATATAGAGGATCCAGTAGGAACAAACCAGTTTGCTTACATGTTCTTTTGTAATCTCTTCATAAAAAAATAACGACACCCCCTCGACTGGCTCTAGTTTGACTGAAATTCGTAATACTTGATATATACAGATAAAATCACTCGCATGTACATAAGAGATTGTTCATGGCATATGCTTTATGTATTCCAGTGGCCTCGTCAAACGAAGACCCGTTTTGAGACGAAAGTGAAAGAAGAAAGACTTTAAAAAATGAACCAACCTGGCGTTTTGATGTTTGCGCCTTTTTTTAGCATCCACCAAGAATTACTACATCATGTAAGAATGCCTGAAAATTGGAGAGATTACTGTAAAAATAGAAAAAAAAAGAAAGTTGAAAAGAAGAGGTGCTCAAAGAGTAGTAAAGTAATAAGAATCCCAAATCATACTTATGGCCTCCTTTCGGAGACCCATCACCGAACAACGACTGAGGGACAGAGGGATGTTCATTGCCACCGGTGGATGGCGGTCCGGCGGGGTAGACTGCCGGCTCTTGCCCACCCCTTTTACACATTAGAGAACAACATATCGCTTGGGAGCAGGGTTGGACGGACAGCGGATTTTTGGGTCGAACACGAACCGAACAGAGCACTTTTTGTTCAAAGTCGAACCGAACACGGACGTCCACGTGTCTCAAAGTTCGTCCGACTGTTCGACGAACAGCGGACACGAACACGGCACAAAGAATTCGAAAATTTCCACTCAAACTCAACTTCTAGAGCAAATCAGGCACTTTGAACAAAAATAAAGCAAAGTCAAAGGAACTTTTACTTAAAAACTGGGTTGGTGAATAGTGTCGTGTGCTAGCTAATGCGAATAGAGAAGCAGAACCAGAGGTAACGAAAGAAACAATTCGCGTGACCCCATGCGTCGCGGCTGACGACGCATTACGGGTGCGAGGCGGAGAGGTCTCTCAATCTCTCGCTAGCTAATGCGAATAGGGAAGCGGGTTTTTTCAGGTCAAAAAAAACATTTTTGAGCTGTCCGTGTTCGTAAGTGTCCGTGTTCGTCCGGCTTTTGAACTCTGTTCGACCTCGAACAGCGAACATTTGCACTTTCGTGGTCGTCTTGCGTTCCATTCCAAACCCACAGGACATGCCTGCTGATCCGGCTTTCACTAATCGACAAGTGTAGCTTGCGCATTTTTGCTCAGAACTGAGCCGTAATCTGAAAAGTGATGCAAGTTTTTATCTTACGGCGCACTTAATTTTTTGGGTTAACCTCCCTTTTGGGAGGCAACAAACTAATCCATTTGAATTCAATTCTCTCTGTCTTACTTTCTGTCATATAACCGTGCCAGAACAAAACATTGTCAAATAAAAATTAATTTATTACCATATCTTTTTCGCAAGTTCGTCGAGCTTCTTCGACATCACAAGTCCTCAGCTCATCTTGGCTTTTTTTCCAGATGTACTCCTGTTTCGTCTCAAAATCGATCAGAGCTTGGTAAATTTTATTCTATAAGCAAAGAGCAAGGAGAATAAATGAGAAATTGAAACCAACCAGATGATTGTCCTGTTCCTTCTTTCCTTGGTCATTCTTTTTAGTTGCATTTCAGCTAATGCCGTTTAAATAGAACACAAAGTCACTAAAAGTTATGTTAAATGTCTTGACAGGAATGTGTACTTACCTTCTCAAGAAGTGCACGTTTTGTTATGGCATGGTACAATGGCATCCGAAGAGTTCTCCTGTTCTGTGAAATACTCTTTTCTTTCTTTATTTTTAGCGTCAACCAAGAATTACAACATTACTTATGAATGCCTGAAAATTGTGGAGATTACTGTTAAAAAGGGCACGAAAATGAAAAGAAGAGGTGTAAAAACCGAGTACCATCAGCTATAGGCCATGGGCGCTTCACATAGCTTTTCGCGCCTCTTTTGAGAGGGACCTCGCTGTTTATTGGCTTAGCAGCGAAGGGAAGGTATCCATAGCTACATCCACAATTTTGAGTCTTTTCTGGCTCATACCTTCATTTTCCAGCTTTGAGATGTTCTACAAAGTTATAGCATTTAATAAGCTCTACAACTTTGTAGAACATTGCAAAACTCAAAAATGCATTGGTCGTAGTGAAAAAGTGAGTTTTCGTAGTCTTCTTGTACTTTAAGCGAAAAATCAGGTGTGTGGCTTCAGAGCACGATTTCACTGTGAAGAAAGGATTTTCCAACTTTTTGATGTTCATAAAAGTTGTAGATCTTGTGAAATGCTAAAATTTTGTAGAACATCACAAAACTGGAAAATGTAATCGAGAGCTAGAAAATTGAGGTTTCTTCTCAAAGTCCCCTAAGTTCAGAAGGCGGGGGTAAAATAACATTGCCTGACTGAATTCACGACTAAAACCTTTGTGAGAACGCAACTTTTGGTTCACATCCGACCACATTTTGTGATTTGTGCTTTTCAGTGCTGCCCCGGCTGAACAGAGAACGCCTGCTGACGCGAAGGGACAAATATCATCCTTCTTGCGAAACGGCGCTCCAGCTGGCAATAAGCGCCGCCTCAATTCCCGGGCTCATCTTTCCTTATTCTTCTCTCCTTTTCCAAATTTTCTGCAATAAAAATATTCAGAAAATGGCAGCGGCAGTCGCCGAAGTCCGTCCTATCAGTGTCCAATCAGCAAAGTATGTTCTCTTGACAATTTTCTGGCCAATTATCGTCTCCTACGAGTCCATACTTGATTTCTACAGAAAATGGTACCAGTGCGGAAAGTCGGCTCTCGAAAAATTGGCGGAAGCTGAAGCTGGTCTCTTTGCAACTGCCGGCGCACAGCTAATCTCTCGCTTCATTCCAGTACAGTCTTTTGGATTCAAAACTCAAAAAAGTTCAGATCAGCTACCAAAACAGTCAAATTTACACGGTTACGCAAAAAGCAGCGGCTGATAAATCTAAAGAGCCGATAGTTTTGGTGCATGGCTTCGGAGCTGGGGTGGCCATTTGGAGTGCGAGCATAACGGAACTGGCTCGGCATCATACTGTTCATGCTTTTGATATCTTGGGTACGTTTTTTGAAGTTAAAAAATGCGATTTACAGTAAGTTTTGAAAAAATTTTGAACGTTGGTACGCAGCGGTTCAAAAACTGGCAGGAAACGTATGGTTTTCAACACTTTCTTTGCCATTTTGTAACTTTTACTTCAAAAGGGAGAAAATAACTCTAAAAGGATCTAAATTTTACGTTTTTGACAACTTTCCGGTTACGTAGAAGTCGACACTCTTTTCAATATGTTAGTTTTACAAAAGCGCCATATTGAGGCTGAAGATGAGATTTTCGGCTCTCATAATGTTCTGGAAAGTTGTAGAGGAGATCAAGGGCTACAACTTTCCAGAACATGAAAAAGTCCAAAAATGCCGTCTTCAACCCGAAAACCCCGGTGGAAAATGCAAAGACCACTTGTTTTGAAGCATTGCGCGGCAACTTTCAAAATTTAAACAAAACAGTTCTTTAGGTTTTGGCCGCAGTTCTCGTCCAAAATTCTCCACAGATCCAGAGAAAGCTGAGAAGGAGCTCGTCGACTCAATCGAGAACTGGAGAAACTCTATGGAAATTGACAAAATGCACTTGGTTGCTCACTCTTTCGGAGCCTATTTGGCTTCACAATACGCTCTTCAGTACCCAGAACGCGTCAAACATCTCATTCTCGTTGATCCGTGGGGCTATTCGGAGAATCATCCAAAGTCTGTAGATGAAGTGAGTCTTGTGTCCCGCTCTTTCGAGGGGATTCCAAAAATTGAGAATACTCATATGCGTCCACTTGCACGGAAATCTTTAGTAAAAGGCGAAAGATTTTCTCGATTGAATGCAAGAGGACCAGAGGTGAAGAAGGAAGCAATTCGCGTGACCCCATGCGTCGCGGCTGACGACGCATTACGGGTGCGAGGCGGGGAGGTCTCTCACTCTCTCGCTAGCTAATGCGAATAGGGAAGCGGGTTTTGTCGGGTCAAAAAAAAACATTTTTGAGCTTTCCGATGTTCTGCAAAGTTGTAGCCCTTAATTTCTTCTACAATATTGCAGAACATCAAAAATCTCAGAAATGCCGTCTTCAATGAAAAAATACCATTTTCAGATTTTCAAAGGCGGTTTGAAAGGCTCCTTGATCAATTTCGCCCTAAAGTTCAATCCTTTTGCCATTTTGAGAGTCACTGGGAGTCGAGGTAATGTTTTCTTCTTTTTTCTTTAGTAAATTGAACTTCAGGACCGGCTCTGATAAAACGCGCCAGGCCGGACTTGATGGCCCGCTATCCGGGCAACAATGAGAATGATATCTACAACTACATTTACTACTGTAATTCCCAGAGTCCGTCCGGTGAAATTGCCTTCAAGAATATGTCCCATCTACTGGGCTGGGCCAAGAGACCAATGGTGACGAGGTAAAAGATCTATATTTCGGAGAATACTGGAGAGAGTATCAGGTTCCGAGAGTTGGACAACGCCGTCCCAGTCTCTTTCGTAATCGGAGAGAAGAGCTGGATTGATCCGGAACCACTGATCCGGCTCTATCAGGAGCGACCGAGACAGTTTGATATTAAGGTGAGGGACAGGGACGGAAATAAAGACCAGTGTTTTTAGTTAATTCGCAACGCGGGTCATCACGTGTACGCCGACGCCACAACCGACTTCAATGAAGCCGTTCAGGCCATCGTTGACCAACATTTACTACCATGCGAAGAATGAAAACTTGCACAACATTGACCATTCATTTCATTATTTCTTCTTCTCCTTCTTGTCCTTATCGCTGGGGCTAACAGTAGAAGGACGACGCAGCTTGGCTTTCTCCTTCATTGCCAGATAGAAGTCGGAAAGATCAGTAGGGAAGCCGATGTGGATCATGGAGAGAAAAAAATTGGTCAGAGCGAATGAAATGAGAGAAGAAGTCGATTAGATTCATGATCACTAGTTGAGGAATGCGGGCGATTCTATTAAAGTTTTAAGCGGAATTTAAGTCAGGATATGAGTATGAGGGATAGAAAGTTGGTTTGGGGACAGTAAGAGACTGTAGGAGACCAAAAGAGATAGTAGAAAACGGTTTTGAGACCAGTTAAGAACAGTAATAGAGGAAAGGAAACAGTATGAGACAGCATAAAGGATGGTACGGAACAGTAGAAGACAGTACAGTAAAGGTACAGTAAGAGGTAGAATTCAGTATGGGTAGGCCGACAGTAGAAGACAGTATAATACAGTAAGAAACAGAGTAGAGGGCTGTAAGAGTACAGCAGATGAGATTATGTGGGCAGTTGAGCAAGTTTGTGATAGTGAGAAACAGTATGGGACAGTAAGAGTCCGTAGAGAAGTATTACGGGACAGTATGGGTCAACTGACGACAGCACAGTAGAGAACAGTTTCAGTAGGGGAGACTGGAGAACAGTATGCGAGACAGTATAAGACACTAGGTCACAGGCGGGGAGAGTAGAAACTTGTACCGGGGGCAGTATGGGACAGTAGGACACAGTAGAAAAGAACTAGAGGGACAGTAATATTCAGTAAAACGACAGTATGGGACAATAAATGATACCAGAGGACAGTAGGATTCAGTAAGACGACAGTAAGGGACAGTATGGGACAGTAGATGAACAGTACGAGACAACAAGCACTGTAGAAGTCAGTAGGACGACAGTATGGGACAGTAAGAGATGCCAGAGTACAGTATGGAACAGTAGGGTCAAAGTGAGCTAAAGAAACTAAGAAAAGAACAAATAACTGAACCAGAGGCATTATTTATTCGCCTACCTAAATTTCTTGTCCCTTCCTAGCGACGGACAGAGTCGGCTTCACTCACTATGTCATTCGAGACGAGATCTTCCTGTCCCGTGGTAGTTGACACGACTCTCAGCTTGAAGAGACGAGCCTTGATCACGGAGACGGCTCTGACGGGCCGGAGGAATAGCATCATCAGAGCTCCCACCTTCATCACGTAGTAGAAGGGAATGACCTCAGCAACCCGGTCCAGCAGGGTCAGAGCCGAGAAGCAGAGCCAGAGGATGAGCAAGTTGTCTCGATTGGGCCGCTCGGCTCGGTAGATGTAGGTCAGGAGGAGGATGGTAGTCACGATGAGAAGATTGACGACGAAGTGGGCATTCGGGTGGAGCAGAGTGATCAGAACGAAGACGGCCACGAGAGCTTTGGCCAGAAGATCGGGAGACTGTCCTGTGGCTTGACTGAGCTTGTCCAGGTAGCGGGCCGTGAAGTGCTGCTTCTCGTGAACCAATTGTTTCAGCTGGTAGAGAATGTCCTCCATGACAGCTGTGGCTACTAGATGGGGAAGCTAACTACTGAATATTAATTTCTTGGAAAGTTTTGTAACTTTTGAAAACAAATTGTTTTTTTTTGTAATTCATTTCGAAGAATAGAGGCAATTGAACAACAAACTACTAGACAATGAGGTCAGTTCGCTTCTTCAGATACCGAGAAAGATTATATTTTCAGTAGATCTAGTGACTCGAAGTCGACTGGACATCGCCGTAGTCGCTCCCGTAGCAGCTCCAATCAGCGCCAGCCGTCGTCGGAAAACTCGCACGGAACAAACTCGAGCAGCGACGACATCCGCAGCTTCTGCGACTCCATCTCGGGCATGGCCACTAAACTGAGCAATTCTCTGGCAGTCTTCGGATGGCAGCAGCCAGGATCAACTGTCGTCTCGCAGCCTCATCCCGTTCCGACATCGGCTCGCTTCCACGGTCTGCAGGTTGGTTCTTTTTCTTTGTCTCTGTACTGTAGTCATTTAAACTGTCTACCATTAGCCTACCAAAACAATAGAAGTTCTACCCAGACTCTTGTGAACAGCTCAATTTACTGTAGTTCTACTTTAACCATTCAATGTTCTGTCCCTTGTCCAGAATAGTCTGTTACTGATCAGTCTGTGAAAGATGTCAACCCAGTGACAATTCCTCTAGACTCTGCTCTTTTGAACAGTTCAGCTCCCAGAAGGTCTACTAGACTCTGTCCTTGTTACTGTCGGCAGTTCACCCCTGTCTAGATTCAGTACAGTATATGGATCAGTTATGCCAAGACAGTCATAGCTATGTCACCCTGAACAGTTCATACAGTAGTTCTAGTAGTATACAGTAGTTTACTGTAGTTGTAGCCGTCTCTCTGAAGTGTGACTTTCAATCTTACAATCCAGAAGAACTACTCGTATCAGACTAGGTTACTGTCCCTCCAACCTGTTCAGTCTGTCACATGTTCTACTGGTGTGAGGATACTGTAGTTCAGTCAAAGCAAAACGGGAGAGTCTAGGAACAGTTCAGTAGGTTTACCGTACATCATTACTCTGTCCCTGTACTCTTGTCCATTAGTTCTTCTTTATCAGATACCATTACTGTGTCCCTGTCCTGTTCTCCAGTAGTCTCTTGCATCCAGTGAAATCTCTGTTTACTATTGAATCCTTGACGAATAAGTCTCCTCCCAGGGACTCGGACTGACCTACATGGAGCTGGCTCCAGTTCCCGTTCTGGACTGTGGAATGACGGTCCGCTACGACCACGAGCGCGACGTCCAAGAGCTGCCCTACCTCGGAACGAACATCTGCATGGAGAAGCAGGCAAAGAGAGGCTCCCGCAATCCGTGGCGTCAGTACGGAGCGCTGAGAAAGCTGCACGAGATTGGCGGAATGGCTCCGGAGAAGCTGGACAAGAAGAGTCGCAAAAAGTCGGCCTGCTTCGTCCGCATCAGGAAGGGAAGCTCGCCTCCGCCGGCACCGATGACGCCGGAGATTGTGCTCAATGGAGGCAAGGACGTGACAATTCTGAAGGGCATACACATCCCGGCAGGTGTGCCGGCCGAACAACTGGCTCAGAGCATCGCTGTCGAGATGCAGAGAATCTCCAGTGAGATGCTGGTCGATCAGGAGAGGATGCCGCAGGGAGAGAAATCCAGAAACAGCAAGATGAGGGGAGCAATCAACTGACGAGCTGGGAAGAATAGATATACATGAGAATAAACTATTCCATGGTCAGTTTTTTTGTAAGGACAGAGGACAGAGGGACAGTCGATCCCAGTGTTCCCTTTCCGTTTTTTCATGTTCCCCAATCTCCTCTCAAATTTCCTCATATTCTTCTGTTTGAAGATGCAAATCCACTGACGCTCTCTGCCCCATTGGTCAATCTCTAGCTCTTTGCATCTTGTTCTATCCTGGGACCCTCCTCTATTGTTGCAAATAATGACCTCTGGCTGTCTATGAATTATTCGCACGATACACGGCAGCTTCTTCATCTAATTGGCTCATCTCTTTCTTCTTCGCACGGAGGGAGACGAGTAATTCGCGAAGCCGGTAAACATCTTTCTTCCTTGTTCTCTGGAGCCTGTTCTGGAGTTTGGTCGAATTAGCAGGGCGGCTCATATTAGGATCTGGATCAGCCGGTAAAAATACTATCCAAAGTACCGGAGCAGGTCTCTTTTCCTATAACCGAACTTACAGTAATACTACTAGAAATACTCACGAGTCGAGCAAACCATTATGAGGCGACCAGATTTTCGGCACCAGCTTGCTCAGGCTTGTTGATTCTGGGTTGTTGAGCTGCGCTGCGGCCAGGTTGGACTTTGCGGCGCGCAAAAAAAATTCATTTCGCATTTTTTCTGATTTTTATTGGTTCCAAATACGTCCCCCGATTAGATTTAGTTTTGCCATCAGAAACATTGGAAGAAAATCGAAAACTGACAATGAAAATAGATGAAAACTGCTATTTTTACCGAATTTCGTCAATTCGCATTTTCTTCTATTTTTGTCGTCAGTTTCGAGAGATTCGAACTCCCGACCCCGTGGACGCAAACAGCGGCACTTGGCATTGCGCAGGCTTGTTGATTCTGGGTTGTTGCGCTGCGACCAGGTTGGACTTTGCGGCGGGCTAAAAAAATTCTTTTCGCATTTTTTTCTGATTTTTTTGTTTCCAAATACGTCCCCCGATTAGATTTAGTTTTGCCATCAGAAACATTGGAAGAAAATCGAAAACTGACGACAAAAATAGAAGAAAATGCGGATTTTTGACGAAATTCGGTAAAAATAGCAGTTTTCTTCTATTTTCATTGTCAGTTTTCGATTTTCTTCTAATTTTTCTGATGGCAAAACTAAATCTAATCGGGGGACGTATTTGGAACCAATAAAAATCAGAAAAAAAAATGCGAAATGAATTTTTTTAGCCCGCCGCAAAGTCCAATCTGGCCGCAGCGCAGCGCAGGTTTTCAACAACCCTTGGGTTGCTGCAATAGCGCAGTGCCAAGTTGCGCGGCTTGCGTTCGTGAGGTCTCAGGTTCGGATCCGGAAGCAACTATACTTTTTTGCCAATTGTTAGAAACAGGCATTTTGGCACGCTTTTCACTGTGAGATTCAAGAGCCTGTCATGATCCCCCATGTTTTCCTCACAATCAGCAATTGACTCACATTTAATTCCTTCGTGATTTTCACCCCTCATCATCTTTTGACCCTTCCAGTTGACCAGTCTTCAATTAGACACCCTCTTAACCGTTCTTCTCCACTTACAATTAGTCAACTATACAATTACGCCCAAAAAGTTGATCTTTCGCTATTGTTCTTTAAGAGAGCAGTCAATGTTTGTCTCATGCCTTCTTGCAAGGGTGCCCCTCTTCCTCGAATCTCCGTCATCAGTTACGCCACCAAGAAGGCGTTAATTAACCGAAATTAGAAAGAGTCGAGGCCCTTTAAAAGCCCCTCCCAGATTCTATAGTCTCTCTAAAAACGAGCTGGTTCAGGCTGGTCAGCGTGTGACTCTCTCATCCGTGCCCACATCTGCCCCGTGCCACATGTTGTCGGACTCGTCAAATTAGCAGCAATATGAACATTTTTGTCATATTGATCCAATTGGTCTACATTGTTCCGAGTCTCATACTCTATCTCATCATTGAAATCTACCTGGCCAGGGCTATTTATCATAAGGATCCGGAGTTTACTACGGCTTTCCATACTCTGTTCCTGTTGAGAGGTAAGAGAGTCAGAGGGACACAGAATTATAGAGAAACAGAGAGACTGAGAGACAAAAGGGCAGAAAAACAGAGAGCCTGATAGTCAGAGTCAGAGGGACAGGGACTGAGAGACAGAATGACATACAGACAGAGGGACTGGGAGACAGAGAGTCGGAGAGATAGATAGACAGAGGGACAGAGAAACTGAAAGACTGAGAGACAAAATCAGAGAGACTGAGATACAGAGGGTCAGAGAGTCAGAGAGACAAAGCGAGAAAGACAAAGAAACTGAGAGACAGAGAGTCTGTGAGAGACTCAGAAGAGGCAGAGGAATAGAGAGACACAGAATCAGAGGGACTGAGGAACTGAGAGACAGAGAGTCACAGAGACAGTCAGACAGAGACAGACAGACAGATGGGTAGAGAGTCAGACTGAGACAGACAGACAGAGACCGAGTCCCACTCCAATTTCAGCTCCTGTCGACATTGCCCAGGTTCTGATCAGTCTGGTAGCTTTCAGATTTCCGATGCTCCGATGGGAGGTGAGTCAGTTCTTGATAAAAACAGATCAAAAGTTCAGTTTGTGCTCTCAATTCCCTGGCTGGCCAAGGTCGGCTTCATTCTTAGCCACTTTTGTTGTCTTCTAGAGCTCTGTTCTCAGCTCCTTCTCTCAGCTAACAGACTCACAGCCATTGCTTTTCCTCTTTCGCACAACCGGGTACGGTATCCCATTTTTCCCAGTTACTATTAATTCCAGTGGTGGACGCCACAGTCAACCTGTTCCATGTTCTTTTTCTGTTTCCTTCTCTGTCTTCTGCCAGTCACAATGAGACTGCCGCAACAGGCAGAATATGTGGCTCTGGAGGATAAAATTGTTCCGAGACTTTTGGATCCTTCCGACCAACAGGTCGGGAATCAGTAGTCTTTCTCAACTGGTTTTCAGTTCAACTCTGTCATCTCATGTACCGTCTACTCTGCATTTTGTATCGCTTGCCTCATCCTGAACATTGTGTCGATCTGTGTTCTGTCGAAGCAGAGACGGGAAAAGGTAAATCTGTCTCTCTGTCCCTCTACAGTGAACTCATCAAGGTGGTGCAACCTATTTTTCGTAATTTCAAAAACCTTTTTGTTTAAAATTTGGAATCTAGTAGAGAAAAATATGAGGCACAATCTCAAACAAGAAGTTTAAAAAAAAATCCTAAAAATGTCAGAAAACGCAAAAAAAAAATTTTTGGTGGCGCAAATTGGTTCGAAGATTTTCTTCAACATTTTTTAAGATTTTTTTTATTTCTTGTGTCAAATTGTTCCTCTTATTTTTCTCTACTACATACATTCCAAATTTTGAACAAAAAAGTTTCCTGAAAATACGAAAAAATAGGTTGCACCAAGTTTGCGCCTTCGATGTCGTTATAGAAAGAGAGTTCACTGTATATCTACTCTACATTTCCAGCTCTTCGACCAACAACAGGCCGTGACTCTTCGTGTCCAGACAAACCTTCTGATTTACTCCTGTTGCTTCACTCTGGGAATCATAGCCATGACCGTCTTCCAGGTAATTTTCTCCCAAAATCAAAGCAAAAAAACAAATTCAGTGTATCCTGGCCATCGAGAAGAACCCCCTGACGTCCACCTGGTTCCCCTATATTGTTCTCGCTCTCACCGTCGCTGCCGACATTGTCGCTCTCTGCAATCCGTGGCTGCTTCTTTTTCTCTCGGCACCCTTCAGGTGGCATGTTGAGTACTTTATCCCAACAACTATACGAAAATGGCGGGAAAAAGAGGCCCTGATTCCCACAGGTCAAAATAGAGAGTGGGAAAAGAGCAAATCTGTAATACTCTAAAAAACTATTTGAAAGTTTGCAGGCGTCAATTTCTTCGGAAATCGTCGATGGCTCTTCTTTTCGGGGGAGACACGTCGTTCACGACCAACTGAGAGCTGTTCAAGATGTTGATCTCATGCTTTTTTCAGGCTTGTGTTGAATAAATTGTCAAGGATTGGAGCGACTTGGTCTGGACAAGAGGACAGAGAGACACAAAGACAGGGGATAGAGAGGCAGAGGGACAGAGATTAAGTGAGTCAGAGAGTCAGAGTGACAGAGAGTGACAGAGAGAGACAGAAGAACAGAGAGTCAGAGAGACAGACAGTTATAATCTGTTCAAAAAAGAGGAATTACCGTGAGATTTTAGCTCTTCCCTTCGAGACCCATTTAGCCCGCAAACATTGGATACTCAGCCAACAAATTCTAAAGTTCGTTGCGTATCTTTCGACTTAGTTGGCTGAGTATCCAATGTTTGTGTGCTAAGTGGGTCTCGAAGGGAAGAGCTAAAATCTTATGGTAATCCCTCTTTTTTTGAACAGACCATAGAGAGTCACAGAAACAGAGTCAGACAGTCAGAGGGCCAGTTGGGCAACTAGACAGAGAGTCACAATGTACTCTAATCGCCCAGATGACTCAGTTGTTCTACTTCCGGAACCGTCAACAAACAAGGCGTGCCACACTCGACCCACTTCCGAGACAGGAAGACGACCCAGTCCTTGTCTCTCTTTCGCCCCTGTTGCACTGACTCATTCTGGCAATGCTGGATCAGTTGATTTTTCTACTGTTACCGTGGCTAGCTGTAGCTGGGATCAAGAACAAGCCGATGCACATCTATCTGAAAGGTTTGTTCTGGACAGACAGTCAGAGATAGAGATTTTGATAGACTCAGAGAATTAGAGAGTCAGAGACAGAGACTACAGTAACAGTAAATTCCAGACCTCTGTCCTCCCGGAATGTTGCCCCTGACTGGAACGAAACACGTCAGAACCTGTGACGATCTCTGTCCCCTGGACGCCCAATGTATTCAGGTTCATTTTTGTTCATCAATCCTCTCCAACACATTCTACGACTCTCCCAAACGGGTAGCGGGTATCTTCACTGCGTCTCTCCTCACAGCGCTCATTCTCAGCACAGGTGACGTGTTTGCAGCGGACCTCTGAAAGTTTTTCCAGTATCTTTTTGAAGAGTCATACTCACCCTTGTAGTCAATTTTGACACAGTTCACACGAACATCTTCTCCAGTCTGTTGACTGCAAAAATAGTCGAAAGGGCACTTGATCTGGTCACAGGTCACAGGACCTTAGCTTATAGAATACAGGAGTTTTAAGATTTTCTTACGGTAGGAGTAGACGGCCAGAGGAAGTGCTAGGAGTAGGAAGAAGAGCTGAAAACTTGTCAGACCAGAGAGACCTTTAAATTTTCAAAAAGCCGATAGAAATTGGTCTTGTACAATTTTAGGATTAGTACAGTAACCCGGACAACTGAATTCCAAGCCAAAAGTTACAGTAACCTGAGCTTATCCTAAAATGTTCACGAAATTTGGCGGGACCTTCGATTTCGATGGATTCTATACAGTATAACGAAGTTGGTCCCCTTTCTGGTCCTGCAACGAATATCCTGAAAATCAGGGAAGCTACCGAACATGTATTGACTACGGTACATTTTTAGGATAAGCTTGGATTACTGTAGCTTTCGACTAATAATCTTGTCAAGATTACTGTAATTGTGGGCGCTTATCCTAAAATCGGACTGATTTGAATGGAGCGGCCCTTACCTGCCTGTCTATTTTAGGATCAGTTCAAAAACTACAGTAGCCGTGAACTCCAAATCAAAAAATACAGCAACCCTGAACTTAGAACGTACCCAACAGACCTTTTTGGTGTAAAAAAAGAAGAAAACTCACCAATTTCATGATTTTCGAAATGAATGGCTTGGCGGAAAAAGCGCACCTTTTCAACAAGCCCCCATTTCAAAGACTCTTTGTTTCCTGTCCGAAAGATGACTAACCAGATTTTTAGGGCATCTGCTGCGTCAATCCACCTACATGTGTCGACTTGACTCATATGTAACTTTTTGTTCTGGAAATTTCTAAAATCCCTAATTGCAGTTATCCCACCCAGTTTGCTTGTCTGGCAAACATTAAACAGAACTGTCCGGCTGAGACGAAATGTGTTCCGAGCAGTCGGATAGGAATGAGTATTTGTTGTGCTCTGAAGAAGGTTCCAGTCAGTCGTTCAGCTCTGGCCTCTTCGGATCGGAACGACGTCTGTCCCTCGACTCATCCAGTGATCAGTCACGAGAGTAATCAGATCAGACTGTGCAATACGTGTAATGATGGGTGAGTTGGAGAGAGTGACATAATATAAGACTGACAAGGGAAGCTTGTCAACTTAAGTTGGAGTTTTGCAACGAGTATAGTGTCATTCGATAGCCCTTTACGAACTGATTCTGGGGTATACTCCCAGATTCGCTTAAAGCGAGGGTATCGCTACCCCCCCCCCCCCCCGTTTGAATTTTCGCGCGCAAAATTTCAGCGCGGCGGCGGCCTGCAAATGACTCTGGCGCAGTGGATAAGGTATGTTTCTACTAATTTTGAAGTCACAGGTTCAATTCCTTATGGTGTCGATTTTTTCTGCATATTAGTTCAAAGAGTTTTATGTGAAACGGAGAACTCAAAGAGCGACGGAACCACCAATTGAAGAGGACAGTTAGATGGCTCGGCGCGCTGACATAGTGTCTCGCGAAGTAACGCGTTTTTGAGTTTTGCGATGTTCTGCAAACTTTAGTTTTTCGTATGCTCTACAACTTTGCAGAACATTGTTTTGGCTAAAAATCCCGCCTTCGGTATGAAAACCGTCAGTCAAGTTGCGAGGTTAGTTGTAATGAAAATGAGACAAGTGAAACAAGTTTTGGAAAAAATATCAGTTTTTCGAAGTGGAATAATAAACAAAAGAAAATGGCAGACCTATCGAATTGACTTTTCTTGTGTTTCTCTTCACTTTTCGGATAATTTTCGATGTCTCCCTAATTCTGACTCTCTGACCACTTGAGTTTCATTTTCAAAAAGTTTCAAAATCATGAAAGTGATGTCCAATTGGTTTAGGTAACTTCTGAAGCACTCATAGTGAAGTCATGAGTCCGGACCACACACCATTGGGCCACGCTGCCATGTTTCTAGGACAAGATTCCGCGCGATATGTTTCAGGGCGCCAAAACGACCGTTTTTAAATCGTCCATAACTCGGACCAGGGAGGGATTAAGTTCAGAGAGTCAAAGAGACAAAGAGTCAAAGAGTTAAAGAAACAGAGAGTCAGAGAGTCGGAGAGACAGAGAGGCAGAGAGTGAGAGAGACAGAAGGCCAGAGTCAGAGAGTCGGAGGCTGTCAGACAGAGACATCGAGAGATTGAGCAACAGAAAGACAGAGAGACGGAGAAACAGAGGGACAGAGGGACAGAAAGACAGGGAGTCAGAGAGACAGAGAGTCGGGGAGACAGACGGACAGAGTGACTGAGAGTCAGACAGTCAAAGAGACAGAGAGTCAGAGAGTCAGTGAAACAGAGAGAGAAAGACTGGGAGAAAGAGAGACTACCAGTTCAGAATCTGCGTCTCTTTCCGAAAGTCCGACGTCTCTGTCTGTTGTCAGTCATTTGCTGCTCTCTGTGGACCTGACAGTATAGTCGAAATGGATGGAGTACTGGCCAGAGACTGTACCAAAACTCCGTGTTCCCAAGGGTCAGTCTCTCTCCTCCCTCCTTCCAGACAAGAGTCACAGATTCGAGTGTTCCTTGACTACATCAGGTTCACGGATCTGTTGCTCTCTCGCCCTCTGTAGTTCCGGAGTTCGTGCTCGAGCCGTCTGTGCCGGAGGCTGTCGGAAGAATGAACAATGTGAGGAAATAAACGGTCAGAGGTGGTGCTGTCCAAAGCTGGAGACCTGTCCGGATGGGAAGAAATCGTAGTTTATACTCTTTTGTTTTTCAATGGATTGTTCTTCAGGAACGGAAAAACTTGTTCCATGTCCAATACCAAATGTTCCCGCGGCTACGAGTGCATGCAAAGCGAAGAGGGCAGCTCCTGGTTGTGCTGCAAGAGTCGAGCTTCAAGAATTCCTCTTCTGATCACAACTACGAGAATGACGACGACTACGTAAGTTTCTCATGAAAATTTTTCCAGACAGTGTTCAATTTTCCGACTCTCACTTGATTGAAGTACAGCTGTGGATTTAGCTTTTACCGTACTCAATCTCTCATTCCTAGACATGTGCGCTTGGACCGGCTTGGAAAAAAATCGCCGTCAGTGCGGCGTGCAAAAGAAATTCAGCACGCTTTTTTCTGGGTTTTTTGTGTTTCCCCAGACATTGTGAACAAATACCGACTAGCACAGAAAAAAGTTAGCAAAAAAAAGACAAAAATGCAAAGAAAATTGAAGTTTCGTACGAAAAACACGAATTTTGTCGACGTTTTCGCGAATTTCGTTTTTTTTTTTTGCGGATTTGTCTTTTTTGCTAACTTTTTTCTGTACTAGCTAGTATTTGTTCACAATGACCGGGGAAACACAAAAAAAAACAGAAAAAACTCATTCCAAACCAGGGTTGGGCGAGCGCTCGCGCTCGCATGCGAGCACAAAATTTGAAAATGCTTGCGCTCGCGGTGCAAGCAGAGCTGTGTTCGCGAGCACCTGCGAGCAGTGGGTCTCACACCGATCTGATAAAAACGCGGTAGATTTTGGAAAATGCATCCAATTTTGCTTATCCTTTTTCGATTTTTATATTTTTTTTCGGTCGTTTTGGTATCAAAACGTTCCAAATAGGATATTCTACAATAATAAATGAAAATAAGATCAAAAAATATCGAAAATGATTGATAAAAATCCAAAAAGTCCAATTTCCATATTTGGGAAAGTGCTCGCGCTCGCGAGCAGTTTATAATGCGAGCAAAAAATTTGCTCGTGCTCGCGCTCGCGCTAAAATTGAGAGGTCTGCTCGCGCTCACGCTCGCACAAAAAATCGCTGCTCGCCCAACCCTGTTTCAAACACTCAGCCTTTCCAGACTCTGAGACTGTAATCATTACTCACAGACGGCTTCTGATTACTGCTCTGAACCAAACCAGCTGCTTTCATAACATTTTTTTTACTTTCCTTACTTTTTTTAGTCTCTTGTGCTTCTAGACGTTTTCCTACCACTTCTAGAACTTTCTTACGGCTTCCAGTTCTGTTTGTCCTGACTGACTATTCCCTCATACTCTCATAGGTAGGATTACCCAAAGAAATCCCTACAACTCAAACAAAATAATCAAAAAACCGGTGTAATTCAAAATTTCAGAGAACAAGAAGATCCTCTCTGCGAAAACGGCGAGTATCCACTGGTAGAAGAGGATGAGTACATGTCCTGTCCCGAGGAGGGCTCTCCGTGTCCCAGAGCCGGATTCGTCTGTCAGACTGCCTCAAACGGTCATCTGTTCTGCTGCCCGATCCCTGATTTCGAGACTACGACGGAGGCGACGACAAGAGCTGTCAAAAGAGGCAGAGGAAAGCAGTCTCTGGCAAAGATTTTCAAAGGTTCGTCTGGTTTTTCCCTAAATTAAGTTTTTTTTAGAAATCACGGCTATTCCTCTGATTACCATGGATCCGGGGAGCGGTCCTCCTTCGTAAGTTGCCCAAGATTCGCTGCGGGACCCATTGCTTTGGGTCACGTCACAAACTTCTCCTTTTTGAACAATTTCGTGACGAGACCCGCTGCACTCGTGACGGGACCGAAGCGGTTTTGGTCCCGTAGCGATCTTAATTTTTCCAGCTGTCTCTTCGGCCACGTCGCCGCCCGAAACCCTCTAAACAACGAAATTCGACGCTGTGGCGGCTTCCTCGACTTTAGCTGTCCTTTTGGCTTCGCCTGTCAGCCCTCCACCTCCACGGCCGGCTTTCTCTGCTGTGCCAAAATTAGCAAAAATGCTTAAAAAATAAATTAATATGTAACAATTTTTTTATTAACCCAAGAAAAGACAATGCAACCGGTCGTAATTTCCATATTTTTTTAACAAATTTTGAGGGGAACTATATATCACAGTGGATGTAAGAAAATTACGGCAAAATGGACGGCTAAATAGAGGAAAATTCTACCCATTTTTGATGAGAGAAAGAGAGACAAACAACTAGAAACTAAACTACAAAATTGTCCTATTTGGCCTTCGTTTGCTTGCTCCAACCATCGCAATTCTGCTGCTGTTGACGAGGGGCTGTCGGTTTGGCTACATCCTCGTGGCTCAAAAACGGGGCGGAGGCGAACATGTCCGGCCTAAATTTGACTGGATAAAAGACGATAAAAAGATGAATTTTTCGCTTTTCGCCTGCCGAACTTTTTACCAAAAGAAAGCCTGAAAGCAAATGACATGTCCAGTTTATATGACCAAAATGTCCAGTTTATTTCGGATTCAGCTATTTTCACGCTTTTCAGCGAAGAAATAGTCGTCTATTTTAAGCAAATGATAAACTCACGGTGTCAGAAGTCCCGGAGGCGGGCTGACATGCTCAAAGCCGGGCGGCGGAGCAAACGAGAGTCCCGGAGGCGGGGCCGAAGTTGTCGGACTTGGCGTACTCGGCCTCGATAGGCCGGGAGGAGGCGCAAATTCTTTCCTGGCGACTTCTGTCGGCATCGAGGACAACGGCTGCGAATTATCCGTTCCTAGAACGTTGGACAGCGAGAGACCGGTCAGCGCAGAGCTGACAGAGTTGAACAGCCACTGAAAGTGATATAATTTGTTTAAAAATGGGTAAAAAAGCTAAAATTAAGATAAGAAAACGAACCGAGAGTCCACCTGTCGATGGGCCTTCCGGTTCCGGGCTAGCAGGCTTCGGTTCAGGTTTATTCGTAGTAGATTGAAGAGAGGGAAAGTCGGGAACTTTCTGGAAAAAGATGACGTTTTTACACAATTCTAGACAGATTTTGCTTCGTTATTTTTTTTCCAAATTCTAGCCGACTGTTTTCAAAGCTCACCTTCACCGTTTTAGCCGTCTCCTTTTTCTCTTTCTTCTTATTATTTTTCGCCTTGTTGTTATTGGCCCCTGCTCCCACGTTTTTCTCCTTCAAGACGGCTTCTCCCTTCTTCTTGTTCTGAATAGTTTCATATAAAAAAGAATCGCGCAAAAACATACGTTATTTCGACTGGACTCTGCCGAGCTGACGCCCGAAGAACTGGCAATATCCTGCATCAAAATGGCCTGCATTTCGAGATCTTCATCCGGCTGGATCATCATTTGTTCTTGAATCTCGCGCATCATCTCCTTCTGCTGCAGCTCTCTGGCCTCTTCCATCTTTTTTTGGAGCTCGCGACGCTGCTTTCCCGTCAGCTTTTTGGCGTAAGGAATATCCTCCCAGGTCTCTTGGACGGGCTGATAGTTGGAAGCCGGCGTCGTGACGGAGCGCTCAGGCAGAACGTCCGGCTGAGCCAGTTTGGCCTTCTTTTTGGGCATAACGAGACCGGTAATGGCGCTCTGAAAATGGGGGTTTTGAGGAAGAAAATGGTCTTTTTCATCGGTGTGTGAAGGATTTTTTCGTTTCGAGATCCATTTAGCACGCAAACATTGGATACTCAGCCAAAATACGCGGCTTAAACTTGAATTTGACTGCGTATCCTGGCTGCGTATCCAATTTTTGAGTCTCGAAACGAATAGCAAACGGTTACGGTAGCTCCCTCTTCAAAATGAACGGTCATAGAGGGAAGATCTGCGTGTTTTCCGCCACTTTCACAGAAGTTTCAAGAAGACAGTAACGAACCTTTCCCTGAGTCTTGGAAGCCCAATTGGTCTGGGAAGAGAGTCCCGTGTAGGCATTGGCTGGCAGCGACGGAAAATCTTCGCTCGGAATCGGGCTTGTCGGTTTTTTCTGCTGGATTTTTATCTGCTGACGACCTGGCTGAGTCTTAGGCGGAGCCAGGACACTCGCCGGAAGCTGAGGTCTCGAGGCCGAAGCGGCTTGTTCATCGTCGTCGATTACTTCGAAATTTCCCTAAATCATCATTATTTATGAGCAAAAATAAGGAAAAGTACCGTATGCTGTCCCCAATTTGAACTTTGCTGCTGTTGCTGTGAGCCCTGACGTCCTACGAGCGATGGGAAATCTTCAGCCGGTTTCTGGAAACTTTGTGTCAAAAAAGTGGTGAAAAAAGCTACAATTACGATCGGTAGCTCCTAATTTAGAAGTTTTGCTACCAAAAGTACAACCAAAAGTCTAAAAACTCCCACCTTTTGTACTTGCTGCGGTTTTCGAGCAGCCTGAGTTTTTCCAGTCCTATTCAGCCTCGGAAACTGCTGCGGGACGACAACTTGCGGCTCCTGAACCGACGATCCTCCCGGGCCACCGGGCAACGACGGAAAATCTTCCTGTCTAGCCGCGTAAGAGGCTCTTCCGTACCGTATCGACAAATTCTGGCTCTGAGCCGACGGAACGACAATAATTTCCGTATTCGGGCGCGGCGGAGGTGGCGGAGCTGGCTCCTGCTGCACGACGGCAATCCGTTCGTTTGGTCCGCCCTGGAAGCGGTGACCGGGATCACGACGCGTCCTTCCATGTCCAATCATGTGGCGATCGTTGTACTGAAAGTCCAGATGCATGCTTTTTCCGGAATGCTGCGTTCGGTGAAGATTGAATTCGACCTGGCTGGAGAAGGCTATTCCGAGATTGCGACAGTTTTCATGCTCACAGAGAAAATGCTTTGCCTTGTAGTGTTTCAGCAGCTCCTCGTGTTTTCTAAAAAAAAGGTTTGAAACACTGAAAACATTAGATACTCAGCCAAATCCAAGATTTAGCAGCGTATTTCGGCTGAGTATCCAGTCTTTGCGCGATCATTTAAAGGGTCTCGAAACGATGAAAAATAACGATAAAAACGAACCCAAAGAAGTGATTGGTCAGTGTTCCGTCGGCTTCACAGAACTGGCAGTAGAAGTGGTCCTTGCGCAGATGACGATACTGTCCATCGGTGTCGAAAAAGCGCTCATCGCAGAAGAGACAAGACGGATGACCACGCTGACTCTTGTCTTCCACATCGCCTTCTCTGATATGTCGCTGCAGATTCGGTCGATTGTACGTTTTCCTCTCTCTGTAAAATGTTGATTTTAGAGGTAAAAAGCTGTTTTAACATTAAAAAAATGGTCCTTACCTCGAGAAGAGATTCAAATTTTCTGTGCAAATGTTGCAGTAGGTCAACTGATGGGAGTTGGACATGTGCATGCGGAGAGCATTGAACGTGTTAAATTCAAGTCGTTCTCCTTCCGGCGTCTTGCAAATCTTACAGACATGGGCCAGGTATTGTTCGTAGCGCTCGCCGACGTCCTTGTTCTCGAAGCGGATGCCGAAACGATCCTCGGCCGGATGACCGTGCTTCGGAATGTTGAGGGGGCAGGTTTCGAGACTATTGGAGGCGAAGAGGAGGACAGCCTGAAAAAGATAGGTCAAATTTAAAAAAACTAGCAGCGTCAAGGTAATGAGTTGGTGCGCAGCGTGGCAATATCTCTGAATTTGGTCATTTGTGCAGCCAGAGCAAGGCAAATCAGGCCAGAAAAATTTATACAATACAATATACACCCTGTCTGACAGGATTTTTTTTCTAGCTGGGTTTGCCATACTTGGTGAATAAACACGTCAAATCAGAGGTTTCTCATACCCGCATTTAGATATTTTCCATGGTTTAAGTAAGAAGCTACGCATGTTTTGCTCAGTTGCCCTGAGAACAAAGAAGTTATTTTCATCTTGTGTTAGTTGCCGAAAACACAACGGGTAACCGTTGGATAGTCGGCTAAACGCCGTAGAAAAAAGAGCTCGAAAAGTGTAAAAATTTTGATCAACTTGACCTAGCTTTCCTCATTTTCAGCTAATTAATTGTTTGAGCAAACTTTCCGACCATGTGTTTGTCAAGGACCGAAAAAAAGGTGCCTAAATTTTAGACAGAAATCGCTTTGACGTAACTCGTTACGCGATGTTTTCGTAGATTTTGACGTATAATGTTACGTAAGCAGTTACAAGGAAAAATGAAAAGAGAAAAAAACTCACAACTTCCAGCTCCTGTCTGCAGACTGGACAGCCTTTCTGTCCGTTGAGGACGCGTATACGAAGACAGCACTCGATACATATAGGATGACGGCATTCTCCGAGACCGAAAATGTCGCACGGCTTGCAACAGATCACACATTCATCTTTAGCTCCGTTCGAGGCCATGATATCCGAAAAGTTGCTCTAAAAAATGTTCTGTATTCTGACAATTAGAAGAAAACGAACATGAATGTCGCTGATCATCTTCTCGTACTTTTTCATGTCAACTTTGTAGCTTTGCTGGTGCCTAGGGATGTGGCGACGATTTTGGGAGCCTCCTTGCTCATTTTCTGGAAAAGAATTCGTTAAAAAGTAGTAGGAAAAGACTTACCGGGATGATTTCTATGATTATCACGTCGTTGATGATTCTTCTTCTTGGCTGGCTTCTTTTCCGAAGCTGTCGGTTGATTTTCTGACATCTTCGAACTGAAAAGACGAGTTTGCTGAGAAAGAAAGATTTAGAAAGCAGAAAAGGAGGAGAAAATGTTAAAATGTTGCTGAGAAAGGCTTTGTAAAGGTTCCATCCTAGTTGTGCAATTGACCGTCGCTGGGACGAGTCATGACGTCATTTGGCTAACAGTCCTTTAAACGAGCAGTTTGGATTGTTTTACATGATGAACATGGCAAGATTGTCGAGTTCTACAGCTTAAAAAACCTACTGAACGGTGGAAAAGGCTAATTTTCGGTTTTTGAGAGCCGTTTTGTGATTTCAACAAATGTTTCGAGTCATGTTCATGCACAACTAGGCGTAGAACCCGAAAATAATCTAAAACTCAAGAAACTGTCTCGAAATCTTGAAGAAAAATTGAGAAATCGTTAGGCAAAATTGAAAGAACAAATGAAAATGGTTTCAACGTGGCGCGCTTTTTGTTACTCTGACAAACTACGTACAGAATTAGTACCGTAACCCTGTAATCACCGGACAAAACTGATGAGTCTTCTGTTCTTTCACAAAGCCTGAGATTTTTTTCCTAAGTTTTTTCTCCTTTTAAGAGTTCTAGACACGAGCCGGTCACAGCTGACACCATTATGCGGCAGTCGGCAACAAACTGCGCGCAATGAAAGCCCTGTTTACGCAGGGAAACATTGAAACACAATTTTTACCTTTTTTTCTTCTTTTTTTTTCTCATTGTATTTCATAATTTCGACCCTGAAGTTCGTAAAGGACAGAAAAGCCAAGAATCTAGAAAGTTGGAGCCGTTTCTCCATGATTGTCAGCCAAAAACATTCTGTTTATATTCCGCCTCCCCCTCAAGACTTTTGTAACACGACAGTTGGAAGCGTCATTGATTGTATGATCATTTTTTCTTCAAAAAACACTGCAAATGGCAAATATTGATGAGCCATAGATCTTTTTCCCTGGCTCCTTGGAATCTTCTTCGATTGCCTTCCAATTCTATGCTAATTTTCAGGTAAACGTTCATCCACACCAACCGACAACTGGAAAAGACGATAAATCGCAAATGCAGGTGGGTCAAAACGTCAAAATAGATTTTTGTATGAGAAACGTGTGAAATTTGGCTCAAATTGTTGTGACCACATGGAGACGAAGTGTGAACTGGCGAGACTGTGGCCCAACTTTGTTGACCACAACGACAAGATGTGTGAACTGTCGAGTCTGTAGCTAAAGACTATGTGGCAATAACGACAGAAAGATGACCGGATTTTCAGTCGGACGACCCTCCATTCCTCACCGTGGGAACAGAGGTCTCTGCCAAGTTCAAAGGAGCCTTCTGTGAGGCCAAGATCAAGAAAGTCACAAAGTCTGTGAAATGCAAGGTGAGTAGAACTTTATGGTATTTTTTAAATTCACTCCAGATTCAACTAAAAGAACATCCATACGGTTCCGTGACCGTGGAACATCCCCAGATCAAGAGCGACAATCTAGAAGTGAACCAGATTGTCGATATCCAAGAGGGCAAGACGACCAAGAAGGGAATGATCCAGAGCATCAAAGACTGTAGCACCTACCATGTCGGTCAGTTTTTCTCTGACTCTTAATCCGTCTCTTTGACTCACCAGCCTGACTGTTTTTCTGTCAGTCTATCTCTGACTCTTCCACTCTCAGTATTTCTGTTCCGTCAAGGGTTGGGCGGACAAGCTTACGCAATTTTGCGTAAAGGAGTGGCGTGACTTGCTTCGTTGAAAATTTAGAGATTATGGATTGTTGCCGCTATTTTTCCCAGATTCCCTGGCCAGGATCCACCTGTAATAAATATGAAATCTGAAAAAAATATTACCTGGCACGAAGTTTCCTATTTTCCGGCTACCCGAACTCTCTCAGAACTTATACGGATCAACCGGTCCCTGCTTATCCCTGAGCAGTTACCCTGATTCTATTTCCTACTCAAAATAATTGAGCATAAATATTTGGCAAGGTGAGGAATCGAACCCGGGTCGTCTGTGTGAAGACAGCGACTCTTAACAATACACCAAAATTTCGTGGCCTCGGACAAACAGACAAACAAAGCCGCAGAGTCAGCCACAGACACCATTGCACTTTATTATTACAGATATTACAGATCTTTTCTCTCTGATCTAAAACTTTTTTCAGTTTTCAACGACGGTGATGAAAAAACCCTTCGTCGGACGCAGATGTGTCTCAAAGGTGGAAGACACTTTGACGAAAAGGTCAGTCTAGACGCCATGCCTCTCTACAACCCGGAGCAATGGATCAATGATCCTGAACTGGTCAGAGGGACAGAGATTATGCCGAAGGAGATGGTCAAGAAGCTGAAAAAGTGAGTAAATGTCAGAAAAAAAACTAAAGAGAGTTTAGGAGAAAGATGGAAGATAGCTCTCCATCCAGCAAGAACAAGAAGCGAAAGGAGAGAGAAGAGAGTGACGACGAGTTGGAGAAGAAGAAACGAGAGAAGAGAGCAGCAGCTTCAGCTGCCACTGTAGCTATTGGCGAGATGGGAGACCAGGTAAGGGTTTTGACTATTTTCAACCCAGACATGACTTCAGTTTCTGGCGAATTAACGCGTTTTTGAGTTATGCGATGTTCTGCAAACTTGTAGTTTTTCGTCTGTTCTACAACTTTGCAAAACATTGTTTGGGCTAAAAATCACGCCTTCGGTATGAAAACCATCAATCAACGAAAAAACTGAAAATGAAACAAGTTTGGGAGAAAACTCAGTTTTTTCGAAGTAGAATAATAAACAAAAGAGAATGTTAGACCTATTGAAGCATGTCAAATACTTTTGAAACACGGGGAATCGAACCCTGACCATGTGTTTCACAGTCGACGCACTCATCCACTAGGCTATGCGAGCGAGAAGGCTTGCAGCTTTGGCAGTATTCATGAACTTAGATAAGAGACCAATACACTGAGATAAGAGGCAATAGGGGGAGGCTCGCTTTAAATCCACAAGAATATGGACCTTTTCTTTAAAATTATGAAGCCTCTTACTCGTAGGTGCCAGGCAACAATTAGCCTGTCACATCTGTACCTCCCGGCACTTTTCTCTTTTATGGAACTGATTTTTGAGGGGCTCGCAGGGCAGATGCGAAATTACACCTCCCTTCCTACAATTCTTTCATTTCCAGGGCGACACGGAGATCAGCTGTGACGGCTCGTCCAGTGGCGACGCGAGCGACGTTGAAAAGGAAAAGGAGAAGGAGAGGAAGAAGGTCGAGATGGAGAAGAGGGAGAAGAGTGTGGCTAGGAGTCCATCTGAGGCTACTATTAAGGTAGGAGAGGAATAGTAATCAGTGGTTGCACTGCAATAGGCGCCTCCCTTCGTTCAAACAATCCTAAACTCGCGTTTTTCACCATTTTCTATTTTTTCCCGTTTATAACCAAGCTTATTGAATTCAGTGTGTAAAGCAACCACCAGGACGTGAAAAGTAGTCGAAATTATCATGAAGCTGACGCTTGCTCTATATATATAAGCCGTCCTCGGACATTGATCTTCCATTTCTGACCATTTTCGACCAATTTCCACATCTAGAGGGTTGTTTTACACGCTGAATTCATTTAGCACACTTAAAAATGTAAAATAGAAAGGAAAATGGTGAAAAACGCAATTTCAGGCCAGTTTGGGAATTCGCGCCAAAAATGTTTGAACGAAGGGAGTACAACCGTAACAGTGATAGTAACAGTAACAACAACAGTGACAGTAACAAGAACAGTAACTTTATGTAATTTTACAGTTTTCAACTGGAGATGTGGTCTGCTACTTTGACGAGATTCCAGCCAAAGGAAAATGGCTTCCGGGAGTCGTTGTCTCTCGTCGTGCTTACCGTAACTCACCAAAAGCCAGTGTCGTGACCAAAAAGGAGCTTCCAGTCAGACTCTTCACTAATGGTCGATAGTAAGTCCATTTCCGTTCTCCCTTCCAATATAACTCGTAGTATTCGCGTGGCACCCGGTGGTCTGACGGCCTTCAAGAAACAGAAAGTCACGAATAAGGATCTGGAAGGAATGGAACCGAACCTGAAGACGGCGATTGAACGAGCTCAAGCCTTTGCGGAGAAGCAGACTTTGCCAACTTCGTGGAAGAGGGCCGAGATCTGGGATGAGGAAGAGGCTGGACCTTCTAAGGAAAAAGACGATAAGAAGAAGGAGGTCAAAAAGGATGAGAAGGAGAAGAAAAAAGAGAGCGACTCGTCTTCTTCGGAAAGCAGTGATGATGAACCAGCTGGGGAGGAAGCTGATCTATTTGTGGCTCAGTTGTACAAGTTCCAGGAGGAGAGAGGTAGGGAGACACAGGAACAGGGACAGGGACAGGGACAGAAAAATCATACAGTTCAGGAACTCCAATCAATCGTGTTCCCGTACTCGGAGGTCGAGAAATCGACATGTACCGCTTCTACCGCTGCGTCGAGCACTACGGCGGCCACAAGAAGGTATCCGTGAATGGCGAATGGAAAAAGGTCATGATCCGACTGAAGCTGGAAGGATGTCCCGGAGCAACTCCCGTCACTATCAAAAACGCCTACTCTAGGTACTTTCCTCATTTTTTTAAATTTAACTATTCGTGACAGATACCTCCAAGCGTTTGCGGTTTTCTACAAGAGTCTCGGATCCTCTTGGACTCAGTCTACTGGAACTGGGACGGCTAGTCCTCGGGATGGAAGAAGACTACTGATGAGAGGATCAATGGATGAGAAGAAGAAGAAAAAGACGGAAAGGAAGCCGGGAGAGAAGGAATCGACCGTGGAGAAAGAGTCCAGTGTCGAGTCGAAGGACGACAGAAAGGAGAAGAAGGAGGTTGAGAAGAAGGAACCGGAGAAGAAGGAGAAAGAGAAGAAAGAAGTGGTCAAAAAGGAGGTGAAGCCGGAGAAAATTGAGAGGAGTCTCTCGATTTCGGAGAAGGAGAAGAAGGAGGAAGTGAAAGAGAAGAGTAAGGAAGTAGCAGGCTCGAGTAAGAAGGAAGAGAAAAAAGAGGAGAAAAAGAAGGAAGAAAAGAAGAAGCCCGAGAGGAAGAAGGAGGATTCGGAGAGCACGGAACAGTCGGAGAAGGAGAAGAAGGAGGCTGTTAGCAAGCCTGGACCGGTGAGTTGCTGTCTGCTTTACTCCTTTTGTTCAAGTGTCCAATCAATTCGTAAACCTCCACCACATAGGTCTATTCTAACGTCTAAAGTTTAAGTTTAAGTTTATTTTGACGGAATCGAGGGGTATCATGTAGAAACAGTAGTTTCTTCGAATCCTTCGCCGCTCTCAGGTCTCGACCACTGCCCAGTTTTTGCTCATCCAGCAGGTGACGTCCTGACCGAGTCGTGAAGACATCTTCTTGATTGAAGTTCTGGGATTGGAATCCTTTCCACAGTAGATTCTGGCCTTGGTAGAATCGCTAACGTCAAAAATCAAATGGGAAAGTCTTTAGCTCCTTTTTTCAATTTTGCAATACTTTCGACATCGGAATAGACGTACCTGGTGTAGTTTTCGACGCTGAATCGATTGAACCCATTTAGAGAGCGAAAATTTTTTTGTAAAGCATCAAAAAAGAAAAAAATGAAATCGTGACGGGACCCGTCTAATGGGTCTCGCAGCGGTTTTGCCATTTTGCCAGTCCCGGAGAGTCTTTAAAACTTCATTTTCAGTCAACCGAAAAGAAGGAAAAAAAGGAGAAAAAGGAAAAAAAAGAGGAGGGAGAAGGTGCCGAGACTGAGCCTGAACCCGAAGTTACCAAGAAGAAAGTCTCAGCTCCGAAATATGCCAAAGGACCCAAAGGGGCCATTGATGGAGAGGATACGGACGAAGAATATATGCCTGCTGACTGGTACCATACTTTTTTGAAACAATATTATAAACAATTCAGTTTTACCCAATTTTATTTGGGACAGAAGGTTCGAGCTTATCATCACGGTAAGTGGTACGATGCTAGAGTCATTGGATCGGAATACATCGTACCGAAGGAAATGATACCTGTTCTGAAGAGATACGAAGAGGTGAGAGAGACTGAGGGACAGAAATTCAATCATTTAGGCGGAGGGACATGGCAAACCTGGCCCGGAATCAGGCCAGCTTTTGCGGCGAACTAAAAAAAGTCATTTCTCATTTATTTCTGATTTTTCTTGTTTAAAAATACTTCGTAGGGTACGATTTAATTATTACATCGAAAAAATACAAGATAACAGAAAACTGACAACGAAAATGAAAGATTCTTCCGATTTTCCAGAAATTTCGTTGAAAACTTCAGGAATTTTTCGATTTCTTCTCTTTTTTTCTGTTTTCTTGTAATTTTTTGATGCAATAATTAGTTCTTACCCAACAAAGTATTTATAAACAAGAAAAATCAGAATTAAATCCGAAATGAATTTTTTTAGCCCGCCGCAAAATTGGCACCTGGCCGAAGCTGGCTTGATTCCGGGCCAGGTTTCCATGCTGGACAGAAAGACAGAGCGACTGATAGATTTAAATTTCAGAACCAGAGAACCCCATGGTTCCCTGACGAACTGTGCAACTATCTAAGGAGATGCATCAATGACGCCAAAGTCATGGTCCACTATCTGGGATGGAATAGTCGCTACGATGAGAATATCTCCTTGGCGAAGATTAGAGCCAGTCTAAAAGTACCTAAAAATATTAATTTTGGCCAATTATTTTCCTTTAGGACCAGGACACGTCTCTCCAGCTGTTCCGCTGTGGAAACAGCTACGGATATTATCTACAGGAGCCCTTTCTGCAGAGACTCGTAACCTGGGCCCGGGGATACGAAGGCATTGGACAGCTGAAAAAAGAAACGGAAGATCACGGAAAGGTCTGTGGAATGGGTGGCTATCGACCCCGAAGAGTCAGCGTCAGTCAGTACGAGCAGATTGAAGCTGCAGCTCGACAGAGACGAGCCCAGTTGGCTGCAATTCCTCGGTCCTCTTCCAACTCGATTTCTTCGCCTCCTCCAGCCGTAATACCGGAAGAAGAACCGCGACCGTCTGCTCCAGCTCCAGAGCCGGAGAGACCTGTAGTTCCGAGAACTGAGGCGGTTCCAATCATATCAATAGCCTCGTCCGCTCGGCCAGCTGTAGAGTTGAAAAAAGAGCCGACCCCGGTGTCATCGCCTAAACCGAAGAGACAGCGGACAATTTCTACAAACAGCAGCACAAGAACTGCTTCTCCGGCAGTGCTGCCGACTCCGCCAGCGGTTCCGACACCTCCTCCAGCTAGAAGCATCTCACCTCCTGTAAGTTTTCCTGTTTCTCTGTCTCTCTGTTTGGTTTTTTTTTCAATTTAACCGTTCCAAGCGATATTTGATCGTCCCAAGAGAAAAAAGATTAAAAATTACTGTAGGCAACAAAGTTTATGTTTCATCGCTATTCCGTATGAGAGATGCTGGGAACTGGCGAAACTGAAGGCTGTTGACGGAGACAAACAGAAACAAACGACAAACAGAAAATGAAAGAAAATCATGCTGAACATCCGTTTCGAAACAATTTTTTTCTTGGGACGGTCAGTTTTTTTCATGCTCATGGGACCGTCAAATTTTTTCCTGCTCTTGGGACGGCCAAATTTTTTCTTGGGACGGTCAAAAGTCATGGGACGGTTAAAATGAAAAGGAGCCCTCTGTCTCTCTGACTCTCTTTGGAACATACTCTGTTCCAGAAGCCGATTTCTGCCCCGATCAAGAAGTCATCCCGAACAGCCTCAATCTCCGAAGACGCCGTCCAGATGCCCCCTCCGGTCAAGAGTCCTGAGAAGAAGATTGAGCCAAAAGAGGAGATAAAAGTTGAACCAAAAATAGTCGAAATCAAGGCTCCAGAAACCGGTAAAGGTTCCAGATAAGTATCTCAAATAATTTTTTAGTCAAACTGAAAAAGACACCAACTCCGGAGATCAAGGAACTGTCTCCAGTAGAGGAGAAGGAAGTGATTGAGCCGAAGCCAGTTGAAGTCCCTGAGACTGTCGCGGAAGAAATTGCTGATGAAGAAAAGATGAAAGAGGAGGAATTTGAAGAGGAGACAGTAGAGGAAGAACCGCCGATGATTTGTGACATGCCCAGACGACCGACTCTTATTGGAATGGGTATTTTGGTTCTTAGGACAAAAGACCCGTCAAGTTTTAGCAAAAGCCGAAGCAGATTACTATCTGGAAGAGACTAAAGAAGAGGAAGACGATGATGAAGAATTTGATCAGATGGAAGAGGAAGCCAAAAACGTCTGTGACAGTACAAGAGATGAGTCTGATACAGGGTCTGGATCTGCGACTCCGATTCGGGAAGACGGGGAAGATGGTAAGAGAGACAGAGAGATAGAGAGACAGAGACTGAGAGTAGGAGAGTCAGAGAGACAGTAAATCAGAGAGACATAGAGGCAGAGAGTCAGAGAGCCAGAGAGCCAGGGAGACATAGAGTGAGAGAGACAGAGAGAGATAGAGACAGGGAGTCAGAGAAACAGAGAGAAGGTGAAAGAGACAGAGGGACAGAGAGGTAGAGACTCGCAGAGTCGGAGAGACTGAGAGTCAGAGAGACAGAGAGTGAGAGACAGAAAGACAGAGAGACAGAGAGTCAGAAAGACCGAGACACAGAGAGACTGAATTAGCAGATTCTTCCAGATACTGAACAACTGGACGACACAGCTGGTCCGCTAATGATGCCTCCTGGCCGAGGCGGTCGCGGTCTGAAGCGAAAGAGACTGATGAACTCGAGACACAGTCAGATGGTCGTAGATAAAAAGTACATGAAGAACAAGAAGGAAAGGCCTGGAGAGGAGAATAGTGATGAGGAAGATGAAGAAGACTGTAGGTTCTTTACTTTTCTGGGACTTTCTTTCAGCCGCCTTCAACAAAGACTCCTGGGTCAAGCGAAAGAACGTCTTGTACAAACAGCTGGAAGCTGAAGGAGCTCTGAATGACTGTAGCTGTCTCGGAATCGTCGATATTGGTAAGAGAGTCAATTTTTCTGAACTCTTCTTTCAGTCACTCTTACCGAGGGCCTGCCTCCAGAGGAGCAGATCAAAATTGTCGAGGAGAGGGAAGTTCTCCTCCGAGAGATGTATTCCACCGCCAAGAGACAGATAGTCCAGTTGGAGAAGCTCCGAAAAGCTCAGGAGGACAAGAAGAGAGAGGAGCGAGACAAGGAGAAACAGCTCGCCAAGGAGGGCTTGGGCTCACCGGCTCCGAGCAGTAGTAGCACTGCCACTGTAGAGAATGTAACATAATCAATGTGATTACTATTAATATTTTCTGGGATCTCATTTTCTAATAAATATTTTCTGGGCTCCAAAATTACCGTATTACCTCTATTAGAAGCACCCATCTTACGTAAGAGATACGCAATTACGTATTCACATTTTTCAGGGTCAAGACGATATTTTTCAGCTTTTTGATGTTTTGCAAAGTTGTAGAGGACGTTAGGGGTTACATCTCCACAAAACATCATAAAGTCAAGAAATGCAGTCTTGAACCCGAAAAATGCGAATACGCAATTGCGTATTTCTCACGTAAGGGGGGTGCTTCTAATAGAGGTAATATGACCACAAAGAGACGGAAGAACAGTGAGAGACAGATGGATTTTAAAAAATATTTACTCGACTCTCGAAGAAACAACACTCTTCTTCCGCTGTAGATTCAAGACTTCCAGGTCCCGATTGCAGAAGAGGTGGCACCTCATCTTCTTCCTGACCATTGGACTAAAGGCCAGAATCAGGTAGCAGTTGACTATAGAGTAGAAGTCTGTCACGGCACTGTGGATTGAAAAGTATTGGTAGGACGGAACGTCTGTGATTTGAGTAAAAATCATGTAGGCAAAGTAGATGAGCTCGAGCATACAAATGCAGACTCCCAGAGCTGTGGCAGACTTCTCGACACTGTTACCAGTCTAAAGGAGAGTCAGTCTCTCTGTCTCTCTCTGTTACCTGGTTCTTCTTTCCTGGGACAGTCTTCCGAGACAGTAACTTGACTGAGGATACGATATAGCTAATTACAATGGCTGTGGCTTGAACTATCTCATAGAGGGCTCCCGCTTTGTAGAGCCAATCTCTTTGGGTAGCATCGAAAATTTTTGGAGTCGCTCTCTAGAGTATTCTTTACAGTTGTCTCTCTGACTCTCTGCCTCTTTGACTCATTGTAGGGATGGCAAACCTGGCCCAACCTGGCCAGGCTAGGCCCGGTTGGGCCAGGTTTGGCGGCTCGGATCGTTGCGGGACCCTCGCGGCGGGCTACTGTTGCAAATCGATGAAACTTCATTTTTCTTGTAGTTTTCTTATTTTATTGTCGTTGTTGGTGACTTTATAACGTGTTGCAAGGAAAAAAAAACCACTAGTACAAGAATCTAAAAGAAAAATAGAGTTTTATCGATTTGCTACAGTAACCCGCCGCGAAGTTTCCGCCGCGATCTGAGCTGCCAAACCTGACCCAACCGGACCTGGCCAGGTTTGGCGCGCTGTTTACAACCCAACCTGGTCTGGCCGGCGCGACTTTACTCTCTGAATCTCCGATTCTCTGACTCTCTGTGTCTCTTTCCCTCTGTCTCCCTGTCTCTCTCACTCACTCTCAGTTTCCTCTCAGGAAATTCCAGATATCCAGTCTGAAAAACAGCTGCAGTTCCTCCCAACAAGAGACCAGGAACTATTTGAAAGATATGCGACCAATTGACTTCAGGATTCCTCTGTAAAATCAACTCAATCAGCTCTATGGAACAAACCATTGCAAATTGCATAGGACATGCGACAGCATACGCCCTGTTAACAGCGATGAGAACACTGCTCATTCCCTGAGAGTGACGCTTTTCTATAGATTTGAGGTCAAAATACCTGATTGGCTCGGGCAAACCAGGCTAGGAAGAGGTAGCATTTCGCATAGTAGTCACCATAGTGGGAGACAAAAGACAGAGTGATGCCCCAACCGGGAAGAGAGACACCTAATTGGTTAGTCTAACGGAACAGTGACAGAACAAACCAATGAAATTGATCAGTAAAGAAGTCACATCCAGAAGACCGAGAACACTGAAATATCGGAAGAAGGAGCTCTTAAAGGTTCCGTTTCTGAAAAAAAAATCATGGAAAAAGTTACTGTAACTGTTACTGTTCCTGTTCCTCTTATTGTCACTGTGATTGTGACTGTGACTGTTACTGTGACTACGAACCTTACTCTTACTGTCACTATTGCTGTTACGGTTAGTAGACATGGCTGACGGGCCGGCCCGCGGGCAAATTTTAGAAAAAGGGGTGTTTTTTTACCAAAATCTGCATTTTTTCGTCATTTTTAGATAAAAAAGGTCAGCAAAATATAACAATATTATTATTCTTTGATTTAGTTCTAAAATGCGCTAAAATGCACTATAACCAGCTTCATTTTTGGATGACCACCTTCATTTTTGGTCCGATCCCGGTCCGACGGCCAAGTCTGGGGACCGAGCCAGGACCTGGAATCGAAATTGGAAGGCGAAATTTGGTCTAAACACAGATGCACTCAAGGCTTTGCCAATGACCGGGACGATAGTGCTACAAAGCCGTAAAATGAGAAAGAGCAAGGAGAAAGTCTCAATTAGAACACGTTCCTTGTCTTATCTCAAAATACACCTCTCTGGGCTGCAGAGTAGCACCCCCCAAGCCACCAATGGTGCGTTACATGACACAAAACTTGCTTGAGACTGGCCTGACAGGTTACTGTCACTGTCACTATGACTGTTACTCTTACTGTCTCTCTGTCTCTCAACCAACCTCTCTCTGAACAGCAAAACAATCAGCGATATGTACAAAGGACAGGTGAAAATCGAAATGATCGAAAATACAATTGCAACAATATCAAAACCGTCGTACGTAGCAGTAACATTCGACATAGGATGTTTGTACGGGAATGAGCAGCTTTCTCTCTCTGGGATGGGAAATGGACTTGGTGTACCCTGCAATAGATTGGAAATCATGGGGTAATTGAGGTAATCGCGTGACAACAGAACATTTGTTGATGAGAGGTATAACTGTAGGTTTGTGTCGAGAGAGAAAGAGGTCAGAGTTCTAGGAAGGGGGAAAGAGTGAAGATTGCTCTCAAACAATTTCCTCCCATTGAAATGTTTGACTCATAACTCAGCAAACAGGACAAGAAAAATCTGTCTCTCTGTCCTCTCAATTTCAAGCTTCATACAATTCTTGAAATTCATTCATGCCGTCGATTGTGTAACACTAATAGTATTTCTTCTCGAACTAATCGACCGTCTCTCTAATGGGAGAAAAGTGCCCGGCTTCGTCGGTTCTCCCCGGGGAGACATCTGGCGGAAGAAGTAGAAAAATGACGATCGTAGGCGTCTGAAAATTAGTTAGAACAGAGGGACAGGGACAGTACCTGCTCATAGAAAGATGCACAGCTGCATGATAAGTATTGGTAAAGAGTAGGAGAAAGTAGAGGATGTACTCTCTCGTATCTTCACTCCCTCCTTTCGGAAAGAATCTGGTCAGCAGAGTAATAAAAGGCAGATACAGAGAGATGAGAAAAGACTGAAATTTGTTAATTTTTATCTAATCGAAAGTTACCTCGACAGTTGCTTTGATCTCGTATTTTTCTACCGTCATCTTTTTGGAGAAGCAAAAATAGAAAGTACTAAAGTGACAGAAGATTGAGACGAGCCATACAGAAATAGCAGTGATTTCTTCGTACATTTCTAATAAAATTACCGTCTCTAGTTCTAAAAACCGCTATTTTTTAATGTTATTCTGTCTGACCCCAAGAAGCGTCTTCATTTTCTGAAGCAAACATCTTTTTGAAGAGGTACAGTAGTTTGAAAAAGGAAGCGCTGACGAGAATGAGGAGCGTAGAAATGTGGCATATCTGAAGGATACTGTATTTTTTTATTATAGAACGTAAGCCTGATTTCTCTGGCCCCTCAGATTAGACCCGCACGCAATTGAGCTTGCTCTGGCGTTGATTACAGGGTAAACTTTACCTTTTTTTTTACTATATTTTTTATGAAAGACTGTAGTCTGGTTAAGTTTTAGGATAAACGATGATTACTGTAGGTTACTGTAGTCTCTATTCTAAGGATACGGGCTTTATAAATTTAGGATAAGCACGAATTTAGGATAAGCACATATTACTGTAACCCTTGTCTTGAAGGTTACTGTAGCTTTTGTGGCTTATCCTAAAAACGAGCAGTTTGAACTACGATTGTCAAATTTTTAGCTACAGTAACCGGTACTGATCCTAAAAATTTAATCGAAAAAAAATCGGAAGATTTGTCGGTTCGAACCCCAGCTCCGAATAAATTTTTTTTTGCCCGATTTTTCAGACGCCCCAGGAAAATCGAAAAAACGAGTGTAAACCCCTTGCAAAAATGAAATTTTGGATCCTGCGACGAAGTTGCCTGATTTCTTCTGATCACACGTTCACACACAATGAGACTGTCCCTTTAAAGCGAACCTCCCCCGCTACCCCTTTTGAATTTGCTCGCGCAAATTCTTCGACTCCTGATTCAATGGTGTAGTGGTACTCTGCGTGGTTTACTATTTTTGAAGTACTGGGTTCAGCACTTTGGCACGGTAATTGTCTTTTGCTTATTCGTTTACACGTCTTATAAAACATTATAACGAAGTAGCGAGTTAGACAGTAAAAGTCTGTGCATTCGATAATGATGCTGAAGCCAATTTATGTACTCAATCCCCGTTTCATATAAGGATGTCGAAAGATAAACTTCCGTGAAGTCAACTGGGACGACCTCGGTTTCAACATCAACGGTCGTAAGCTGCATCATCTTCGCTATGCAGATGATGTCGTTCTCGTCGGAAAGAGTCTTCGAGCTGTGCAGCGCATGATGGCCGAACTGGAACAAGCCGGCCTTAACATTCTGCAACTGCTGCTGTCAGGACAACCAATTCGATTCGTCCAGCACTTTGTCTACCTTGGAAGTTCGGTCACCTGCACCTCGGAAAGTCAGGAGTTGTCGAGAAGGATTGGCGCTAGTTGGGCTGCTTTTAACCGTCATCGGCTCTTTCTCACCAAACGATCAGTTCCGATGAGGATGAAGCGAAAGGTGTATCTGACCTGCGTCGTCCCAAGTCTACTGTACGAATGCGAAATCTGGAGTCTCCGGACAGATGAACGAAGGAAACTCGCAGCCATACAACGACGTCAGGAAAGAGCCATTCTCGAAATATCGCTTCTCGATCGAGTGAGAAATGAAGTTGTCAGAAGGAGGACGGAGCTGCCCGATATCCTGGACATGTCTTGGAAGCGGAAAGTGAAATGGGCGAGACGGCTAGCGGAGATGGACGGTGAAATATGGTCCAAGACAACGACTGAATGGGTACCATTGGACCAACGCAGAGTGAGAGGAAGGCCGTATATGAGATGGGAAGACGATTTGAGGAAGGCCAGCGAGCGGATCGGAAAAGCTCCCACTACATGGATGAGGGCGGCGAAGAGTGGTCTCGAACTATGGGAGCGGCAAGAGACCCCGACTGAGGAACCCCCTTTGATCCCGACATAATAAATTGTAAATTGTAAAGATAAACATCCCCGAGTATCCCAGAGAAATGCAAAAATCATTATACGCATGTGGGAATCGAATCAGCTAATAATCAGCTAATACACGGTGCTAATGAGCAAGCGGTGGAGGCTCACTTTAAAAGACAAGGAGATCTGCCGTTGAGCAAAGTTCAAAAAAAGGTGGAAAACCAGCAAAACCCACTATTTTGACAGGTCTCGACTGGAAAACTGTCCACTCTCTCAACATTACAGCTCCGACTCTCTGGTAGCTGAGAACAAGAATAGACCATACTTGACCCATGTACAGGCCGGCATACAGACCTTCGACAACCTGAAAACTGGCTTATAACGAGACATTTTAAGAGATTTTAACCAGAAAACTATACTCCATGACGTTCCCGTCATATTTAGTAGTCACGTATTGGGAGAGCACCATAGAGCCGCTGAAGACGTGGACGATTAAGATGAGCACGTCTAGAAGACCCAGCTGGAGAAAGAAACGAGTCACAGGACGGTCTTTCAACTTTTTGTCGGAGAGGTAGATCTGAAATGCGTTTTCTAACAAAAACAAAAAGAATATTTTCTTTCGGGATCCGAACCCCGAACCTTGCGGTTTACAGCCGCGCTACTTGCCACTGCGCTACGGTTGCAAAGAACGCGCGAAAATTTTGGATGCTTATTAGACTAGCGGACGCTCTTCACTTGAAAAAGACCGTAATTAACTACGAACCATCAGAATTGGAATGTACAGTCCTAGAGAGACTATAGCTGCTCCCAAAATACTGAATCCGATGAGTAGAGTCGCTGGGTTCTGGCTCCATCGTCTTGCCATCGAGAGAGAACAAAATCTGGACTGAACAGGACAAAAATACTGCCGAGCCAATAATTAATAATTGCTGCCGATAATCACATTCGGTCATTTAATTGCTTCACGGAAAATGACCAAGCGGGAAAAAGGTACTTTATAAGTTGGGATCATTATGGAGATCAGTCTGGAAAGGTCGTGTAGGCAGAGGGAGAGAGAAATTGTGTCTATCCCCTGGAATTATAATTTTTTCTTCTTTTTGTGTTAAAATTTCGCAATGCACGATGCCGCGTTAACAATCTACTTAATCACATTCCACTTCATCATGTTCAGTCAGAGCTTTGAACCTTTCCAGTCTAACATGTTGTTCTACAAACTTTTCCTACTATTTTCATCTGTCTTATCACTGGTTTTCTATGTTCCAATTGTCCTGGTAAGGTTCATTTTTTCACGGGTCGCATTAAGAAATCTACTTCCTATCAGAACAGAAACAGTCGTAAGCTCGCCCGATTTTCGTGAGCGCTTGGTACAATGGCGCATTGCCAAGTGGCGCCGCATGGGTCCACGAGGTCAGGGGTTCGGATCCCCAGCACAAATAATTTTTTGCTTTTTCAATTTCGGTCTAACTTATAGATTTTATTATTTGACCTGGAATTCCTGCTCCAGCTGGGCATTTTGGACATTCTCCAACTTTTTGTTCACATGTACAGCGGCATTTTGGTGACGATTGGCGATGAAAAAGTGGACTTTTATGTTAACAAGGTACTAGAAAATAAGCCAATAAAAACTGAAGAGTTCAGGCAGTCGGAGCTCTGTTTACGGGACTCTGGTATGCAATGTTGACGACAATAATGTTCTTGACCTATAACCGTTTTGCAATTATGGTCTTGGAAAAGTATGCCCTATTTACTGGTTCCAAAATTAAAACAGTAAGAACAGTAAGGGTACACAAGCTACATAACAGGCCTGGATACTCGTCTGTCTCTTAAATCTAATTGTCCCGACTGGATTGAAACTGTTACCAGGTTGCAACTACCTCTTCAATTCGACTACCATGAAATGGGGTGAGAGATAGTTTTTGAACTGGAACCAGACGATTCCAGTTCATCCAGCTGATGATATCTATCTGTCCAACGTAATGGATGGTTATGGAGAGTATCTTTTGTGGACAGTCGTGATATTTTCGTCCTCTGGATATCTTGGAATCTATCTCTATATGACTACCGTGGTGAGTGACAGGGACAGGGACAGAGAGTTCCAAACCCCTTTTTTCAGCACGGTCGCTCAGCCTTCCGCGGCAAAGAATGGCAGATCACCCTTCAGTTCAGTCTCGTCGTTGTCTACTTTCTCTTTGCCATCTTCTACTGGTACTACTTTACCTCCTTCTTCACAATCGACTTGATTCTATTCAATTTTCTCTCCGAGTTAATCTGGATCCTTCTCAATGGCCTCAATCCACTCGTTTACCTCATTTTCAACAAGAGACTAAGGAAGTCTTTTGTGCTCCTCATTACGAGATGTTCACTTCGAAGAGACAGGGTCAATTCGATCACAATTGTAAGGAAAGGCAGTTCGAATGGTGAATAAACTAACAATAAGTTTTTTTGATTTCTGATATGCATAGGGTTTAAATGGCAGTTATCTGAAATAAGTATGGCTTTGGTTCACATAACAGATCAGTTCTGAGGAATGAGGCTTTGTACTCTCGTCTTTCTTTCAATCTCTATTTTTACTGTAGTTTTACTATAGAAATGTCTGATCCAGGTCAAGACCATAATCAGGCTATACTTTCTTTCAAGGCAAGGGCTACAGGAGAAGAGACAAAGAACCGATTATTGGCCGTCGCAACTTTTTTTTTAAAATGGCAAAATGTGATTTTCTGTCCAGACCATGTATCACCACAATTCTTTTAAAAAGAGTAAGTTCAGTAGCCTGTTGTTCAGTAACTAGATAATGAGTCGCGATATGATTATGGACTCCGGTAAAGGGTCAGAGCGCGGAAGTGTTCATTGACCGTCTTCTCAATTCTGGTCTATGTCGGCATCTTCATCTACTTGTCACTGATCGTAGGCTTTCTTCTCATCACCTCCAATAATTTCCTGAAGACCCAATCAAACTTCCGAGACAAAGAATGAAGCACAACTCTCCAATTCTGTCTGATGGTCGTCGTCTTTCTTTTTGCTACTTTCTACTGGTACTACATCGAACGACTAATTGACATAGACCCAGCCATTTTCAACTTTTTGTCCTCGATCGTCTGGATTGCCTTTAATGGCTTTTATCCCATGTTTTACTTGGCTTTCAAACAGTAAGTGGAAAGAGACAGAGAGACAAAAAATTCAGACGACTGAAAAAATCATTCGTCCATTGGTCAGTGAAGAGATCAAAGAAGAATATCACGGTCATTCCATGCAGAATGAGACAGCCGAGAGTCTCAGTTCAAAGTACAAATATGGCGTCGCAATAAAAGACATTGTTCAACGACTCGTTGCCGTCTTTTCGCCTCTGAACTAGAGCCAAATGAATCATTTTTTGGTCTGTTTTCCCCCATTTTAACCACGCTAAAGTTCCAGTGTTCTGGCACAACGACCCAAACCGGTGGTCAAGATAGACGAAGCTATGCCGTGGAAATGAACTAGAATAGGGAAGACAGAATAAAACACAGAATTTATTACAGTACACAGTTCATCTGAGATCGATTTCTAAGCGATATTCTCGACGGTGAACTTGCGCCAAAGAGTCGTGTCCCTCTTCCATTCATAAATCACATGGATCTTCTTCGATCCAGAAGTAACGTTCCAGCTCGACACGGTGCCATCTACGAAATGAACCATTAGAAACTGTATTTCTGTCCCTGTCCCTGTCCCGATTCTACAGGCTCTTCAGAAGGCCCCATTGCAGCTTCCCCATTGTTGCAGCCGAACTTGAAGTTGTTCTTCACGAGGTCCTTGACCGGAATGTCAAAGAAATGGGCCAGACAACATCTCACGTGGTAGACATCTTCCTGAAAAACAATTTCATGACAATGGACAAAGAGACTGAGGGACAGAGGGACTAGAAAACACAAGTACAGAAAGGCAGGGACAGAGAGACTTACAATTTTTTTGGATAGCCGAGCAGAATGAATAGTGTCATATTGGAAGAACTTCATCGGAACAGTGTAGATCCTTTTTGGGATCTGCAGCATGGCAGAGTAGATACTCTTGTACGTCTGCATCAGGCTGGACAACGTTTCGAGAGTCGTAAACTTCAGAATGTTCTTCAGGATTTCCGGAGTGTTGAAGACTTCTAGGAAAGGGTTTATGGCTGGGTCTCCGACTGAAGAGCATAAAATTGATGTCTGAGTGAAGAAACCTACCATTGTCCATGGTTCGCAGAGAAGTTGCCGGCCAGCTGACGACGATCCAAGAAGACTACCAAAGCGAAAGTTTCCTTTTGTCTTTGATCTTTTAGAAAAGTTTTGAAGACTTTTTTGAACTTTATAAGGTTTTGAAAAGAATCTTTTAAAATAAAATTAGTGACTTTAAATTTTGGCGCGAATCATAGCAGAATGGGTAACAGGGTCAAGCCGACGTACTGTAGAAAATCACTCTGAGGATCTAAGCAGAATGGACAGCCGAGAGTCTCAGTTCGGAGTACAAATTTGGCGTCGCAATGAAAATACAGCTTGAAATACGTACAATTTATACAGGATCATCAAATAGATTCAAAAGTTACTCGTAGAACTTGCCAAGGCACTCAAGAATCACAGGGGCAGTGTAACCAAAAATTTACAGAAACTAGTCGAGAAAGAGCATGTCGGCCTTTTCCTTCACCTGGTACTCGGCTCTTCTTGCACATTTCGGACAGGGGTTGCTGGCAGCACAATCCAGATGGTAGACGGAGAAACAGTCGGGGCACTGGAAAAGGAGAGATTACTGATTGTGAGTTTTCTACCGTAAAGCCTAAGTCAAAGAAAATACGAAATACGTCTTTTTCAGGCCGAAAACGGCATTTTACAACTTTTTGATGTGCTCCAAAGTTGTAGCCCTTGTAGCGCAGTCGGTAAGAGAGCGGGCTGTGGAGCAACAGAAGACTGTTCAATCCCCACGCTGGTCAAGCCTTTTTTTTGCATTTTTTTTGTAAAATGAACCACGACTACTTTTCCTGCTCCACATTTCTCAAAACAGTTGAAATGTCTAGCAAATTTCGAAATTACGCGCCAAAGTCAAACTGTTCGAAAACTCTTACCCTATGAGTTGCCTGCGTATTGAATGGATAGATGACATCTGATTTGTCACAAATCTCACAGACGAATCCCTTCTGTCGACACAGAACACAGCCCATTACATGTCCAATGGCATACTTGAGCCAGCCCTGGATCTGCTTCTCCAGATTGCCTGCTCGGACGTTTTGGAGGTCCTATAAAATTCTGTATTGGACTGAAAGTGGGAAACTGACCATAAAAGAGTACACATGAATCTTGTTGTAGAGGTAGTCGCGAGGCTGAATCCGTTTCCGGAAGTCATCGGCGATGGACTCGCGACAGTTGAACAAGTACAAAGAAACGGCCTGGAGACGCTCTCGAAGTTTCTGGAAGATTTTACAGTACATTCAAGTATCCGACTAAAAATCCTCCGCAGTTTGTTCTGACTGGCGCAGTCGGTAAGAGAGCAGACTGTGGAGCAGAACATGTCAGGTTCAATCTCCAAGAAGGTCAAAACTTTTTTGCTTTTTGTAAACTACTGTAGAAAAATGGTATTATGGTATCTTTCGATCAATGTTCAAGTTAAGGGTGTTGAGGTTACTGTAACTACTGGATGTGTGGAAGGGTAAGAATCTTGGGGATTGACGAACCGTCTCTCTGACTCTCTCAGTCCCTCTGTCTAGATTACTGTAACTCACCAAGACAGTTCTCAAAGCCGGAACGTGTTCGTATAGCTTCGGATTCATCTCTTCGATGTTGATGATTGAACGTTCCTGGAACATAAAACACTGGTAACAGGCCAATACTGTAGCTTACCAGGTTAGCCTCAATGAAAGCCCTTCCTCTATCCGACACGGTCATAATTTCCCAGTCCCAAGAGTGAAGAACTCGGGCTGGAATAGAGTACGTTCCACCGGGCTTGGTACAATCCATACAGTAGTAGAGGCCGTCGACTCCGCAGACTCTGGAAATTACTGGAGTGGAGAGAGACTGAGAAACTCACTCATATTTAGCAAAATTGAAAGCCGGACCAATGGACTTTCGACACATTGGGCAGCGGAAATCTTGAGCGACCAGTCCAGTCTCTCTAGCAATCGTCGTCAGTCGTTGTGTGATGTCCATCTGCATCGAAGTCTTTTTCTTCTCGACTTCCTCTTCCGTAGCCTCACTGAAGGATTCCTCCTCCTCTGCCGGTGAGTGCTGTTCCATTGCCGATCTCAGAGCCTGTCCGAAACTGACGGGAACTCCGCTACTGCCGGAAGATGATGACAGTATGCCACTGGTGTCTCCGTCTCCAAAGTCGCAGCCCTTCTGAAATTTTTTATGAGTCTGGACATTTCTAGGCAGTCTGATAAAAGACAAAAACGTTTAGAGCATTTAGAGATCGAACTCTACATCTCTGGTTTTCCAGACTATAATCTAATCGACTGCGCCATGCGAGCAAAATCGCACAGCCGCTTCCATACCTTACTTGAATTCTAGGAAGCCGTAGATACTCAAAATGGACTCACTCTCGGCACAGTCCATGCTCCACTGGAACTCAGAGCATTTCCGACATGTGGAGAAGAAATTTCGGACAGTTCGTCGTGAAGGGACGTTCCAAGCATTGAATCGTCATGATTTCGACCGGGATAAATGTCGATTCCCATACTTTTAGTCACTTCATACGACTTTGACGGGAAGGCTTCTGGCTCATTCGGTAATTCTTCTTCCCTGACCAGGATATCCGGATCTACTGACTTTTGTTCAGTAGGGATTACTGTAGGTTCAGTATGCTTCTCTGTCTCATTCTCTTCGTCCTCCAGTTCTTCTGAAACTGTAACTGGAACGAACCAATAAAATTCTACTGACCTGTCTCTCTGACCTCTCTGATGACTCTGGCTATCGATGGGGAGGTCTCAATTTCCGAGTCTTTTGACGGGCCAGCCTCTTCCTCAGGCTTCTCCGAACTTGTTTCTTCAGCGGAAGAAACGCTAAAAACTTTATTTTTGTTTAAAAAAATTCCAATTACCTAGCCGTTGGCTGTCTTTCCCTATCAGTAAAGACATCGTTTGGAACAGAGAAGGGAATTTCAGAGTCCAGACGAGATCTTGATGTCTGGAAGAAAATGTATAGACTGTCTCTCTGTATATCTCTCACCCCTTCACTCTTCCTGGTTCCCTGAGAGTTTGATTCACTACTGCTTCTGGAAGATCGTCTGGGTCTTTTGGTACGTCTATAGATGCACAGGGACTGAAACAGAGCTCAAAAAAATTGAAAAAGTCTACTGACCGCCGTCTGTTGATTGATAAAATGTGGTTCCTTTGGAGAAGAAGTAGCCTGTAGGACATTGGTTCTCTCCTGTCTGTCCAGCATCGAAGGATGAGAGTAGATCGAAGAGGCATCATCGTCACTGACTGAAAAGGGGGATTCGATCCAGAGAGACGGAGAGACAGAGAGACTGATTGAAAGACCCACAAGAACCGACAGTCATGATGACATTCCTTTGATTTCCCCTGATTGGAGAGAGTACTTTTACAGTCGACGGAAGGTAGTCCAGGGCAGAAACTCCCGTCTCCACTGGTTCAATAGAAGGTACAGACGGTTTCCTATGGATCTGGAGGGCTCCAACCTTGATGGGTTTGCCGGTCACTAGACCGGCTAGAATCAATGGAGAGGGGGTCCAAGAGTTTAGAAAACTACTGTTGATGGCAGCGTTGACTGGAATACCGGAGAGAGTCTAAATTGCTTTTTTTTGACAGTATATAGAGCCTTACCTTGACAAAACCGAGCATTCTGTCGACTTGTTCAGAGTCCCGAAGAAATGCCCAGTCGTTGTAGAACTGACTCATAGCCTTGCCCTCTTGGAGCAGTAGTTGGAGGTAATGCTCCAGTGAGGATTCGTTCAGAACTATACGGATCCAGGCCTGGAAGTAACAGTAACGGTAACAGAGACAGTAACAGAGATTGTAACAGTATCAGTAACAGTACCAGTAACAGTAAGAGTAACGGTAACAGTAACAGTACTCACCCTTCCCTTGCCAATCTCCGTCTTGATCTGGTTCAGAGCATTGATCTGATTGGTTATGCTCCGATGAGAGTACTTTGAAACAAATGGCCAAAAGTTCTGAATACTGTAACTGACGAAAAAATATGAGTAAATCTTACTGGTTCAGGATATTTAGCATACCGTGATCCTTTGAGGAAGAAGGGGTCTCTGAGACCGTGGATGAAGATAGCCTCGACTACATTACAGAGATTTTGGGTTATTTCACTAAAAAATCGTTTTTAGAAGAAAAATACAAAAACTACCTGGGTAAGACCTCCTGACTGGTAAAATTTGAAACGAGAGCCGTTGCCGCCTTTAGAACATTTTCGAGCTCCTTGTTTAGATCGCTCTTTCCCCGCTCGTGGTTCGATCGTTCCGTTGCCATTGTGAGCTTCTAAACAAACAGTTTTGGAGGGAAAAGTCATAGGTTTCGTAAGAGACGAAGAGGGTCTGACTAACAGAAGAGAATGAGTGAGAGAGACAGAGTCTGACAGACAGGAAAAGAACGATTTCCGACCTGTAAAACTCCCAGCAGAAGTCACTGGATTCCGTTCCCCTTCCCCCTTATCTCCAATTTCTAGGGCACGTGCTCCAGAAGTTCTGAGATAAAAAGTGTGGACTAGTGGCTGGGCGCAGTTGCAGACAGAGAGACAATGACTGCCAAAGGGCAAGTCTCTGACTGATAGGGCTGCATGTTGTCACGGAAAAATCAAATGTTGAAAAGAGAGACGGAGGAAAGCGAGCCGCTTTTTGAGACATCAATATTTTTGTTTACGGCTTATTGAGTAGCTCGGCAGGAAATGTTCCAGTGACCAAAGCCATAAAACTGTTTATGAAAAATGAGGGAAAAGGTAAGTGGAAAAAAAGAGAAAATGAACTCGTCTTGCAGTATCCTTTTTGCCGAAACCCACAGTTGGAAAAAAACGCGCGCAAAGCATTCTAAAAATTTCCACCTTTCCTTCGATTGTTTCTATTCTACTCATTTTCTCAGCCTCTCTTGCTTTCTTTTATTAAAAACGCGTCTTAACATGCCAAATTGATAGCCCACATTCTTTTCTACAACTTTCCTTGCAAAAAAGAGTGAAATACAAGAAAACGAATAAAAGGACTGCAGAAACAAGAAAAGCCCTTCTCCAAGCTAAAATTTCCGTTTTGCTAATTTTCTTTTCTTTTTATAATAAACCTTCGCCGCCTGTCGGCGGCTTTTCTACTTGTGTTTTCTTCTAAACTTCTGATCACTTCCCCAGTAAACCGATCTCTTCTGATCTCTTCCCTAGTCAACCGGTCTCTTCTTATCCCTTCCCCAGTCAACCGACCCCTTTTGACCCTTTTCCCAGTAAACCGATCTCCATCCGGTCCCTCTCTGATCTTCTACGGATCAACCGGTCCCCTCTAATCCCCTGCCGATTGCCCTGACTCCATTTCCTACTCAAAATAATTTAGCAAAAATATTTGGCAAGGAGAGGAGTCGAACCCGGGTCGTCTGGGTGAAGACGGCGATTCTTAACAATACACCAAAATTTGAGGTCCCGGAGAAACAAACATCCAAACAGAGTCCACCACAGACACCATTGCGCTTTAGATAGTTTAGATAGCATGTGTAGAAGCTCATAAAAAGGATCCTGCACTTTGGATTTCGCAGTAAATCCGTCTGAAAAAAGCAATGGCAACTTTTAAAAATCACCACAGGACGACAGCAGGCGGAAAATGAGTTCTACCAGCTGAAAATGATGTACGCAACTTGGCGTCAGTCAGAAGCAATGAATCAGCTGTCGGGGGCTTGCCTTTCTTGGGTGAAGGCACCAAGTCAGTTCGTACAAGCCATACCGCCTGTTTGACTCTATTTTTCCTCAAATTTTTGATTTTCTTCCATTTTCCATAAAAACAAGCGTGTTGTAAGCAAAAACCTCGTAAGAAATCATTGAGAAATGGATATTTTTATGCCACATTGTCCCATCACTTCTTCTCGCGCTCCTTTCACTTTCTTCTTCAAAAATTCTATATTTTTCTTTCACTAGAAGCTTTTTTCCCTCCGTAACCCATTGCACGGCTTTCAGCAGCTATAATTACCCCTAGAATGACTAGAAATACATTGGTAAATGAGATAACTTTTCTTCTGGTCTGTGCTTGAAAAATACGTGTAGAAATTGTTTAAAACGAACAATTTTCCATCGTATTGTCCAGCCAATCTTCTCCCGGCTTTTCCTCACATTCCTGGCTCAAAATATAGACATTCTTGCAGAATGAATGAAGAAGGAGGCTATCTGGGAGCCATGACGTGGCAGTGCCTGTACAGCGGAGTTTTTGACAAGTTACGGACAAGCCGGAGAGACGATCCGACGGCACAGGCGGCTATTCACGTGAGTCATTCCCATTGTTCATCACTTTCCATCAAATTTAGAAGATGCGGAGTGTTTTCAAAGAATGCGAGTCCGAGTCATCATCATTTCTCTTCGACTTGACGAAGCTATTGCTCGAACAGGCTGAACTTAACGTCAATCTACAGGTTCGTCCATCATCTTTGGATCAAATAGCTTACGGGAGACCCGTTTTGACACAGTCTGCCCATGTTTATCAGATTCAGCCGGCACAACAACCCCCAGTACATGAAAACTTATGTTGTGCTAAAAAACTGAAATTTCAACACTGAGGTTGAAAAAATTCAGTTAAATGGGCTTGCTTCTCCAGTTTTACCTAAATTTCGGTTCAAAAAACCTCAAATCTTTCAGGAATCATTCCTACGAATGCACGACACGTCCCCGACAGACGACCTCGTAATACACGGAAATGAGTCGGTCGTCGAGTACAAGGAGCTCACAAATCGGGCCATCGAGCTGCGCCGGGTGCTCTCTCGTGTCCCCGAAGAAATGTCAGACCGTCAGGCCTTTCTCGAGACGATTAAAGTCATAGCCTCGGCCATCAAAAAGCTCCTAGAAGCCATTAATGCTGTCTATCATGTCGTGCCGCTCAATGCTCAACAAGGTTCGGATTATACTGATTTTGGTGTAAAAACAATAGCTACTTTTTAGCCGTCGAGAAGCGGAAAAAGGAATTTGTGCACTTTGCGAAGCGATTCAGCAATACATTGAAGACGTATTTCAAGGATCAAAACGCTACTCAGGTGGGCTTTGTTCAGCATTTTTTGCACGGATTTCATGGTGAAACCCCAGTGTTATGGCTTCTGCAGATACAGTAGGCACTAGAATTGACTCTGCTTGTTTCTCAGGACGGCTAGCTCTGTTCGTAGCTAAACTTGTCAAGCTTGCTGTCACGAAGTTTGCAATTGTGGTTCTTTTACGACCGAACCCTTGTCCTTCTTTTCCTACCTATTAGAAAAACCTTGTTTCTTGTGAAAAAAATAGCCGTTGCCAAGCATTGAGCCTGCGTATTTTCATTTACGCGAAATTGCATACCCATTTTATTCAAAATTATACGGAAAAATCGTTCCCAATGATGTTCTTGGGCCGTTCTTGCCGGCGCTTGTCATCGGGCAAAAACATGGACAAAACATTTATGCCTCACTTGCAACCCTACTTTTCTTTGGCTAGGCCTCAGCGGTCCGTTTTTCCTAATATACCGGGCCAGATTTACCGTGCTTTCCTGACCAGAAATGCGATAAATTTGCAGAAACTCCAAACTCTTCAAAATCCGATTATTTTCAGGTAACAATCTCCGCCAATCAGCTCGTCTTCCAAACGTCTCTCATCGTTCGGACGATCAACGACAAGCTCCACCGCAACTGAACTTTCTGAACCCATTTTTGGCCTTTCCTAGTCATTCATTTTTCAGCTTTATTCTTCCTTATTTTAGCACGCGTCGGCCAGCTTAAAAACTAGTGGCCTTTTACTCGATTTTTGTGTACTCTCCTCTTCTCATTTTACACATCCTATTTGCTCAGAAAAGACCTACTTTTGTGTTGATATTTATGTGCTCAAGATGCTAAAAAAAGTTGTGATAAACGCCCCCATTCACTTTACTTTCCGAAAGAAGCCCTCAAGTATGAAGAAAAACATATCTCCCCACTCGATGTGTCTGAATGTAATAAATATGTTTGTTTTTACCGTTTTTTTGCGAGCCAAAATTTCAAGTCTAACCTTTGTGATATCGATTTTCTCCTTACCTTTACGAGGATTCCGCATCTCCGGCACTCAGCAGCGTTCTTTCACATGTTTGTCCATTCCTATGAATTCGAAGGCAAATGTTTGTTCTTTTTTGGTTCATTTTCACTTTTTTTGTTATTTTGCCTCCAAAATATCGTGGAGAATGAAAGCTCGCTTAAAAGATCGTATTGCGAAGGCCTGGCAAGCTTCAAACGCGATCCTCTCCAAGCTCTAGCCAATTTTATCAAACAAGCAGTTTCAGACGCCATAAATGGAGGAGGAAGACGACATTTTCGGCTTTGATGACGACGAGGACTTCAAAAAGTCTGACAAGGCGAGTTTTTACCTGTTTGCCCTGGCTCCCAGCCGATTTTGATGGAATTCTCTCAAATGTCGTTTTTTTACATATTCCAGTTATTTTTCACTCCGAAAGCCTAAAAATAGGTGGACAAATGACAAAAACGGGAAATTTCCAAACGATCTGGCTTCGATTCCATCGTTCCGGTTGTCCTTCTTTGCTGCAAATATGTTTTTTTTGCATCAAATCCAGGAGAATTTTGATCCAAAACCTTTCTTGTTAGCAATTAGGACTTGATAAGACCGTAGTACCCGTTTCCCTCTTTTTTTTTGTTTAATAAACCAAATTCCAGGTCTCCGCCGAAGATCGCAAGTTTCTCTTCCGCAAAGAGCTTCGCTCCATGCTGTACGGCTTCGGCGACGACAAAATGCCCTACGACAAGACGCTGGAGACGCTCGAGGCTATCGTTGTGGACTATATAAAGGTATTTTTTACTCTTTTCGTCTAAAATTTCCTTATTATAGGAGCTCTGCGAGCGGGCGATGAAAGTCGGCCGTCAGGACAAGATAACCCTGGAAGACATTCACTACTTGATCCGGAGAGACGCCAAAAAGTACGCCAGGGTCAAGGACCTGCTGAGCATGAGCGAAGAACTGAAGAAAGCCCGCAAGCAGTTCGACGAGGCCAAGCCGCTCTAATATCTCGATCTCTTGCTATTATTTTAATTGTGGTCTGTAAATATAGTCTTTTCAGTGTAGATTTTAAGGCAGTCCTTTAAAACGGGACGAGACCATGCCGTTGGATAGTCAGCCGAGATGCGCAGTCAAATTGGGATATTTATCGATCTTTTGAACCCAATTTTTCGTTTTCTAACTACATTTTATCGAATCTGTCAAAAATTGCTCTGGAATCGTCCATTGAGATGTCGGAAGCGGTAGAAAAAAAGTCAAAATTGAGGTTTTAACATTTTCCCTATTTTCCTGCAGTTTTCAGGTCTGAAAAGGCATAAACGGGATGAAATTTCAAGCTGAATTGTTCGAACACGCTCAGAACTTCAAAGAAGGTGGAAAGGTCATAAAAATGAAAAAAAATGGGTCAGGAAAAACAGAAATCAACACTTGACATTCACTCAGTAAAGAAACGCAGCCAAATTTGGAATGAAAAGCTTGCAGTGAAAAGGAACAAATAATCGAGGAAAAGAGTCCTTTTCAGCCATTTTTTTTCACCGTTTCTGTTATTTCTCTCCTAAAGTCTATTCAAAAAAAAAAGAACGCAACAGTAACCCATAAATATTTCGCTTCGAGAACCACAAACCCTTGATTTTCAGGGTAAACTGCAACAATTCAAACCGATTTCTTGATTTTCTCAACGGTGAGTTGCCGCGCTTCAAGGGTTTGTGGTTCTCGAAGCGAAGTATTTATGGGTTACTGTTGCGTTCTTTTTTTTTTTTTGAACAGACTATAGCATATTCTTTCCGCCCGCTCGACGGAATAAAATAGGAGAATGCATCAGGAAAATGGCTCTAAAATCGCCACCCATTTGAGCATTTTCTCTCTTTTCGTTCAGCTGCTTTGTTTCTGCCTTATTTTCGCACCTTTTCGAAAAGTAAAATTTCTTCGCTTCGCACATTTCGAAACTTTGCCATCTACGAAATAACAAGCAAACTAGTTTTTTAACATGCACAAGGTAAAAAAAACAAAGAATGTTCTGAACCATTTATTTACTAGAATTTATTTATTAGAGATCCAGATCGCCAGAAGAGATCGTTAGGTCTTGTACTCGAAGGCGAGCTGGCATTGATTTCCGACGTCGTCCGTCCAGAGGAGGTAGAATCGGACGGGGGAATCTTCGTCGATGGCCTCGAATTGGACCGGGATGAAGTCGTCGCTCTTGTGAAGAACCAAACGTCCTTCGGGAAATCCTCCGCTGTTGTACACTTGGTGGAGCAGAAGGAGCTTCGGGCCACGGGATCGGATCCGGATATTCACCTTGGAGCTCTTCTTGTCGCCGACTTCGCGCTTGATACTGAGAACCTCGTCCAGGCGAACGAGATCCACTGCTTTGTCCTCCAGGATGCCGGTCTTGTTGCTGATCTGCAGCACGACATAGCTCTCCTAGAAATCGGGTATGGTGAGCGCTTCTTCTATCTGTCCATATGTCTTTCTGACTCTTTGTCCCTCTATCTCTGTGACTCCCTGTCTCCCCTGCCCTGTGTTTCTGGATCTTTTGCTTCGATCCGTGCTTACACTGATTTGGTATTCGGGGTACAGTAATTGTTTTTTCAGGTGACTATGACTACAAGAGAAAATGAAACGACTTACCTTTTCCAGCTGCTCCATGAGCTCCCTCGAAATGTACACGTGGCCGGCCTCATCCTCTTCCAGGGTACGTCCGTGGAGAACACCGAAAGAAGCTTTCAGACGAAGGCTCCTCTTTCCTACGTTCTCGAAGCGTATCTACTCTGCCATGTTGTAGATTCCAAAGAGGATCTACATCGCCCCGAGGAACGTCTTCAGGTTTCAAGATAATCTTTCTGCGCAGCTATCCAAAGAAATTGTAAGTCTCTCTGTCCCACTGTCCTTCTGTACCTGTGTTTTCAAGTCCCTCTGTCTCTCTGCATCTAGTTGTCCAGTCCATTCTTTTGTAATTGTTGTATGTTTAGGGAGATGTTTACTACGTCACATATAACTGCAATCCTGACCAAGTCGGCGTCTTTTCGATTCCGGTCGAGGACCTCATGAAGTACAACTTCAACTTCGATCGACTGGATCTATTGACCGTGTGTGACGGCTGGGAAGAGGAGTCCGTCGACCGCGCCAATATTCTGACAGACATCAAGAAGATCAGCGCCACGACATTCTTGGATATACACGCCTGTCAACTGGTCAACTTCAGGCAGCCGCTCTACGATTATCTCCTCTTGGCCAAGCCTTCGGAAATCCTGATCTACGGCTGCTATGGATGTCATTGCAAGGAGCAGATCTGCCAAAGCCCTCACGAAAAGTTCAAGAATCTCTTCTCGCAATAGCCAAAAATCTACCTCCAGACGTTGTACTGCGAACTCAACGATTCGGACAACCCCTACGATTCCGATCTCCCATGCCAAATTCCTTGGAGTTTCATTCGACAGATCAAGAATGCAGCCTGCATTAAACTGCGCGTAGAGCACACGACGAAGCTTCTCTCCTACTGGACTGCCATGACGGTCGAGGAGTGGAAGTCGATGGAAGCCACCAAGCATGAATACTACTACACGAGTGCACCTGTACAGCATCTTCTCCGCATCTTTCTTTTAATGCCAGGAGTTCAGTACATACGTGGTAGGTTCTGTCTCTGTCTCTTCGTCTCTCTGTCTCTGTCCAACTGATCGTTTTCAGATCAAGAGCAGTACACATGGACTCTCTCACGTGTACACTTGTCGCGGTACACTTGTCGAATTTCCTGTCAGTACCATAATCGAAGACAACTGGAAACTAGACAAACTCAGCCTCACTGCCTTCTATGATGGCTGGTTGGACGACGCTGTCCAGTACACGGAAAGATTGCCCGTCCTCAAGCAGCTCTGCTCCGAGATCATCCTCGAAGTCGATGCCCGCGGGATGGAGGAGTACAGCCGTCCAGTCGCTGACTACATTTCTCTGGCCATGCCCTCGGAGTTTGTCTTGGTCCCTGGAGTTTTCGTTCCCGACAAAAAGTATGCAGAAATGTTGAACAGAGCCTCGAGAGTGATCATTCACGTCACTGAGAAGCTGCAATGGCGTCTTCTGAAGAGCCTGTAGAATCTCTCCGCCGGTCCCTTCACGAAGACGGATGTGTTCAGAGTTCTGAAGCTATGGATTACCCAGACGGAAGAGAATCTCTGCTCCATTGGAACGGTCTACCACGAGTACGTCGTCAGAGGAATGGCTAAAGACGACTCTCATCTGATCCAAGGACTTTTCAGTGGAGAGCAGGGAGATACTGTGGGACAAGACAAAAGTGAAAAAGACAGGGGACAAGACATAATTCTTTCTCTTTCAGAAGGACAGATCGAGCAATGGACTCTTCTGCGTGGTGAGAAGAAGCTCATCGTCTCGCATAACGCTGTAGAAGACGGAAAAAGTCTTGTCGAGGTCTGGCTGGAGACTCAGGAGACGCTCATTTGTGGAGTCTACAAGAAGAAGCAGATTCTCTTCATGAAAGACATCTTCGAAATGATTCTCCAGAACTGACGTGACGACGATTCACAACCTGAGTCTGATGTCCAAGGCTATTCATCAGAGAGTGATGGCACTGATGAAGACGGTCCGTCACGACGACCCCGAGTACAAGTATAAGTATGAACTCACTTCGAACTTTGTGAGTTTCTCTGTCTTTTTATCCACTTAAACGATGTGTTTTTTTTTCAGCTGGGATCCTATAAGATTACCAAGCGCCACCTCGAATTCGGAAATCCCGATGAACTATGTGACCAAGAACAGATTCAAGCTGCCTAAGCTTCATTTGGACGTTCTGTTTTGAGTTTTTAATCAGCCACTACGGCAACAGGTTCCTGGACCAGTTCGAAAAGGACCAAGACGTGATCTATGGTCTGTCGGACAAGAGGTGTATCGAGATTGAAGAGCAAGACATGGAGACCGGATGCTGTTGCGTTTTCTGCAGATTTTCAAGCCGACAGAGCTGGAGATTCACGCTAATTGCAGATGGCCCGATGTTTCTACCCCATTCTGGAACAGGCGTCCTTTGTCAGGATCATTGGAAATTTGCCGAACGAGTTGGTGCTGAGTCTGCCGAATGTACACATTGGAAGAAAGGAATCGCGTCAAGGACCTTCTCAGGACTTGGGATAGGATGCCGAGCAGGAAGATCCGTCTGCAGAAAAATACGTACGTCGTCCGCGGGACAGACAGAAAACGACAAGAAGTTCCGCTGACTGGTCCGATGTTCAATCGTATCGAATGTTCCAATTTTGTGACTGGTTAGTTCATTATCGTTAGACAGAGATACCGTGAGAGAGACAGAGAGAGATACAGTTTCTATTGGTTCATTTTGTAGATGGATCCGTGTCGAGCTGGAACGTTACCTCTGGATCAAAGAAGATCCACGTGACTCATGAGTGGAAAAGGGACTACAGGGCTCTTTGGCGCGAGTTCACCGTTAAGAACATCGCTTAGAATCTCAGACGAACTGTGCAATAAATTCTGTCTTCCCCATTCTAGTTCCTTTCCACGGCGTAGCTTCGTCTTTCTTAACCACCGTTTTGGGTATTTTGAAAAAACCTTTTGCCGGGTTTTGAAAAAAAGTTTATGTACAGAAATGTACAATAAGTAAAAAGTCAAATTACATCACCTAATACAATTGACGATTTGGCAAGAAGATAGAATCCAGCAGCACCCGCTGCGACGAGTAAATGAAGGGCGTATCGGGGGATCTTTGTGTGTGTTGCAGCTTTAGACGGAGCCCGTGCCTAAAAACTCGAGGATTGAGATGAAAGAATAGCGCAAACAAACCGTTTTCGTATAATCCTGAAGGAATCGTCCTTTCAGAAGACTTGGCGGCATCAACTTGGCTAGATATTGGGCATCGGAGCATAACGCGTCGAGAGGAAGCTCGTTTGGCATCGTCGAAAGAAGTTGGTGGAGGAAGGGCATTTCTCTGAAAGACGAACGATTACTTGACTGAAAAGAAACGTCTGGGAAAGCGTCGAACTAAAGCTGACGAGGTCTGAAAACAAGGAGAAAATAGCGCTGTGGCAGGCCGATAGCGGAGGGTGACTGGGTGAGAAGTTCGTATGTGGGGCATACTACAAAGAAGGGGCCAGATAAAACTCTTGAAGAAGAATAATTTGAGGAAGCTAGTTAACCTAATGTGGAACGTTTCTTTTTCTTATCACGGTGTGGAAATGCAAGGCAATATGAATGGGATGCGGAAGAACAGTGAGAAGAAGAGGGAAAATAGTGGGGATAAACATGGGTGAGGTTAATTGGGAAAGAAAAATGTGAGCGTAGAAATAGAGGGTAACATCGAGAAGAATAGGCGACAAACGACAGGATGGGAATAATGAGAAGAACAGTAACAATGAAAAGCAGAGACAGGGCCGAAAAAACATGGAAAACAAAAAGTAGAAGACCCACCTTTCTGTCGTAAGTATAGCCGGTCTCCTGTACAGAACCACCGCTGTCGATAAATAGACGGGAAGGAGTGGCTGTGAGGCTAAGAGAACATCAAAAATTCGGACAATCTGAAGATGGGGGAATAACAGAAACATGAAGAAAAGGATACCTGCTGGTAGTGATGTAATGAATGACTGAACCAGGTCAGTGGCCAACTAAGGGCAAAAAGTGAGCCTAGCTGTGTTCCGCGCATGATCATTTCCAGCTGGGGATCTACCCTTGACAGTATTACATACCTAAAATGGAATAAAATCAGCAAAAATGAATAACAAACATGTAATCAAGTTCTTTGAGCACGCTCTCTTCAAGAGACTTCAACAGGTAATTATTGAAAGCGCCGCAATGGGACAGCTGACAGCATATTCGTAGGGCCTTCTCCACACCGCAGACTAATAATATCGTCAAGCAAACATCGTGAAAACCTAAAAATGTAAGTCATGAGAATAAAAATAAGCAATACGAGCCTTGATAATAATGGAAGCGGTAATTCGACTGTAATACTCGTACAATTAGCGGAATTAGTTCGTCTTGAAGCAGTACTCGATGATCTTCGGAAATGTTCGGCGGGAAGCGGGCCAGCGTTCGATGGACATCCAGTTCTACCTGAAAATTTGAAAGTAATACGGTGTTATGGTGACTGTGATTTCGAAACACCGTGACAAGACGGTTAGGGATGGACGGAAGATAGGGCTGTAGCAACGGAGTAAAGGATATGTCAGAGAGCTAGGTTGACAATGACAGATGCAGCGATGGAGAGAAGGGATATTTGAAGAGGTAAGAATGCTAGCCGAAAAGGGAGAGCGTTGGGCATAGACTGGGACCGACAGTAGCAGATACGTGAAATTGAAGAAGAAATTTTACCTGTTTCCACTCTGGATGCTCCTTCAGGAGATCGATGTCTACATTGTCAGAGTCTTCTGCATAGCCGGGTAGTTCAGATAGCTCGGAAGCGGCCGATTCAAAATCGGAATCACATGAAACGGCGTCATAGTCCTGATCCTCTTCCAGCGGTAACAGATTGGCGGCCAGGACGGGCCAAATTCGAGATCGAAACTCGTCGTCTACCAATCCGCCAGCGGAACAAGCAAACGTCCGTAACTCGTCTGCAATTTGTGGCTTGAAATGAAAGAGAGAAAGACTGACCTATGTACAATGAGAGATCTTCTTGGGAATGATCAGCTAGGAATGATGCAATCACCTGCCGCTTCACCTTCAGCGCCTTGAACTTGGCTACCTTGATTGGGCTGTCCGAGAACTCGTGATCCGACTGAAAAACAAGAGACTGTGCTTGAAGTTTGTAAAACACGTGGCAATGCAGAACAGATGTGACAAGTTATAAGACACGGAACAAGTACACATCACGATCTAATGTTGGTTTTTTTTGGTGTGAACAGCATGAGCCACCATAAAATCGGCATGGTAGGCTGGTGTCGAGGGGCAGAACGGTCAGGCATATGCAGTTCACAAACACGGCACGGACTTGTCCCCAAGATCAAAGAAGTCGAACATTGCGTCACAGACAACGACCAGCTAGGCCATATGATGCACCAAAGCACATCACGGTTTTCGGACAGAAGACAACAACTTTATAATTGACAGTTGAAACGATGACATAGCATCCGAAGAACAAAAACAACAAGAAAAAGAACCTACCCCGCACGGTGTTAGTCGTTCGATGTCTTCGCAAGACGCGGCCGCCCATTTGCCGCTCGTCGGCTTCTCGAAGTGCTGAGGCGTCGTGGGCAGGCTTATGGACGTCATTTGAGCCAGAGGCGACTGAAAATTAACGAATAAACAAGGTAAAATTGAAGGAAAGGAGCGAGAAAGAAGGATATCGTGCTTGTCTCTTTTGAGGGAAATCCCTTCTGGGCAGTTTATTTTGCAAAAAAATAGTGTCTCTCTATTCGAAACGTCTGGAAAAACAATAAACAGACCGAAAAATTGAGAAATTGATCGATTTCGGCTCAGTCGTGTTGTTGGTTAAAGGACTGTGTGAGCGGGTCCAGCCGCGATCGACCTGCTGCAAAGAGATTCGACCCGCCCGTTTCCCAGAAAAATTCAAGGTTCTCGCCTCAAATTGCCTTTTGTTGTTGTTTTTTTCGTTGCTTTTTTGTTATTTCTTGTCGCAAAATATTCGCGAAGCATTGCTGTATGTATTTTGGACGACAAATAAGTGATTTCACAGAAAAATCGACGAGAAATCTCAGGTTTTGAGCAACGTTGATTTCATAGCGTTTGATTTCAATTCCTGTGCTTCAATTTCATTTTTTACGTCATAATTTTGCTCCTGAATGACGTAAACATATCGGTAATGGCAAATATTGGATTTGCAAGCTCCTTTTACCAAAATTTCAAGCCATTATTCACTGACTGCCGTTCTCTTCTCTATGTTCTTCAAAAATGTACTTATTTTCAGATGGCCTGGCTCCGTCCTCCCCCGGCAGGAACCAAGCTCACTCCATGGGTACCAGACCTCATCTTTGTCCCCATCTCGCGTGCCGTCGAACGCGTTGGAGTCTTTTTTTACAATAGGTCAGCCTTATTTCACGTTATTTTAAAACTGTTTTGTTGCTTTACTCGGCAGAATCAGCTGACCATCTAATAATTGTTCCATCATACAAAATTCATCGTTGCAGGGTCCTCAACAAGACTGAGATTGGTCTTTTCGACAAGCGCTGGAACAAGAAGGTTCATGGCCCCTACTGCCACTGGCGTTATTATGGAAAACGTAAGCTCTTTGACTATCCGCTGCCACTATGAGAGCGTTTCCTATGTTTTTTTTCGACGTACTGTTTGTAGAGTGCAAGACTTAAAGCAGGTTTTTTGTGCGTAACTTATGCTGCGGCAGTGAGGCTACGTTTTGCCTACGAGCCGACTCGACAGTTAAAAACAGGCTTGAAACAGCTCAACAAAAAGGTGTCTATTTTTGCTGTTGCCTAGTGTTGATTTAGCATGAGCCATAACCAAGCCCACCCGAACCCCCCACGCGTTTTTCACGCAACTTACTCGTCGCTTCCCAAAAAATCTGCCCCAAATTCATAGATTGCGCCGTTTGATATAGGCTACTGGTTCAATGGAAAACAGCTCTGCCTATAAATCAATTCCAATTTTCAGTTGATACTAAACTAATGGACGTGAAGCTGGGCGAGCTGCCAGCCTGGATTGCCCGTCGCGAGAAGACGCCGGGAGCCTTCTACAACGAGTTCATGCGCAACATCTGGAGAGTTCACAACAAGTACTATTCTGGTCCCGTCTACGCCAACACTGTAAGCTCTTTCTCGTCAAAAATCACTTTTATCTCTTGTTTTAGGTGAAAACGATCTTCCGCTTCGTCTTTGCCTACTCCTTCCTCAATTGGCTGGTCAAGTCCCATCGCTATTTGGACTTCCAGAAGACCATGTACCACTGGTGAACACTCCGAGGCGGGGGAGCTAGCGACCTTTTTAGTGTGTTCATTGTTTCAATTGTGACAGATAAATAGTGTAATTTACCCGGGATAAAGCTATTCTCCTCTTTGGTTTGTTCCCACGAATGTACTTTGCCTGATTCTCTCCTGAAAATGAGGTCAATCAATCTACACGGAAAGCTTCTCGCTCTCGCCGTATTACATGTGGCGTCCTCGAAAATTCACTTTAGCTGACGAGAGCCTCAGATGCTTGAAATTTCGGAATTTAGTCCCCAAAATCGATATCGGTGTTCGTATTTTTTAAAAATTTTGGGAATCAGACTTTACACTTCTTTTGTCTTTCCAGGAAACGCACCCTTCCTTATATTTTAGTCCCTGATCCCCCAGAGGCTAAATCCAGACTTTATAACAGTCTCTCCCCGCCTACTGTTTCTCCTTCCACCATTAACGGTCTCCCAAACATTTTTCAGTGAGCCACTGTTTAAAAGGAGCCACACTTGAGTGTGCTTTGTCTTTTCTTGTTCCCATTTTTCCTACGTGTTAGCCTATCATTTTGGTACAAAATTAGAGTGAAAACTTAGGGATTGAAAGGAAACGCCAGGAAATCAACGTTGCTTAAAATTATTATTCCTAGTGAAAGAATTGGACTGGTCTCATCTTTTTTCCACTCCGATGAGCCTTTTCTGTACTTTAATAAGTCAGAAAATCTGATCACTCTTCCAGTCCATCCATTTTTCACGCAACAACGAATTCTCGACAGTTTTGCCTTCTCTGAAGTTTGCTTTTCTGTTTTTTTGTCTCGTACTTTCTACCAAGCAGCTCATTTTCAGCCATCGCTAAGAGATGAGCAGAGGAGTGTTGATTGTGTTCGAAGGACTGGACAGAAGCGGCAAGTCGACGCAGGCCAAGCGTCTCCTGGATAATATCAACGCGCTGCCCGGACGGAAAGCAGTACTTTTACCATTCCCAGGTAAAACCCTTTTGTTTGCTAAAAATTACGTTTTTAGACCGAAAGGAGCCGTTCGGACAAGTGATTGACCGCTATCTTCGGAAGGAGATTGACCTCTGTGAGAAGGCTCTTCACCTGGCCTTTTCCGCCAACAGATGGGAAAAGGTAGGCTTTGAAACTACTTCCAGCATCATTTTTACCCGATTTTAGGCCGAATTCATTCAAGAGCAAATTGCTAACGGAATCGATGTCATCTGCGACAGATACGCCTTCAGCGGAGTCGCATATTCCATAGCAAAGGGTTCGTTTTACCATTATAGGTCCCTGTTTTTCATGCATGATGCTCGTGACATTATATTCATGTTACCCTCCCCTTGTATTAAACTTTGTTGTGGTTTTCGTCTCGGCAGTTAGGCAGACATTTTCGTCGTAACCATGCGGATGAAGCCACAGTCACATTTGCACCCTTCCCTGCTCTTTTTTGGCCAAAACTCCTTCTGCCGCTTCCTAAGCTGATCCCCTGTCAATATTATTCGACTGCCCTATATCGGCTGCCAATAATTGGCTGACAGGTGTTCCAGGGCGGCTCCTATGTATGCTCATCTCTGTATATGATCCGCCAGGTGCTTAGCCCAATTGGCTCTGGACAGAGCATCTTGACCGGAAAAGACACCTGTTGCGGCAGTCCCAAGACAAACATTTTGGGTCCCTCAGGTGTAGTCCCGTCTCATAATCGATGGAGATGGCCCGAAGGCGGCACCGATTAGCTTAGAAGGAGAAGAGAAGATTGCGGAAGGAAGGAAGCGATTGTGCGGACTGGCGCTCATTGTCTGGAGAGCCCGGAGGGCTCTTATAATGACTGTGGACATCTTACTTATCCCAAGTCATTATAGAGACGTAAATGGAGCATTTTTGTACTAGTGATGGGTAAAATGAGCTGGAAAACGCTTGTTCTTTTTTGTCTGCCCTCCTGAAGCCTTGATTTGCGCGAGTACCTCAATGGCAGATCGCTGTCGAAATTTCCCGCGTTTTGACCTTTTTTTTAGTTTTTGAGCATGATTATCGACTTCAGCCGGATAAATAGCCTCAGAACACTCAACCGTTTGTTTCTATATTCGAACTCTTTCTGGATAATTTTGTGCCAATTTTTGTCCTTTTCCCGAAGGCTTACAGCTACCGGAAGTAGTCGTCCTCTTGCCCCCAATAACATCCCCCTGGCCTGTTCATTGAAGCCTATAAAATTTGAAGAAGGAAGTAAGCATTACAAATTTTAGGAATGGATGTCAACTGGGTCAAGCAGGCCGATGTCGGACTTCCGCAGCCGGATGCCGTCTTCTTTTTCAAAGTTTCGCCAGAAGTTGCCAGACTGCGCGGCGGATTCGGCCAGGAGCGTCTCGAGAACGAAAGTCTGCAGCAGAAGGTCGCCACAGCTATGGAGACGCTAAAGAAGGAGTACTGGAGGGTTCGTTTTCTCTGGCGAAAAATGCTGCCCGAATATCAAGATCACAGCGAGAGCCGTTATATTTTGGGTCACGTCACGAAATTTCTTCGAATTGCGTATTTTCTGCCAGTTTTTATCTTTCTAAGGGTGTTCAGTACGAAAAACTGCGCTAACTTTGTGGATTCAGCTATAAAAGTACTGGGAAATCGAAAGAACGATAAAAATAGCGTTCACGGCTTTGCGCTCAAATTTCCAACAATTTTGACGTATGCATAGGGAAATTGTGGTAGTTTGTCGAGGCAACATGTTTCGGATACGAAAACTGGCCTCAAAGCGTCTAAAAAAACTTGTTGGGAAAGGTTTGTGGCGTGGACCAGCAAGTAGGCTTTCTAACAAGCTCGAAAACTTCATGTCAACCCGTTTTTGACTTGAATTTTAAAAAATGAGGCTAATATTCCAAATTTCAGGAAGTAAACGCCGACGGTGACCTCGAATCAGTCGAAAAGAATGTCCAGTCGTTGTACGAACAAATGGATCGCAGTCAAGCTCCTCAAACCATCAAGAAGCTATAGTTCTTACCACTTTTTTTGCGTTGTTTACATTGTATTTATCCTCGCTCACCTTAAGTGACCTTAAACAGATCGTATTGTCTTGCCACCGTAATTACCGCCACCAGGTGCCTCTCGCTCTCCTTCTAATCCGCTCCGTTGACTAACAGCTACACGATTGATGCGATTCCGGGTCCAGATGTCACTTTTCCCTTTTGTATAATTACCGTTCCTTATAAGACCCAGCTGGTGATGGTCGGGTTTCTCTAACAGGTTTTCATTTCTTTCACTAATTCTTTGGAAATAAAACGGGGAACAGAAGCTATGGAATCATGAAGCATCGACAGAGCTCGCCGATGTTGACATGAAAAAAACCTGCTTGTCTTTAGCCCCGGCGCTGGCGAGAACCGTAAAATTTGTGATTTTGGCTTGAGGCCACTCGGCGAGCAGTTTTCTCGGTCAATTTTGTATGTTCTAAGCTTTTTTTCGGATCTCAACTTTTGGCCTGTTTTTTTCGGGTTACTGTAGTTTGATGCCTATCCTAAAAATAGACGTGTTTATCCTAGATTTGGACTGTACGGGACAGTCTTTTGGACAACAACCCAGCGTTGTTTGAAATAGGTGATCTTGGGGAAACTGATCGAAAGTCTGGCTGTCCTGTCCCTTCAACAAGACGAGATAAAAAGCAGACTATTTTTTTCAGAGGACAATATACACAGAGAAGATAGGATTAAAAGGGATATGGGATCACAGGAAAGTAGTAAAAGTCATCAATATTTCGGTGTAGGAAAGCTATAGGTAGATTGGGAGGGGAATACAGAGTCAAAGAAAAATAATACAGTCGAGGCACCGGTAATCTGCAAACTGAGGCTGGGGGTCATTCAATAGGGATAAGAAATTTCTAAGTCGAAGCTATGGATAACATTGTGGCTAGAGGCAGATCGGGAGCGCTGTCGTGCTTCTTCAGATGGCGGTCGAGGTTGGTCTGCTGACCGAAACAGCGGTCGCAGCGTGGACAACGAAATGGACGCTCCTTGTTGTGGATGTTGCGGACGTGACGCTGGAGATTGGAGCTGATGGAGAAGGATCTCTCGCAGTACTGGCACTGAAATTTTGAGAGTTTGGCTCAGTGTCTAAACTGTTCAGTACTGAGAGTCACAATTACAGTAAGAATCATAGGGATCCTGTAATCAATGAAAGAGTATCTGGTTCAGTGTCTGGAAGAACAGACTGTCCAGTTATTGTACTGTTTAAAGAGTCACAGTGACAGTAAGGGTGCTTGGTCGGGTTACTGTAGTTTGATGCCGAGAGTCACAGTTACTCGGAGTTTGGTTCTGTGTCTAGACGAACAGTCACTGATACTGTGTACTTCAGAGAGTCACAGTTACAGTGTGAGTCAAGACTCTCACGTATTCTCAAATCACCGAAAGAGGGTCTGGTTCAGTAAATACTGTTCAGTCAATACTACTAAGGATTTTTAAGAGTTACAGTAATAGTAAGGACTCTCACCTGGAATCTGTCAGAGGGTCATTTCTGGTCAGAAAAAAATTCAGGTCTTTGTGGCCAGGTCAAGGAACTTGACTGTTGAAAAAGTCAAAAAACTGATCAAATATGGTTCAGAAGACTTTTCGAAAGTATTGGACAGACTGTACACAAAATTCCGAATGCAGTCCTTTAAAAAAGTTTCGTAACGAGACCCCTTGACATGCACGAGGCTTTGACTGAGTATCAAACGTTGATTAAAGGACTGCATATTCTCGGGATTTGCTTCACAGATTATCTATAAAATCTTGTACGGGACTCTTTTGGAACGATTTGAGCTAGGGATGGGAACAGTATCACGGATTACTGTAGTTTTCTCACCACGTTACAAAACGGCTATACCGCTATCATCTTCGCGACTGGACCAAAAGAATGTGAATTGGTCCCAACATGAAAATGTATCGGTTTCAGTATTTTTTAGAGTGGATAGGCCGCAATAGGGGCTGTCCAAATTTGTCTCATTTTTTTCCGGTCCAAGAATCCATTTGCAAAACTTTTCCATGTTCTACAAGGTTGTAGTTTTTGATCTGCTCAACAACTTTGCAGAGCATCAAAAAGTATGAACATTCTTTCTTTGGCGTAAAACGAGTGAAACTGATTCTGTACCAGTCAAACCCCTCGTTGAGCATAGGTATAGGTGTCCTCATGCCCATCTAGTGTATCAATATTGGTCTCTAGGGGGCTCCAATAGCCTCCCAGCTCGAATAATAGAGACACCCTCAAGAGCCCGCGGTTCGTCTCTAATTGGCCTACAGTAATCCCTTGCGAAGAGGAGTCTGGAGGGAGCGCTAATCGCCTCAAGGACCTGCCCAGTTTACCCAGTCGGCGTCCCTTTGAGTCTCTCATACCTTATATGGCTGTTCTCCTGTATGAGTCCGCAGATGTCTCGTCAGATTCGCTGAGCGGGGAAAGACCTTCTGGCAGAATTTACACGTGTATCGGTCCTTGCTGCTCTTGATCTGCTGCTGAGGAACTGAGAACGGCTGAGGACCACCATAGGGGAAGGGACGCTGAAGGAGAGACAGAAAGGCTGAAGGGGAGAAGGCATTCATCGCTGCGAGACCCGGCATCAGTGGACTGTCCTTCTTGCCATCATCTTCGTCGTTTAGGGAGTCTGGTGTGGCGCTGTCTTCCTAAAAATGAGGATTGAGAGAGAGAGACTGAGAGAAACGAACCAGGTCACGTTTGGCTGAGAGGTCCAGTGGAGAAGTCTCTGGATCAGAGGTGGTCGGAGTTTTTCTTCCATGCTCACTGCCGGGATTACTGTAAAAGTTTGGATTATGCAGGACAGAAAGTCAGAGAATCAGAGAGGCAGAGAGACAGTCTGAAGAAGACTCTCACCTAGATCTCGGTGAACTTTCTCCATCCGATGTACTGGCTGCCAGCATCTTACTGTAGTGTTCCATTCCGGGGAACATGGCGAAAGGAACGGGCATCTGAACAGAGAGTATAAATAAAAAACCTCTCTTGACTACCTGAGTGGCCAACTGCATGAGATTGGGCCAGAGATGAGGCATCATCGGCAGCATGGGGAATGCCGGACCCATGGGTCCGAGCATTGGCTTGTAGACTGCTCCCATGTCGCACATGGCTCGATGCTTGACAAGAGCGGCGTGACTTGGAAGCGACTGCTGGCAACTGGGACACTGCCAACCGTCCTGAAATTTGAATCTAGAGATGACAGACGGAGAGGGGGCGGTATACAGAACAAATCCGATAATAGGAGGTGGGGACAGTTGAGGACAGCTCTCTCTCGGAGCAATCAAGCCCCCCTCGTCCCATAAAACATCCAATTCGTTACTATAGGTACATCTGATGAAATTGAAGGGAGAGAGCAGGTGATTGTGGGAAAGGACGCGCGAAGTGAAGAAGTACCGACGTCAGTGGGAAAGAGACAGAGGATCAAGCTCCCGAAATTGGTGGTCGAGCGGTTGCAATGATGGGCTTGCGCATCCCCTTTTTCCCCTGCGGGACAGGTGGCCATCAGCTGCAGTGGTTTTCAGGTGATTAGGCTTAGGAAAACTGGAGGGAATGGATCCAGAGAGAGGGGATAGTCCGAGAACATTAGAGAGTCTCTTTCCTTCTGTTCCTCTGTTTTTCTGTTCCTCTTTCTGTCCCCCATTTCCTCATCACCGTCTCCAGACCCCCTCAAAAGCAGCCAAGGAATCTGAGCAGCTGTCGGGGTCGTCAGGGAAACGTAGACACAATTGGGCGCCCGGGCTTTCGCAGGTGCAAATCACCTCCAGCTAGTCCCTAATTGGGTAATACCACCTACCAGATGGACTCGTCGGTGGCGACAGAGGTTGCTGAACTGGGTGTAGGCCTTGCTGCAGACGTGGCAACGGAACGGCTTCGACGAGCAATGGATATGTGAATGCTGCTTGAGACCACTGAAAAGATGTTATTGAGGTTGGGGAGAGAATCTGCTTAATTATGCTGCTCCAGGTGAGAGATCGTCTTTCAGATGGCAATGTTTCCCTCTCCCTCCCCGTATCGTTTCGGATAAGATCCGCAGGCGCACACTCTCCTTAGCAAATAGAAGAGACTAATGCACCTTGGCGCCAAACACACACCTCTGGACGCATCCCTCGGGAGAAGAGCTACTGTAGGACAGAAAGAAAGAGGGACAGAGAGACAAGAAAACCAACCTGGCGCTACTGAAGCTCTTCGAGCAGACAGTACACTTGTGAGCAGCGTTGTCAGCCTGACCGGGCTCTAGTTCTCCAGACTCTCGACCGTCAGCGACCGAACCACTGTCCGAGATTTCTTCTTCGGCTCTGAAAGAGGTGATGCGTAGAGAGGGGCTGAGGGATGTCTGTCATGGATACCGAATGGCCTTTTGAGGAATGGAATTGGGAAACTGTAAAAGGGGGGATTGTCTAAAAGGTGTGAAGAAGCGCCGTGTGCGAAAACAACTCTCCCTTTTAGCCGGATCATATTTGGGCCATCTCTCGCGGTTTACTTTGTAACTTTCTCTCTCTCTCTCTTACCCCTCATCCTTCTCGTCCTTTCCATCCACATCGATGTCATTCTCCTCGTCATCTTCATCTTCCGTATTGGAGTCAGCCAGTCGCGTCAACAATAGCCTTTCTCCTTTATGAACGGCTCTGGCCGTCTGTAGAAAAGTCTGAAAGGGATGCGGTTTGGATTTTTCTGAATTGATTTGCCAATACCTTGTTCTCCACCTGACGAAGAGAGATATTGGCCGCGTCATTGTCATCTGCCTCCTTGATCAAATTCAGAATTAGGATGGCGTTCGGGTCGGGAGTTTGGGTCTGGAAAGAGACAGATTATGAGAGGGTACTGTTCGGTCACTGGTATTTTAGAGAGTTGGTGATATACTTTAGAAATACTTTGGTATATCGCCGAAACTCAGGAGGGAGAGAGTTTAGGCCTAGAAATAGAATTTCACAACTGAGAATTTACAGTATTTTGAAACTATTGACCAGTAGGTAGTCAGAAGACAGACCAGACAGTATAGGTCGAGAAAAAATTGAACATCTTCAACTCTCTGATTCTCTATCACTCTCTCACTCTCTGACTCTGTCTTTGTTTATCTGACTCTCTGACGCTCTGTCTCTCCTCTGGTAGTATAGGTCAAGAGTATTACCCTATACTCTCTCAGTATTGCCCCAATCCCACGCTCTTCAGAAAGTTCCCGTTCCCTTTCTTTGTCTCTCTCTCTTTACTGGAATTGATTCCTCGAAGCTTCAGGTGTGTGCTCGTCTCGAGGCATTGATGAGACTACGGTAGGCCGCCGGGGCACATGTGCAAATCATCCCCTGTCTTTCCCCCGTTATCCCATTACTGATAATCAGTCCGAGACGAGAATCTTGGGCTGAGAAAATTCAATTTCTTGGGGGGAAGACGAGCGTGAGAAGAAGCTTACGGGTTACGGTAACTGAGAGGAGGAGGACCGGACGACGCTCTCTCTCCATATTGACAGAACGAAATCACTCTCTCTTCTCACTAAAGAAAAGCGAGAAGTTGTAGAACAGAGGGTGTATGGAGAGTGGGAGAAATCAATGTGCCCGGCTCTCCTAAGACTACGAATTCAGATTCCCACAGCACACCTGCTTCGACCAGCCACTTCTCATTCTCTCCCTCTCTACGCAACTTGTTTTCCACAGCACCCTTGTCTCAAAATGACCGACTGTCGTCACACACACAATCAGATTGCTCTTTCACGATATTTTCAGATATTTTGATGGACAAAGGAGGGGGAGACTGCATCCCACGCATGGGTCTCACTGCCACTGGGATACTCGGCTAAGGGTCATTCGATGATACCGGGGTCAGTTTCTATTGAGCCTAGGAGGAAAGTGAGAAGTGCCGACTATCTGTAGAAGAAGGAATCTGCTTGGGAGAGAGACAGAGAGACTCAGAGACTGAGGGAACTGGGTGAGAGAGACAGAGGCAAAGATACAGAGGGACAGAGATTCTCTGGATATCAGAAATGAGTCCGGAACAAGCTAAAAGACTCACCTTGTCCACGATACCTATCAGCTTCCCAGCCGGGATTTCTGTCGTAGCCCTGAGCGAATTTGAGAACTGTGTATCGGGCTTAACTTCGACGCTCCGTAAAAAATCGCCGTCGATGCTCATCTTGCTGGAATTTGGTCAATAGAATGAGAGAGAAAAAAATTAATGAGAGAGTGACAGGCGTTCTGGAGCTCTTTTTTGCTGTCTCAATTAGGGACATATGACCACAGAGAGAGGGAAAGGTTGGAGCAGACGTCTGTTTGGATACAAACGGGAGAGAGAGAGAGAGGTATGAGTCAAGGACAGATGTTTAGTAAGAGATCATTGGGTTGTTGATACAAACACAGAGAGAGAGACTACAGTAAGCCTTTTGCCCCCTTCAGGGGACTCGATTGAAGGAGGCGTGATGCCTGGCGGGATGGCTCAGTGCCGAGCTGCTCATCGTCTCCTCTCGACTCCGCCTCCCTTCTCGGCCAATGAGGACGGGGAGGGCGTGTCCGAGAGAAGAGACCAGACGTCTCATCTTCAGGAGATTGAAGCTCTTGACTCTCTACTGTATCTATTTGAACTGACCATTGGTCAAGGCAAAAGAAGAGAGAGAAAAAGAAAGAAAGAGAGAGAGACAGAGGGAGAGAGTGAGATTGAAAAAATTCCAGAGGGCCTGATTGGGATCTGTCAAAGCTTTTTTCTCTGGACGACAGATTCCTCCGGAATCTGTTCTATTTGCTTCGAAAAGCTGGTGTGCATCGAGCCACAAAGCCACGGCTGTTCCTATCCGCTGGTCCACCTTCGTCGATAAATATAGACTTTGACAGCTCTCGGAGAGAAAGAAAACAAATCTCAATCCGTCCCGGTCATCTGGAATCAAAAAGGGTCTCGGGACCGAAATCTTAATTCAATAAAAGGGGCAGTTGTTTCAGAAAAGTTTAGAAAGCTTATGTTATTGCCATAATTTTCGGCGCGACTTGCATCCATGGCGCAGTGCCAAGTAGCGCTACTTAGAACAGAGAGGTCTCGGGTTCGGATCCCTGAATAATAAATATTTTTTATTTTTGTTATAATTCACTTTTTCAGCTTTTTAAAAGATGGTTTACCAACTGGCTCCGATCTGAAGCTCCCTTAGGGTATGGATCTCTCCCAATTACCGCACAGTCTTATATAACCGCTATCGTAATGTAATCCGAAAATTGGCTCCTCACGCCCTTGAGCCTCTCCCCTCCTTAGCTCCATTGGTTATTTCGAGGACACCTCAATTGACGGCTGGCCAGGTGATGGAGCCAGCCGGCCGTGAAGCTCTTCCTGACAGGAAGACGGGGCTCGAGGGTGGCACCGACTGGAGAATTGTAATGTCAAGTCGAGTGTAGAGAATGAGTCAATCTCCATTAGGAGGAGAGAAGACTGTACGGTACAGCCGAGGCGCGTGGGCAAACGCAACTCTGAATGGAGTCGAGAGGGGGATCGCACCCACTCGCTCACTTTGGCAAACTCTACTCAAACAGACACAGGTTATCAGGAACGGAGGTGCTCGCTATTGACACCTTAGATGGTAGAAAGTTACTGAATAGGGAGTTAGTCACTCTCAGAGAGTCAGAGAACATGCATCTGTTGCCCCACAGAGCCTATCTCACAGTGGCAGATCATCCACACCGCCATACTCTGCTATCTCCTGCTGTGTCATCGAAGCTAATCCTCCTTCTTCATATATTCCATTTAAAATCTGAGAGTACGGTAGCACCCATCCCCCCGTCTCCTGCATCAAATAAATATGGCTCGAGGCAATACATGTGAGATTACCTGGCAATCTCATCTGGCAAACATTCTCTTCACTCTCCGCTCTCCGTGTGCTGCCTCACGGGGAAGACTCATCAATGCTCAAGTAGGCGTCGATCCGAGCTCTCACCTGGAGGAGGAGAATGAGAACACAATAGACCGAGTATTAATGACAGTCGTCTGCATTCAAAGATTCAAAAAAGAAGAGGCTGGTTCTAGTCTAAAGATGGCGTTGCCCTGTCGTTGTAACTGTCATTGGTTCTGACGAAAATGGCAGAATATTGTGTCTCAATTTTTTTTCAGAAAATTTGACAATTACAGTCCTCTGTCTGACTTCCGACTATCTCATTCGAAAGACACTCTTTTGCCCGGTAGTCTTCTGTTTCGGAATCTTGCGGTCATCCTCCTAATCAAAGATTCTTTTCAAAATTTACAGTCAATGTTGTGGAGAAAGGGTAAGCTAGAAGGTACAGTCGTAAAGTTGTCAGGTTAACTTTTTCTGAATAAATTGGTACCATTTTTCGTCGAAAATGGCTTGTTCCCTGTACCAAGTATCGTAAGTTGGAAATATACCTAGCCTCGCGGAAGATTTGAGTTGTCTGGTCTCTCACGGCGTTTATTCAAAAGAAGCATGACCGTAATATAAAGTATTTATTTTTCGGGACCCTATTATTCAAATACGGCACCGTTCGATACGCAGTTAATGATACGGCTGTGATCGATAGACGGGATAACAAGGTTTTTAGAACAAAACGAATTTACTTTTGGAGAGAAATCAACCGCTCTAGGCGGAAAGAATCACAAATCTGGGATAAAGGAGGACATTATTCAAATGAAGAAGGTTTGGGGCCCAAATCGTAGGGATACAGTAATGCGGAAATTTGAAAAAAAAGGGAAAGATCCCAATAGATACGCAGGCAAAAACAAATTTAGCTGCGCATCTTGGCTGAGTATGCAATGTTTGTGAGTTTTATTCTTACCAACGAAAAAGCTCCTGGATTACGGTAGCAATCTCATCTTTTCGAACAATCGTACCTTGTACAGTTTTTTTTGCTGAAGGTTTATTCCTCCCCTTGAAAAATTATGAAAACACATTTTGCCCCAGTTGTCATTCTCTGACTTTCCCCTTTGTCCCCCCACCTCGCCCGATGATAAGAAACCGCCGATAAGGAATCTAAGAGGTACCTGCTACCCCATTTTTTTTTGTAAGCTCGGTCGGTTGAACTGACACGTCTGTTTGTCTTATCGACTTCGAGGCTTCCCCGCCAAGTTCAGACCCAATGTTTTCCTTCTATTTGCTCAACACATGTTCACCGCTTTTCACCCGCTTTTTGGTCATTTTTAGAGAAAACATGATGTTTCATTCGATGCGCTGATTAATAGATTTTTTCCGCCGTAACAAAACATAGACTTTTTTGAATGACACTAACACTGAAAATCAGGCAAATCGTGACGAGACCCTGTGATAGACTTTAGCGAATTCTGAAGGTCCCGTCGCGATCTCCAGTTCTCCCCTTGATCCTTTGACAACAGATTGACTTTATTCTCCAAAAATTTAAGTGACCGGAAGTTTCATTGACCTGTACAGTATCGATTTTCTAATCTGACTCTGGTCTCTCAGTCTCCATTTTGAACCCCGTTTCTTGACCTTTAAGTAGTTTTTCACCTAGAAAAGGAAGTCACCCAGATGACAACAGGTGCGACAGAGAAAGGCACAGCTGGCTCGAAGGACGCGCTTCCTTTTCCTCTCTAATTGTCTAATTGTTAGGGGGGTCAGTAAGACTGAGGGACAGAGACGGACAGACAGAAAGACAGAGACAGAGAGACAGAGAGAGACAGAGAGACAGATGGACAGGGGACAAAAGCATAGAGAGTCAGAGAGACAGAGACTGCTTACAAAATAAAGATGACTTCAGACGGTTCTCTGGTCTTTCTCCCCCCTGACCGATAAACAGAGTGCGTCTGCCCTCCAATTGAGAGACCACCCGATAACTATCGATTTTCCCGACTTCCCCCTCCACAGCTGACCGATCCACGAATCGTCTCCATTCTCATGAATTTATAGTCCAAAATGGCCTGTTGCTATTCATTTGGTTTAGTCAGAATGGAGACGGAAGATCCAGTCCTTCGATTTGTGCCGAAAAACTTCAGAGCCGGAGTGGTTCTGATTGGAGGGCTCTTCTCCATGCTCTCATTTGGAAATGTCTACACATTTGGTAAGATTTGCATTTTTTTAATTAAATTAAATTTTAAAAATTTAATCGATTTTAGGCAATATGCTCCCATATATGGTTTCCTACTTTCGATGGAAAGTCAACCCAACGATGACGTCAGGGAGCATGATCTGGCTTCAAACACTGATGAGTGAGTATTTTTCTGTCCCTCTCTTTCAATCGAAAATGGCATTTTACAGCTTTCCGATGTTCTACAAAGTTGTAGATTTTGATCTGAGCTACAACTTTGCAGAACATTGAAAATTTCAAAAATGCTGTCTTCAAGCCGTAAATGGCGAATTCTCAAAAAGTATAAAAAATTCTCAAAAAGGATGCTATGCAAAAAGCACGAGTACCTTGTATTGCAGCAAGATTTTTGCGCTAGTCTGGCGCAGTGCCAAGTGGCGCCACCTATCATCCGCAAGGTGAGAGGCTCAGATACCGGCGATGAATTTTCTTTTTGCATTTTTGTCCTCAATCTCTCAGTCTCTCTAGACCAAATTCAGTTCCTGGTACGAGACAGAAGCCACCGCATTCTTCTCTCCCATTCGTGTCAGGCGTCATCCCCTCTGCTCCGCTGATCGAGTCTCCTTTGATTCGATTGTGACAGTCTCGGTGCCCGTGAATGAAACATCCACTCGGACCGTATTAGGCTCCCCTCAGCAAATAGGCTCCTTTTATGAATAGGAGTAGTCGAGTTAGAGAGAGAGGGAGAGGTTGAGGGGACCAGATTGTTCGTGTTTAGCTATTCATTGACAAGCTAATTGTTGTGCTCATTAGTCATTTTCAGGTGGGATTCCATTCGCCATGCTGTTAGGAGGGATTTTGGAGCGGCGTCTTGGCGGAAGGAAGGCAGCCATTCTGGGATCTGGTATCTATACGTAAGTATAGTTTTCAACAAGGGTTACTGTAGTGCTTTCGCGAGGTTCCTGTCACGAAGTTACAGTAACCCTAAACCTGGTATTCATTCTTGAAAAATACGTTTTTGGAACTCCCGCTGTTTCGGGTTGAAGACGACATTTTCGAGCTTTTTGATGCTTTACAAAGTTGTACAGATTGATCTGGACTACAACTTTGCAGAACATGAAAAAGCTGAAAAATGTTGTCTTCAGCAGAAAAAATAAGCGCTTTTGAAGAGGGTGTTGCTCAGAGCAAAAAGTTTACGAGCATCATAGATTTTCCGGCGCGGTTTGCTTATCTGGCGCAGTGGTAAGTGGCGCTACCATTGGTCCGTAAGGTCCGTTCGGACCCCTCGATTAAAAATTCTTTTTGCCTTTTACCGCTCTTAGCTCTAAAAGACGACAAACAGAGTCTCTCTTTCCTACAGTAGACTCGTCGTCAAAAATGGCAGTATTGATACAGACAGCTGTCTCTCTGCCATTGATGTCTTGTATTTGCCTACCTCTTTCCTGCGCACCCTTCTCACCCAGAGAGAGTCTGAGACAGGGGAACAATATCAGATATGGCAATTAATCAGAGGGAGAGAGTAGCTGTTGAAGGCTGACTTTGATTGCCCCTCGAGATCGTAAAAGAACGCATTTGGAGAGTGACAGCCAGGTGGCACACGCAACACGCATACCCTTAACAGACATCAGCTTGATTGTGTCTGACTTTTGTGAGGGATCTTGTATATTTTCAGAGGGGGAGTACTGGCAACTTACTTTGCGATACAACACTCTTTTGCTGCTGTGCTCTTCACGATGGGAGTCGTGGCCTCGATTGGAGGAAGTATTGCGTACAACTCGATTTTGACTACAGCTCAGAGGGTAAGAGAGACAGAGAGACAGATAAACTCATCGGTCCTAGTGCAAAAAGACCTAACCTTTTTTTTCAGTTTTTTTCACTAGTAAATGCTTTTTTCGTGACTATTATTGGGGGGGGGGGTGGGTTCAGTTAGGACCCACAGGATCCCATGGAGAGGAAGGGTAATGGTACCAAGGGAGGGCCTTATATCTCTCTGCAGAACTGATTGGTATGACTGCATGGATTCTGTTGGGTTCTCTTCTTTGATCTAAACAAACGGTTCTTTCCCACGATATCTCTTTATAATTTGTTCGATTTGTTTCCGATGGAGAGACAGTCTAATGAGAAAACGAAGAGTTTTAACTGTTTTTCTACCGGTGTTTACTTGAAAGAGAGAACAGTTACAGTTTTTTAGATCAGCACAGAAAACCCATCAGAATGTAGATAGACATGAGTATCAGTTCAGTAGAGAGAAACCAAAATCCATCGACTAACAATGAGGGCTCAGTCGGATCAGATGACTCAGCTTTGCTTCTTTCACAGAATTGTGCTTTGTCTGGTGATAAAACTGTAAGGACACACTCTACTCTCTGTGAGAAGCATCTTGGAAACCCTTTAGCACAGGATTCATTGCAGCGCCCAGTTTCATACCTTGGTTTCATGGTGAAGCTTTGGTCGGGCAGGGTTCCCCAATAATAGACACGAAAAAAGCATTTACTAGTGGAAAACTGAAAAAAGGTTAAGACCGGTCTTTATTTTTATGACCGGTCTTTATGCACTAGAGCCAACTCATCTACCCTTTCAGTGGCTCCCAGACAGTGTCGGTCTGGCTGGAGGACTAATTGTCGGTGGTTACGGATGTGGCGCCTTCATCCTCTCACCCCTCCAAACTACCTTCATCAATCCACTCGACTACCGCGTCAACTCTGAAGGTTTCTTCACGGAAGAAGATCTTCTGGAACGAGTCCCTCAAGTCTTCGTCGTCATGGCTACTCTCTTCGCGCTGCTCCAAATCTTCGGACTATTTTTCCTCGGCTCTCCCACTGAAGATATCCGTTCGGAGTCGGACAACCTCATCACAGACAATAGGGAAAAGTCTGTAGGAACTCAATTGAAATCGACCACCTTCATTCTACTGTTCATTAGTCTCACTTGCAATGCTCTTTGGGTGCAGTTGGTCAGTGGTCTTTACAAGGTAAGAATGTTCCAATTTTTCTAGAAGGTTCTATACTTCCAGGCCTACGGTCAACAGTTCATCACCTCTGATCTCTTCCTCTCCTTTGTAGGATCCATGGCTTCTATAGGAAATGCTATGAGTCGAGTGGTCTGGGGAGTCTTTGTCGACTCGGTACGTTTTGCTTGTCTCTCTGTCCCTCCCCGTCCTCATAAGTTCCCATGGGCTTTGACAAAGCACCATACTCACCAATAAGAGGAGGCTTCTTTCAAGAGCTTTATTGGCAGAAGGGGACACGTCTAAGGCTGGTCGAGGTTGAGGCCCTGTTCCTTAATCTTGGCAGCCATCTGTGTCCATCCTGATGTCCGTCTTCAGGGCATGCAGCTGCGTCCTCCAGACTCTTGGTCAGCTGTTGCAGGCGCTCCTCATACTTTTCGGCCTGAGTGTCCAGCAGCTGTTGAGCGCGAACTTTGAACGTGTCTTCCCAGTTTCTCTGGCACGCCGTAGGTAACAAGTTAGAACCTATTAGGCATAAGTCGACTACCAAGTTTTGAACTTGGCAAAAAAATTGGAAAAATTGTCCTGTAAGGATACAAATAGGTGTCAGGCGGGTTAAAATAAAACACGTTGGAAAACAGGCTAGCCAGACCTGGATAAAAGGGGAGGGCACAAAATATCCCCAAATAAATTTTCTACAAAACAACTTGGTACTACTATGACAGGCAATATGACTTGATTTGAAGCAAAACTGCGTACTGCGTATATTTGGCGAATTTAGTGTTTTTCACCTAGTTTTTGGTTTTCTTACTAAGTTTATGCTACCCAGTTTATGCTACGTCTAAAACAACCTCGGAAACATGCATTTCAGTGCAAAATTGGTGGAAATTGAGATGGAAAACTAGAAATATCACAGTTAACCTATTTTACTACGTGTATCGGTCGAACAAAGGTTTTTAGGTTTATCTATCGTTCTAAGAACAATAAGATGAGCTAAAAACCGAAAAACTAGGATAACAACTTGACCCCCTCTTCTCAAGCTCTCTGTCACTGTCTCTCTGTCTCCCAGTCTCTCTGTTTCTCTGCCTCTGAAAACTCCATCCATTACAGACCTCCTACCAGACCTGCATGGCCGTCGTGACCATGTTCGGAGCTGCTCTGATCTGGTCACTACCCATGCTAAAAATCATAGGAACCGATCTCCTCTTTTTGGGAGTAGTCGTCTCGATGTTTACCTGCATCGGCGGGACCTATTCTCTCTTTCCCTACATTACTCACAAATGTTTTGGAAAGACCAACTTTGGAGTGGTCTACGGCGTTCTACAGTGTGCCTTGGTAAACTTTTCATACAATTCTTTGAAATTTCCTTTTCAGTGCGTTGCGGGTATCTTTGCCGGTCTCCTCTCGCAATTTGTCCTTCCCGTCATCGGATACAGCTACCTCTTTCTTGGAGCCGGTTTCCTCATGTTCTTCTCCTTCCTCATCACTACCGTAATCCATCTGACTGATCTGGCTCCGACGGAATACGATGCCGTCTCTGAGGATGAAGAAGAAGCGATTGCCTAACTGTTATCTCTTGTTATCTGTTCGATTTGCTCAAACACGTTCGGGTATTAAATTCTTGATGTTCAGAGAGACTGAGATTTTTCCATCATCTTTATTCCCTTCTCTCGATCTTGACAGGAAATCCCAGACTCGGTCGGATGATAATTTCCGGCATTGGTAGATTCTCTTCGTAGGGGATGGAAGAAAAAATTCTGTACTTTCGGAAGAACCAAGCCAGGACGGTCTTCTCTTCCATCAAGGCAAATTTTTGTCCTGAAAAAAGAGTCTGGATGGTACTCAACAAAATCAGACCTATACAGTTTCTTGGGCCGGCACTGAAAGGAATGTAAGCGTATGGGTGCCTCTTGACTATGTTCTCCTCCAGGAAACGGTCAGGGTTAAATTGTTGGGGATCATCGTAGACGACGGCACTGGTATGGATCATGAAGGGAGTGACCATGACGGAACAGCCTTTGGGAATTAGAGTGCCGTCTGGAAGACACTTTTCTCTCAGAATCTCTGACGACTCTTTACCCCCCTTTCTAGTTACCGGGCAGGCGGAGGAACTTTAACTTTTCCGGCTCTGGTTTGCATTTTCCAGTTTTGTCCCAGTAAACAAAGTTGTAGTCCTGATCAAGCTCTACAACTTTGCAGAACATTGTAAAGCGTGGAAATGCTGTTTTTAGTGACTTTTTCCTTGGTTGACAAGTTTTGGCTTAGAACTATTTTTTCACAGTGATAACAGCATTTTCACGCTTCACAATGTTCTGCAAAGTTGTAGAACTTGATCAGTGCTACAACTTTGCTTACTGCGACAAAACTGTAAACAGCAAATGAGAGCCGAAAAATTTCAATTTCCCCCGCCGACCCCAAAAAACCCAAGTTTGGGAGGAGTGAAGATTCCGCCCCCTAGTCACCCACCAATCTCAATATCCTCCTCGACTCTCCTAGTAAAGTTAGGAACTGATGGTCTCAGTCTCAGTCCCTCTTTAATACATCTCTCCAAATACTTTAGATTCTTCAGGTCTTCTCCATCTATGTCCCTGTCAGAGTTACCAAAAACCGCGTCCAGCTCCTCGATGATCTTCTCCTGGCATTCTGGGTTGTGTGCCAGACACCAAAGAGTCCATCCCATGCTGGCCGAAGTTGTGTCATGACCTGGAAATTTTCAGTACGAATTTCAGAGAGCTTACCCTCAAACATGAAAGTGTCAACTTCCTCTCTGATGTCTTCTTCGGACAGTTCTCCATTCCTGCTCAGGTCGACCAACATGTCCAAGAAAGCCTTTTTTCCTCCTTCCGTTGTTCCGCCTTCCGCTGCTTCAGCAACTTTGTCATCGATGACATTCTTCGTAAAATCTGTCACCACTTTCAGATGTTTTTCATAGGCGTGACCGAAACCACTGAGCCAACTGAAAGAGAGTCAGGAGTCTAGTTTTTATGCCTCTCTGCCTCTCTCACTCTCTGTCTCTCATTCTGGAACCTACTAGATTGGTTTGATCTGAAGCCACGGCATTCTCTGATACTTGAAGGCCAGTTCATTCATCTTTTGGACTGAGACGACGTACTGATGATTGTGATTCGTCTGAGCCTTGACAGTACATCCCATAGCAGTTTCTGAAGCCATTATCTTGCTGTATTGAAACTAGACTGACCACAGATAATGTCCAGTGCACATCGCTTAATGTAGGGGAAAATATCAAATTCTTGACCAGTTGAAGCTAGACTGTCCAGTTGATCTACGAAGATCTGAAAGAGGCTTTGTTACAGTATCCCTTGACAGTTTTTGTCTATGTTAAAATCTAACCTTGGCCTGATAATCGTGTACAATCAGAAAATCGTTCAACATCTTGAAATGGAAGCTCGGGGTGAGCATCTTCCTCCTGCCCTGCCATTTGGCTCCAGTGGAAATCAGCAGTCCTGTTCCGAGCCACGGGATAAGAATCTCATACTCGTCTCCCTTCGTGATCAAAGTATTGCTTTCCAAAACCACCTGAAACCGTTTTTGGGGACTTTGAGAGTCTGTCTACCTTGACAGCTTCTGGGCGAATCACTATGACAATGGGTTTCGGTCCGAGCCAGACTTTGATCAAAGCGTGTCCTTCTTGTGAGTAGAAACTGCCCCAATCTCTCAGCTGTTTGGTGAGCTCTGAACAGGAAATTTTTACGAGAAAACAGACTCCGACCCACCCTTCATGCTCCACTTGAACTGCCAAACCGTCCCCAAAATGGGAATAGCAAAGGGACCAGGTATGTGATGCAGAGCCTTGATAATTCTCCATCTCTGATGAATTTTTTCTACTAAAGTCTTCCAGTAGAAGAACACCACAGCACCAAGAAATAGCAAAATGTAGAGGCTTGTAGCTGCCATTTGAAAGAAATGGAAGGGAGATTAGTGGAAGAATGGGTGGCCCTGAAGGAGGAATTCTTATCAGGAGGTAGAAAAAGATGTCTGAGAGGGTTCCAGGAGACAAAGGAATTTTCTTTGTCGAGAAATCTACAGAAAAACGAAATTTTTTGGGAGTTTTGAAGGAGATATTTCTAGCAGCGACTTTATGGCCGTTTATTTTCGGAACACGGAGTGTAGTTTTCCCGAGACTAGCGTCTTGAAAGTTCGTTATCAGCTGCTGCTTGCTGTCAAATAACCGTCGGCTCGACTTGAGGCATCAAAATAGACAACAAAACACGTGGGTGTCAAAATTTTAAGTAATTTCTGGGCTAAATATTTTAGCATCGGATACTCACAACCAAGAGCTTTTTGAAATTCGCGGCAAAACTACAGTAATCCAGGTCTTTTCAAAGTCAATTAGGACTCTTGTAAAAGTAAAGTACATACTTACTAAAAATTACACAAACAAGGTTTAATTTAAAAAATTACTTGTCAAACTTGTCTAGACTAAAACAAGGCAGTCTTCGCTTGTGCTACTGCTCCAGATGGTCGTTTCGTCTGCTCTCTTCAAATTCAGGCCAGTAGCTTTTACTTTTCCCTCTTTCAAAATTCGTTCGCTCTTTGATGATTTGAGACGGCCAATGGGACTTCTGCCTCGTGAATCCGCCACTTGGTAGTGACCCGACTTCGGTAGGGTGTCCTGGCCCAGACTTCTGTCAAAAGAATATCCTCCTGTGTCCACAGCGGTGTTTGGTACAGCACTTGAGGATCCTTTTGGCGTGAGGAAGTCTGGAAGTGCTCATTTCATTGGCGAATTTTGAAATTCTTTGTATCCACAAGCCAACTTTGATATCCCTTTCTGCTCTGTCATTTTGCAGGTGCGATCTGACTTGGACTGGAAGATGAGAAGCTGGAAAAGTGCTTGGAATGAGGACTTGACAGATGTTGGGAAGGAGCAATGCACTGTCTATTGAACATGCTGAGGAATGAACTTCTACGCTAACTTACTCTACTAGACCGGATATTACAGTAAGTCTCTCTGTCTTTCAGTCCTCTGTCCCTCTGCTTTTTTGTTGTCGTTGTTCATCCGTCCCTGTCCATCTGTCCCTCGGCTTCTTTGTGTCTCTGTTCTCTCCTGCCTCCTAGAGCTATTCGGCACTTCTCACAGCCTCAATACAAACTGACCCCGCTATCATTGAATGACCCTTAATCCCAATGGCATGCCTAGCATTCGGTTCTATGTCTTTGTTTATGAAAGTTAACCATTATTACACGATATTCACAAGTCAGGAAACTTGTCTGACAATGAGTATCCCTTATACGTTTCCGTGTTAATCCGCGAGTTATTTTCTCAGTCGGTTCCCGCGGCGAATGAATTTTTGGGTTACTGTAGCGGTCATTTTTTACAGGCCTTATCGTAGAAGCTGCGTTCTTCCCAACGGATTTTTGGGCTGCTGTAGCTGTCCATTTTTTGAACAGTAGAAATAGAAACTGCCCTCGGATGTCCTTAGGGCCCGGTAGAAACATTATGCGTTTGCACGGTTTTTAAACGTTAAATCGATAGTTGAAGTCCTGGAGATCATGACGCGTATCAATTAATTCAACCATGTATTAGTAAGGTGCGGTTTCCTGAGGCAAAGGTCAACCTGAACGAAATCTTTATAAACTGACCTCTTTTTTCAGAATGAGCGGCTCCAATAATTCTGCACCGGGAGGAAGGAGGAAGTAGTCTAAAAGAACGGACAAGGAAGCTGTCCGACCTTTCCTGATTGCCCTTCTGGACCACATTGTGGCCAAAAGAATCCCCGAAGACACTTTGATAAAGTTTGCTCATACTTTTTATCGAGCCTACGGATTGGTCCACTCTATTGACGTATATTTTCGAAAAGCCAAATGTCAGTTTTTTGAGAAACTCTGGGTCAGTTTTATGAGTCAGCCAAGATACTTATTCATTCAGAAAAACGATATTCCCTGCTGGGTTGAACAAAATCCGGAAATGTTGCAAAAATTGATTTCGGCGAGAGCTATCCTAATGGCTAAAATTGCTAGTTGTAAGAGCTTTCATGTCAGGCGATGTAAGTTTTTTTGGGGTGCTTGTAGGCTTAAAATGAACTGTTCTCGCACCTGGGAGTCGTCAAACCAGGATCCGACGGAAAGGGCAAGCGGGGAACGGTCATTCGTCAAAGTTGGCCAAAATTCGAAAAGCATTGACTGGTGAGAAATAGTTTACAGTTTTGGTTTAACAGCTTTTTTTCAGAACCAGATCAATCACTGGACAAGAATCCAGCTGCTCAAGATCCTGGAAGATCAAACAGTGAGACTAGACCGCCATTGAGTGAGTTACCTTCAAAAACCATTACGGTCTGTTCACAAAAGATTTCGACCGCTCCTCGTCAAAGGTATAGTCTGTTCAAAATATAGAGAACATCATTTGAATTGGCCCGCACTTCTTGGCTGGCTGAGTATCCAACGTTTACATGCTGTATACGCAGCTAAATTCCTGCTAATTTGATTTGCAAAAAGTTCTATGAAGAAAGCGCGGGCCAATTCAAATTATGCTCTCTACATTTTGAATAGACTATAGCCTTCGGCTATACCAGAATGCCAGGACCGCTGCGGGACCAATTATCTGGGTCTCGTCACGAACCCCCCCCCCCCCCCCGCCCGAAAATTGTATTGTTGTTGTCTTTTTTCAGCGGTTTTCAGCTATTTTTATCGTTTCAACCTACGTTGAATTGAATCAGCATTCCTACATTAAATTGATTCAGTTTTCAATTGTTTACTCGACGACTCAGTTTGAGAACCATGACAAGTTTCATATTTCAGCTCTCCGGTGGTACGAAGACATTTTGGATGTCTGCCTCACAGTATTTGCCCTTGTCGGGACAGTCGTAGAAGAAGAAAAAGACGATGATGTCGACGAGAACGGTGACCGTGACTATGACTTTAACGACGACGATGACGACGATAAGACTCGTTTGAAGAAATTCCTTTTCACAGCGCTTCTCAACTTCAATGAACATTACACTGCCAGTGACACTGAAGAAGAAGACTCGGAAGACGAGAAAAATCAGGAAGTGAACGTCTTTTTACAGGTAGATACAAAGCAGAAGACCAAAGTTATGTTTCCAGGTGATCTCTGATCCTGAGGAGGGATTTGTGGACGAGGATCATTGTGAAGATTGGTTCCTTCTCAATGATGTCGTCTTCGTAGTTGATGAGAAGCTCACGAAGCAAGAGATGGACAAAATGAGCGCATAGAAATAAATCTATTTTGAAATTTCTTTTGAGACAAGCGAGATCTCTCAGTGTTGCTGTTCCCCTCTGTCTTGGCCGCCTCTCAATAAAACTTGCAATGGCCGAAGAATCTATTTCAAAGAATCATTCACAAAGCACAGGTTCGCTTTCGTAAGCACGCCAGAGATCACATAAAAGGGCAGGGTCAAGAGGCATATCAGGATCTCCCATGTAGCCAGAGTAGTCGAGAAGAGTCTTGCTGTCAATCCCCTGGCATCGGAAGATTAACCATCTCTGGCAAGAGACGAAAGTTCGTCTGTACCGAGTAGTCATAACGGTCGTGTTCGTTAGAGAACATGCTCAGAGCAAGAAGAACACTGTCGGGATTTGCGACTAGGAGGATAGAAACTCTTCGTTTCACCTTATCCTCCGCAAATCTTAGAATGAAAGTCCGTGGTCTGGAGACTTGTTGAGATCGCGATGAGAACCTCCTGATCTTCCGATAAAAGTTGTAGTCTTGTAAGACCAGTCTCCCGATCGCCATTTCTGAAATGAACTGCTTTGTATGTCCCGTTGTCTCTCCGTCTCTGACCCTCTATCGCCCCCTCTTTGCTGCTTAAAATTACCCACCTCTACCAACGCTCCAATCGGATAAGAGCTAAGAAATAAGAGCCAATCGGATAAGAGCTAACAGCTTTGAACTTTTTGAAAATATCACTGTCGAAATTATTTGTTATTTCAAGCATTTGTGGATTCTAAACCATTTTTGTTTTTCAATATATGCACTCTTACCAATTGCTTGGCAAGTTTCAAACTATCCACTAGATCACGACAAATTACGTTTCCACCAGTCATCCACGGCTTCACGGCCGTCTTGATCCTGTCTATTCGCTTGATGTGTCGTTTGTGCAAATAGATCGTCGGTGTTCTGATTGGCCACTTCATTCGGTTAAGCAGATGAAGGAAAGTTCCACCCCAAAAACCAGGCGAGCCTTCGAATGAAAAGGGTAGAATTGAGGTCGGATCGTCGATATCGTGCCAACCGCACACTCTTATGAAAGATTCACGGATTAGGTGAAGGCGTTCGAACGGACGAAAGCTCGAGAATGCATCTGAATTAGATCTGAATACTGGAAATGGAACTACGTACCTTGGAAAAGATGGCTATAAGATCGTCATAGCCCAGCTTGTTCAGAATGATTGGTTCTGATAGGGGAAGTAACTCGTCTCTGAATGACTGCCAAGTATTGGTCCTTCATGTAAGCGTCCCTGTAGTACTTTTTAAGGATCTTGACAACATGGGTGAAAAGTTGTCTGTATCGTTCAAACTCTTTATCACTGAGCTAAATCAAATATTTTTATAACTTGCAAATATTTGACTGACCTTCGAGATGTGGACGTCGCTGTCTGTTCAGAACTCTTCTGGAAAGACATCTGGGAGATACATGGAACAAGATGAAAAAAAGGGGGAAAGAATGAGGGAATGCGGCGCTACAAAATTAGCTTTCAGGGTAGTAAAATCAATGAGCCAAAAATCGATTAGGGATCTCACTTGTAGGAAAACGAGAACAACTATGTGATCTAGTAGGTATATTTTCAGTTCTCATGAAACTTATAATCTGTCCCTCTGTCCTCCGTCTCTGAATCTCTGTCTCTCAGTGTCTTTGTCCCTCTGTCTCTGACTCTCTGATTCTCTGTCCCTGTGTCTCTCTGAGTCTCTGTCTCTTTGACCCACTAACTCTGTCTTCCTGTCTCTTATTCTTCTCTCCAAAGCATCAATGAACAAAATATTATATTTTCCTGCCCTCATGATCTCTCATTCCCCCTAATAGTCTTGCTGTTCCCACAGCACATACAACCTATTTTCCACCCCCACTCGACCCATGATTTTCAATAACCACCCACAGGGTGCTGTCAGATCAGACAGCCTAGAATTCTTAGGTTCTTGGCTCACCTTTTCATGAAAATCAGTTGCAGCTAATACTTCCATATAATATTTTGTATCTGCTCAAAATAATCTCGATTCACTGTCTCGAAAGTCTCTTTACCAATACCTCTTTACGAGCTGTTTGTGGGCTGCCTTTAATCAGCTCCCGATCTATTCTCACTACTAAATGGATAACCCGACGCTGTCTACTTTTAAGGAGATTTTTGATGGGACTGTAAGTTTAAGTCTGAAAGTTACAGTAATCTGCGCTTATCCTAAAATGAAGCGGGCAAGATCTAAGCTTTTTTAGGATGAACGCCCAGACTACAGTAACCAACACATTGTTCCAAATCGAATTGATACAGTAACCCGTGTTTATATTCTAAAAATTACAGTGATCAGAAGTTACAGTAACCCGCACATATTCAAGTGATAAAACAAGTGAAACAGTAGTCAGCGCTTAAACTTTTAGGATAAGAATTACAGTAACCGCTCTCCAAAATAGAGACAAAACTACAGTAACTCGAGGTTATCCCAAAAAATGAAAAAGATCAAACAAATCTCTGATATAAAGATTAAAACAGGCTGCAACATGGTCCCACTGCCAGCCATACGATATTTCCGGCTGGGCTGTCGAGTTACTGTTCTACATGAGCATGACTCTCATCCTCTTCTACCTCTACGTCATACTGACCATCGCCTACCGGAAACTCTTCAAAGGACAGTTCCAGAGCACATTTTATAACTGTGCCTTTGTTCTGGCCGTTGGAGACATTGGAATCTTATTGATCTTCTCACGAGGTGTGAAGTTTCTCATCAATTTGACAATCAAAATTAGCCACAATTCCCGCTTGCGTGCTTCTCGAAATTCCGGCTCGTTACCTGGCGTGGGAGTCGCTGGGCGTGTTTTGTGTTGATATCATTTACGGGAGCAATCTTGTTGTGGCGGCTATTCGACTCAATGCTGTGTTCTATCTGACGAGTAAACAAATTAGACGGATTGTGAGTTCAGGGAGTAACAGACACAGTAGCAGTGATCGTAACAGTAACAATATACGGTATTAGTGAGAGTAACAATCAGGAATGGTCCAATATCAAAATCGAACAATCGAATGCAAATATATTCGATTCATTTCAGTTCACTCAAATATGCGAATATTCGTATTCGAATACGAATAGCAATTTTTGGTACAATATTCATCGAAATTTGAGGGTTTTTGCTATTCTCGCTATTCGAATACCGAATATTCGTCTTCAAAAACACGAATCGAATACCAAATATTCGAATAGATCTTTCCAAAACGCGATACGAATATCGAATAACGAAAAAGAAAAAAACGCGAATAATTCGCCCATCCCTGGTAACAATAACAGTATATATTCCTGTCTTCTCAGATCTTCCTCAACATATTCCTGGCTCTCGAATTCTTCTGGGCCCTGACCATGGCCGTGCTCTACTTCAAAGGCTTCATGAAAAGGATCTGGTTCGAAGGAACTCAGTACCGATACGAATGGATCTCTCCATTCCAATACCGTACAACTGTTAACATGACCCAGCTCGGGTTAACATTTGGCATCTATTGTTTTGCTTTCTGGCGACTGCGAAGGTTCAAGTCAGCAATTTCATCAAAATCTTCGCGCGAAGAGCACCGTCTTCTTCTCCTGGCTGGATTGATCTTTCTCTGTGAGCTCGTTTTCATTTACAGTTCCGACTGGATTGGATTCCAATGGGGTATCGGAGATGCCAATTTTAATGCAAATGTTGCGTATTTTGGAAGACCACTGTCTACTGGATCCACGCCGGTAAGTTCTCTGTCTCTCTGACTCTCTAAAATTCAATTATTCAGTTTTTCTACCTCTTATTCTCGTCTGAACTAAGGAAATCCTGTTTTTATTGTACACATGGCTGTTCCAAGAGTAAGGAACTTTAGGTAAGGAAACTCACAGAATTTCAGGCTTACCGGGCTCTACACACTCCAATTCTCTGAACAACAATATCAACAACAAAAAATCGGTTCCTACGAAGGACCAAGTTGTTCAATGAAAGTACTGTAAATATTTGAATAGAGGCACTGGGCCACTTTTCCCTATTTTTTACTGGTAGCCAGGAACCATATCTGTATCGGAAAAAATCTAGGAAAGTCGAAAAATATTTTCTTCAATCCGAAAAAATGGATAAGTATATTTTATGGGTTAGGGACTTTTCTTAGAAAAAAATTTCTAAGAAAAGTTGCGGTCGAATTTGTTGACCGTTACTTCTTCTGTACATTTTCTTGGTAAAGTGGTCGCCGTGTACAAGCAGGGTACTATAAAAATATTTTGAAAAAAAAATCGAAAGAAAACCATGCCATAATTTTCGTTAGAAAAAATTCTAAGAAAAGTGGCAGTAAAATTCGACCGTGACTTTCGTTAGAATTTTTTTCTAAGAAAAGTCCCTAACCCTATTTTATTGTATTCGAATAGTGACACAGTGCCTCTATTCAAATATTTACGGTATCTGTGCGTTTCCATATTGTCGGGCCATTAGTTTCAGGCCTCTGTTCGTTGCCATAAACAATCAAAAACTTTATTCATTGAAAACCTAATAAATCGAGAGAAATAGTTTATTGAACCACATTTCCCGCCTCTCCCGCTGAACTATTAGGCGTCGATTTCACCTTGTAGCAGAACAAGACGGCATATCGGACGTCGGTAGAGAACACCACGTACAGTAACTGGAAGATTAGTAGCTAAAAAACTACTTACTGGAGTGACTCCAGTAGCCACTGGCTTCCCGAAATAACTCAGATTTCCGTTGAATTCGTCACCGCCAATGCCAAAAAAGGAGCCAATCCAGTCGATACAGTAGTAGAAGAAAAGTTCACAGATGAAGATTAGTACAGCCAGGAGAAGAAGACGGTACTCTTGTTTGTAGGTCTTCACTGACTGGATGTTTCTCACCTGGAGTGTTACTATTACTGGTACTGGTACTGTCTCACCTTCCGCAACAGATAAGCAGAACCACAATACAAAATGAAAGTCACAGTCAGCTCAGTCAATGTCCACGGAGTTCTGATGAAACTGACTGGAAACAAGAGTTCAGACTTGTACTGAACTCCAATAGGAAACCAGATCCTCTTGGCCAGTCCTTTAAACCAAACAAAGGACCAAATAAGTGCAAAGATGAATATCAAGATGAGGAAGAGGTTGAGAAGAATGTCTCTCTGAATTCTGTCGTTAAACTGAGTGTGTTGGCTATACCTCCCGCCGTCTGGTGGGGTAGTAGCAGGAGAGAACAGCGTCCAGACGAATGGTCGATATTACGAGATTGGTTCCGTAGATGAGTTCAATACAAAACAATGTTAACGACTCCCAGGCGAGGTATCGAGGGACAATGTTTCTCAGGACGCAGGACGTCATGTTGGCTGGAAAATGGAGACAGAATGACAGAGAGACAGAGGCAGAAAGACAGTACCTCTGGACGAGAGGAGCAGAGTTCCAACATCACCCAGAGCCAGCATAAAGACACAGTTGTAGAACGGTCCTTTAAAGGAATCCTTCAGAAGACGTCGATAGGCAATAACAGCTATTATCAAACAGTAGAAGACTATTGAAATTAGACATATACAAAAAAGAATTTCTGTGCCCATCTGGGAAATTGCCCATGGTGTTCCTTTACATTGTGTCCAGTTAGAAAACTAAATCTTATTGGAATTAAAAGTGAAAAACTTACGGCATCCTCAGCAATTTCGGAAAAGGTACTGATGGTAGGAGTTTCCATCAAAAATTCTATGCTGTTTTGTGACAGAAAACAACAACGGAATTGGTTGTAATGAGGTTACGCGAAGATGAAATGAGCTGACACATGGTGGAGAGAAGGAAACAAAGACCAATACTGTTTCTGTACCATTGGAAAGTGGCTGTTTGTTTGTTTGCCAATATCAGACAATCACAGCTTGTGGTAAACAAGAATATATGGTCCTACTATCGCAAAAAAAGTTAAAGAAGAATATGGGAACGAACCGTAAGTTTCTGTCAGGGTGGTCCACGTTGACCGGAGCCAGTAAGTCAGTAAGGTACACATTCAGTGTTTTTAAAAGAAGCAAAAAAAAATTTCCATCAAGGGGGGACTTTGTTTAAATTCACAGTCTGCCCTGTTATCCATTCGGCCACGCGGGAAACCGTCGGAATCAGCTTTGACAATCACCAATACGAGGAGACTTCTTTTTAAAGTTTTATTGCCAGCATGGGAACACGTCTAAAGCTGTCAGTGCTTTTCGTGGTCGAGGCCCTGTTCCTTCAGCTTGTCAGTCTCCGTCTTCTAGTCAGTCAAAGTCTGAAGCTTCTTCATCTTCTCGACCTCCAGTTGCAGCTTTGCGTTCTTTTGTTCAGTCAGAGTCCATTTCTGATTCAATCTCTCTACTCCTTTCAGAACTTCAACTGGAACAACCGTCTACCTAGAAGATATTTCCTACACTGGCCTCATATTTCAGTCTTTCTTCGTCTAGATCTACAATATATCCCAAAATGACAGAGAAGCGATGACTGTGGTCACTTTTGCTAATTTTACTACCTTCAAACTACAGATGTGATTTCCAGACTCATTTGCCCCGGACATTGGACACTCAGCAAAGATAAGCAGCTAAAATTTTAAGTATCGGATTCGGGTCTTCTTTTTGAACAAACTATGAATACCATAGTTTCATTCCGGGCTAATTTACTAACAGTCCAAACGAAACGAGGCGCAAGATTGCGGTCGGGGCTATCGTGTGCCCATTATGGCCCGACCAGCTGTCTCTCTCAGAAAAGGAGGAAGGACCAACCTTGTCTTTATCTCATACTCTCTTCTCTGCCCCCGTCCTCTCCCGCCTCCCCGTCCCACAGTCTCTCTCCCTAGGTGCGCTCCTTCACCTGTCCGCTCTTTCGCCACCCGTCTGACCGTCTCGATCGATGCCCGAATACACAGAGAGAGACAGTCGCCTGGCTGCTGGCCGGCCGTGTATGACTGTTCAGCAGCAGTCGAGAGATGCACCCTCTAATGGCACGGGTGCTGGATCTCCGTCAGCTCAGTCAAGCTGGACAACTTTTTGCTTTGAGCGACTATGACGTCATTACAGATCTCGTAAGTAATTCTAACTTCATTTTTTCTGCTTGTTGGAACATGTTAAAATATAGGTAGTGACCCTGTTTGTTTGCACTGACCACCGGCACAGAGATGAGCGAGCTCTGGAAATTACTGACAGTCATGCTACAATCAGTCTGTTCAATGAGAAAAAATAGACCTTATAAATGGTCGTTGCGAGACCCTTGCCATGGAAAAGGCGAATACTCAGCCAAGTATGTACGTACGATTGTACGATTTTGTATGTACGATTGATTGATTCGCTTCGAGACCCATTTTTGCAGATCAATGATAAAGGCTGCGGAATCACAATTTCTATGCCAAGTGACGGAAAAAAGCCTGAGATGACCTTGCTGGCAGAGCTTAATAATAGTCAGAAGAAGGGGTTGGACTGGGAAAGACCCGTCTCCGGAAATTGAGCCTTTTTTTCACTAGTCTGCATTCAGATGTTTGTTGACATATATCGAGTGATAAAGAAGTTTGACAAAACAGGCAGATTAATGTAAGAACTGGAACCAAAAGAGTTAAAGAGAAAAGTTTCTAGACAAAAAAGATTTTCCAAGAAAAACTACTGAACCTAGGAGTCAAATTCAGTGATCAGACTTTGTCCAGTTCCGTTTTAACTGTTTGAACGTTTCATGTTAACATGTTACAAACCAAACTCAAAAAAACCGAGTGAAATTCTTCTGAGAGCAGTTCAGATGGCTAAAACGGGACTAAACTGAAGTTGTGATGAAATTACCATGAGATCATGGGACGTGGTTCAAAGTTCTGAGAGACCTTATCATGTCAATCAACTTCAGCTTATTCATTCTCTCACCTCAAACTTTTTAGAGTTCGGCTCTCCAGCGGGTAAAAGAAATCTTTAACGATGATGGTTACGCACTGAACAGAGTCGACCAGAATGTCATTGAGATTGTCATTTCCAGGGTCACGGCAGCGATCAGGTAAGATTCTCTGTTTTTTTCACTCGCTTTCAGAGAAACAAATACGATGGAAACGTATTGTGCCGAGCTTGTAGACACCTTGGATAGTTGTCTGAATCATCCAATGGTAGTCGAAGACGACCAAGGAAAACTGATTGATTCGCCACATTGCAAAATAGCCAACGATTTGTTGAGCAGTCTCTTCTTGAATTACAACAAGAGGACCGTAATGACGCTGGCTGTACCGGTAGCCATCAAGGTTTGTCGAGGCGAGAAAGAACAAACAGAATTCAGGCTCTGTCGGCGAGTAACCAAGAACTGGTGAAAAATGTCTCAAACTACATCTCCTTGGCATCAATTCACAATGGGAAGGCTCTGGCTCACTATGCGAACCAGATCATCGGGCATATTATCAATAACGGTCAGTCAGACTCTCTGTCTCTCAAACTCTCTATTCCTCTGACTTTTTAACTCTCTGTCTCTGTCTGTCTCTTTGTCTCTCTGTCTCTCTGACTCTCTGTCTCTCTGTCCGTCAGCCTACCAGACTCTCTGACTATCTGACTCTCTGTTCCAAATGAGTCTCGCCCTTGTTTGTGTTTGCTCAGACTGACTCACTCTCCCCGATCACTTACTCATCCTCTTTGTTTCATGAAACAGGAAACATGACTCTTTTTCAGGGAACCTCTCCTTGTTACGGGTACTTCCTCAAATCTACAATGAAAACCGGGAACCATTCCATGCTCAACTCACTCCGTTGCTGGCCATGCTGACAAATAAGGATGCTGACTGTTCCGATAAACTGTCGCTTCTTCAGTTGACCAGTATGGTCGCCAACTTTAAGCCTGATGTGAGTCGAATGAGAGACAGTTACCCTCTTTTTTCAGCTTCTCACCCCATATCTCTCAATGTTCGACTCCTTCCTCCGCTCTCCGTCCACCTGTACAGCCATTCTCAACATTTACATGTCCATCATCTCCAAAGGGAAAGCAACTCTTCTGGCTGCGTACATCGAATCTTTAAAAGAGATTTCTTCAAAGCCAGCCTTTTCCAGCAATAAAGTTACAGTATCCAAGGTATGCTACTTTTTTCCTGTTACCTTTTTCACCAGATCATTGGCAACATTGGTCGTGTCTCTCCACAACTGGCTGCAAATGCCATGGAGGAGCTGATGAGAAGTGCTAGAAGTTGCGATTCTCAGCTTCAACCCTCTACTTTGAATGAGATCGAGGGGATTGGAGATGCCTATCCTCATGTCATTCGGCCGTTTGTTGAGACGCTGAGGTCGTTGAGAACTCCCTCGAATTCGAGAATAATCGACAGGATAGTCAATATGACGGGGTGAGATCAGGTCTCTTCCAGAGACTGATACAAAATTTTCAGCGAATCCTCCCGAAGTTCCCTCGCCGGATCCTATTTGATCCCACCCGAGCCGACAGCGACAATCTACTTGGCCGCACCAAATTCCAGTGATTCTCTGATTCGAAACTCTCAGCCCAGAGTCAATGGCAACAGCAGGAACAGTATAATAGCCGGGTAGGGTCATTTTCTCACAAAGTAGGGCTATCAGTTTCAGTGGCTCCAGAACATTGTTCCCAGTCGAAGTGGAGAATTCGACGCAGGAACTTGACAGGAACACCCATCAGCTGGCTATGAAGTACCAGAACACGAGTAGCGGGAGTTTGCCGAGGATTTATTCGAGGAGTCATACCAGCATGAATGGGTAAGAGTCACAGAGAGACAGGAGAATCCTCGTTCAGACACCGGTCAACCTGTGAAAACATGTCCGTCTCGCGTGAGCTCTCCCAATGCTCCATTCCCGCTTCTATAGCCGGTGGCAGTGGTCGCGCTCCTCCCGAATACGTCAGCCGACCTCCTCCCCAGTATCAGCCTCCGAAAAACGGCAGTCTCGAGTCGACACCTCATATTCAAGTTTGATTTATCGCTTTCCGTCACGAAAGGATTCATAGATGGGAAGAGACGGCCGTGTTAGGCCGGTGGGTGGGGCACGGAGGCCGGTCAAATGGCCTGCTGGTAGCTACGAGACGACGTTTCCGGCAAATTCCGACCCCGTAACCACGACTAAAATGCACCCTTTGACTGAAGAGGATGAGAATCAGTGGAATGTGAGTAAAAGTAACAGTGACAATGACACGACCCTCTTTCAGGGAGTAGTCGACCGATCAGATGTCGTCCTCCAATTTGTTGAACACCGAAAGAATAAGATCCGACGCTTCGTCTCTGAAATTTCTTCTCGATTTCCAATACCCATTCAGTGCACAGTTGAAGGGTCTAAAAGTAGTTCTCTGCCTCTCTGTCCTCAGAGTCATTCAGGTTCAAAACATCGAATGCTGGTCCATTTCTCCTGTCAGTCCCATCAGTCAGCCTACTGTGTCTTCAATGACGAGTATCTGTTTGCGTTTAAGACGAAAATGGCTGCCTCTTGGCTACATCTCATGTTTCTACAGATGCAATGTTCGGCTCTGGATGCCGGGGGCAATCCTGTTGCTCAGTCGTCCAATGCTTATCAGACTCTGGCCAAGTGAGTCTCTCTGTCTCTCTTTCTATCTGCTTCGCTGTCTCACAACTCCGTTCAGATGTTGGCAATGTCTTCCCCAGACGATCCACAAAGACAAGCCTTTCGTCACCCTTGTGACCAGTGCCTTCCCGACTCCAAAGGACCAAGAAAAGCTCCTGAAAGAGCTAGAAGGCGCCAACTTTTTTGACTGCTTCTACATGGACCCGACCACGAACCGATGGAACTGTTTTAGCTGCTCCAATCCGGATAGAGTACGGTATCATTTGCCTATTTTTCCCCTAAAGAAACAAAAAAATTAGCTGCTTTGTGGAGGAAGGAGGAGTCCACAAAATGCTTGAAGGGCATCTGAAGGAGAAAAAAGGCCGGTGGCGGTTTTTCCGTCGCTATCATACGAAGTATTTTACGCTGAGTAGTGCGGCATTAACTTGTAGCAGGCAGCAAGTAACGGTTAGTTTTTCGACAGAGAGACAGAGAGCCTGTAAATTTTTCAGGATAAAACTGTGGGTACCCTGCCTGCCATTGATCTCAAGAGTATTCGATCCGTCCGATCGCTCAGTCGCGGCAAAAAGAACAGAAAATCACTGCGTCGAGCTTTTGAAATATTCACTTCCGACAACAGTTCCGTCGTTTTAAAGGTCTGTCCTTTAAAACTTTACAATATAGTGAAAAACCTTTAGGCGACGGACGAGAAGCAAGCAGAGGAATGGCTTCACTGCATACAGATTGCGGTGGCTTGTGCAAAAAGAGAGAATTAGATTTTTTCCCGTGATTTCCCGGTACTTTTAGAGCTTCAACCCAAATACGGACTTTTTATTTACTCATCTCCTTTCTTTCACTTTATCCAAACTGCTTTAGTTCACGGCATTTTTGCAATAAATTATATATTTTTTGAGACAAATTACAGAGCAATTTGACAGAGAGTACTCTTCGATTCATGCATACAGTCGGCGGCCTTGTAGTAGCCAACTTGTCCAGCAGGGAGGAGATGTCCTTCGGCTATAGTCTGATTTGTTACAAATTAAAAAAAATCTTTTTTCAACGTTAGGAAGAAATACCTTGAAACAGTTGCCTTCTTCGAAAGACGGCTCGCGCTTGTTACAGAATTTTACAAAGCCTTCAGTCTTCCCAGCGGAGCTGGCAAACCTGGCTCGCAATCAGGCCAACTTCGGCCAGGAGGTCAGCTTTGCTGCTGTCTAAAAAATATTCATTTCGCATTTATTTCTGATTTTTCTTGTTTAAGAATACTTTTTAGGGTTAGATTGAATTATGACATCAAAAAATTACGAGAAAAGTGGCAACGAAAATGCAAGAATCTTCGGATTTTCCAAGAGCTTCGTTGAAATCTTCAGAAAGTATTTCGATTTCTTCTCTTTTCATCGTCAGTTTTCTGTTTTCTTGTAATTTTTTGCTGAAAATGAAAAAAAAATGAGAAATAAATGATTTTTTAGCCCTCCGCAATGTTTGACATGCCTGGTCACAGCGGTTTCTAGTATTTTTCCCCTGTTTTACTTTTTTCTTCAGTTTTGGCCTACTAATGAACAACGACTACCGTAACCCGAATGCTATTTGCCTCGTTCTTCCTGAATCACCAGACAAGTTCTAGAGACTCAAAGAGACATTTCGGGTTGCAGTAGTCGTCATTTTCTTTGTGCTGACCTTACCCATTTCTAGACCGGCTTTCTCTCACTGAGAGTCGAGGACGAATAAGGAAGCGTCACGTACAAAACGATCAAAATCGTCTCTCTTCGCGCCCAGTTCAGTCTCAAGACGAAACCAGGACACGGGAAAGGCAGTTTCGAGCTTGCCCTGAAAACTCGACCTGATGGACCCAGTCAAGCCGATGTCAGGAATATCAAGAATTCCGCCCAGAAGTCGAACGTGACTATCGAGAAGGATGGCAACTACTACGTCGTAAAGCTGGAGGAGATCGACATCGACCCAACCGTCGCTTTCGACATCATCTGGGCCGACGATCTGCGCAACGGATCTCGCTACAAGGCCGTCTTTGCCATTAAAAAGGAAGATGACAATATTCTGAAGTCATTGAATAAAACTTGACCAGAATTCTTTGTTTTTTTTTTCTCGTGTTCAAAAACTATTTTCCCATTGGTGTTTGTTATTTTGTAGATAGCAAAGTATCTAAGTGTGCAAATCTTTTCTTTCTTCTCGTGTAAGTTTTACATCGTTGTTTTTGTTTTCTCTTACCCATCCCAAGCTATCTAACAGTACTCTCGTCTGTCATTCAATTTCATGTCGCGTGATATTGTTCGATACGAATCCGACTGAAGCCTCTCCATACCAGAGGTCAAAATGTAGTTTTTCTCGTAATGTACGAGATGGGACTCGAAGGGCATGAAGAGAAAAACGGAGAAATATGTACTATTTACTAAAAAAAAATATTTGTTCAAAATATCTTTGGTCCCGCCGCGAAAACAAGCCGTCCGGGGTCAATTTGAATTACAACAGACCTTTAAAGGAAGCCTCCGGGATCGGGTGAAATGGTGCAACCGCTGCGAGACCAATTGCACGGGTTCCGTCACGATTGTAGCGGATTCCGACACGATCTCATCCCAAAAAAGTTTAATTTGGCACTTCTTTCGACGTTTTTAGCCACCGCTCTAAACACCTTTCCAGTTTATTTATTTTATAATATCATGCTTTAGGAATCTTCTTCATGGAAGTCATGCGTCATTGGGCAATTGATCTCATCTGCGGTTTTTGTGGTCTTGGAGCTGGTTGCGCCATCGGAACCGTCAGAGATGGTGGAGTACGTGAAACGGCTAAACAGCCTGGTCTCTTCGTCGGAATGATTTTCATTCTTATCTTCTCCGAGGTTTGTCTAGTTTTCATTAATTTGCTAATCACTCGGTCTAGGTCTTGGGACTCTACGATATGATCGACGCTTTGATCCTTGGAACATCCAAAATTGTATTTATGTAAAGTGATATCCACATTCCCATTACAACTGCCTGTTTGTATTGTACACTTTCTTTTCTAGCATCCCAACCGTGGGTGAGAAGTTTCTTCATCGACACATAATGTTCGTCCAGAGTATTGTCCAGACTATTGTTTTAATAAAAAAATTCATGCTACATATCGAGTCCAATAAGAGGAAGATTTTTATACTTTCGGAGACAAATTTTTGTTGACAAAGGAGATATGGATCGGACTGGGATATCGGAGATTTCACGAGCACAACAAACTTAAAACCCCTTCCGCTGGCTAAAAGAAGATCCTTGCTCGAATCACTGATTATTGTTTGGGTAAAAGAGACGAGGTGGGGTGTCCACTGCCTTCTTTCAAGTCGACGAGCTGACCAAATGAGTCTGGATATTATGGTAAGGTCATGGGCTGGTCATGGTAGCTGATTACTTCTGACCTGCTTTGACAAGTCCAAAAAAACTTGTGAAGAGACTCAAAGAGTTACTCATCTTTGCGACCACCTCTCCAGCTCAGTAAAACAGCTGAAAGAAATGCTACTGTACTCCGTATACTCTAGGGAGAAGATAGTTTCTACTGGGTCCAGGACTCCTCCAGTAGCAGAAAAGCTCCCAAACCCCATATCTTGACAATCAGACTGATCAAGTCTAGACGGATACCTTCTCGGTATCACTGACAACTATGAGAAAATGAGCATTGGAGCTGTTCAGTCAAAAATCAGTCAGAGATATCAGGCAGCAGTGGGATGAGGTCCCCTTCGAAAAGATTCTTCTGTGGCTCATGATTTATGTCCAGAAAAGCAAGCCAGCCAGAAAGCTAAAAAGATTGGAAAAAATCGATAGTCGACCCGCATCAGTAGTCCTTCGAATAATCTCACAAACTCATAAGACAGAAACAAGACAACTTGGAGGTATCTTTACTCATCCTGCAATGACTCCCAAACTGACCGAGGCTGTCTTATCCAAAGCAAGTTTTTTCTCTCTCCTAAATGTGAATAATTTAGTTAACCGACAGAGCTGCAGTTCGTCTCTCATTGACCTGTTTTGAAGCCCAAAAATTGTGCTCGAAATTCAGAAAAGTGGAATTGACTCGATACGAAGAATATGTGGGAAGATGCAGGGATCTTGCTAGTGTGAGTTTATACTTTCTTCGTGAGCTCGACTAAAGTATTAGTCAAGTCTAAAGTGGCTTTTCTAGAACAAGACAGACTTTGACATCCGGTTTCAGCTCTTCTCTGGCGACATCGCGTCCATCCTGAGGCCCCGTACTAGCAGTCAGGATGCCTGTCAGATGCTGATGGTCATGGCTGGTTTTTTACGCGTGCTTGAAGACGAAAATTTTCTGCTGAATTCTAAATAAAATCTGTCTCTTTCTCTCATTTATACTGTTTGACTCATTACTCATCCTCGTTCGAGTGATCTATCAGGTTTCAAAAAAAGTGGTCAAATCGATCGAAAAAAATATGATAAGTCTCAGAAGACAGACTCAGAATGCATAAAAACCACTTTTGGAAAAATTTATCATGATACGAGCTCTTTCAGCTCCTTCAAGGTGCATCGACCGATTTCTTCAAAACCATTGGGTTAGGACTGTGCAACTGCTGGACGTTGGTCACTTCGGGTTTTTGAGCCGCCCAGTGCTCAGTCAAAAAAAATTCCTGAAAATCGGGTCTCGGCTGAAAACTTCGCATATCAGAAGCTACAAAACTGCGTTTGACAGAATTTTGTATAAAACATTTGAGCTGTGCGCTTTTCAAATTTTAAAAATGGGTTTTTGCCTTCTAAATTTCACCTTTTCGACTGGCACTCAAAATTTTTGAACCATGGCCTCTGATCTTTATACATCATCAAAAAGATCTAATTTTGCCCGTTCTTCCCTTTTTTGAAGTTTTCTTTCGTTCAAAAGTTATCGCAAAATCGGCAACGGGAGGCTCAAGACCTGATAGAAAGAACCCGGTCTCTCTGTCCTTCAGTCTTTCTGTCTCATTGTCAGACTCTCTGTCTCCATGACTCTGCCAATCTATCTCTCTGTCTCTCTGTCTCTCACAAATTAACTTGCAAAACTATTCCGGACCGAGACACCGGTCTCTGTTTGTCTTTACCCACTATGTCCAGGCAGATCCGTCGCGTTTTCAAAAAACTGTATTTGCTAATGCTCTTCCTCATTTTCTTAGTGTTAATCTACGTCTCCAGTCACTCTGGTAAAAGAGTAAACCAATCTAAAATTCCTAAAAACAGAACGTTCAAAGATCTTCTCCTGGAAGAAACAATTGACTCTACAGCCTCAAGAAAACTGTCCCCTGACATTTTCTTCAATTTTCAATGGAATAGTGACAGTCAAGAAAAGGGGATTGAATTGCTATGGAAGGTTATATTTTGAAACTCTTATCAGTATCGAGAAAGTTTCAGATGCTTCGACAGGCGAGACTATACCCCTCCAGGAGTTCTGAAGGTGTGGGAACCGATAGAGACTCATGTCTATGCGTGTGAACTCGTCGAAATCCAGTGCAGATCCGTGGAAAAGCCGAAAAAATTGGTCTACAGAATGCTGCACACCCAGTTTTTGAACGTTAGAGAGTTTGTGAGGTTTGCAGTTTTTTCTTTCTTTTCAGGACCTATCACCAATTATGAACAATCCAACACCCGCAAATTGAAATTTTTGAATTTACCGCTTCTCGCACCTTTTAATAATTTCAATTCAGTCAAAATTTTGACTTCCCGCGCTTGGGTCTCTTCGCGATTTAGAATTCGTGACGAGACCGTTTCGAGCAGTCCTTTAACTGTCCGTCGTGGCGAGCTGTGGGCGAGCAGACTTCAAATACTTTGGGTCCATTTTTTGGCGCCAGAATTACAGTATTCTGTTCAGTTACAGTAGCCCGTGCTGATCCCAAAAATATACTTTTATGAGAAAGTTTAAGCAGAAGATCAGTCTCACATCCAAATGTTCTCGTCTTCTTCTTTGAAACTCTGGAGCAAGTTGAAGAGTTAGTCCAAGTTCCGATCATGACAGTATAACTTACACAGAATCTTGTCAGTCTCCATGACTTTTCTTGAAGAACTGTCAAATCAAAATGTGGAGATTCTAGGAGTGCGAAAGCTTTTCGATAGACTCACAGGTAGAGATAATAATCTTTTTTTATGTAGACAGTTCAGAAAAAAAGCAACTTTGTTCATCCGTCGATGAACTGCTTGAAGAGGCTACGAGAAAGGGCTATGTGGTAAAAATAGTTTCTTTGATTAGCTCTGGCATTAAAAACCTGGGCTCTCATTGTCTCTTCGGTACTTTGGTAATACACCTTTGCCAAAAGTCAATTACTGACCTTGTTACTACTATTTATTGTTTGAAGCAATTGAGCAAATGCAATTAAGGTACAAAATTTTTTATAAGCCATGAAAGTATTCTGAACGGTACAACCGATTGTTGGGCCGGCTACCAGACGAGTCAGATCGAAAAGGAAGGCTTTACCAATTCAAGGGAAACCACAAATACAACTTCGAGTTCTAGCCGATCACCTAATAATTTCCTACCAATTATTAAATTTTACTCATGATAAAAATTATAAAATTCTGTACTTTAATTGCATTTGCTCAATTGCATCAAACAATAAGTAATGATTTTTGGAAAAAGTATTCTGTGTATTACCAAAGTACTGTCTTCCAGACAATGCTCACAGACGATTCCCAGAAAGGGACACTCCGTTCCCTGAATTGTAGTCAACCTATTAAAAATCATCTGGATCACACATTCGAGTTAGTTTATCCATCAACGATCACATGCAAAACCGACAGGGATTTTTATGCCTTCACCTGGTTTGAGTCCAACTTCAGAGAGCTGTTCCACAAGAATGACTGCTCATTTGTTCAGAAGCAAACTTTTCAGTTGGTTCAAAATGTCTGGCAGTTTTACCCAGGTAACGACTAGAATACCGTAAATATTTGAATGCACTGCGCCACTATTCGAATACAAAAAATACGTAATTACGTTCACATTTTTTTCCGCTTGACGACGGCATTTTTTAACATTTTCCCTATTTTTTACTGGTAGCCAGGAACCATATCTGTATCGGAAAAATACTAGGAAAGTCGAAAAATATTTTCTTCAATCCGCAAAAAAATCCGTAAGCAATTGCGTATTTTTGTGTTCGAATAGTGGCGCAGTGCATCTATTCAAACATTTACTGTTGGTTTCAAAAAATGCTTTAGACCGACCGAAAATATCAGTTAATTTGATGTCAGCTGCTGGATCTCAATTTGATCAGAATTTTCGTCAACTTCTGCTGAGTATCGGGGTACAGTCCATTTATATAGAGGGATCTAGAGTCAGGGAGACAGAGATAGGGAGATAGAAACAGAAAAAATATGAATTCAGACAAAAAACACCTATATTGCCATCGGATCTCTGAAGGAGAACGTGTATACCGTGTACAGGACCCAGTTCTAAGAACAACAACCCGAAGTGGGCTGCGTCGTAAAATAGCCCGTCAGTCTGTGGTCATCAACCAGCGAAAATAACTTTCTCTCAGTCCCCGCTTTCTCTAAATTATCACTTTCACCCCCATTGGATTGGCCCAAATTCGTCTTTTTGTTCTCAATGCTTGACCTTGTCTCTCTCTGTCTTTCCCGACCAGTCGACCTTCACCCCCTCTGCCATTAGCTCCTTCAGCAACAGCCACAAATCCAAAAACTGGTCAATCTTCCCCCTCTCTCCTATGTGTTAATGCCAGCCAGCTGGCTATTATTGATCTTCATGGACTCTCTCTCTCTCCCCATGTGTTCAGGGCCACCCGGTTTAAAGTTTTCACTCTCATCATGACTGGAAATTTGTGCTCTGACAAGACAAAAAATCTGCATAGTTTTGTTGTTTTTAGTACATCTTTCAGCATCCTTGCAAGGGAACACCCATTTGACCTTCTGGTCTATCGATGTGTATCATTTCCTATCAGATCATCGTCTTCTCGTATTATTGCGCCTAATTCGGATAGTCGTGAAGAGACTGAACTGATCTAAAAAGCCAATCAGACCCTCTGTTTCACTGTTTCTCTGTGCAGGCATGGCAAAGCTGGCTCGGATCAGGCCAGCTTTAGCCAGGTGCCAACTTTGCGGTAGCCTAAAAAAATTCATTTCGCATTTATTTTTTGATTTTTCTTGTTTAAAAATACTTTGTAGGGTAAGATCTAAGTATGACATCAAAAAAAATTCGAGAAAATAAAAAAACTGCCAACAAAAATGGAAGAATCTGCGGATTTTCCGAGAATTTCGTTGAAATCTTCAGAAAATTTTCGATTTATTCTTTTTTTTCTGTTTTCTTATAATTTTTTTGATATCATAATTATATCTTAGCCTACAAAGTATTTTTTAACAAGAAAAATCAGAAATAAATGTGAAATGAGCTGACCTGGTTCCGGGCCAGGTTTGCCATGCCTGCTCTATGCCTTTTTCTCTGTCCCTCTGTCACTATGGACATTACTTCACAGTAAAAAGTATAAACTTACCAGTTTCCGTAGCCTCGTGCCACTGTTTATGCAAAGCCAGATTATGCCTGCCGGGAGGTTAGAGACATTCACTCTCCGTTACTCTTTTGTGTAACGTTCTCTCTTTCCTACTATGACTGTCACCTTGCCATTGCTTCTATCTCCACGCTCCATCTCGGGGGTCTTTCTGGTTTCCTCTCAAAAAGAAAGACCCAGTGTTTACTCTCTCCTTTTTCAAAATCTGAAGGTCAAGGAATGTGTTGTCTGTTACAGAGAGAGAGAGAAGTATTTTGTTTATGACCGGAGATTAGATCTCTGGGAGAGAGTGACAGCTGCCGTAACCGACGATTTCACCACATGGCTGAAAAGAGAGTGTGATCTTACGGTTCCAGAGGTCCGGAGACTGTGTCCCTCCGTATCTCCTTTCGCAGGTTTTAAAGCGTCCTTACAAGCCAGACCCGCTCCTTTTGTTAATTTTGGGTATCGCTGAACTCTTCGTAGGACTCATTGTTAGGAGGGTGACTACTGTTTGCTCAGCTGTAAACTGACCAAACTCTCAGAGGGGCTCTTTTCTTGGTCGGGAGCAGGGAAAACTCCGAGCGGTATCTTTACCCCCCCCCCCCCCCACCCACACTTGGGTTTTTGGAGGACGGCGAGCGAAATCTCAATTTTCCGGCTCTCGTTTTAACTTCTTAGCTATGTCCCAGTAGCCAAAGTTATAGCCCTGATCAAGCTCTACAACTTTGCAAAACGTTGTGAAGCTTTAAAATGCTGTTATCACTGAAAAACTGATTAATGTGCAGCCACCACTAGGCGCATTTCAGTGGTTTTTCGAGTTCTGACACCAATTTTTAACCCTTTTTTAATTACTTTTGGTTCATTTGAAAGATCTTTTAATGTCTGAGTATATTTATTGTTAACCATAAACATTGTGTTTTGATCACTGACCGTAACAACGGGACAATTTTATTTTCCGGGTGAAACCCTCGAAATTCCTTCATTGATCTGTTTTCTCTCCTACACAGTCCTCCCTAGAAATAGACTAAACTCGTGTCCACCTTGACAAACAAATTAAAGACAGCGATGAAAAAGGTACTGATCTTCTCATCATTCTCTTTAGATAATTTTGTCCAAATCCTTTTCCCGCTCTTTTTTACTGTCTGTACTTTGATCACTTGTACTCGGTATCAACTGACGCAGGGCTCAGGAACGCCTTCGTCAAAGAGAACTCTGACAAATGAAGCCATGCCCCGATCCGAAATAGCCGCTTAAGCCGAAAACTTCTTCTTCTTTCACCCATGTGATATCATTCCCTTCTTCTTTTTCTCATTGTTTATGCGCTCATTCGCATTCGGCATGGTGTGCCGACCCGAAAACTTTGTCTTTCTGACTCTCTGTCCTTCTGTCTCTCAGTCTTCTTCTTCCCCTCACCCTCATCCAAAAACGAGGTCAAGCGGCTCTCTTCCCAGTAGACTCGTATACAACTGACACAATATGTAGCCTACTTTCAAAAAAACTTTCTTCTCTGACCAAAAACCCATTCTCGATTTCCTCATTTAATCACGGTGCCGCAGTGGGCCGTTTTCGCTGAATGTTCTCTTTCTCTCTCTCTGTGCTGTAAGACGACCTGTTCGCTTTGGCAGCTTCTCTCACAGAGGAGAGTATAACATGAAACTCGTTCTCTCTCCTTGACTAATCTCCATTTTCAGAATGACGGAGGAGAAAGATGAGGCTTCGTTGTTAGACTCTCTCAGGTACTATTCTTCAATCATTGGCGTCGTCTCAATGGCTGTCCATGTTCTGGTCGATGGTCCGTTCTCTATGGCCTTGCTGACATCTGTTCTCTACACTTTGACCTTTAACTACGGCTCGTCGTCCAACTATCATGTTCCGTCGTTGCGGGACATGTGGAAAAAGTTTAAATTGAAGGTGAGGTTTTCGCGCTGAACACGACATTTCCCAACTTTCCCATGACAAAGTTGTAGGGGAGATCAAGGACTTTTTTAACAACTTTTTTAAACATCAGAAATGTTGAATGTGCTGTCTTCAATAAGGTTTTCAAAAGAAAGAACGTTGTTCTTCGGGGCATGCTTTCAAGTTCTAAAAAGGTCGGCGTGACCTTTCCCGCATAGCTCAAGCGGTTAGCAGTTTGTCTACGAATCCGAACAGGACATCAGTTCAATTACTATTGCATCGAATTTCTTTTTGCTTTCATAAAACTTTTGGGACCAGTCAACTCTTTTCAACTCAGTCATCATTTTTTCACAAAATCTCCAATTTCAAACATGGTTCAAACAACTCTGCTCGTTTTCTAGTATTATTTTGTCCCTCTCCTCACTAACTTCGGTTTGCCCTCTCTCAAGAAGGCTCTTTCCAAAGAATCAACTCAATGGAGAGAGTTTTCAATCCTATTCCCACCCAATTGGATAGAGTTGGAGTTGATTGTTAGGTCTGCTTGGAATACAACGATGACTAAGACTAAGACTCCCCCGTCTTGTGAATCGAAAAACAATCTGTTCGATTCGGATGCCATCCCCAGATCCACTGATTGGGACTCTGGGGATCGGGTTGAAGGGAGCTGGGTAGCGAGAACATCTAACGAACTGTTTGGGGGTTAAGAGCGTTGAGTGAGCTTCATCCTTCAGTCTCTCTTAGTTTTTGACAATTGTCCTCTTCCAGACAATCCTCAACGTCTTCGGAACAACCCAGCTAGCTCTGCTTCGAGTCGCTTTGATCTCTCTTCAAGATGTGGACGGCGAGAAGGCCATCACATTGGTAAGTTAGCCAATTTTCTAAAAAAAAAAAATTTCAGTTTCTAGCATATGTGCAGCTTCTCATAGCCTTCACAGACAACTTTACTGTTTTCTGTCGATTGGAGCAGCCTGAACCGGTCCGTCCTATCCTCAGGAGGGATTCGTGGATGAGATATGCTCCGGCTGGATAGCTGAAGAGAGGAAGTAATAACTGTACATAGAGCTTGACACTTGCCATGTCTATCAGGTGTATCTCCCATGCGGGTAGCAATAAATTTATCATAGTCATTTTCTAGACACAGAGAGTCTGATTGTGACAGGAGTAAAGGAATCAGAGAGTCTGAGAGACAGAGATAAAAATAATCAGAGATACAGAGGGACAGACAGAGAGTCTGAGAGCGATGGAGTCTGAGAGTCAGAGAGTAAAACAATCAAAGAGACAGAGAGTTTCAGAGTCTGAGAAACAGAGAGTCTGGGAGTCAGAGATTCACAGACAGGGAGTCAGAGGAGACAGACAGGGAGCCTGAGAGTTTGAGAGCGAGGGAGTCTGAGAGAAAGAGAGCCAAAATACAACTATATAGTTCAGTGTGCTCCTGATGGGAAAATTACGCAGATTGGGGTTAGGTAAAAGAGGATCACATTGAATAAGAAGGAGGGGGGAGAAAAATAACTGAATCCGGACGACTATATGCGTCCGAAGAGAGTCGAAAACAGACTGTGTACTCTTGGACCCGAGACAGGGAGATAGAAAAAGGAGTAACAAAAATTCTTTGTGGAAAGTAGAAACACCTGACCTGATTTTTGGAAGAATACGAGAACACCAGCGGGCAACTGACGACACAATACCGACAAAGGAAGCCAGTTTTATTAGTTCCTACAAGTCGAAAAAGGAGATTAAAGCTGCCAAGTCAAAAAGATGTGTTTTAGGGAAACTTATCCTGTTTCGAGATGTTCTTTCCTTTAAACTTGGAGAGAGTCAGAGAGTCTGAGAGATCCATTAACTTTGCTGTTGCGCGCCAAGATCGTGATCGTGCAGAGCCCCGAAATGGAGCTACTGTATGCCCAGATTAAGAGGGTAAACAGCCTCCAATTGACGCCTCGAAGGTAGTTGAAAGAACCCAGTCGTCACCTGGACAACAATGCGGCTACCCTTTCTTCTACTAGTATTCTCGAATCTCATCAAATCGGCAGCAATTGAATCCGGATGTAGTCGTCGCGTAGTTGGCTATATTACCAGCTGGGGTAAAATTCCTTTTACTGATGAACAGGCAAGAATTGTATCGTTCTCTTCACATTCCAAAATCTAGGCCAAAAAACTGACTCATTTGGTCTTTGCCTTCTTTGTGATGAAGCCAAATGGAGAGCTTCAACTCGAGTCCGAAGCAGCTGCTCAGAGACTCAGTTCCATCATGGAGGTGGCCAGAAGAAAACCACACTTGAAAGTTCTGTTCGCCATGGGAGGCTGGGAAAATTCGCAGTACTTTCATTTGCTGGCTGCTGATCATCCGAGGAGGTGAGATGGTGTAGAATTAAAAGAAAAAATGATTTGGAATTATTTGAACCCGAACCATTGACCCTCAGATTACTAGACGAGCGCGCTAACCACTATACCAAACGGAAAGCTCGCACCCGTACGGTCTCGTCGCCGCTTGCGAATGAGCTCTTCTGATTTTCCCTACTAGACATTCTATTTACAGAATCTAAAGGTATCGTAGCCCTTTCTGACCCTGTAAAAGCAGAGGTTGGAATAAAATTTTGGAAGGCATTCCCTTGAGGAATGCGACATGCCATTTTTTTTTGGATCTTCATGCTGCTCAAAACAATATGGAAAAAAATTTTGTTCATTCCAGAACTCTCTTCATCAATCACATCATGACCACTCTCAAGCAGTACAATTTTGACGGGGTGGACATTGACTGGGAATATCCAGTGACGGGAGGGGCTGTGGAAGGAACTCCAGCGGACAGAAAAAACTACGTTCATCTGATGAGAGAGCTCCGAAACCGTCTTCGGGAAGAGGAAGACCAGACCGGTAAAGCCTACCTGCTGTCGTTCGCCGGCGCCGCTGGACACTGGGTCCTAAAGCCGGGATTCGATCTGGTCCAAATGGTCAAATACGTTGACTTTGTCAATATCATGTCCTACGGTATGAGTTTTTTTACTAGAAGAATACATTTTTAAGACTACTTCGGAGCCTGGCAGTCCAAATGGGGAGCCTATACCGGTCCTCCAGCACCGCTGCACTTTGCCATGCCAAAGAAGTCAGAACATATTTTTAGCTAAAATATAAGAATTCAGATTCTCTGGTCGTATGAACGTCCACGCTACTCTCAAGTACTACAGTTGTCAACTGAAAGCCAGTGGCAAGCTGAATATGGGGCTGCCGTTCTATGGTCGCTATTGGCACAATGTGGGAGATGCTGTAGATGCGGCTGATGATATGTGGCGGACGGCTGTGGCTAGCGACAAAATGACCAAGTTTGAGGTAAGATTTGGATTCTCAAAAAAAAATTCCTTCAAAAAGAAGAGGGATTACCATACGATTTTACATAGTTCTTCCCTTCGAGACCCACTTAGCACACAAACATTGGACTCAGCCAACAAATTTTGCGTATCTTTCAAATTTGTTGGCTGAGTATCCAACGTTTGCATGCTAAGTGGGTATCGAAGGGAAGAGCTAAAATCTTACGGTATACCGCGTGCGAATTCTTCACTTTACGTATTATAAATTGACGAGAAATTGCGTACGCAAGCTATATTATTCGAACTTTTACTGTATTTTTCGTACGCAACTTTGCGTAACGAAAAGTACGCAAGGTGACTGTTACTGTCCCTGTCCTTTCGATCGCAGTATGGTTTGTTCAAAAAGTCGACGACATACAGTAACCCATTTGATTTTTTCAGTTTTGGCGCGCTCTTTCAAACAGTGTGTTTGAAATTCCTTCTGCAGTTCTCACCGAAGTGAATAAAAGCATGTACAACAATAAGATAGTGATGATACAATAGTTTAGCAAGACCAAACAAAAAATGCGAGAGAATGTGAGAATAAAAAATGAAAAACGAAGTGAGATTTTTCGAATTGAAAACCCATATTTTGAAAGCGCCAATATGGTCTCGAACAGAATCAAATTGGTTACTGTATGCCGTCGACTTTTTGAACAAACCATACAATTCAGGGAGGAGACGTCCAGTGGAGAGAGCTTCCCACCCGATTCGACACAACCCAAAGAAAATTCCATCAAGGAGCCAAGAGCCCCTTCCTCTGGCTTCCCGCAAACAAAACCTTCGTCGGTTACGAAGATGCTGAAAGTCTCAAACACAAGATGGACTACATTATGGAGAATAACATTGGTGGAGCAATGATCTGGGCCATTGACTTTGACGACGATCAACTGTCTCTCTTGTCTACTGTGTCCAGTAGCGGTGTCTGTGCTCCGTTGACCAAAAGCAGTCTGTTGACCTACAAGTGTTCGCCTATAAATGAGCAGAGATGGTGGACTTATGATGACGGAGAGGTGGGAAAATAGCTGAACTTGGAAACCTTAATTCATTTCCAACGAATAGCGGCACTTAGGCACTTCTTTAGAGGTATAACTCCGAAGGTCCCGCAACGAAGCAGCGGAAATGAATGCAAAAAAATGAATGGAGTTATACCTTTAAAGAATTGCCTAAGTGCCGCTATTCGTTGGCAATGAACTATAAGCAAAGTTTAGGAAATGGCCGGAATGTGTGGAAGATCAGCACCGTTGTATGAAGGTTACTATCCTGTCTGTGATCCAGACGATCCGGGACATGCCTGTTGTGGGAAGGTTAGTGGGCTCTCTGTCCCTCTGTCCCTCAGTCCCTCTGTCCCTCGTCTGATCTCTCTTCTTTCCAGTTCGGCTATTGTGGAAGCGGACCCGACTACTGTTCCTGTCCCGAATGCGTCGACTACGGTACCGATCCCATGCTCATTCTCAAAGAGCCAATCCGTCCAACCACCGATACAATCACTTGGTATACTGCCGATGCCGGTGACGGCAAAAGAGGTCGTTGTGGCAGAGGAGTACCTCCTCTGAACAGTCTTCCACCCACCTGCAATCCAGACGATCCGACAGCTCACTGCTGCAGTAACGGAGGCTACTGTGGCAATTCCAAAGAGCACTGTGAATGTCAGGGCTGCGTCGACTTTGCCAAACAGCGCGACTTTAAATGGAAGCCGATCGAATGGTGGACCTTTTCCGAGAACCCGGCAAATGTTGGGCGCTGTGGTCCCGATGCGCCCAGACTTCCTTCTGGCAAAGTGGCCAAATGCGACGCGGATTCGGAGGCTGCTCACTGCTGCAGCGTCTCTGGATACTGCGGGGCTGGGAGCAGCTACTGTGACTGCCTGGGATGCGTGGATTTTAAGAAACAACCGAAATTTGAGTACTGAGTTAATGTGATCAGTGTCTGTGTACATAGTAATAAAGTTTGGGTTCAGAGGGAGAGAGAGAGAGAGATTGAGAGACATTCAAAGTGTGGAAATTCGTGGAAAAAATAGGCATGACCCGTCTCCCAAGTACATTGTTGACAACCGTCATCAGGCTACTCAACAGCCTCCAGCTCAACAGGCATCCTCTCGATGTTCACACTTTCGACTCTCTGTAAACTGGAAATGACTCGTTCGCGTTCGGTATTTTTTCGGCTCTTTAGGATCTTGTATTCAGTTCTTTTCATGAACTGTCGGCCAGTATCCACTGACAGCATTTCGCCTTCCATTCCTGAAAAAAGAAGAGGGAAAGCTCAGAACTCTAAACAATCGTTAGGAATTTTTCCGACAAAACAATGAACTATCAGTCTTTCCCGACTCTCAGATCTCCAAGAACTGTCTGTGGATCCAAAGAAGTGCCGAAGGACCTGGGAAAGACTGACCATGAAATGACTTCTTTCAAATGGCGTCAGAATGTGGCGGATTCACAAACTGACCTATTAGACACAAAACCGCGTCAGTGGCGCTTCGCAATGTCAACTACCAGTGCTGGCAGAATGGGAAAAGTAGAAACCTGATAGAAACTGCACCTCCGCAAAGCTGGAGACGAGTAGCTAGAATAACTACATGATTTAGGTTTGACTTGTCGATATTTTGACAAGTTGAGGCTCTTTTTGAAATGTTTGATACACAAAACAATGTTTTGTTCGCAAAGTACTTGTTTCCCGGAACACTCACATCTGCTGCCAGTAGTCTGTTTATCTTCTGGAACGGACAGCTGCTGTCTTTCAGTTCTCGTAGATAACAGTTTAGAGAGAGAGACTTTGTCTCCTTCCCAGAGAGTAAGTCTCCGTTAAGTCTCTCGTGGGAGTTTCCTCTCAGCGAGCCAATTCAGTTTTCGGGAGGCTGGAAGCAGACGAACGCCTAAAGCAAAATGCGCATAACTTTGCCCCCTCTGTCTCTTCTTCAGAACAGCTATTCTGTCTTTTTTTGCTCCTGTCGCTCTCCTGAACTGTATCTCAATTTTCTCTACCGTATCCATCTATTTAGACTTCAGGGTACAACATGCGTGTTCTTATTATTCTGGCTCTGCTCTTTGTTGTCCTATCCGCTTTCCCAGTAAGTTGCTGCCTTATCCTTCTACTACACCCTTCAGACTACTCTGGAAACACCAAAACTCCGTCGGAGAAAGACGACCACTCCGCCGCCACCCATGCCGAAATTGGACAATCGGATCAGAATGGTTTGTTTTGGGACTGAGAGAGACAGAGAGTGAGAGAGACTGAGAGTCGGAGAGAGTCAGAGAATCAGGGAAAAAGAAAAACGGAGAATCAGAGACGGACAGATCAATTGGTTCAGAAGCCCGACTCCAACTTCAAGGACTTCTTCAATCGCGTGGAGGAGTTCACCAAGGAAAAGGAACAACAGGAAGTGGAGAAGAGCTACGTGGACCGTGGATTTGGATCCTCCATCGACATTTAGTTGTTTTTTTTGTTCAGTTCATAGGAATCGTTACGATCATAGTCTCTACCTCCTCATGCTACCTCATGTTCTTGTTCTGGGTGCTCTTAAATAAAGCTTTGTCAGGAAATTCAAGTCTTTTGGAAGTGTGGTTTCCAGTTTAAAATGTTGCCATGGGGGAATTTCTTTCGATCCCCCCGTCCAACAACCTTTGCTCCTTTTGACAAATCGGCAGGAACGGCCGACGGAGGCTGTCTTGAGACGGGAAAATCTCTCAGTCGTTTGAGCAGGGAAAGGTTTGGTTTTGGAACAATTGGGGGAACAAAGGCTTTAAAATTGAAGTCTGAATTTAGATAAAGGCCAATTAGAGAGGTCGTGGGAGAATAACCTCATCTTGAGGTCATAAGGTCATCTTCAAAAAAAATTTAACGCAGCTTCGAGGTACTACTGCCAGTGTCCATTTTTTTTGCTTTGATCACCTCTTCTAAAACTTATTGTTAGATTTCTTGTGGCGGCGGGGGAAGTTTGAATTTTCTAGCTCTCGCTAGCATTTTCCAGCTTTGTCTTTGCTAGCAATGTTGTTGCTCTGATCATGCTCTACAACTTTGCTGAACATTGCAAAGCTTGAAAATGCTGTTATCACTACGAAAAATGACTTTATCTTTAATGACAAGTTTTGACTTAGAATCACTTTTTCACAGTGATAACAGCATTTTGCCGCTTTACAATATTCTGCAAAGTTGTAGAGCTTGATCAGGGCTACAACTTTGTTCACTGGGACAAAACTGGAAAATGCAAACGAAAGCCGGAAAATTTAGATTTCCTCCGCCGATCCCCAAAGATCGTTTCCTTTATCTTGCTTGGCATCTCAAATCTCACGGGTCCCGCCACGACCAGAGGCGCCTACTCACGCGCCAACTTGAATTTGCCATAAAACCGTGCACCGTTCAAGCCCATTTTTGGATTAAAATCACTTTAAAAAAAAGTTCTTTCCAGATGGTTCTGATTTGCAAGACTGAAACATCTACAACTTGGGAAGGTTTTGCTAATGGAGAGCCCTGTACTCTTGGAATTGACGAGGCTGGAAGAGGTACGAACTTTTTAAGTCTTTTTGAAGTTTTTCTCAGGTCCGGTTCTTGGACCGATGGTCTATGGATGTGCCGTTTCTCCTCTGACAATGGCTGACGAACTGAAAGGACTGGGAGTAGATGACTCCAAGGCTCTGAACGAGACCAAACGAGAGGAGATTTTCAAGAAAATGGAGGGAGATGAAGGAGTTCAAAAGGTAATCGACTATTTTCACAGAAAAGGGTTTTTTTAAAGGACTGTTTGTTGGTCCCGTAACGAACTTTCAGTAATTTCTGTAAAGTAGGAGAGGCTCATAGCTCTGTCAGAGTTCCCGGCGCAATTCGAGCCAATGGCGCCAGGCTTGTTGCGCTGCGGCCAGGTTGGACTTTGAGGCGGGCTAAAATAATTTATTTCGCATTTTTTTAGTTTCCAAATACGTCCCCCGATTAGATTTAGTTTTGTCATCAGAAAAATTGGAAGAAAATCGAAAACTGACGACAAAAATAGAAGAAAATGCGGATTTTTGACGAAATTCGGTAAAAATAGCAGTTTTCTTCTATTTTTATTGTCAGTTTTCGATTTTTTTTCCAATTTTTCTGATCACAAAACTAAATCTAATTAGGGACGTATTTGGAAACAAAAAAAAATCAGAAAAAAATACGAAATGAATTTTTTTTAGCCCGTCGCAAAGTCCAACCTGGCCGCAGCGCATCGCAGCCCAGCCCTGACCGCGGCGCAGCGCAGGTTTTTAACAAGCCTGAATTTTTTTGCCAAGTGGCGCCACTCTGAAACCACAAAATGTGGGGTTCGGACCCCCGACCACACTTTTTGGCTTTCTGTGTCTTTTGCTACAAGATAAAATGTTCAGATTGTCGCCTACGCCGTCCGCTGTCTCTCCTCCCAATTCATCAGTTCTTCCATGTTGAAAAGAGCCAAAAACTCTTTGAACGAGATCTCTCACGAAGCCGCCATCCAGTTGATTCGAGACGCTTTTGCTGCCAAAATTAACGTTGTTGAGGTTGGTTAAAGGGCTGTACTCTTACTGTTTTTCTGTTTCTCTGTCCCTCTGTCTAACCTTCTCTCTCCAGATCAAAGTGGACACAGTAGGACCCAAAGGAACATACCAAGCCAAACTGGAGCGTCTCTTCCCTGGAATTGCCATCACTGTGAGTTTTTCCCTTTAATTTTTGACAGTTTTTTATAGGTCGAAGAAAAAGCTGACTCAAAGTTCCCAGTTGTCAGTGCAGCTTCAATTGCGGCGAAAGTGACCAGGGATCGGAGAGTCAAGGCCTGGGAATTTGTTGAACCTGATGTGAAAATACCGGAGAACGGTTTTGGTAGCGGATATCCTGCAGGTAAGAGTCTTAAGATAGTTTTTGATTTTTTTTTGCAATTATTGAGACATGGACTGTTTTTAATTGCTCAGAGAGTAGAATTCCGTATTGACTGTAATAACTAGACATTGGCATACACATTCTGGACAGACGGAGCAATCAACGCATTCGCGAAAGAACCAAATTGAAAGATTAATGCTTTCTAACATTAGACAGAAAGTTTGGCTGGGTGAGCGGCTTACCAATACAGACGATGAACGATGGGCCAAAATTTGTACATAGTGGATCCCACGAGAAGGCAGAAGGCTAGATGGTAGAATGACCTCAGAAAATATGGCAGCAACACTTGGTTCAGAAAAATCCCCGACGATTGGAAGCAGCTAAAAGACACTCTTGCCCCAGGCTTGACATAGTGAAACATTAAAAATTAAACTAGACAGTAGTGGTCCGAACTAGACGAACTGAACTCTTCAAAACTGAAATGGACTGAAGACTCCAGTAGTAGTCGAACTGTTCCCGTCTGACAACTGAAAGTAACTGAACAGTGGAACTCACTGTCTCTCTGTTCATGAAGACTTATCCAGTAGGTTAACTGTTCTAACAACTGTAACAACTTCTAAGTGAGTGAGATCAGTCCTTTCCTGTTCAGTAGATCATTGAGAATGAACCGATACCATGACTATTACCCAGAGACAGTCAACTGACCAGTAGTGGAATCAGTAAATCAGAGAGTCTGAGAAACAGAGTACAAAACAGTTCTGACCTAGTCAAAAGTCCCCATTTCCAGATCCAAACACTAAAAAGTTCCTGGCCACTGCCGTCGATCCAATCTTCGGCTATCCCAGCTTCATCCGATTCTCCTGGAAGACTGCCGACGTTATTATTAATCGCCGCTGTGTTAAAGTCAAGTGGTAAACTTTTATTCCCCATTTTTCTCAGAATTTCCTTTCAGGGACGACGACGAGTCGAAAGAAGGCGGTGGAAAGATGAAGAGCTGGCTCGGCAAAGAGACCCTTCCTCCGAAACGACATCTCTACTTTCATGACCGTGGAATTGTCAATTGTTCGGAGTTCTGAGCAATCTTCACTTTAATTTAAAAGCGATCTCTCAGTTTCACTTGTTTTATGCAGTTTTTCTAAAAACGTGTTTTTTTCACAAACGAGTATTCGCTTCCCCTTCAGCTTTGGAAGTACATTGCCTTTCTCTCATAAATTAATTTTTTGCGTGATTTTTTACTGTTTTGAGGTCTGAATTTCCATGGAATTTCTTTGAAAAACTGTCTGTCTCTCTCTCAAAATAGTAATTTCCAGAAAATGGGCTTCAAGCTCTCTCTGACGGGTATTCTCTCCGGCCTCTGCGCCCTCTACATCGCCCATAGCATGCACCACTTCTATAATCTTTTCACGGCGGAAATCTGCGAGCCGGGAGCCTCCAACTGTCTTCTGGTGAGCTTTTCTCCATTATTTTAACCAATTTCTAGCCCCAATTCGAGCCGAACCCGTCCTCGGCCCTCTTTCCCTTGATGCAGCTCCGAATCTACACTTCCGCGTCGCCGCGTCAGCTTGGCAAACTGGCCACCAGCTTTGAAAACTTCCAGCTGGCGGATGCGAGCCTAAAGAAGGTCAATCTGTCGTTGCCGGATACGACTCTTCGGAATGGAACTCTCTACGCCCATTGCTTCCTTCTGCCTCACGATTATACGGGAGAGGATCCCTACCAGGCGCCGTGGACCGTGGCTCAGTCTGATCGCATCACCGAGTACCAGGAACCTGTCTCGGAGGCCTTCAATCTGGTCGGAAGTGAGACCAGTTCGGAGAAGAAGAAGAAGACGCCGAAGAAGAGTGTGGAGAAGCCGGTGGCTCATTTGAGGAGTGTCCTGCCGCTGCTGGGAGCCAATGAGGCTCCGCATTTCGCAAAGGAGAGCCTTCCGGGAGAGATCCGTCATCTGGTTCAGACGCAGAATGGCAAGTATCAGCCGATCTTCTATCTGGACAGGATGAGCATGAGAATCAAGGATCTGGTTGAGGTGAGTGGGGTGGATAGGTTTTTTTTAGGAAACCCTAAACTTGGATATGTGGGGGTGGCGGGGAAATCTAAAGATAATGCCCCGAGTGGGGTTTTTTGGAGACAGTAAGAAGAGGAAGAGTAACAGAGAAAATATCCAGTCGTTTTCAGATCAAAAGGACTGATCCCGTGATGGAAATGACGATCGACTACCATCCTGCTTCGGTCGGCAAGCTGCGCTTCCTTATCAGCACTCTGATGTCCTTCGAACAGATCAAACAGATGGGCTTTTCCGATAAGGACATTGATGAGGTAGTCCTTTTTATTGTTGCCATTTTTAAATAAAACAAATCAGGTGAAAGGAGTCTTCGTGGACACGAATCTGTACCTACTGGCTGTGACCGTCTTCGTCTCAGCCATTCACATTCTCTTCGATCTGCTCTCCTTCAAGAATGACATTTCGTTCTGGAGGAACCGGAAAAATATGGTTGGACTCTCGACGAAGGCTCTACTGTGGCGCTGTTTTTCCTACACCGTCATCTTCTTCTACCTCTTCGATCAGGAGACGAGTCTTCTGGTCCTGATCCCGTCGGGAACCTCAGTTCTGATCGAGTACTGGAAAGTTACCAAGGCTTTCAAGGTGAGTTACTGACTCTCTGACTGTCTTTGTCTCTCTGTCCCTCTGAATCTCTCACTGTCTTTGTCCCTCTGACTCTCTGTCTCTCTGCCTATCTGACTCTCTCACTGTCCCTGTCTCTCTGTCTCTCAGACTCTCTGTCTCTCTGTACCTCTGACTCTCTCTCTCTCTGTGTCTCTGAGACTCTCAGACTCTCTGTCTATCTGACTCTCTGTCTCTCAGATCGCCTGTCTCCTAGACTCTCTCACTGTTTCTGTATCTCTTACGGCCTCTGTCCTTTTGACTCACTCACTATCTCTCTGTCCCTCTGACTCTCTCACTGTGTCTCTGTCTCTCAGACTCTTTGTCTCTGTTTTTCTGTCCCTCTGCTTTCTCCTTGTCTCCGACTCTCTCTGTCTCTCACTATCTCCCTTTCTCACTGCCTCACTTCCAGATCTCCTTCTCCTTCTCCTCCGGACTCAAATTTGGCACTCAGTCAGCAGCTGAAGCCGAAACAGATGCAATCGACTCGCAAGCCATGCGCTATCTTTCCTACCTCCTCTTGCCTCTCTGCTTAGCCGGAGCCGTCTACAGTCTCCTCTACGTGCCTCACAAGTCCTGGCGCGGCTGGATCCTCCAGTCGATGGCCAACGGCGTCTACGCGTTCGGTTTCCTCTTCATGCTGCCGCAGCTCTTCGTCAACTACAAGCTCAAAAGTGTGGCTCATCTGCCGTGGCGAGCCTTCATGTACAAGGCCTTCAACACCTTCATCGACGATCTCTTTGCATTCATCATTACGATGCCGACAGCTCATCGGGTGGCCTGCTTCCGCGACGATATCGTCTTTTTGATTTACCTCTACCAGCGATATCTGTACCCGGTCGACTATACAAGAATCAACGAGTACGGAGAGACGGGAGAGGAAGAGAAGACGGCGGAAGAGAAGAAAACCGACTGAGTTTTGTCTGCTTTTTTTGAGTATTTATTCGGAAGCTGGTATTTCCGCGGTTTTTTTGTCTTTCGGCTCAAATAAATGTATAGTTTCAGCAGATGTCATGAGAGACAGGAAGGACAGAAAGGGCATGAATTGGATAATTTTTGTTCTGAAACATAAAAAAATTTATTACACAATTTGTACACAGGGCTAACAGCGGAAGAACTCGCTAACCAATTGGACTCCCTGTACCTGCTTGCTGGCCATATCGTAATCGGTGACACTGCTCTCATCGAAAATCCAAAAACCATTCTCGTCCTTCGGGACGCCGGAGCGCGTGTCGACTGGCAGATTGGGGAAGAAGCGATTCTTGTCGTTCAGGAGCGAAGGACGGTTTTCCAGGACGTCGTAGGTGGCGAACACATTGCCCTAAGGTACATTTTCAAATGCTAAGTATGGCAGACTAACGGATAGGAGAACAACGCTGCCATTGTTCATTGGGAAGGCTCCTTGAGGATAGAAGAGGACGCGTTCGTGGAGCTCACGAGGGAAATTGGTGGCCTCTCTGAAAGCATGATTAAAGGACTGTTAAAGAGCGTAAAAGTTTTCACAGTTTGTCTGAGCTTATCCTCCCGTTCAGTGAAATGAAAAGAAGCAAGACTTACGTGAAAGAGACGCCATCAAACTCATATCCGTAGATGGTCCTCTCAGTGAAGAGAAGAGTGAGTCCATTGGAGACGACAGTAGCATTGACAAACTGCGGTCCTTTGGGGAAGACCTAAAGCAGATATTATGGTCTGTTCAAAAAGAAGAGGAATTACCGTAAAATTTTAGCTCTTCCCTTCGAGACCCACTTAGCACACAAACATTGGATACTCAGCCAACAAATTCCAAAGTTATCTTTCGAATTAGTTGGCGGAGTATCCAACGTTTACATGCTAAGTGGACCTCGAAGGGAAGAGCTAAAATCTTACGGTATACCGCGTGCTAATTCTTCACCTTACGTATTTTTAATTGACGAGAAATTGCGTACGCCCGGTCAAGCTATTTTATTTTAATTTTTACTGTATTCGCACGCGTACGCAAGGTGAAGATTTGGCATTTTTGAACAGACCATATACCCCAAATCTTGAAAAAAAAACTGACATCCTGTATCTTCCTTCCCTTGTCTCGGAACTGCTTGTCTCTGACCTGGAAGACTTTGTCGCCGCGGAAGACGATCCAGTCGTTGTTTTGTACTGAAAGTTTCTGACTCTTTGTCTCTCAGTCCATTCATTCGAAAAAAAACATACCAGCTGAAACAGAATCAATATACTTCGGGCACCCTTCAGCGCTGAAATCCGGCGTCAGAGTTGGATTTCCTGGCAGATTTTGAGCCAGGGCATTGACGGCGACAGAGAGAAGAAAGGGCAGTGGAGGGAGCATTTCAGAGAGCGGTGTGCTGGCTGAAAAATGTGGATTGAGGACGCAAGGGGCTCATTAATAACATTTGGCGCGCTTTTTGCTCACAGAGACACATGTCTCTAGGGAGCACATGAGTCGAGATCAAAGAGTACACTGGAAAAAGAGAGGTTGCTCTGGAAACGAATTGTGAGAGGAAAACAGGGCAGTGGTATTAATCCCATTGCGTCAACAGACTGTTTTTGCTCCAAATAAACTCACTATACAGTCGTCTAAAGGCTATTCTGTCCAAATTGGGAATATCATCCAGTGTTCCGAAGGGGACCAGTGCCGGCTTCAGAATCGGGTACATGACGGAGCCGCGGTAGAAAGAGTGATGGAGACCGAGAGTATGACCAATTTCGTGGAGAAGAGCATGGAAGAGAGAAATTCCTCTCGGGAGGTGATTACGGTAGCCCCAGAGCCTCTTACTGTCCATAAGGATCTGACTCTTGACCGGCTTGGAAGCGACGGCGGCGACTGAAAGAAAGACAGTAAGACTGAGAAGGGAATGTTTTTAGTCAAATTCCGGATATTGGAACGAGCTTGGTACTATTCGAAAGAGCACGCAAAATAATGTAGCTTCCCAGATTTTCAGCTGCCGAATGAATTGCTGCTGTCCCCTGGAGCCATTTCAATATTCAACATACCATTTTGGTCGCCCAAGCAAACTGCAAAATTCGAGTCGAAAAGGTGTTTTTGGTTCCAAGTGATGTTCTGCAATGTTGTAGAGTAATGCGTTTCGCTACATTTTTGTAGGACATACAAAAGCTGTGAAAACACATCTTCAATCGAAAACAGGCACCAAACAACGCTAGAAATAGGGAAGAAAGGGAGCCTTGTTTCTAACTGAAGATGTGTTTTCACAGCTTTTTGTATGTTCTACAAAAATGTAGCGAAACGTATACTCTACAACATTGCAGAACATCACTTGAAATCAAAAACACGTTTTCGAATCGAATTTCTGAAAATCTGGGAAACTACATTATTTTGCGTGCTCTTTCGAATAGTACCAAGCTCGTTCCAATATCCGGAATTTGACTAAAAACATTCCCTTGTGAGAGACTATACCATTGAGGAAAGGATCCTTCATATCCTCGAAAGAGATCACAATATCAGCACTGTCAGTCTTTCCCTCGATGAAGTTCATACCAGTAGATTTACGCCACTTTTCAAAGGCCTCGTCGACGGCTTCTCTGAAATCATTGATCTCTCTGTCTCTCTGTCTCTTACCTCGTCTGACTTGCCGACAAAGACGTAGGATTGTTCTTCAGATAGTAAGTGATCGTCTTCTTGCTCCACAGATCACTTTTCGGCAAATCTTCCAACGGCATGCCTTGGAACATGTCCCGATTTCCGCATCTGTACTCATCAAACTTGGCCTGAGTCGGGACATCAATGGCTCCCGACTGGAAGTACAGGAACTCCTTCTGGAAACGTCTGGAATCTCAAATGATTACGGTATATACAAAAGGGTTACTGTAATCCATTCATAAGATCCTGTTTAGTCGGTTCGAAAGTCTTCGCCTGTTCCTTAGCCTTCGGGGCGGAGATGTATCCAAACCGGAAGAGGTACTGTTTTGCTTCCTGCTCCAACTGTTGCATAACTTCCGCATTGTGGATGTTGCCATCAGATCCGGGAGCTGTGGCTGCTGCTGTGCTCAACAGGCACAGGAATAACAACATTGTCACCGCTGAAATGACGCTTTGGGAGAACTGTCCGAAAACGGTGTAAAGACCGAAATGAGAGGGGTGTTCGACGAGTAGGATTGAGTCAGAGAGAGACTGAAAGACAGGGACAGGGACAGGGACAGGGACAGGGACAGGGACAGGGACAGGGACAGGGACAGGGACAGGGACAGGGACAGGGACAGGGACAGGGACAGGGACAGGGACAGGGACAGGGACAGGGACAGGGACAGGGACAGGGACAGGGACAGGGACAGGGACAGGGACAGGGACAGGGACAGGGACAGTCAGAGAAAAAGAAGCAGAGAGATACAAAGGGACTGTTTACAAAGAATCTGTTTTCCAGGTAAATCAATTCCGACACTTTTCTTGGGCAGTAAAGTGGGCTGTGTGTATGACGGGGGGAGACGGGTTTTCTCTCGGCCTAAAACTGCTGACCGCCTGTCAGTATCATTGAGAAAACGGTCTTCGCTCCGCTAAAGAAGTTTACGGGAATCAGAGACGAAATGGTGAAGATCTCTGCAAGTTAAACATTCAGGGGGCTGCTTCCTGTTCCCTGTTTGCTTCTTCAAAACATGCGTCATGGTTTTATCTGTTTCTTTTCGTTCAGAGTGAGAATACTGTTTACGGTTCAGTAGTCGTCATGTTCTATGAAAACCGAAAGTCATCTATGTACTGTTATTCGTTCCGGCTGAAGAAACTGTAGAGTGTAAAGAGAAAATCCTGACAGTCTGTCCCCCTGTCTCTTCAGAAAAGCACAGTCACCTCGAGGATCGATGAAACGGAAGCACTGTCTCTTTCTCTATCAGCTACTGAAAATTCCTCCTTATCACAGAGCTCGCTAACAGCCGACGCCCTCCAAGAGAACCTACTTTCCTGCTCTTTTTAATCGTTATACTTTATTTTAAGGATGCTTCTTAAGACTGTCCTACTTTTCGCTTTAATCTCTTCAGTAGCTGCATTCGATGCTCCTATCTTTTCCTACGGCTGCAGCACAACTCACTGCCAGTACATTTTTAAGGTTCCAGAGGTAGGTTCTCAAATTTAAGTGATAAAAAAAAGCAAAAAAATATGATGTATGCTGTAATAGAATAGCACCTTCTTTTCAATAGTACGGAATTGCGAACCGGTCATTTTCGGGTCGAAGACGGCTTTTTCAAAACTTTCAATGTTCTGCTAAGTTGTAGTTCTCGATCTGATCTACAACTATACAGAACATCAGTAAGCTGAAAAATGTCGTCTTCGAGTCAAAATACTCGAATTTTGTAGAATGGTTGCAGCAAGCACTGCTCCCTCATGATGTTCCGTGTTCCTGACAAATATCCATTTTATATTGCTCCCAAGCCTTTGTATTAGTCTGAAGCTCTAATTGGCGATTTTAAGGGGGAAATTTGTGAGTTTCGATGAAAGTTGTGGTTATGTTTTGTTTTGGAAAAGTTTCTTTGAAAAACTCAAAACAAACAAAACCAAAAAAAATGGAGAGTTGCGGGAAATATGCCATAGAAATAAAAAAAAGTCTTATTCTGTACTTTCGCCTTGAAGTATCAATTCAAAGGATACCTCTGCCTATCCTTCTAATAAGAAATAGTTTAGAGTTTGTCGCCGCAGACGGTAGTGACGATCACAGTAATCTGAAAATTTAGGCTGCTGCTTCTTACGTCGACCCCAACGTTCTGAACACCACAATCATTAATCTGAACACGGCTGTGAGCCTTTTGAATACACAGGCTTCGTCATTGAACGAAACGAATCTGAATGGAACTGACTTCAATGCTGTAAGACGATCGAGGAAAAATAGAAAACCAATGGTTTCAGACCTTCCAAGCAAACTATAATGTTACCGCGTCGGTGGTTCAAGGAGTCGATGTTGATGCCAAAGCAAATCGAACTGCTTTCGCTGTGAGTCAATTTAATTGTTGACAGACCAGTGGATATGCGACGAAAGCATTTTATAGGTTTGCAATGTTCTGCAAAGTTGTAAAGCTCATCAAATACTACAACTTTGCAGAACATCAGAGAGCTGGAAAATGCTTGCGTGAGCTAAAAAAAATGAGATTTCTAAAGTCCCGAAGTTGGACGCGCCCGCGCACTGATTTCCGGTCAAGAATAAAATCTTAAATTGATGGAAACTGAATTCTTGAACCCGGAATGTGTCAAAACACATCGTACAATGATTTCCAGACCGCCAAGACCGATTCAGCCACCCTGCTGAACAACTCTATTCCGCTCAACAATCTGGCCATCTGTCTCTACAATGCCCTGACTCTTGAAAGTCAACAAGGGTGTCTTGTCAACAATCCCATCCCTGCTCCCTCTTCAGAGTACTGAAGACAGAGACCTTTTGATCGTTCTTTGCATCCCACGATAAGAATTTCTATAAATTCCTTCTCAGAGCTATCAATTTTTGTTTGGCAACATGTTCCTTCTGCTGTTAGGTACAGAGTCATCTTTTGATCTTAGTCTGACTTTAAAGGACTGTCTGCTTCTGCTAGTGGACTAATAAACACGAAGGTTCCGTCCTGGTGGCGGCCTGACCCTCCAGTAGGAGAAGCCGCCCTTCCGGAACTGTTTTTTACCAGCAAGGTCGACCACTTCAATGGATCGAATACGGCCACATTTGAGCAGCGATACTGGGCAAATGAGAGATACTACAAGCCGGGAGGACCACTCTTTTTGGTTATCAGTGGAGGCCTGGAGGCAGATTCGTTTTGGATCAGTAACTGTGAGTTTTTTTTCTTTTTTTTTTCTGTCTCTCAGACTCTCTGTGCCTGTCTACTGAGCCGATAAGCAAGTCCATAGTCCAAACCAGAGATGTGCGGGATTTTTTTCTGCAAAAGTGCGTATTGTCGTTTTTCGCTTAGTTTTCTCATATTTTCTTCTTTTTTTTTTTATTTTTCATCGATGAACACTTGCAAAAAAAATATACAGACAAAAAATAAAAAAAGTAGGCAGGAAAATGCAATCCCGTGAACGCAATCCCGCGGGATTCTCTCGGGATCAGGATAACGGGATTGCATTTTCCTGCTAGGAAAATACCCTTTTTTCTTGTTTTTATATTTTTTGCAAGTGTATTTCTGCAGTATTCATCATGGAAAAATATAAAAACAGGAAGAAAGTGAAGAAATTTATGCGAAAAACGACGTGACGTGCGCGTTATGCACTTTTGCAGAAAAAAAGCTCGCACATCTCTGGTCAAAACAGTCTCTTCTCAGAGTCTAAACGACCACTCTCTTTCCAGCCTCGACCCACTGGTGCACTCTGGCAGCTACCCATGGAGCCCTTCTCTTCCTGGTTGAGCATCGATACTACGGACAGAGTCGAATGACCTAGTACGAATCTTTGTAACCTCCAGAAACAAGTTCCAGTCTTGAAAGAACAGACGTGGATTTCCAATATCTCAATGCGAAGCAGTCCACGGAAGACTTTAAAGTCTTCATCGACTACATCAAAACGACCAGAACGGAATTCCAGACGGCAAAGTGGGCAGCCATGGGAGCTGGCTATGCCGGAAACTTGGCTGTCTGGTTGCGACAGAGATATCCAGATCGGGTTAATTTTGTGGTGGCTAGTTCGGCGCCTCTTCAAGCGAAATATGATTTTACTGGTAGGGTCTCGCCACTAAAAAAATACTGTAATCTAGAAATGCTGGACGGCGTGATTGAGGCCATTCGAGAGGTCAATTCCGACTGTGCTGGCTCGGTCAGTTTGGGCTTTAACCAGGTGGCTCAGTTGATGAAGACGGCTCAGGGAAGGCAGTCGATCAAGAATACTTTCAAGTGAGTCAGATAGAGGGGAGAGAGACGGAAAGACAGGGACAGGTTTCTTTACCCCCTCCCCCTCCTTCAACTTGGATTTTTGGGCGCAGATGGAATTTAATTTTTCCGGTTCTCGTTTGCATTTTCCAGCTCTGTCCCAGTGAGCAAAGTTGTAGCCCTGATCAAGCTCTACAACTTCGCAGAACATTTCAAAGCGTGAAAATGCTGTTTTCATTATAAAAAATGACTTTTGCCTTGGTTGACAAATTTTGGCTTAGAATCATTTTTTCGTAGTGGTAACAGCATTTTCACGCTTCACAATGTTCTGCAAAGTTGTAGAGCTTGATCAGAGCTATAGTCCATTTCCAACGAATAGCGGCAGTCAGGCAATTCTTTAAAGGTGGAGTGGCACAGGTCCCGACACGAAATTTCCAAAATTACAGCCGCGGCGTTGGATTTTATTCTCTTTTGTTCAACTTTGATGATTTTTCGCAGTTTTCTAGCCGCTGTTTCTCGTATTCAACTGCATTTTCGAACTCAGCGTATACAACAACCTACTTGGAGTAAAAACTGGGAGAAAATCACCGATTTTCAGAGCGGCATGGCTGTTTCAGTGAGAAAACTTTCATTTTATGCCAATCCAGCATCAAAACGGTTGTTTTTCACTGCTTTTAATGACAAATAGGTTTTTATAGGCGTAGAATTCTATTACAACGTCTAAAATGTAAGAACATGCCAAAAAATTAAATAAAAATGCAGAAGTAGCAAAAATTGGATTTACGTACGAAATTTCAAAATAGCGCGCAAACATGAGTGCCGCTCTTCGTTGGAAATGGACCATACAACTGCTCACTGAGACAAAACTGGAAAATGCAAACGTGAGCCGGAAAATTTACATTTCCCCCGCCGACCCCCAAAAATTGGGGGGGGGGGTACAGATACCGCCCCGAGAGACAGAGGTAGACAGCTAGTCAGAAGAACAGATGACAGAAGGACAGAGTGACAGAGAGTCAGAGAGACTGAGTGACAGAGAGTTCCAGCCTCTGTACCGCCGTCGATCCTACTGATGTGGACAGTCAACAGTACACCTGGTCAACTATCATCAATCCCTATACCAGCATGGTTCTGTACGGAATGAACTACCAGGTTCTGTCTCTCTGTCTCTCTCACTCATCCACTTCCAGGGACCCTACCGTACCCAACTGACCATCCAAAAGGGAATTTGTCAATTCCACAATAACATGTCAGTTTCTGTCATGACAAGAATGCAGGCTGTAAGTTTCCCAGACAGTTCCTAATCCAGATCCAGACCTTCTCCAACTTCAATAACGCCTTCGGATTCGGCTCCTTCTGTACCGATATTGACTATAATGGCTTTGTTGGCTATCTAGCCAATGCTACGGATACTTACTCTGATGAAAGTTGAAAAATCTAAAAAAAATCTTAAACCTAAAAATTAAGCGAGAGCTTGGATCTGGCAGCAGTGCACAGAACTGGGCTTCTTCATTACGACCGATTCTGCGACGTCGTCGCAGTTTTTCAGCCCTAGTCTTCCGCTCAGGTGAGGATATAATGTACCTACCGTAATTATTTGAATAGAGGCACTTCGAATATTAATAAATACGCAATTGCTTACGTATTTTTTTCGGATTGACGACGACATTTTTTAAATTTTTCATTATTTTTTACTGGTAGCCAGGATCCATATCTGCATTGGAAAAATACTAGGAAAGCCGAAAAATATTTTCTTTAATTCGAAAAAAATGCGTACGTAATTGCGTATTTTTTTGTATTCGAATACTGGTGCTGTGCCTCTATTCAAATATTTACCGTGGTCTCGCCACGAATGAAATGGATTACCGTAATTCCCCCTTGGGTTACGGTAATGAACAACTGGTTTTCAGCTACTATACCAAGATTTGTCAGACCATCTTTGGACAGCAGTACGATGCCGACTACGGTAGTCGTGGCGTAAACAGTGTCAATGCTGAATTTGGCGGGAACAAGATCAACGTCAGAATTTTCAACATTTTTAGGATAACGACAGTTTCAGGCATCGTATACCATAATCCTCAACGGGGACCATGATCCTTGGAGACGACTGAGTATCCTTCAGTCCTCTCAGAACACCATGGTCCCGATCATTATCGGGGGAATGGGTTACCGGAGTGACATTTACCCAGCCGCTTCGGATGATCCAGCCTCGTTGAAGCAGGCCAGAGCTACAGTTAGCAGTACGGTTCAGAAGTGGCTGTCCCTTTAATAAAGTGCCTCTCTCTCGTTCTCATGGCCTAATTGGCGCCCGATCAGATTCATTCCTAATGAATTTCTTTCTCATACTCTTACCATTAGTCTCTTTCGCTTGTTTACCGACAGCTCCTTACGATGTAGGTTTTGTACAGTAGAGAGCAGGGTTGGGCGAACATTCTTACGCAAATTTGCGTAAAAGAATGGCGTAACTCGTGCCATTTACAATTCAGCGATTATTGAGTCTTGAAACTATTTTTCCCAGATGCCTTGACCCCGAATGCAACTGTAAAAAATATGAAACTTGAAAAAAAATATTCGCTGAGTCGAGATATACTCGTCCGATGTTCGTTTGTGTTCGCGTACGCAATGGTCGAACACGAACACGAAAAAGATTGGGCTATACTTCGCCTCAGCCAATATTTTTTGCCAGTTTTATATTTTTTTTTTGCATATGCGTTCTTGGTAAAGGAATTTGGGAAAAAATAGTGTCGGCCCTCCAAAATTCCCGAATTTTCCGTGAAATGAGTCACGCAAATTTGCGTAGGAATGTTCGCCGAATCTTGGTAGAGAGACAGAGACACTGATAGTCTTGACACAGAAATAGAGATCTTATCACAGAACACTTTCCTTCCTGGGAATACTGTAGCTGCCCCATCAGAGTCTAGCATCCAGCCGGAGCCCAGTTCTATTGAAACTGGGATCATCGTAGATCAGGGCAACGGTCTAGAAGAAAAGCTTGAACCCAGTATTCAGCCAACAGAAAAGACCCCATTTATGAAGGAGACAATTGGTAAAGGTTCCTGAAATCAAGAATAGCTATATTGCAGTTACAAAAACAAGTTGTCCTCCTTCCTGGAGCAAGTTCTCTTCATCTTACGGCTTCGAAAAATGCTTCAAGGTGGAAATGGGAGATTTTGACTACCTCGGGGCTAGGATTGCTTGTCAGAGTCAGAAAGGCGGGACAATTGCGACTATTGGAACTATGGAAGAGTACTTGTTTTTGAAAAGTGAGGCTAGAGTCTGCCTCTCTACTCCCAGCTTCCAGACCTGTCCACTACTGGAAGAACCGTCTATCTGGAAGATATTCCCTACATTGGTCTCATCCGAGACGACGTCGTCGGTCAGCTTCGCTGGGAAGATGGAGAGACGGAAGGCTTTGTAAAGTTCTACCAGAATCGTGAGCCGTCTTTTGAAGAAGGCAGCTGCTTCAAGGTACTACGATTTTTTTCGTTTTTCTCATCGAAATTTCAGTTTGTGACTGACCAGACCATATCAGAAGGGCACCTTCTTCATGCAGGACAAGTAGGATATTACGTGGCGGTCGACTGTCTTCACGAGTCGAAAAGCGCCTTCTGTCAAATTTTATTATAACTTTTAATAAATCTCACTGTGTTGGCACCCTCTTCTTTGAACCCAATCGATTTTCCATATCAGTCTCTCGGGTACATTCGACCCCTCTTCCCCCTTGTCTATTTCTTTCCACAATGATCAACTACAGCTACGAATTTTTAAAAGTTGAAAATGTTGGCAACTTTGTGGTGCAGGTTTCTCTGAACCGGCCGAAGAAAATGAATGCGCTGAATGATAAGATTTGGGGGTGAGTTCACGACAATGGGGGTGACAGGGACAGGGACAGGGACTGAACAACTTTCAGAGAGATCGGAAACGTGTTCAGTCGCCTGGAAGAGGATCCCGACTGTCGGGTTGTGGTTCTCACCGGCGAAGGAAAACACTTTACCAGTGGACTTGACCTTGCCGGTAGGCTTTGAAGAGAGACACAGAGAAAATGAACAGTTCAGGTGGCCTGACCGACATGATGCAAGTGGAGGGAGGAGAACTTGCTCGTCCTGCAAGACGCTTGAGAAGGAAGATTCTCTGGATGCAGGAGTGTTTCACCAAAATTGAAAAGGTACATTTTATTTTCCCCTAGATTACCTCTTTTTTCACCATATCCTCTGTGGTTTCAGCTCTCCAAGCCAGTAATTGCCGCCATCCATGGAATCTGTTTCGGCGGCGGAGTTGATATCATCTCAGCCTGTGATATCCGTCACTGTACCAAGGAAGCTCTCTTCTCTATAAAGGTGAGAAAGTCAGAAAAAAAACAGAGAATCTGAGAGTTTAGGAAGTAGACATTGGAATAGCCGCCGACGTTGGCAGTCTCAACCGTCTCCCGAAGATCATTGGTAACGAGAGCTGGCTTAAGGAGATTACCTACACCGCCAGAAATTTTGACGCTGAAGAAGCTCTGAGATTTGGTCAGTAACGTCTCTCTGTCTCATTAAAAAATTCAGATCTGGTCTCAAAAGTTCACGAAAATCAGGAGACTATGATGAAGGAAATATTCTCTCTAGCCAAGAACATCGGTCTCAAGAGTCCTGTAGCCGTTCAGGGCAGCAAAGTTGTCCTGAATTATTCCAGAGACCATACAGTGGATGAGAGTCTAAACTTTGTGGTGGGGTTGTCCTTGTTCAGAGGAGAGAACCCGTTTTAGGCAACCTGGAACTCGTCGCAGCTCTTCACGGAAGATATCATGTCAGCCGGAGCGGCTGTCATGATGAAGAAGCCGACTCCGCCGTTTGCGAAGTTGTAAAAAGAGAAATAAACTATCATCGGAAATCATCAACTGAAATTAATAAGAAAATGCAAAAAAAGTGTTCGGGGGATCGAACTCCCGATATTGCAGGTCAAAAGCGGCGCCACTTGGCACTCACTATTAAAGCGAGCTGCCGCTGAAATCTTGACGAATTCATTAACAACCAAAGAAAAAATAGATGATAATTAAAAAATACGCTTTATTTATCAGCCACGAGGAAATCTTTCACAAATACATCCGGCAGGGCTTTTGCAACCTCTGCCCTTTCTGACTACGCAGACCCAGTAAGCGCCACAGCTGAGTGTACATCCAAGATTCGGCTTCTCTTTGCATTTACCTACGAGACATTTGAAGAAGTCTCCAACGAACTGGAAAAATTGGAGCCAAAGAAGAAGAAAACCTACAGCTTCAGTTGTATGGTGAGCTCCAATGAGTAGGAAGCTTAATATTATGAAGAAGGTAGAGTTCATTGTTGGTTGGTTTGAAAAAAGTGAGGCAGGCTTTTTATAGGCAGCACAGTTGACCGGAAGAGAGGTCAAATGTATTTGCGGAGATATTGTTTTCGCGGCTTTGAGCCAAACAATATAGTCAGCTATGGAAGCCTGGGAGAAAGAGAGACTGAAAAACAGAGTATATATCTCTTTCACTGTCTCTTTTGTGAAAAATTTCCTCGTTGCTAATGCAATTATTTTCTCTGAGGATTGTTAGTGCACGCCGCTGAAAACTGAAATAGCGATATCTCGAATCCCATAGAAAACTAAAGAAAATAAAAACTTTTTTGAAAAAGTGGCGATTTCTCCCGTGACTCGTAATACAGCTTGGTGTGGAAAATCTACATAACCGATTGAGTCCAAATTTTGCTTAGAGGTTCAGAATCCACCCTATTCGTGCGGCGCCAACAGAGTGACAAGAGAATGGTACGGAAGCTAGAACTGGGGTTCTAGGGCAGGTAAAAAATAATTCATTTTATATTTCTCCTAGGTTTGGGTGTCTGTCTGTCTGTCGAAAGCTTTAATTGGCATTCAAAACAGAGGGATTTGTGGGCACAATTAAGGGCAAAGAGTTAGTAGTAACAAGTTTAGACAAGTCACTATTGAGAGACAAAGAAGTGCGAAGGCTTCGTTTCTACATTCGGTAGTTCCCATACAGAAACGGATTTCGAGTGGTTCAGGTCAATGAATAGTGTTTGGGATTTTCTTTGACCCAAAGTAATATTGCCAAGTTTTTGTAGAATCCGAGCCACCTCTCTTTTTACAAATATATCAAATTTGGGTCATGTGACCGCCCTCATACCGACTGCACCATGAGATGAATTTTTTACCCGGCAAACATCTGAGAACGCATGAGAATTTCAGAACAAGGTTGAAATTGTCCTGGAGATCATAATTTGACAGTCATTAAATTATAAATTGTTTATTTACAACGTTTCTACACTCTTCCATCAGCTTTGCTGACCCTCATTTGGTACTTGGATGGCCTCCTCAAGACTCCCACATTGTTCTTGGTCTTCGTCTCGGGAACACAGTCAGTAGGCTGGATATTGTACCTCAACAGCATGTTGCCAATTATCTGAAATCCGCATTTTTAAAAACCTTTTTTTGCTTACCAAGTATAGCTCAGCTCTGGCTAGAGACTCTCCAAGACAGGCTCGTTTTCCCATTCCAAAAGGTGTGACTTGTTGATCCAGCTTCTCGTTGGTCAAGAAACGGGACGGATTAAACTGAAGGAGAGTTTTATGTTATTTAAAAACTAAAGTACCTTGTCGTCCTTAAAGTACTTCTCATCAGACATTATGAGAGAAATTTCGGCAGTCAGGGGAGTCCCCTTCTCCACAATGAAGCCTCCAACCTCTGTGTCGTTTTCTGTCCTTCGGAACAGGTTGATGTTCAGAATCGAGGCGTGTCTTTGGATCTCCTGAAATACTGTATCTTGTCCTCCTAGAGAGACCCTCTGCCAGCCTGTCTTCCTGTCTCTGTCCCTCTGTTTCTCTGTCTCCTAATCTCTCTTACCGTAATCGTTGCATTGTAGTAAGGAGTGTTCGGTCTGTCCTGAAGAGACAAGTCTCTTTCTCCTTTGGTGACGCTAAGCAACTCATCCCTGACTTTTTGAATGACATCGAGATTGTTCAACATTAAAGCAAATCCAGAGATCAGAGTAGTTACTGTAGTTTCCTGTCCGGCAATCCAGAGATCAAAGAGGTTGATGGTAAGAGACGGGACACTGAAGGAAATTGTGACGATAAGAACAAATGAATTACTTGTATGAAGAAGGACCATTATCCTTTTCCTCCTGCTTCATCTTGAGAAGGAAGGCGTCGACGTAGTCTTCGGGCTCGTCTGGAATGACACGAGTTCCATTTTCGATGTCGGAGAGTCTAGAAAAAGACTATATCTCTGTCTCTGAGTCAGACCAACCTCTCTCTGACTCTCTTCTCAATGAACGCCTTCAGATCTCCCTGTGGTTTCGCCACAGCCTGGTATCTATCGCGCAGAATGGGCAACTTGAAGCAGAACTCGTGATTGAAGAAAAAGTCCAGCATTGAGACGTTTTCAACGAACTTGTCGATGCTTCGTTTGAGAGAGTAGAATTCTTCTCCGTTATCCTAAAGGTTCTTTTTTGTATCAAAAAAAAACCGGAATTTCTACCCCATCCAACGGTTCAGAGAAGAGCATTCGATTGATGATTGATCCGACCATTAGATCAAACAAGTGATGAGGCTCCATGGTTACTGTCTTGTCTCCGACTTCCTTGTCAATGGTCTCGCATCTCATGTTCACCTCGGCCATGATTCTATCCTCCATGATGCTCCTTCCAAGCCCAAAGTTTCTGAGAGTGTGGAGGGCGAAGCGTCTCTGTTCAGTCCAGTGGTCTCCGCTGGTCCCGACTATGCCGAGGCCTTCTGGAAGGCTGATTCTGAGAGGCTGAGGGACAGGGACAAGGACAGGGAGACTGACAGACTCACTCCGAACAGCATTGAACAGTAGAGGTACCCATCTCTGGGTGAATTCTCCTCCTCTCTTGATCATCGTCTCCTGAGCGATATCCATTGTGGCTATGTGGACAGTCGGCTGCGGACCCATCCAGATGGTGAAGACTGGTCCATATTCCTAAATTTTCTTTAAAAAAAAGACCTGATCTCTTCAAACCTTCTTCAGCTGCTTCATAGCGGACACAATTCCTCCATGCTTGGCGGCAAGAAGCCCAACTTGTGGCAGGTTTCCAAGGAAGGGGAAGGGAAAAGGGCCGGGCGGGAGCTTGGTCCTCTTTTTGAGGGGATAGGCAATGCATAGTGCGAGAAGAACAGTAATTAAAATGATGGTGAGCATGTTGACGTACCGACCCTCTGTCCTAGACCGGTCTTATATACTCTTCCCACGGGTTATCGGTCGCGGCGACTACAAAATATCACACGCTTGACGCAAAAGGGTACAGAAAGCGACGGAAAGGAACAGCGCTTGTCTCGGTTGTGAAAGAAAACAAGAATGAAATAGATAAGAAATCGGAGAATTCATTAATTCCCATCAGCAGTATACTTCAAACCGGCTTTCTCCTTTGACTCTACCTCAGTAGGAAATGTTTCCCAGAATTTCTCCAGAAATGTTCTCAAAGTCAACGTGGTCTCTGACGCATCATCCTCCTTGGTCTACAAAGTAAAACAACTAGCGTTTCCAGCCTAATGAAGTACAATAAACAGACATAAATTTCTTATACGAACGAATAAATTACAGTGGTAATAAAAAGTGACCCGTTAAAATTTTCCGATTTATTTTTTTTGAAAATAGCCACGCAAACGCCCGCCCACCGCAATGTCTGTAGTTACCGTTTACCTAACCGTCCCATCGCCCCCATACACGTATAATTTCAGTATGGGAGAATTACTGGAAGCTATGGACTACATCGGCAGTTTTTCAGACTTTTATTCTTACCACATGATGAGCCCGGTGGAGTCCATTATTGTGGAAACCAAAGACTTTCAAAAAGGAAGGGGGAGTCAACCCTCTGCAGCTCTGATCCCGATACGATCCTTTTTGTTTCAGGAGTCTTACCTGTTCCTCGTTTTACTTGACACCGGCTTTTTTGACTTCTGTTTTGAATCGCTGAAAAAGATGGAATGTTACTTTTAGGGACATTTTAACTGATTGTGGACGAAGTGGACATCTCCGATTTAGAGCATGCATAGTTCATCTATTGTACGGTCTGGAAAGAGCCCTTCCCTAACTTGCCGATACATGTGACTTGTTGAAAACTTTTCCACTATCAGAAATAACAAGTTGTTTAACAAGTAATTAAATTTATTGCACCGAAGGATACTTGGTGGGGTAATTTAATGTCTCTAGGAGTAAAGATTCCGTCTCCGGTCTTTTAAATGCCAAGTACGGTCAACTCAAGTCTCTTCAGTTGTTTCAGATCTTTGTTAAAGAAACAGCTCTCCAGTCAGCATTCAATTTTTTTGGAAAGGCTCTGGCAATAGTTCGGCAGGCGGCCCCCTTCGTTCAAATTTTTTTTGGCGGGAACGTTCCAAATAAACATTTTTCGCGTTTTTTATCATTTTCTACTCATTTTTTTACTTTCACAAAAAAAAGAAAAATGGTTACTTGTAACGTTCCCGCCAAAAAATTTGAACGAAGGGGCCCGCCTGCCGAACTATTAAGGCTCTTAAGGGAAGAGTTGAAATTAGAAGACGATTCCACTTCTCGGAAAATGTGAGCACTGAAAACTAGAAGACAACTGGAAACAAGGATACATATGCAACAATTTAGCATTCGGAGAGAGGGAGTGGTTTTACACTGCGTGGGGCCGCGAGCCGCCATGTCCGTTTCACACACAGCTGCTCAGATTTTTCACTCGTTTTGATTAGATCCTCTCTTTCGTATCATTTAACCAATTCCAGAGGCTATGAGTGACAATGCCTGGGATATGATGGAGGGACGAGGATCCGTCCCAAGAAGATCCATGTCTCCGGCCAGGACAAGTCATATCGATTCAGAGGTCGTTTTTGATGATGTCGACCTACAGGCTCTGGGTATTGGAAGGCATGAGATTGCCGAAGCTGAGAGGGAACACCGGAAGCGGAGCAAGTGAGTACTGTCCAGAGATGTGCGGGAATGGCCAAAAAAAAATTCCCGCGGGAATGTTTAGTCTCAAAAAATTTTCCCACGTGGGAATGACGGGAATCGCTGGAATTTTTCAAAAACGCTAATTTCATTTATTTTCGTCGGGTTTTCGTTATGCAACTAATTTTCGCGCTGATGTTCAACAAGCTAATAGTCAAAAGGGAAGCCGACGACAGAAAAAAACGCCATATTTTGACGAAAAACTTGGTCCTCCCTTGATTTTTGCGGACGAAAAACGCAAAAATGGCAAGAAAAAGATTCTGAATTTTTCTTATTCTGATTTTTTTTTCTGAAGATTCTGAAAGAGAGACAGAATCAAATTCCCGCACATCTCTGGTACTGTCTCTCTGTCCCTGTCAGGTTACTCTTTGAATTTCAGATCCCCAGCCATGGACACAATACGACGAGTTTCTCGAAGAGTTCTGGAAAGAATGCATGTGATTCGCAAGAAAGACGAGAGTTTTCTATTACCCGAACTGGATATTGAGACGCTTCCTCTGGACGACTACTGTATCAGGTAGACAGAGTCTTTTTTTTTTTGGCTCACAGACCTTTTAGACCGAAAGAGTTCTTCAAAGAGTCCAAGCCGTTCTCGTTCAAAGAGCTAGGATGGTTTCCGAAGCCAGAGCCTCAGAGAGTCGAAAAATGGTGAGTCAGACTATGACTCTACTAACTGACCACCCCATTCCAGTGCCTACCTCTTCCGAGGCGTCTCAGTAGAAGAAGATGACGACTTCCCAGATCACATAGAACTTGACCGAATCCCCGACTACGATCCCTTCTGCCCCGTACATGGAAGTCGTCGAAGAATCGCTCGCTCTCGTCTCGTCACGATGCAATCCCTCATGAGTAGTGTCGACAACGACATGCCTGAAAGTTACGACCAAGATTTTGTCACAAAGCTCATTCGAAAAGCCCGCATGAGCAAGGAGCCGCTGGCTGTGAGACAGAGGAACGAGAAGACTATGAGAAAGATTCACTCCAATCTGTGGATCATATCGCTGGCGTTTCTGTTTCTTTTTACGTCTTTCAACGGACTACAGAACCTTCAGACTACTGTGAATCGGGAGCTGGGAGCGGACAGTCTAATGTGGGTCAGACAGGGAGTGAGAGAGTCTCAGAGACTGAGGGACAGGGGACAGAGACACAGAGAGTGAGAAAATCCTAAACCCTAAAACCTCTATTAGAAGCCCCCCTTACGTAAAAATTACGTATTCCCGTTTTTTGGGGTCAAGACGGCATTTTCTGGCTTTGTGATGTTCTGCAAAGTTTTAGCCCCTGACGTCCTCTACAACTTTGCAGAACACCAAAAAGCTGAAAAATTTCGCCTTGACCCTGAAAAACGTGAATACGTAATTGCGTATCTTACGTAAAGGGGGACTTCTAATAAAGGTGAGACAGTCAAAGAGTGAGATACACTGACTAGAAACCTAGTCTCTTTCAGAGTATTCTACGTCTCCCTAGCAGTCTCCTCAATTTTCGTTCCTTCCTTCATGATTGACCGTCTTGGTTGCAAAATGACCATTGCTACTTCGATGGCAATCTACGTCGTCTATTTAGTCGTTAATATGAGACCAAGGTAAACTCTCTACTCTCTTTGAATGCCAAATTTTCAGCTACTATTCCCTTATCCCGGCTTCAATCATGGCTGGAGCAGCTGGAGCTTGTATCTGGGGAGCTCAATGTGTCTACATTGTTGAGATGGGAATGAAGTACGCGAGACTGAACTACGAGAATTCTAACACTGTCATCTTTAGGTAGTTGTGTTGATAGTTTTTTTTAACTTGTTCAGATTTTTCGGCTCTTTTTTCATGATCTTTCACATGGGACAAGTGCTGGGAAATTTGCTTTCCTGGATCATTTTCAGTGCCTCGATCAAACAGCCGACTGTGATGGATAGTGTTGATAGAACGTGAGTCGAGAGATGGAAAGACTGAGAGAGAGAGAGAGAGAGAGAGAGAGAGAGAGAGAGAGAGAGAGAGAGAGAGAGAGAGAGAGAGAGAGAGAGAGACAGGGGGACAGAGAGTCTGACGGACTGAGATACCGAAAAAGCTCTAATAGAAGCCCCTCCCCCCTTTTACGTAGGATACGCAATTACGTATTCACGTTTTTCAGGGTCAAGACGGCATTTTTTAGCTTTTTGGTGTTCTGAAAAGTTGTAGAGGACGTCATGGGCTACAACTTTGCAGAACATTACAAAGTCAGAAAATGTCATCTTGACTCCAAAAAACATGAATACGTAATTGCGTATCTTACGTAAAGGGGGTGGACTGCTATTATTAGAGGGTTAGGGACTTTTCTTAGAAAAAATTGTTCTAGAATATTCTAGAACGAATTTTTCGTGAATCAATTTTTCGGCTGTTTTTGTATATTTTTGACGTTTCGTTATACGTTTCTGGTGTAGTTTTCCACGCTGAGTCGATTGAACATAACTAAAAACCAAGAAAATGAGTGGAACACGCTGAAAAATGCAAAAATAGGATTTGAGCAGATGGGTCTCGACATGAATTATACTGTAATTTTTCTAAGAAAAGTCCCCAACCCTCTATTAGAGCTTTTCGGTATCTTTCCAGGTGCGGATACATGTTCCCTCTCACCGAGAGTATGCTTTCTCCCATCGCCTATGAGAACCTGAAACGACCGCCTCAGGGAGCTTACACTGCCGGTGAGTCGCTTCTTTTAGAGAGCCACTCTCTATTTTCAGTACTGCTTGCCTATCTCTGCTGTTCCCTAGTAGCCGTCATGATCCTGACCATGTGTCTCAATGCCCTGACCCGAGACGCCATCAATCGTCAACGTGCTCCCTCCTTCGATCCGGAGTTTCTTCGACTCCTCTGGGATAACCGTGAGAACGCAAAGGTCCTTCTCCTAGTCCCGCTGACTCTTTTCAACGGAATCGGGAAGGCCTTCGTTTGTGGAGTCTTCACCAAAGCCTTTGTTGCTTGCGGACTCGGAGTTGGACAGATTGGAAAGATTGGCTTCGCCTTCGGTCTCTCGGATGCCGTCTGTTCTCTCGTCTTCGGTCCACTGATCAAACTGTTCGGACGGATGCCTCTCTTTGTTTTCGGAGCCGTCGTTAACCTTCTAATGATCCTCACTCTCATGATCTGGCCCCTGAATCCAGCTGACACGGCCATTTTCTACGTCGTGGCCTGGGTTTGGGGCATGGCCGATGGGGTCTGGAATACACAGATCAACGGTGAGTTTATTGGAAAAGATCGGAGGAACAGAAAGACAGAGAATGAAAGACTTACATCCAAAAATTATCCAAAAAGTGAGGAAAAACACATGAAGAATCAAAAGATGAAAAACAAAAACGAAAAAAAGAAAACGGAATCGAACACATGACCAATTGATCATGAGACTGCCATGTTTTCCGGACCACACACCAGTGGGCCACACTGCCATGTTTTCTGATTCCTATCCCGCGTGGTATGTTTCACGGTACGGGTGCGACCGTTTTTAAATCGTCCATAACTCGGGCCAGGTGGGTATTCTGCAAATTTGGAAATATACCCCGGAATCTATTTGCCATGGGCCATCGAATGACACTATACCCCACCTCAAACTCCCTTGTTAGAGAGACGGAGAGGCTATGCAATTTCAGGCTTCTGGGTAGCTCTAGTCGGCCGACAGAGTCTCGACTTTGCCTTCACAAACTACCGTATTTGGGAGGCTCTCGGCATCGCCTGTGGCTATTTAATGGCCCGTACTTTGACCGTCAACGTGTATCTTCTCGTCTCCGTCGGTTTTCTCATGATCGGAATGGTCGGCTATACAGTCCTGGAAAATTACGATCCCGTCATGGTGAGAACAGCATAAGAAATTGTAACTGGATTCAGAAGTATTTCGAACAGATGATCAGTGTCCTGGTCGTGCCGAGGAAGAAGGGAAACACGTCCATGGAAGTCTCTCTTATTAGCCGGCTGACCAAGTCGGCCGATACTCTCAAATTGTGATCTCAATAGACTTACATGTATTAAAAATAATGGACAACAACCGACCTGTATTTTTGTATGTGGTGAAAACGAAAGTTGGCCTGCGGAAGAAATAGCAATGCGAAGTCGTAATTGCCACAAATATAGAAAAGTCAACATTTTAAAGAAAAATTAGAAAACTTTGAGTTTTTTTTACCTTTTAATCAAACTTTGTAAGCTATCAAAAAAACTTTTCAAAACAATCAGTACTGACACTTGGACGACCATGGCTGACTCCTCTACTCGACTCTCCCACCTCTGCACCCCTTTGGAGCCGATTCCTCTTCCTCATGGTCCCCTGCCCCGTTTCCAAGGGATCCGTATCTTTGGATGGATAGGTCTGGCTGTCTGTTTTGGAGCTACTGTAGCCCATATCGGTGAGTCCACTGGATGAGTAACAGTAACAGTACAATTTCCAGGAGCACAACAGTTGGCCTACCACGACATCTTCAAGCCGGAACCGGAAGAGAAGCCGGGAGACAGGGGGAGAAAGAAGACCAAAGAAGATGACAAAAACTAAACCATCAGCAAAGGAAATCAGAGTTTTTATTAGAGACGAGAGACGGAGCCTCGACTTCGGACTAGACATTCCTGAGTGGAACTGAGCACTAGACGACCATCTTCCGTAAACAGTTGGCCTTTTGTGAAGCCGCGACTCTTTCCAGCCCAGGTGGATTCAACGGCGTAGAGAAGCCACTGATCGGCTTTAAGATCATGCTCATGGATCCAGAGGTTGTGGTCTAGACTGAACATCATGGTCGGACAGAAGTCTTTGTTGACGTAATGGGGACGATAGACACTGGCTGCCATGACAGAGTCTGTATTGTAGGCTACCAGATACCTGAAAATAGGATACTGTCACTACTATACTTGGGCACCGAGCCGGCTCGAGCCTGACGGTTTTTTGCGATTTTCTCCAAATCTGATTTAATTTTCTCGATTTTTTTTCATACATTGCTTACTGCTTTGTTGACTTCTAGCAAACAAGAAATTGGAATTTTAATTAGTAATTTTCGAGAAAAATAGGAAAGCTCGGCGGCTCGAGCCGGAACATTTTACATTTTTCTCGAAAATTACTAATTAAAATTCCAATTTCTTGTTTGCTAGAAGTCAACAAGGCAGTAACCAATGTCTGGCAAAAAAAATCTAAAAAATTGAATCAGATTTGGAGAAAATCGCAAAAAAACCGTCAGGCTCGAGCCGGCTCGGTGCCCAAGTATAGTCACTACTAATGTCCCTGTCCCTATACTAACCTGTGTAGCTTCTCATCCACTGGAAGATCTCCCACCGCCCTGAACCAGTGATAAAATGTCTTTGTCGACGTATCACTGGACAGTCCATAATGCTTGTAGATGTCGGTCGGTCGGATCTCGAAGAGATCACCCTGTCCCGAAGCCCTCGAGTCATACTGATAGAGAGACCACTGAACCGACTTCGGAAGTTCAATGCCCTCTGCCTCGACCTTTTCCTTGATCCAGGGGACGGCTTCTCTCGTACAGGCCAACTCGCTCCAATGAGGGACTTTCGGCATCTCGGCCTGATGAACCACGGCATCTGGCTCAATCTTATGGAAGCTGATTTCCATCGTAAAGGCAACTTTTTCGTTCTGAATCGCCTCGACGCTTCTGGTACAGAAGGACTTTCCGTCGCGACTTCGACGGACGGTATACTCGACTGGAATTGAGGTGTCCACTGGAATCTGATGGTCAGGAAATGTAATCTATAGTTCTACCTACCGTTGAGAATGAAGAAAGAGTGTACGGCGTGGGGTTTGAGATCTGAGGAGACGGTACTTTCGGCGGCTGCCATAGCTTGAGAGAAGATCAATCCACCGTAAGCGGCCTTGTGAGATCCTTGGCGGGAAGAGGAGAGGTTTGAAGTTCTGGAAGAGTTTTTTCGTGCAAATGTCAAAAACAACCGTGTTTTGACTGTAAGCGCATCTAACATAATCTACTCACTGTGAGGTTACAGCAGTAAGCTGTGAAGAATTGTGGCCAACCCATTTAAAAGCAAAATTTCTTATCCTAAACTACCAGCTCTGGCTAACAACAGGTAAAGTTCAACAAATCAGACCAGCTTGTTAAAAAGGGAAACTGCATACCTATATCAGGCGAGAACGTTAGATACTCAGTCAATCAGAAGGAACGATAAGACAAAAAAAATTGAACATGCTTAAGTCTGCAATGCGCCGGAGGAATACCCGTACTCAACTGCAGGCTCTACTCTCGGCTAGACTTCTAAAATAAAAAATGGCAAACGGGTTAACTCTATACATTTAAAAGATTTCTTACGATCAAATGACCGAGAGATTAATTTTTTAAAAGTCCCATAATTCATAACCGTTCAAAATCTTTGACAAAAAGACAATAATGAGGGTGGTCAGATGGTCAAGGAAGAAAAGTTGAAAAAAACATAGAGGTTTAAATAGTAAACTCACTTGAAGACATCCTTCGTCACTTCCTCAAACTCGTAGAACTGCTTGGCCCTTTCGGCGTAGCCTTCTTGTGGCTGGAAGCTGGAGATCGGTGGTGGAGCCATGTAAATAGAGCGACTGACTGACGAGACTGGAAAGTGTGATTAGATGACGGCTAGACTACGAGTGCAATGTCCAGGAACCTGACCAGGTTTGGGGACTGATGACAATTAGCCGATACTGCGGTCTTTGGTCAAGCTAGACTCTGGTTTGCTTCTTTCGCAACAAAATTAAATTTTTTAGGGTAGAACATAACAATTTCATCAAAATCCGAGCTTTTTTTAGATTCTGAAGTAAATTACTTTCAGTAACACGTATTTCCACAAAAAAATGCAAAAAAACGCTTAGAAACTGACGAAATGGCGACCAGAAAAGATCAATAGTGTCACGCTCAGTTACACTTATCACTACGCGCTAAAAATCAAGCTAACCTGTCTCTTCCTCTACGGAAATGTCCTGAAACATGCTCGGGATCAAAAATGACGAAAAAGTGCACGGACTCGATAAGATAAAAACCCACCTCGGCCAGCTGTCTGCTGAAGAAGTAGAGCAATTCTTCTAGCCATGTTTAGTGCTTTTTTTTTAGCTTGAATAAGCGCTAAAAGCGAGAAAAAAATGATGCAAAGCTGTTTCAAAACGCGCTTCCTCTTGCCAGCTGTGGCGGAGAACGCGTGGACTTTGTTGTTTTCGGGCGCACGCGGGGCCGGTGATCAGTGAACTTGAAGGACATAAAGAGCAATATTTACCAAAAAAATGTTACAAAAGTGAGAAAAAGAGAAAAATACACAAAATAGTTAGTAGTAGGTTTCGCGCTGGACCCAGCCGCCGGGCCAACGACGGATGCAGAATCGGCGCGTCTCGTCGTAGAGGAAGATGAGGATGGCGAAGGGCAGAGCCGGGAACCACCAGGAGAATCTGGAAAATGTAAAAATTACTTCAGTTGGTAGACAATGAACGCCGAATCCACTATAAATTGCTTTTGCGTCTATGCCTACCGGAAGCTCTAATTGGCAATAATATAAGGAGAGTTTTGTGAAGATCCGACAAGATCCGAGTTGAAGTTTTTCTTTGTTTGGAAAAGTTTCTTTGAAAATCTCGAAAGGAATTAGTCAGTTCTGGGGTAAAACAGTCAGAGGAACATTGCTGAGGTCAGGGTAGAACTGCTGCGGTAACTTTTAGACGGCATTAAGGTGAAAGGGGCGGAAAGAACCAAGTGACATTGGGGCATCAGGCTTTGCAAAAGAAGGGAATCTCTACTTCTCTACACCCGATCAATCTTCAAGTCGAATGATACAGTAACCCCTTCTGGTACCAAATTTGGATAGACTTTTAGTATGAACCGAAATTACAGCAACGTCCAAAATACATCTAATAACAATAGTATCCCAGCCAAAAACAGGCCTTGCCGGTCCAATTTTAAGAAATTGCATTATCTCGACCAGGTTAAACGTTACAGTAACCCTCTCTTATCCTATAATTTGACTCGATCGATCTGCGCGCTTTGAAAAACGACATTTTGTTTTCAAGATGATAGAAAAAACTGAACACACCTCAATCCGTACATCCTGAGTCCATTATCCAAGCCGGGACAGTAGCACAAGAAGGCCGCCAGGGCCGTCTCAAAAACGAGCGCAAAATTCAGCGGCCAGTTCTTCATGCCCTGCTGCACGATGCTGTTTCTTCTCGTCTTCGAAATGATCAAATCGGCCCACTGGACGACGACGATACTGACAAAATAAGCCGTCTGACAGGTATGTTCCAGAACTTTTCGATTGGCATACGTCCATTCTTGGCCGTAGCTGTCCTGGATGTTATTGTAGGCTCGGCTGTCCCATGCTGAACGAATTTGCCACAGAGATGACGGCCAAAAGCCGTTGTCGGCCATGATCCAGAAGTAGGTAAAGAAGCCGGCTGCTGCCTGGAATTGGGTGTATTTTAAAATATAAAAAAGTACCTGGATTATTCCAATTTGCCCGTAGGTGAGAGAAATCAGTCGGCTATTCACGAGCTTGTCGTGCTTCGGGTCGCGCGGCTGACGCTTCATAATATCCGATTCGGCTTCTTCGTAGGCTGAAAAAAGCAATTTTAGCTAGACCTTTGGCCTCAAAGACACCCTTTTTCTTTAATTTTTTGCCAAAATCGTGGAAAAAACTACCTAAAGATATGGCAGGCAGCATATCCGTCCCGAGATCAATACAGAGAATCGTGACAGTTCCCAGTGGCAGCGGAATTCCAAAGCAGATGTAGAAGAGAAACGGCGAAATTTCGGGAATATTCGACGTCAGCGTATAAGCAATCGACTTTTTGAGGTTATCAAAAATGAGGCGGCCTTCTTCGACGCCGACGACGATCGAGGCAAAATTGTCATCCAGGAGAATCATATCCGCCGCTTGTTTTGAGACGTCCGAGCCGGATATTCCCATCGCAATTCCAATATCGGCCTTTTTGAGAGCCGGAGAATCGTTCACGCCGTCGCCCGTCACGGCCACAATCTGTCCCTGCTTCTGGAAGCCCTCGACGATCATGAGCTTCTGCTGGGGAGAGGTGCGGGCAAAGACTATCTCTGAGTGATGTGTGATTATCTGAAAGTGTTTTCTTATTAAGAAACGATAATTTCCTGTTCCAAATGTAGAGAGCAAATTTGACAAAATCAGTCCGAGTACGGACAACAAATTTACCTCAGCCAGCTGCTCCTCGTTCATTTCGCGCAGATCCGAGCCATGAATTACTGCTGCTGTCGCATTTTTTGGATTCACGTCCTCTATCGGAATTCCCAGCCTGATGGCGATATCTTCGACCGTTTCCGCATCTTGGCTGATGATTCCTACCGACTTTGCGATGGCCTAAAATGAGAGATATAGTCAAAACACCCAAAAAAATACCTTTGCCGTGATAGGATGATCTCCAGTGACCATGACCACCTTGATTCCGGCGGATCGGCACTTGGCGACGGCATTCGGGACGGCTGCTCTCGGCGGATCGATCAGTGAAATCAGTCCGACGAATCGGAAGCCGGTGAGCAGGAAATTGACGTCGTCCGTGTTGAACTTGTAGCCGAGAGGATAGGCGTCTTTTGGGAGGCGAAAGTCGCAGAATCTGGAAGAAACATTGGATACTCAGCACAATTCCTATTTTTTGGACAAATTGAAATGGAAGAGCGAATGAACTACAGTAACCCATTAGTCGCAATCAAAAGCTACCGTAATCATCGCTTATCCTAAAACTGAAGGGGCAGCAGCTCTCCACTGGTCTATAAATTTGACAGACTCTAATGAATCAAAATAGACCAAATCTACATATTCCGTGCGAACAAAATGCCGAAAACGGCAGAATGCAAAACAGAGCAACCATTTTTTTGAGAAAACAGTCATCATAAGTCAAAACGGGTCTGAAGTTTTCCTAGTCGGCTCTGGCTCAAATCTGGGATAACGGCGGACCGGTCGGGTTTTTTTTAAAACTACAGTATACCGTCCAAAATTAGAAGCCGAATGCTACAGTATCCCAGGGACTGTCACCCTAAAATTAAAAAAAAGCTGTACCCAAGAACACGTTCTCCCATTCCTCCCAGCTTCAGGTAGGCTTCTTCAAAGGCGGCCTTTCTCTTCTCATCCAGCACGATATCTTCGCCGTCGAGAAGAATGCTCCGGCAGATGTCGAGAATTCGTTCTGGGGCTCCTTTCATCACGAGAAGATGCTCTTCTTCGCCGGGAATCTCGTGTACGGACAGCTTAAGTTATTTTTGCAAAAATAGGAAAATTATGCTTGCCTGATACTTATTTGTCGAATTGAACGGAATTTCGGCTACTTTCTTCCACTCTTCGCGCCTCTCCATGACATTTTGCGTGACGAGCTCCGAATACTTTAACAGGGCCACTTCTGAAGCATCTCCGCTGAAAATTACGTAAAAAGGGGCAAATTTTGACATTCTACCTGCAATCTCGTCTCAATACGGGCACATCAGCCTGTCCTAGTTTGAACTCGGCTCGGTTACAAAGAGTCGCAATCAGTAGCAGAGCCTCGTAGGTTTCTCCTGTGCCTCCTTCTGCAGCCGTCTGGCTCTCGGCCGTGTCACAGGTGGCAATCTTCTGATCGTACCACATATGGGCGACTGTCATTCGGTTCTGAAAATGGAGATGCTTGAAAACGTTAGATACTCGAAGCTCAAGATACGCAACCAAATTCAAATTTTTTATGGCTGAGTATTCAACGTTTGCAAACCAACGTTTCAAAGGGTGTAGCACAGACTCGACAGTTAGACAAGCACGTTATTGTGGCCGGCGACAGACTCGACAATTAGAGTGCGTAGAACGTAGATAAACAAGTTTTACCTGCGTCAGTGTACCCGTCTTGTCACTACAGATGGTCGATGTTGAGCCGAGCGTCTCCACAGCCTCGAGATTCTTCACCAGACAGTTTTTGCTGGCCATCCTTTTTGCGGTAAGAGTGAGACAGACCGTCACGGTAGCTATGAGACCTTCTGGAACATTCGCGACGATAATCCCGATCAGGAAAACGACGGCGGTGAGCCAGTTGTAGCGCAGCAAGATGGCAATGATGAAGAAGCCGACGCCGAGGAAGATGGCCACGGCCGTGATCAGATGGATAAAGTGCTCAATTTCGCGGGCTATTGGGGTCTTGCCCGTCTCGAGACCCGAGGCCAGATGGGCGATTCGGCCTGAAACAAAGTACTTAGTTGAAAGGGGATAAAAAAGTGAAAGAAAACATAAAATAAAACTATATAAAACTGACCCATGACGGTTCGATCTCCCGTATAGATGACGATTCCTCTTGCCGTCCCCTCTACGGCATTCGTTGAAAAGAAGGCCAGATTTCTCGTCTCGAGCGGATTCTCGTTTGTGCATTCAGAAGACCGTGATTGGGGCTCGGATTCGCCGGTCAGAGAGGCATTGTCGACTTTGAATCCGGCGGCGGAGATGACTCGAATGTCGGCCGGGACGCGGTCTCCTCCCTTTACTTCCACAAGGTCTCCGACGACGAGCTCTTCGGCACTGATCTGCATCTTCTGCCCATCGCGGATGACTACGGCGTACTGAAAAATGGAGTCACTATAGTCGGTTCACTTTGGCGAGGAAGGTTACGGTTACCATTTGCTGTTCGTTATGAGACCCATTTAGACCAAGTTGGCCCATAAAACGTTGGGATTTTGCTGCGTATCATAGTATAGCACGCTATTGGATACTCAGCCGAGATACGCAGCCAAATCGTGAGCGTTAGCTGTCTTATCTTGCTTGAGTATCAAACGTTTGAACATTTGGGTCTCGCAACGAATGACAAACGACTGCGGCATCACCCAAAAACTAAAACTAACAGTAGGAATCATGTTTTTGAAAGAGTCCATAATTCTGGTCGATTTGTTCTCCTGGTAGTACTGGAAACATCCGGTAATGATGACTACGGTCATGAGCACGACTCCGAGGTACAGATTATCCATCTGGGGGTACTCCAGAACGATATAGTCCATGCCGTAGGCGAAAAAGCACAGTCCGGCGCCGACCCAGAGCAGAAGGGCAAAGCCGCCGAAGAGATTTTTGCAGAACTTTATCCATTCCGGCGTCGTTTTTGGCGGTGTCAGCGCGTTGCGGCCATCGCGGGCCAGATGCTCGGCGGCTTTTTCTTCGGACAGGCCCTAAAAAATAAAAGATTATGGAAAAATCGAGAAAAGAAAATATATTTTGACCCAGTAGGTTTTTTTATAGCATGAATTCTTGTAAAATTCCTTGATATTACCCATTGAATATCCGAGCCATGGCGGTCTAGAAGCTCTTGTAGTTCGCACTGATGCTCGTCCATGGCCACATCCTGCTTGAGATCCTCGATCCGCGTCTCCGACTTGTTCTTCTTCATTTCGGCCTGAAGATCGATGAATAAGGGGATAATGGGAGAGAAAACTGTCTGGGAAAGAGCGCTTTCTCCCAACAGAAAGGGCTCTAACAAATAAATGCAGCCGTGGGCAGTTTACGTATATGTTGAAATTGTGAGTGTCGTGGTGACTTAAATGCTCGGAAAAAGGGATATTTTCGAGAGGAGAGAACTCTCAAGCGTCAGAGAACAAAAATAACGAGAAATTGAGAGGAAATGGGCTGATATTGAAGCAAAAATATTATACAAAGAACTACCGGCATTGTTATTACTCTGCCCTGTGCACAGACACATTTACAGTGCTTGCGTGACTCGTCCAATGATTGTTTATGTTTTTCACAAACAAAAACGAACAGAAAAAATGATGAGAAAAAAGTGTTATTCCGAGCAGTTATTCGCTTGCGTCTAATTTTAAAGGACTGTCTAATTTGGTCTCGTCACGAAGATGTCCAAACACGCGGGCCTTTTTGAAATTTCCCTGAGTTTCGGTTTTCCTTCTTTCCCCGTGTTTATTCAATTTTTCCAATTTTCCATCAAACAAAGTTTATAAGAGCGCTGTCGTATCAGTAGCCAGCTGTAGCAGAAGGATATAATGGAATAGTAGGTTATTTTCATGTATAAATGTTGTTTCCAGCTGAAAAATAGTTTTGGACTAGAAAACCAAGGTTTCTTGAACTAAAATCCATTTTTCAGTGACTACCTGTTCAAATTCGTCGTCACCGGCAATTCAGGAGTCGGAAAATCGTCGCTGATCACCCGTTTTGCCGATGACACCTACCTCGATAACTACATATCCACAGTTGGCGTAGATTTTGTTAATTTTAGTCTTTCTCTAACCTAAAACCCAATTTTAGAGAATTCGAACCCTAAACATCGAAGGAAAGTCGGTCAAACTACAAATTGTAAAGTTTTCTGACCAAATCTTTCTAAAATTCAATTCTTAGTGGGATACGGCTGGCCAGGAACGCTTCCGGACCATAATTTGCAGCTATTATCGCGGAGCCCATGGAATTATCATTGTCTACGATATCACAGATCTGGTAATTGTGCTTTTTGTGACACATATCAAAAATTCAGAAATCCTTCCGCGACGTGAAGCTCTGGCTCGACGAGGTGGAAAGACACGCGAGTGGCGACGTCTGCAAAGTCGTTGTGGGAAACAAGTCCGATATGGCAGCTCATCGTGCCGTCGACTGGGTCGAAGCCTATGATATGGTCCAAACGTTCTGTCCAGAAGGAGTCAACTTTATCGAAGCGTCGGCCAAGACGGCACGCAATGTTAACGATGTAATTATTTTGCTGATTTTTTTCGCCAAAGTTTCCACAAGCTGATACATGATTTTTACGCCGGTTTTTTAATCTACTCAATACGAACACCTGCCGTCTCTCACGGTTTGTGACCTGTGGCGCAGAGGTAGCTAGCTCGATCCGTGCCCAAATAACCCTGGTCCTGTTCCGCGCTATGAAAATATGTTTTAGGAATAAGTTCCGGGCCAATTTGGCTCGCTGCCCTTCTTGCAACTCTGAAACAGTGAAACCCAGTTCTATGCCGTTATTTTTTTTCTACTATGGCCATTTTCACGTACACATTAACATTGCAATGCGAAAGATTCCATTTTTCTAACTCCAAATCTTTCAGGTCTTCAACAAGCTGGCAGCTGAACTAATCGCCAAGAAAGGCCCGATCCCGTACACTGACGGCGCTCCCTATCCGTCCAGCCTCAGCCTACACACCTATAGTTCGTGCCTCGACGAGAAAAAATCTACAAATTGCTGTAAACTATAGCTTCAACTCGATTGTAACGTTTTATTTGTCACCATTTCAATACACATCTTTTTACAAGATCCCGGATCAAGGACAAGATGTTGCAAGTTTTGTCAGCCAATCGTTGATCCAATTAGCCCCGAAAATGTAGACTTTTTGGCGCGAAAATAGCTGTCAGAGCGGCTGACGAAAGTCTTCCATCATTTTCGCACAAATTATCCCCAGGAAAAGTACAGGCACGCGCGCATAAGATCTTGTTTGCGGTCGGAGAGGCTGATGCAACATAATATGGACACAGGTCAGCCCGCTGCCAGATGATATAAGCCCGCAGCTGGAACGGGCAGTGTGTCCCGGCAGCTGCTCTCTATTTTTGCACACTTTTTCCCCAAACTTTGCACAATTGCAGTTGCAGCGTCGTTCTTCTTTAAAAACTTGCAAAAGTTTTGAGGTTTTCCGATGTGGACAAAGCAAAATGATCCACAGAACATCAACAGTTTTGACGCACAGCCAAAATTTGAGGAGAAAACTTCAACCATCTCGTGTTTTTCTCATTTATTTTTCCCCACATCTTCCCTGTGCTTAGAAAATCGTTTCTAGAGCTGTGAATAGAAAATTTTGTTTGATCCACGAGCGAAATCAAGAGAAATATTCAATTTTGACGTGTTTATTGTATTGTTCTCGGCAAAAGTCTCCCCTATGCCTCGAAACAGGTAAAATCTTCGCTTTACAGAGCTCAGCCTTAGGCACCATCAAAAATTGAAATTTGAGGAAAAAAGTTCGCTTTCGCCTTGTTTATCTCGCGTATTCTCTCTCAAATCATCTGCAGACCCTGAAGCTCGAAAAACCTATAGTTTTCCAGCCAAAAAGCCTCGAAATTCCCCCTCGGAATCAAAAGATTCCCTGCTGAATCAAAAGAGAAAGCATTGAAAAACGCTTGATTTCGTCGTGTTTATCGCTCTATTCTTGTCCCCGAAATGCATCTCCTTCCTATAGAACAAAAGTAGAAGAAGAGCGAGGGTCATTTTCAACGAAACCCCAACACGTTTACAGTCTCCCATAAATCTTCTCCGTTCCCATTTCGCGCGCTCTCTCTTCTTTGCAGATGACTTTGAATTTTTCTCACGTGTTCTGTCCCGGACACGCGCATCTCTACAACCCTCTAATCTCAAATGACCTCCTGTAAAATGGTGTGAAAATGGAGGGTCTGATAAGGGGAGTGACGTCTCCGTCTCCCACGCCGTTTTTTACCCGTATAATTTTTTTTCGATCAAAGATCGTCTAGTTTTTGCACGGGGTGAGACAGCTGTCTGGGAATGTTGCAGACTGGTACGAGAGCGTAGTGAGCTTTCTGTGGAGAGACAGGAATAGAAATTGTAACAGTATGTGAGTCTAGAGACTGACAGGCTCATCCCGAAAGTTATCAGTTCATATTATGACGCTAAGAGTGACAGTTATTCGAATATCCGTCTTTTCAAGTGATCCAGTTCCCCCAATCAGTCACTCAGTTCCTTGAACATAAACTTCCCTTTACAATCCTGGCAACTGATAGTCACGTGTAGGTCACTGGTCAGCCCCCTTGGAACATGATTTTGGGTCTAGAATCTTCTCAGAATGTACTGTTGTCTAGGCATGGGCACCGGGCCCGTGTCAGTGTTGACCGAGATCGTGACAGCAAGACGCATTTTCGGGGGAAGAATACTTTAGCGAAAAAACGTGGCACCCATTTTGAACATAAGCTCGGCGTAGCATATTGAGCTTATGTTCAACTTGGGTGCCAAGTTTATGGTTCCCCCAAAAGCGCGCACTGCTGGCACGGGCCCGGTGCCCATGCCTACTTTTGTCCAATAATCGAGACTCTTTCGATCCCCCGAGTAGCCAAAGTCTATTAAAGTGTCACAACAGTTACTAGTCAGTCTACTGGTCCTGTCTATACTGTTCAGCTTACTACCCTGTTCTGAACCCTACAGATAGTTTGATCTCTAATCCTCAGGAACTTTCCAGTGAGAAAGTCTCTGAAACGTTCTGACTACCTTTCTACTGATCCTTGCTGTCTAATGTACTCAGACTGTATCCAGATGGCTGTTCAGTAGAGAGTCTGTCTCTACAACTATCTGACTACTGATACTTACCATATGGTGTACTCGTTCTGTTCCTAGAGAGTATCCAAAAGGCTGTTCAGTAGACAGTCTGAAACTTTCCGAGTATTTCTTCCACTGATTCTTACTCTGAACTCTTAGTTCATCTCCAAAGAGTCTTCTAATCAGAAAATCGGTCCCTACACTCACAGGCACTGAACCAATATCGATTGAAGACATGGTCACTTCGCGTTCGCAAAACCTCTGTTTGTTTATCTCGAAACCATCCGAACAGAGGTCAGCTGTGCCGCCGGTTATCATTCCGCCACTCTCGAGAGAAAGACAGGATGCGTCCAGTCTTCTTTCGCCCACTTATCCGTCGTCTCAGCTGTGAGACCAAGGGGGTAGGTCCAGTTATCTCCTCATCATACTTTTGTCATCATTATTGTCAGCACTGTTTTGATGACATCGCCGTCTCGCTCTCTCTCTTATCATCCTCTGCTCTCTTTGTGGGCGGAGCCTCCGGGGGTCGAGTGGTAGAAAAGAACACATGGCGCAGACGGATTGACGGGGCCCCACGAGCACTCTCTCTCTCCGTGTCTAGCCAGCCAGCTGTCTCCTGACCCTTTTCGCTTTCCAAAGTGCATCGCTTCCTCTCTCTCTCTCTCCTTTTTCTTCCTCATTCCATTTTCAGTTTTCAGTGGGTACCCGCTTTTCTCGAAGAAAAAGCCATCAAGATGTCTCAGGACCGTTTCCCCCATTTCGGAACTGCCGCAATTCATGTTGGACAGGAGCCGGAACAATGGGACATGAACCAGGTTGGTCAAAGGAATCTCTGTCTCTGTCACTATCTCTCACTGAATTGATCACAGTAGAATTATTGTCCCCTGACTCTCTGTCTCTCACTGGATCATCTGATCTCCTTCCCTAAAATACCCTCTCTGATGACGTAATTGTCATCATCCAAAGATCATTCTAGAATGTTTATTTTGGGAATTCCAAAGATAGCTGTAAACAATGTCTGTAGGGCATGTTACTATAGCAGACTCTTTAAACTCATGACCGTTTCTTGCCGCGTGAGTGTTCGCGACCTTTTCCCGAGGTGATAAATGGGAAGACGGAGACAAAGAGAACTCGTAAAAAGGAGAGAAAGCCGAGATCAAAGATTGAACTGATTTATTGCAGGTGGTTCCTCCCATCTCTCTGTCCTCGACATACAAACAGGATCGTCCCGGAGAGCCCAAAGGACACGACTATTCCCGAGCTGGAAATCCTACCCGTGATGTTCTCCAGAAGAATTTGGCTGCTCTCGAGGATGCCAAATATTGTCAAGTCTTTTCTTCTGGCCTAGCAGCCAGTATGGCTGTCATCAACCGTCTTCGTACCGGTGACCACGTCATCTGCTCCGACGACGTCTACGGAGGAACTCAGCGCTTCCTTCGCAAGGTCTCTGTACCGAACCATGGTCTCCAAGCCGATTTCGTTGATCTGACCATTATTGAGGAGCTTCAGAAGGCTTTCAAGTCTAACACTAAGGTGAGACAGGGACAGGACAGATACTCACTCTCCTATTCAGATTGTCTGGTTCGAGTCTCCTTCCAACCCTCTCCTGAAGGTCGTCGACATTGCCGCCGTCAGTCAGGCTGCCAAGAAATACAATCCAG